>OX456523.1:212407211-213088362 GCA_949748255.1 Eustalomyia histrio | reverse complement strand
AAAAATTTAAACTGGGGAATGCTAAATGTTATTCTTATTAAAAATTCCATTTTAAAATATACAGATAAGTTAGGCTGAAAAAGAGATATCGGAAGTGAAGATACTCTTCGCAGCCAACTCATGTGTAACAATCCCTGCGGGTAAAAACAGATTAGTTGGCAATTGCGACCTGTAGCGCGATTGGTGAAAACTGGACTGGTTCCAAAAATACATATCACGAGATAGGTGAAAACCATAAAGGGCGTACCACGTGACCAGTCTAAAAGTCATGTCACAGAGGGAAATTGACCCCTTCCTAGGACAAGCCCATGTTAAAGTGATCGGTCCCGTGACCGCTTCCTATCACAATGAAGCGGGAATAGAACATAAACTTAAAAATGCGAGCTTTACTGAAGATCAGACCAATCCCTTATATCAAACAAGCTTTCTTAAGAAAACCATTCCAAGAAATGTTGCATTTTTCTCCTTTTTTTAAAAAAAATGTCTTTTTGTGCATAGTAATAAAAGTTAAAAGCGATCATGTTAGATAACAAATTAAAGGTATTAACGACACCTATTTAAATGTGTATAAAATATGTTGAATCATGATTGAAATTACATGAAATTTAACAAAATATTACATTTTCGATATTTTGATGTTTTATTAAAAAAGTTGTGCATGCTTGGACATGTTCTAAACACATTTAAAGAGGTTTCTTAAAAAACTTTAATTTGATAGCTAATTTGTCAGCTTTTACTTTTTATTACTATGCATAAAAAGACATTTCGTAAAAAGGGCAGAAAAAATACAACATTTTTTGTCAGAAAAGAAAACGGCATAAGTCTCATACTGGACAGGTTTGAATAGATATTTAACAAAATAAATAGGCAGGTTTTTTTTTGTAAATTTTCACAACTTTGTTTTACAAATATCAACGTTCTTAGTGATTGCTAAAGTGATCAAATTCGTACGATTTTTTTTATATATTTATCCCACATTGCTTATACGTAGGGACTCAAAACCAATGGCGTGCGATACTGTAATATTAAAATATTGAAAGGCTAAAGCCGGTCAATATTGAGCCGGTTTTTAAAAATAGGGTTTTTGGTGTATTTTCAGTTTATTCTTTTTAAAATGGTATTTTTTCTAAAATCAAATAAACCAGTTTTTGGTTGTTTGCTTCAATATGTTCGAAACGAAAGGTAAAATTACAAAATCCATTTTTAAAAAAATTTCTTTAATAGTAAAATTAAAAAAAAAAAAATTAGAGTTGTCCAGAAAGTGCTCCGAAAGCTCCCTAAAATTAAAATTCTTCTATGAAATTGATTCATGCTAATATAAAATTAATCTGTATTTGGATCTATTTTTCTATTATTCTGGTGTTATAATATTGTAAATGGAATATCATTTCTGAAACATTTTTTTGGATAAAATAATTTCCTTCATATTTTAATGCCTTTTGTGAGGCTTTTATTTCTATTCCCAAAATGACAAAATTATGAAAAAATTAAAAATTGTAAATATTGTATATTATTCGATCGATCTGTTTTAATTATATATGTTTAATTTTATCAGGCTCGAGATCATAATTTAATGTTACTAACGAATAGTAAAAACTTTTTTTTTTGTTAAATTGAAAAAAATTTTAAGGATCAGCGCTAGAGGGATATGTTGTGAAAGAAAAAATATTAGTATGCCAGATTCCCAATTTGTTCCCAGAAATGGAAACATTAACATTTGGAATGGCAACCCTGTCATTTTGTGCTTCGAAAATCGAAAATGGTTGAATTATAAATAGATGGAAAAACTCATTTTGTACGGGTAATCATTCACTACCTGAAAAGTGGAATTTCGCATAGTTATTTTCCTTAGAGTATGTGATATATAAGCCTGTTCAAAACCATGAGTTACTGGTGGGTTGGCTGGTTCATATGGAGGCTGATTATGACCTGGACGCTCGATCGAAAGTGTGCACTCCCTGTAGCGCTGCTCCATTCAATTTTTTTTCCATATAATAAAATAATTAGTATTTACTATTTGTTACACTCAGAAAAGAAGTTAGTAGAAAAATTTGTAAACGGTTTTCAATCCCACTTTACTAATTTTGTACTGATTATTAGTAAAAAAAATTATTATTTAGCAAATCTTTTTGCTATTTACATTTTACGAATTACAGAGTTTTTACAGAATATTTACAAATTTTTGTTGCTAATTTAAGAAATCATTTTACAAATTTTTGAAAACCGATCTGCTATAATTAGCAAAAAAAAATACTAATTTTAAAAAAGTGGATATTGAAGGAAATGTTATTTCTAATTAAAACTTACACCTACAAACTTAAATTACCTTAAAATGTTACATAGGTTAAAAAAAGGTATCGGAAGTGAATATACAGACTCATGTCTAAAAATAGGACATCCACTTAAAATAGCACTAAAAAGTTTTTTTTAGTTCTAAAAATCAGCCCTAAAAACAATTAAAATTTGAAATTAAAAGTAAAAAAAAAAATGATTTAAAATGGGTTTCAAAACGGAAATTACCAAATTAAGGCAAAATGATAAATTCGTTTATGTTTTACAATTTTTAAGCCTTCGTTTTTTTTTTTTTTAATTTTGTCTAAAATATTAAAAAAAAAACAAATTAACAAAATTGATGCTCGATAAAAAAAAATAAATTTAAAATTTTGTATTAATATTCACAATATTTAGTGAATTTTGTTTTGCTGATTTTAGAAAACCGGCTTTAGATTCCGCTTTACAAAAAGTTTACTAAAATTTAGTAGCGGCTACTAATTTTTCTACATTTTCTTTGTACTACACGTCAGCAGACATGTGTTGCAAAGAATAGCAAAAAATACCGCTGGGCTCAAATTAGCAAAATTTCATGTAATAATAGAAAAATTGTCAGTTGCCATTACAGACTTTTTTTGGTGAGTGTAGTAACATTAATTTATGATCTTTAGCCTGATAAAATTAAAAATTTTTAAAATACGCTTTGAATTTGGCTTTGTCTCATACAATAAAAAACTGTCACAAAAACATTTTTTGACTATCTTTTAATTGATTCATGAAGACTTTTTTTTTGAAAATCATAGAAAATGTTGTCTCAGCAGTCCAAAAAGATATTTTATACATATTGCTCATTTGTAAACTGATTTATAAAATGAAATTTCTAAGGTGTAAATCTGCTCCACGTCTCTGCTTATCTTTTGTGTATTCCTGGTAGTTTCTTATTTCTTTTTTGTTCGTATAAGAAAGTGGTGGAGTAGTCGAAATAAAAAATTGCTGATTTTGTCAACTGTTCGCATTTGATAAAATTATTAGCTTGCAGACTTGTTGTTTTTGTGTTGCTACTACTGCTTCTTTTATATTTATATGCAAATTTATTTTTAATTTTACTCCTTGTTGTTTTTACATTAAAGACATTTAATAAGTAGCTTTATTAAGAGTTCGTTCGTTCGTTTTTTTTTTTGTTTTTTAGTTAATTGTTTTTTATTTTCTGGAAATCCCACAAAACAGAACAATTTCCTGTGTACATATCAAGAAAATAATATTTTTTAATTAGAAATATGTTGTTGTTTTAAAATAATTAGTAAATTTGTTACTTTTTTTAATTATTTTTTCTAAAACTTGATGAGTCCAACAAAGAGGGCACGTATTTTTTTTTTGTGTATTTTAAGGAATTCCCACAAACAATGAATCTTTCAATTAAATTAAAGAAATATTCATTTTAATAAAGACACAACATTTTTCTAACAAATAGTGTGCCTTTTGGAATAAACTTATTTTTGCTTTCTTACAAAAAGCGCATTTGTATTTATCCACCATTAGTACGGGCCCAATCGCCTTTTATTCATGTCACCGTCTCTATCTTAATATATTGATTAAAATTTTTGTAATTTTTAATTTTAATACTTTTGATGCGTTCATTATTTTTTGTGAACGAAAATTAAATTTAAGCTTTATCATTGTCATCGCATTTGTCTCATTATCCTTATCATACCATATATCTATCATTAGTCTTAACAATTAGGGTTAAATTTTTTTGTGAAAAATACAAATCTGTGCATGTGTAACCACATATAATTCACAATATCTTTTACATAACTAATTTACATAAATGTACAGATACATGGTACCCGGTGCTGGGGTATCATAATCACATCTACCACATACAAGTACATTCACTCATTCATTAATTTATTAAATTTCATTTGACTGGCGCTTTGGTGTCCAATTTCATTAGTTTTTGTTTTATATGAATCCTTTTTTTTTTTTTAATTTTGCATTTTGTTTGTTTGAGGTCAGAAAAGCTTTACACAATTCTTTATTAAATAAATTTATTCATGTTTTGAAATGAGTCTTCAACAAATCTGTCATTTAAATGTGCTCGTTTGTCACACATTATAAATACTTATATATGTATGAAAATGGATTGTAGTATTCTGCTTTTCGGCTTCATTTGCATTTAATGTAAATTCATGGTGATGATGAAAAGAAGGAAATTGGATACCTTAACATATTATCTGCTCTGTTCTGGTTTGTTTCCAATTTACAGTGGCATTATGTTCTCTGTCTTGTTAATGCAGCATGTGGTGAATATGATGAATGTGTGTATAGTTTTTGTACTTATTAATAAATTTCCGTTTGTTGTTGTTCTTTGTTAAGACAGGTAGTTTGTGCCATTTGTTTGGATTGTAATGTTAAGACAATTAACTTTACATGGGATTATTTAAGATTTAAATATATTTATTATTAAACTCATTAATGGGTTGTTTTTAAAATGTATATTCTCTTTAGTGTTTTTCTGGGTTTGACGGGTAATACCGCTTCAATATTGTTAAGAATTCAAAAAAATGTAAACTGACTAATGTTACCCTTAAAAACCCGATATCCTTAAAGTACCGCTACCGAAATATATAAAATATTTATAACCTTAAATAACGTTTTCTCAATAAATTAAATACAATTATCGTTAATATACCATTATCGTCACTTTTAATTCTCTGCTTTTGTTAATTGAATATTTTATATACATCCCAGCAAAAATCGGTACAGGGTGTCCGCCGGGAAGGTATACTTATTTGTTTTGAAGCCATTTTGGTAAACATTAGTCTTGAGAGTTAATATTTGGCAGTCGTGAATTAGACACGTGGCAAATTTATTATGGAAAAATATTTGATAAACCAACGTGCAAATAGGATGTTACAGCTCACCCATGACAACCCCGATTTTCATGAAAAATTCATAATGAGTGACGAGGCATATTTTCATTTGAATGTATATGTAAAACCCTCAAATAATTCATCAGTCACCTTTGCATCCATTAAAAGTGACAGTCTGGTGTGCAATTTGGTCTGGAAGAATCATTGTACCTTACTTGAAAATGAAAACGGCGTAAAGGTAACTGTGAATGGGGAGCAATATCGTGATATGATTGAAAACTTTTTAACGCCACAACTGCTTGCTTTGGGCTTGATTAACATGTGGTATCAACAAGACGGTGCCACATCGCATACAGCCAGGATTACAATAGAATTACTGCGAGACCTGTTTCCACAACAAGTTATTTCAAGAAATGGTGATGTTGATTTAGTAAAACAATGGTGGACCCTTACATAAGTAAAATTTTATTACTTGAAGAAATCGATAAGAATAAACTGTTTTCGAACTTATAAAAAAAAATTTTAAAAAAGTAGGTATACCAATTTTTGCATTAAAAAATTCAAGTTTGTATACAGGTTGGTTAAAAAGTTCCTGGGCTCGAAATGAAAGAATACTGTTTTTGTTACGAAACATATTTTTTTATTCAATATAATCTCCTAGAAGCTCAATACACTTGTTCCAATGATCTTCCAATAATTTTATCCCATCCTTATAATGGTTTTCCGGAAGCTCTGCAAAATAACCGTCTACGGCTGCTATGGCCTTTTCATTCGACGAAAATGACGAAGGAATTGTTTGAGATTTCTGAAGAGATAGTAGTCACTGGGAGCCAAATCTGGTGAATACCTTGGATGTTCAAGCAATTCGTACTTTAATTCTTTGAATTTAGCCATCGTCAAAACACTTTTGTGAGCAGGTGCATTGTCTTGATGAAAAATGATTTTTTTCTTCTTTAAACCAGGTCTTTTCTCACGAATTTTTTCATCCAGCTGATCCAAAATGCTGCAATAATATTCAGAGTTGATTGTTTTACCTTTCTGAAGATAATCAATCAACAAAATTCCTTTTGCATCCCAAAAAACTGATGCCATAACCTTATTTGCTTGTCGTTGTGCTTTGGAGCTGAACAACCAGCTTCAGTCCACTGTAAACGTTCTTGTTTCAATTCAGGATCATGGTGGTAGATCCAAGTCTTATCCATAGTTATAAAACGACGCAAGAAGTCGGTTTTATTCGGCTTAAAATGCTCCAAATTACGCTGAGAAACTTGTTTTCGATCCAGTTTTTGTTGAATTGTTAATGTGTGCGGCACTAACTTTCCAAACAGTTTTTTCATACGTAATTCTTCATGTAAAATATGGAGTACTCGTTCGTCTGAGATGCCTATGGCATTAGCAATTTCACGCTTAGTCAAACTTGGATCTTCACTAACCATATTATGTACCTGCTCAATGATTTCTGCTGTGGTTGCAGTTTTTGGTCGTCCTTCGCGTGGATCGTCTTCAAGGCTGGTACGACCACGTTTAAATTCACCAGCCCAAAATTCAACGGTGCGTTTTGAAGGTGATGACTCCTTATACACTTCTAACAATTGTTCATAAATTTCCTTTGCTTTTAAACCCTTAAAAACACAGAATCTAATGACTGCACGATATTCAATTTTTTCCATATTAAAAAAAATCAATGACACGTCAACTTCAAATGGCTTGTAAACAAAGAAATGATTGACAGAATGACTTGCAACTTTGCGTGTGTTCTCACGACAGTTATACCAACTTGAGAAAAAAAAAGTTTGGAGCTGGCAGTGCCATCGCTTGGTGAGCGAAGGAACTTTTCAACCAACCTGTACACTCAAAACAGTTTATAGTTTTAATTAACTGATATATAAAACGCCATTAGCCTTAACATATCATTACCGATATAATCAATATACCACTATCCTTAAAATACCATTGCCGACATAACAGTCAGACCGTTAGCCTCATAAAACCGATACCTAAATAATTGGAATAGCGTTAGCCTTAAAATACTATTACCCGATCCTGCTGCCTTATATACACAGACTCATTTGTAGCCCAATGAATGGTCTCGATATCCTAACAACTGAAATTTAATTATTATAGAGTGTAAATATATACAAATAATCCGATAGCTTTAACTTAACGATTCGATTGGCAACTTACTCGTTTGCCAGCACGAATGCATTTTCCGGTTGTAGTACCAAGCTATCTACAGCATGTTTTACATTTCTCTTGGGGTTATTGTTATATCGTCATGTAGGCCATACCCTGTGTAGAGACCAACCTTTCTATCCACTTCGACCCCATTTTGTTAAAAATAAGTTTCCCTTAATATCCTTATAATTTGATCCATAGATTCCGTTCTATTGTCATGTTTATAATAAAAGTTTCAGTCTGCGTTTACACCATCCCTCTTACATAAAAAAACTTCTGGAGTTGTGTTTTGTTTTACTTACTTATATTCTTCTCAGCGGGAAAAAACGTCTTAAGGACAATGTTAGCAGTGCCTTTTTGGAAACAAGTCAGCAGATGTAGAGTAGACATTTACTCAAAAACAAAAAAAAATATTTTTCTGAAATTATTCTGACACTGCCTATTTATCAGGATCACAAGAATTTTTTTAATCATATGATTTTCTTTACAAACCTGTAAAAAAAATAATAAAAAGAAAATTATGATTTTGACAGCGATTTGAATCCCGAATCTCAAAACCTAAGTTTGGGTATTCAGACTAGTACACCATGGTCAATGTGAAAGCCAAGTGTACTAAATTTAAAAAGTTTTACATTTGAAAGGAACATTTAAATAAAATTAATATAATTTGAATTTCAATAAAAGAAAGTTTAAAATAAAAATTAAATATATGAATTTGAAAAATGGTATACAAGTAACTTTATAAAACTAATTATAATATTATGGCCAAAGAATAGTAAGGTTTTCGGATTTTAGCCGAAAAACTGTTATACTCCATATAAAAAAAATTATTCAATTTTTTTTCACGCAAATTTTTTTTGTGGTGAAAAAGTGGCATTCTGGATTTATTGTGATAATGTCTTTCTTATAAAATTGCTTTTACAAATCATTATTATATTGGCAAAAAAAAACTTTAATATATTGGAATGATGATTTATGTGGGGATTAGTTAGTGTTCCGTTTTCATCTAGTTTGAAGGTTTGATTTATTGCGGTGAGAATTTTGCTAAACGAGTTCAGTAAAGATTTCTAATGAAGTCAATGGTGGTGTCTTTCCACGGCAAATAAAAAGTATCTTAAATTTTTTAAAAAGCTTCTATTTTATGACTATATAAAAATTTAAATAAAATGAATTTGATCATTAAATTTTATGAACGAACTTCATTATTTTAAGAAAAAGTTTCAGTAAACGAGTTTCAGTGAAACTTTACTGATTTTCTGCAAAAACTGAAAAAATTCCCCCAGTAGCAGGCACCTGACCAAAAACAGATGTAACGTATAAAAATAAGAAATTTTTGTTTCTAACAGATATTAATCTTTTGATTCAATAACTGTTTTCCAATTTTTTCTCCATAGTAGTAGGAAATTATCCCCATACAAAAGCAATTAAATCAATATGAGTCCCCAATTTCCTACTACTCTCCATAATTATAAATGTTCATTAGCATCCTGGCTTCAATATGTATAAGAAAATTTTCTAAAATCAGCTTAGACAAAAATTATGTGACTGTGATAAAGGGGTGTTTATACTTTTTCGGTAGTGTCTTAACTTTTTCGACCGTTCGGCATTTTTCAAAGAGTTTGTTCGTACATATTTAAAAGATTGTAAATTTTTGAATATTATTCGATCTATTTGTTTTAATTATATATTTTTTAATTTTATCAGGCTCGAGATCATAATTTAATGTTGCTAACGAATAGTAAACACTATTTTTTATTTTTTATTATTAAATGGAAAAAAATTGTAAGGATCAGATTAAAAAAATATAACAACCTTGGATTATGATAATTTTTTTTTTTTTTACCTAAACGTGGGATAGTGGCCCAATAAAATATAACATATCCGAATTTAATTAGATCGGAGAGAACCCATTGCGAGATATTTCTTGTCAGACGTTGTGGTTTTGCAAAGTGTCTTAAAGAATCTATATCGGTGTCTGGGTAATGAAACAAAACAATTTCATTTGGGTAAATAATTTCATTAAAAGTAGAAACAAATTATGGTGCCCACGCAAGACCTATTTGTAAAGATTTTTTTGGTTATTGCCCGCATGGAAAATAAAAACCCTTTGTTGTCCTTTAATTATTCATCATCTTTAATATTAGCATTTAATACCAACAATTCTAAATTGTAAAGGATATTAACAATTCGGCACAGCTTTATAAATTACTTTACCTGCTCACGTTTTTAAAAGCTTTTTTTATTTATTTTGAGTGGTAAATAAGTATGTATTTTTTTTTTATTTTTCAGCTCATAACTTTTAAAATCTTTTTATAAACACTTAATAATTTAAGGACATTTTTCAATCTTTTGATGATGTCAAAGTAACAAAAATTATTAGCTTTAACTTTAATACGACAACAAAATATTGTATGCATAAAACTAAGAAAATGGCATAAACAACAAAAAACACAAACACAAATAAAAAAAAAGAAACTTTGCCATTCTCCAGTCACTAAATAAAAAGAGGCTCAAATCTATAGAATGGACAAACATTTATACAAGCGGGTGGACTAACGTTTACTTCAAGCTTATATATGAGTTCTACTATACGGAGGAAAACCAACTGGTGAGGTGTTGTTTGCTGAAAAATTATGGAAACATAATGTACGAACGTCAACCGGCAGTCTCTAACATATGCCAGCCAATATATTTCGTGGCTTATTTAAAGAGGTATTGGTTTTGGTAGTAAATAAAAAAAAAAACACAAAAAAGAAACTTGAATTCCTAACTGGCTATAATCATGGTGTGGTCCATGTTGTGTTAACTATTTCCTAAGGTGTCACACACTATGGGTGGTCTAAGGCATTTCTGTGCTGTTATGGTGTATGCAATATGGCCTCATCTATTTATTTTGTGAATGTAAGTGTGAATACTTAAAATGAAATTGACAATTTATACTTGTTATAAATTCTTGTAATATTAAAGAGACACACAAATATACTATGCCCAATATATAATCAGTTTTTAACTAATTGCAAATAACTAAAATTTATCTAAAAGTATCTCGATTTTCACAAAATAAATTTAACTAAGCTGCGGGAAAAGAATCTATCACGTCAAGTGACCTGTTCATTGTGATAGGGACCGATGATGGGACCGAGTTTTTTATATGAAAAGATCTTGTCCTAGTGGAGGATCAATTGTTACACAACTAACCTCAGAGAACATATCACATAACTAATGCAAAATAATATGGCATGACTTTTAAACCGGTCACATGGTAGGTTCTTTAGGAACCGGTCCTCTTTTCACCTATTTCGTGATACGTATTTTGAGAACCGGTCCAGTTTTTGCCTGTAAGGGGACAGATCTTGGGATCTGACCTCTTTTATCTCGCAGGGTGCTTACTTAGGTAATATATACATTTATATTTTTTGGTATCCCTACGGGAAATGAAGGGTCGATTGATCCAAGGTGAAAAATCTGTGATAGATTAATGAGGAACATGTCGCAAAACTGGTGTAAAATATAATTCAGTGTTTGAAAAAGTGGTAATTGCTGCAAAACTACCAGTGTCAAAAATATTGAAATGGTGGCAGAACATTGACTGGTTCTTTCTGGATATATCATGTAACTAAAGAGAAATGAACGTAACACAAATGTTGACTAAAGAAATTAGGACTGTCATAGTTGAAATAATTACAAAACACGGAACTGGTTCAACAGTGTATAAAAGAATGTCAATCGGTGGCGAAAACTACAATCCCGCGACTCTTGCAAAGTTGACATAGTAGTACTATGATTTAAACAGAACCGATTTTGTGACTTCAGAAATAATGACATAACACTAATCTAGTTGAAAAAGAAGTGATTAAGCAACTGTTTAGATAGTGACATATAAATGCATTAATTCAAGATGAATCCAATGTGCATGATGAAGTGTCAATGACAGGCAAATCAAGCTTCCTGCGACTGACTAATAGGTATAACAACACTTAAGAGTTTATTATTCCTAAAAATCCAAAATTTGTTATTGAAAATTTGGATCGACGACTTTTTTCTCTTAACATTGCTAAAATTTTATTAAAAAATTCATCAAATTAAAATATATAAAAACTATTTTTCACTTAACTCTATTATTTCATTTAAACGACTACATATATAATTGAAAATGGCTATCTGTTTGAAAATTTCTTAAGTAAAATTTAAGTAAATAATCCTAATAAGTTGTTACTACCCAGCAAAACCATGGTATGAACAACTTACCAGCCTATTTACTCGCTTAATTAGTTTTGTTCGCGATGAGCCCAAAAGTAATGAGTGGTCATTACCTTCTCACTTACAAAAAACACAAAGTAATGGGTGGTTATTACTCTCTATCGCTTACGAACAGCCAAAAAATAATGAGTACCCATTGCTTTTTGGGCATCGCGAAAAAAGTAATTAAGCGCGTAAATAGGCTGGTAAGTAGATGATAACATGTTTTTGCTGGGTATAATACTGGCTCTTGACTTTATTTGTTTAAATTATATTAATCCATTTTTCGAATTATTTGAACAAATATTTGTGATTAATTTATAATCATTTTTAAGGAATAATTTGGTATTGAATAAAGTGTAATATGATATAATTTATATTAAATTAATTTTGTTTCGATAGAATAATTTGTTTTATGATTTAATTCGTGAAATAAATGTATATCAAACACACCATTTTTTTGTTGGAATGATTTGTTAAAGTTGATTCATTTGTTAATATATATTAACTCAAAAGATGTAACGATCACAAAAATTTTATAGGAGTCATTTTAAAAGAACATGGAATTCCGCTTGTCTATGCCATAGTTGTGTGTGTATAAAATTTTATATAAACCCGATGAACCACCAAATAATTTTCAATATGTCCCACTGTGTAGTAAGCGCGGTTTTGATACTATTCTAACCAATGTGTTAATGTTTGTTATTATAAAGATTAACATATCTATATAAGCTAGTAGAATTATGTTTTTTTTGATATAAGTTTTTTTAAATATTCAAATAGCAATTATTAAAGGGGTATCCAAATTTTTTGTATTATATCAAAATGTGTTTGCGGAAGGTTAAACTAACATTTTCTGACGAGAATAATCAATACGCCTCAAATGCGTTTATGGAATGATATTCGAGTGAAATTCAGTTCATTTTAAAAAGGTGAAAAACAAAGCTAATTCTTTATAATCCTTATAAATAATAAAAGCAGCCATTTATGTTTTTAGCCGTAGAAAATCTGATACTGGCTTGAACATTTTTCTGAATCAAATGAATTTTCTGCAGGATAAAAAGAACTAAAATTTCGAGAACTTCTATTGGACAATATGGTTGAAATCAAAAAATAATTATTTTTGAACACAAACCAAAAACGACCTTTTTGAATTCGATCTAACGTTTTTGATTTGCGAAATAATAATTCTTAATTTGTTTAAAATACTTGATTCTTATAAAAACATTGATTTATTAGGAGTGAATTTAATTTGCATCTGCAATTTTTATTGAGTCAATGAATTAAATAAAAGTTAATTTATTACATATAAAACTCATTGACTCATAAACAATATATTTAAATTCATGAATTAAAACCAATTCCATTTAATATTTTTTTTAAAATTTAATTATTTGATTTTGATTTACTATTCTCTCTTGGAAATTTTCCAAAAAAAATATTTTTTTGCCGATCGGATGCAATTTTGAGAGTAAAATTAAAGAAAAAGCCGGAAAAATATTGGATGCCAAAGAGCTAAACGACGTCCTAGAGCATTAGCCTCCACAGACCTGCTTTTAAGCCCACCCATAATTTGAACATTTTGAATTCATTTTTTGTTTAATTAAGTAGCAAACAATTTTTTGTTCCTCAATTTTGTTAAAATTTGAAAATTATTCACATTCTGTGACTGTATTTTTTTTTTTTTTTTGAAGAAATAATTTAAAATCGCCAAATACACAAAAAATTGTGAAAATTTTGACAGGTTAAATTCTAACTAATTTTCGTTTCCTCTGTGTCATGTCCACTTGCAACAATCAAGTGATATGTCACGAAACTATTCATTCCCTACAAGTTCTGCAACATAACACATTGTGATTTATATGTAACCAGTTTTTTATTAATTACTCAGTCCTGTGGTATGTACATTTGAGCCAGTCATGACACTAGTTATGTGTAAGTTAATTCTAATTAATTGCCACCTCCTATGACAAGCCCATGTTAAAGTTACCGGTTGCTTTCATATAAGAGAACAAACTCGAGGACCGGTTTCTGCCACAAAGTTCCGGTCACGTGACTAACTCTGTGACTGGTCCATTTCCCGTAGGGATTCTATATGAAATTTTAATTTTACTCTTTGTAAAATATAAGTAGTGCTGTAGTTAGGATATCTCAGTAACAGTGCACTTTTTAAATTTTTGTGAAAATAAAATTTAGCATATGTTTATTCCGATTATTTAAAATGGAGCGCTTTACGAGCTTAAACCAGCAGATCATGGAAAGCGATGGCAATTCGTTCAATGGGTAATGGAGCAAAGTGAAGTCAATGCCAATTTTTCAAAAAAGGTCATCTTCTCCGATAAAGCGCATTTCCATCTGAATGGTTTCGCGAATAAAAAATTGCCGTGCGATTTCTTTCTTTGGGGTTTTGTGAAACCCCGGGTTTATGCGAATAAACCAGAAATAATTGCTGAGGTCGAATTCGAGTTCCAACGCATCATCGGTGAGATACAGTAACATCATTGAAAATTTCATGAAAAGAGTAATGGCCTGTCATCAGAGCCGTGGAGGCCATTTGACGGATACTTTATTCCATACTTAATCGAAACGAAATACGTGTTTTTATTTTAAAATAAAAAGTGCATTCTTACTGAGACACCCTTTATGTGAAAACTTGTTTAGTCCTTTTAATTTAAATCAAGAATCTATTGCAAAAACTTATTATTAATTATTCAAAAAATTTTGAATTTTTCTATAGCTTTGGCAAACTATTTGCATGTGACTATTTGATCTTAGTGTATACAGACTAAATTATAGAAATTTGGCATTTGTTTGTGTGTATAACTAAAGGATAGTCACAGTAATAGATTGGACTGCTGTTGATTCTTATTTGTTAAATGTACAGTGTGAACAAAAAAAAATGGCATGTGGTGTAAAGTATTTATAACTTAAAATCAGTTTAAAAAACACTAACAGTGTTTTTCTATTTTTGTACTCTAAGTAATAGCACATATCTACAATTAATGAAAATATTTTTATATTTTTGATATACAATTATTATAAATTTGAGCAGCATATTCCAAAATTTTGGTTGATATTTTTTACCGATATGTCCACACTCCTTCAGGTGGGAAATAATCATTTCAATATACTAGGCATGTGCACGCATTTGCAACCGAGGACCATTGTAAGTTTTTCATATTTTATAAAGTTCGGCCCTTATGAAGAATATAAAAATTCTATTATCCAGTTTTAATAGAATATTTTAATAAATCTCTATTTTGAATACAAAAAGATAAAATTCCGTGAAGGAAAATTGTTAAAAGCAGTACTTCATAATCAAAGCCTATGCCGAAAATATAAGTTTTTTATGTTTATAAGAATTAGCAGACCAAAAATTTGTGGAAACTTGTATGGAATGAATGATTTTTTTTTTTTTTGAATGTGTTACTGTTAAGAATTTTTCGTTCGCTTTTATAGAAAAGTTTCATTAATTACAATGTAAGTACGTCAGAATGACACAGAAAAACGCCGAGACACCTCAACTTAATTTTGGGATAGTGTATTTTTAAGTTTGTATTGACTTAAACAATCTTTTGATTATATTTTAACAAAAAGACTTTAAAAAATTTTTTTCGATGACTTAATTTATTGTTTTTTTGCACTTATTTACTATTTATTACTAGTACTTTTAAATTAATCGAATAAGTAAGGAGTTATAATTATTTGTAATTCAAAAAATAATGATACCCTAATATTAATTCTACACTGTGACGTGTTTAATTCAAGTTAAAGTACACCAATACGTATACGTAATATTATTGTAACAGATTTTAATGACCCTTATGCCGTTTTATTTTCTGAGCAATGCTTTGATTTTTTTTGATTGCAAACGAAAAAAATATTAATAAATAGTAAATAAGTAAAAAATCAATAAATTATGTCATTGAAAAAGAGTTTTCGAAGCCTTTTCAGTAAAATTTAATCAAAAAATCGTTTAAAACTTGAAATCTAAATATCTTGTTAAAATGGCCTGATTATTCAAAACGGGGTTCGCCACTAAATTCTACGACCCAAAATTAATTTTACTTATCCCGGGTTTTCAGTTTGTCATTTCAAAAGTTAAAATTTTACTTACGGGGTTATCGGAAATTTCTTTATCAATAGTCTTTGTTACACTCACCAAAAAAAGTCTGTAATGGCAACTGAAAATTTTGCTGTTATTACGGGAAATTTTGCTAATTTGAGCCCAGCGGTTTTTTTTTGCTAATCTTAGCAACACATGTCTGCTGACTTGTAGTACAATGAAATTAGTAGAAAAATTAGTAGCCGCTACTAAATTTTAGTATACTTTTTGTAAAGTGTAATTAAATATCTGTTTGCTGAAATCAGCAAAAAAAAAATAAATTACTAAATATTAGTACAAAATTTTAAATTTATTTTTATCGAGTACCAAATTTTTTTTATTTTTTTCAAAAAATATTTTATATTTTTCAAAAAATATTTTATATTTTTCATTTTCAGAGATGAGTCGGTATATTCACTTCTGATCCCTTTTTTAATCTATGTAACATTTTAAGGCAATTTAAGTTTTTAAAATTAGTAAAATTTTTTGCTAATTTTAGCAAATCGGTTTTAAAAAATTTGTAAAATGATTTCTGAAATTAGCAACAAAAATTTGTAAATATTCTGTAAAAACTCTGTAATTTGTAAAATGTAAATAGCAAAAAGATTTGCTAAATAATAATTTTTTTACTAAAAATTAGTACAAAAATAGTAAAGTGGGATTGAAAACCGTTTACAAAATTTTCTACAAACTTTTTTTTCTGAGTATATAAGTTTACCTATTTTCTCGTCAAATGTAGCGATTTTTAAATACATTTTGCATTCAGATCTGGCAAATCTATTATAAATTGTACTGAGTTGATTCGCCATCGCGCGCAACAATTAAAACTACACGCATAAAGTAAAGATCTCGGTCTACTACCTTATAAAATCCAGCAGGTGCAGAATTTGAAGCAAAAACACTATCATCTGCGGCGTACGTTCTCTCAAGGGGCTCAAAATTAAACCAATAAGCTAAACAACTGTTCTATCGCTATATTCTGTTCAGTGATGAGGTTCATTTTTAGCTCAATGGGTACATCCATGAGCCGAATTGTCGCATTTGGTATTTCACTGTTTGGTGGGCTTTATAGGCAGGTGTAATTGTTGCTCCTTATTTCTTTAAAAATTAAAAAAAAACAAAAATGTTCCCAGATGCCATACAGCTTGTCTTACAATCAATCGACTTATTGAATGAAATTGGTAAACACGTCAAGAACGTGAAATGGGGCAGTTAAATGGCCACCGAGATTTGGAGATTTGGAGACTCTAAATATTTTCCTCTGGGGTTAGATGAAGTTATTGGTTTGTGTGAACAAACCAAAAACTTTGTATAATGTTACAGATAGTAATTGTATAATGCACAATAAAATTACGTATACGCTTAGGTGTTCTTTAAATAACGAAATATGGATTTTCAATGCAAACAACCTACATTGCTAATAGCATTTTTGTTTATCACACAAATTTGATTGGAAATTTTAAATATTTTTTAACTTATGATATCATTTATACTTAGTTAGGATAGACTGATCACAACTAAGTATACACATTTAAATCTAAGGGCGTGTGCAAACTAATTAAAGTGAAAATAAACCAAAATATTTTTTATAAAAATGTTGGTAACGCAATTTAGGATAGCACTTGGTATATTTTTAGTAAATCATTGAAATATATAAACTAATTGTTGTATACAGAGTTGCATTAGCTTGCCAACCTGAGGGATAAATTACGATTTTTTACTATTTAAATTGTTAAAACACAATTTTCAATATCAAATTTTACGAATACATTTAAACAAAAATTCAAGAGTGTTAGTAAAAATAGAGTTACCATACTTTAGAAAAAATACTGTCACTACTGTAATAATGGAGTCTGTAACTATATTAAAATTTGTCATATCTAAATATGCAACTCTACCATATTTAGAATAGAAACAGTTAAATAATTTTGATATTAGTGACTGCACCTGTGCTAAATATGTTAGAGTTACATATGTTACATACTGGTCCGTAGCTCTTTTAAAAATATTAGCAAGTCTAATAATTTGGGTCCTGAACTATAATTGAGCCAAAAGGATTTGTAAACTTTGTCAAATTTAATGAAATGGGGAACAAGCGAAATTGGAACATTTAACAGAGGGAACCAAATGGAACAAAACGGAAAGCAAAATTTGTAGTGTTAATTGATTTTATCACATAATTGATAAAAATATTAAATTACCCTTTGCCTGTTTTTTAAAAATAGATCCCACTGAAGCACTCCCGAACCTAGATTATTTAAATAATCTAAGCCTTGCAAAAATTTATTAACTTTTCGCTTGTTAACCGCTTAGTGGCGAATACATCAAAAACTAATCCAGATAAGGCAAATTAGACAAAGGTTTTGCTTCGTTAAAATATCAAGACACTCCAAAAATGCAAATAGTCTAGCTCCGGCAGACTAAATAAATAAACATTTTATTTCTATTTCGTATCGTTTGTGCTTTAAAATAGCAAAACAAAATTATGTCTCCGAGCAGAAAATGTTTGTTGGCTTTTTTTAAACCTTGAGAGCTCAAATACAATCACCAGCTCCCTTGCGAGCTAGCTCTTTTTATTTGCTCCAGTGCCAGCTTTTACTGTGAGCCGATCACTTTATTTAGCCGCCGAGCTTTTTGAAAAAATATGTAAAATTTGGTCTAGCTCGAGACCCTTTATAAATTGTAAGAAAAATAGTTTTTTTTTTGTAATTTGTTGTCATCGAAGCAAAAATTTGGCATAAAATTCAAAACAAAAGAAAAAAATATGCTGGCTGGTATTTGATTATATGTTACGTGATTTATTCGGTTTAGGATAATAAATATTTTCTATTCATTTAGAAAGAAACTTTTCAGGATCATTTAAAAAATATGTATGTACACATACTTATACTCAAATTAAAAAATTAAAATAGGCACCATCATTTTAGAAAATGTTGGCCATTTACGACAAAAGCAGTGTTGGCTGTTTTTGCCACCTAAAGGCTAATTTATTGCTAGTGTAATTGCAATTATTTTTTTTTTTTAATGACTTTTTTTATTTATGGTACATCGATAAAAATCATCATTGTAGTATATTGTAAGTAACAATAAAAAATATTTAATTTTATTAATTGAAATTTGTATTTATACATTTTTAAAAGTTTGTTAATTTTTGCATTTAAAAAATATATGAGGTAGATAACTGAGGCATATAAGGTGCATATGTATATAACAATTTAAATCAAACTTAAATTCTTTATATAGTTGTAACCTATGATGTCTACTACCAGTCATACAAATATCTTTCTATATATAAAAGAGTAATGTTACTGACTGATGTCCGTAATTTCAAGCAATAGATACATTCCAGTGCCTATATATTTTCCATTACCAACTGTGGTTTATTTTAAAAGTAATACGTAGAGTTTGTTTGAAGAATCAGTTGAAATTCACTGAAATATATTTTTTACTATTTAAATTACTCATTCAAAAAAAAAAAAAAAACAGACTATAAAAAATACAGACTTTCAGTCGGAGTTGATATTTTCTGTTAAATGTAAAACTTTATCTATATTTATCTTCCTTTATTCGATCTTCAATATTATACTATATTATTCCTTAAAATCGAGTTCAAGATCCTTTTATAAAAAATAATAATAATGATTATTTATTATTTCTTTCCTTCCAATATTTCGTCACCACATTGGGTGACTTCTTCAGGGAAATTATATAATTTTTTCAACAATAAAAACATATTTATATAAAATTTTTAAAAAAGGCGGGAAATTATAAAAATACTTTTTGACAATATGAAAAATATAAATATCATATGAAACAAAAATATTTTAAGCTTAAAAAAGATAAGGAAACAAAAATGTTTTTACAAATATTTAAAATGAAAATATAACACAGAACAAAAAACTATTTTGAATTTCATATATTATTTAAAATTAAAATAATTAGCTCAGTTCTTATTCACTAAATGTCTATAACTTTGGGCTATATTCGCTATATCTGTTTTATAGTTAATGCGTTGTGTAGATGGTATTTTCATTATCTGTAACATTTCTAACATATATCTACGTCTGTAATTATTTTCTATGTTCAAAATTGTCGTTTTATCAAAATCAGGATAATGATTAGAGTTATTGCAGTGTAATGATAATGCTGTTTTTTGTGTAGGAATGGAGTTCTTGTATTTTTGATAATAATCATTATTATTATTTTTTATAAAAGGATCTTGAACTCGATTTTAAGGAATAATATAGTGTAAAACTTTATGTTTTCTGCGTCTAGAAATAGAAATTAAAATAATTAATTTTTGTTTTTTATCAAAATAGTTTGATTAAATACTAAATTATTTCAATAGAAATTACAAGAAATTATTCATAGAAAATCACAATATATATTGATATGTGTGTGTTGTGTTTTGTAATTATATACTGCCAATAAAAAAAAAAGACTTTCAGTTTGAAAAACAAACCACAAAAATTGTTTTTTTCTAACGTTTTGTCAGTTAAAAATTGATGGTTATTTTAAACAAATTTCTGTGCATTACACTTTAAGTAAAATTTCAACTTTTGAAATGACACATGAATACCCTGGGATACGTTAACTTAATTTTGGTTAGTAGAATTCAGTGGCGAACCTTGTTTTGAAGAGTCAGGTCATTTTAACAAGATATTTAGATTTTAAGTTTATATTGACTTAAGCGATTTTTTCATTAAATTTAACTAAAAAGGCTTTGAAAACTGTTTTGCAATGACTTCATTTTTTGATTTTTTTTACTTATTTACTATTTATTAATATTTTTTCGTTTGCAACCAAAAAAAATTAATTTTGTTTAGAAAATAAAACGGCATAAGAGTCATTAAAATCTGTTACAATAAAATAACGTATACGTAATGGTGTACTTTAACTCGAATTAATATTGGGGTATCATTATTTATTGAACTACAAATGATTACAACTCCTTACCTTTTAGATTGATTTATATATAATAGTAATAAGTAGTAAATAAGTGAAAAAAAATTAAGTCATTGAACACCAATTTTCAAAGTATTTTCGTTAAAATATAATCAATACATACAATACAAATACATTTATTTTAGAAATAAATATCTATATTAACTTTTTTATACATTTATTCGAAATGATTTACTATCATTTACCAATTTTTTTTAGTTTAATTAATTTTTTTCATTTGTTTGAATTTTAATAAAAATTTACCCACAAAACGGAAATTGGTGGTTTATTTGTGTCTGTAACAGTTATTACAAATTTAAATTTTGGTTGCTGTCAGTTTCAAAAAAAAATATTAAAAAATTTCAGTTTGTTTTTTTTTTATTTAAATTGGTTGTATATATATAAAATTATTTCAATTTGAATAACAAGAACTTCATAAACACACATACATACACAAACACATTTTGTTTATTAAAAAAAATACAAAAAGGAAAACAATTTCAAATAAATGATAAAATTATTAATTTTTTAAGGAATTGGTAAGTAAAATTTTGACATTTATTTTAACTGATTGTAGGATTTGTTTTTTACGGATGTATCAGTTGTTTAATCAACATTTAAAAATAAATAACAACAGGCATTTGATTTAAATGACAATTAAGTACACCGGATTTTAAATGAAATATTATTTCTTGTAAATGACATTTTCTGTTATTTTAACTTACAAACAATTTTACGTGTATGCACCGCCAGGTATCTATTGCTTGACATTACGGGCATGACTGTCTCATCAAGCTAGAAACTTGTAATTTGTTATATATAGTACATAGGTTTCTTCATCAGCTAAGAGCTAAGGTTGCTTTGTCTATAATCTTGAAATTTAAAACATAGAGCATGGGCCAGCTTACTGTTGGTTAGGTTGTTTGGGATGCGATAGTTATGAACATAAACCACCGAGATCTTGATGGAGGCCGACAACATTTAAGGATTTTCAAAGGTTCTGACAAACATAGGAACTAAAAATTGTATATTGTCTAAAACTGCATTTATATTAGGCTTAACCCTAACCATATTAAAAAGGGGTACCCCGGTACCCGAACGTACTTTGAAGTCAAATTTTTCTTAAGCTAAATAAAATACAAATTTGAGGCTCCACAAGTTCCTTCAGATAACCATTTTGTAAAGTTTTTTCCCATCTAAAGCACTCTTGATTCTTTTGGATTGACTCTGGAGCCACCCAAAGTCAAATAGTCCTTTCCCTCCTGATATGGGTACCCGGGTACCCTTATATAACTTTTTACATTTTGTATGAAAAAAGTAAAAATTATAGTATTTTTTTTGTTTATTGGTTATTTAATTCAAAAAATATTTTACATCAAACTTTGTACATGTATAAAAAATAAATAAAAATGTTTACTAATATTGTTAGATAAAAAAAAATTAACATCTAGTGCAGCGTGGAGCAAAAGTTTTGCTATGCGTATTGCCATTGGTCGTTTACAGCCATCGCATATTTTGCTCGTTTTTCGATCAGATTTTGGATCAGTAGTCACGCAAAGGTTGCAGCGACCCTTTATTGGCAACCATCCAGTTGTATCTCGTTGGGTTGTATCTGATGGGACCGCAGCATCCTGGAAAACTTCTTTAGGGATGGTTTTATTTGTAATAAGCTCTAGAGCTGCCCGGATATTATTGTGTCGTGTTATATGATTATCATTAGCTCTTTCGTTCATATTTTTAGATGACAATTCCACGCCAAGTGATGTTAAAAATCCTCGACGAGAGCTTCGTTTTATTTTTGCGCTTGGATCGAGGCTGGAGTATACACAAAATGCACCCAATGCAGCCACGTCAATCATGTTGAAAAACACTGTCAATGGCCATCTATTGGTTTTGCGTTTGGTGGTATATTTAGACACCATCTGGTCCATAACATTTACTCCGCGTTTTGTTTTGTTATAGAAGTCATTAATCTCCTCTTTTCCATTAATAGCTGGCTCCCCTCGAGTATAATGCATTGTTGACAGAAGGAAAACACACATCTTCTTCTTGGTCACAACAGACAAAAGTGTTCCGTTTTTGTTGAAACCATATCGGGGTGTACCTATATCGTCCGTTGGGTTTGGACGTAGCTCTTTTGGAATATAGGCTTTGTTTTGTCGAAGGGTACCGACGAGACTTATTCCTCTAACTTTTAGCCGATTGGCCAAAGGAAGTGAAGTGAAAAAATTGTCGGTTGTTACATTTATTCCAGATTGTTTGTAGAAATCCACCAGATCTAGAACGATGTTTTCTCCTACATTTACCTGTCGTTGACCACCAGGTGGCTTGCCTGTGTAAATGATTCCATTCAAAGGATAGCTATTGGCTGTGTTACACAACCAAAATATTTTTATTCCGTATTTAGCTGACTTTGAGGGAATATATTGAGTGAAACTGGTTCTACCTCTAAATGGAAATAACTGTTCGTCTACTGTCACATTTTTATCTGGAAAATAATTTAAACGTAGATTCTGCATCAACATATTCCAGATATCGGAAATAGGAGCAGCTTTGTCTGTTTGTTTGCGTGTCGCTTTTGTGAAAGCATTGTCAAAACGTATTACGCGTAGTATTTGCTGAAATCTTTTGCGACTTAACGATGCTTTGTATAAAGGATGACTGTAATTCCCCCATAGAATTGAAGGAGGATCATCGTTGTCACCACTTACACCCATGACCAGTAAAATTCCAATAAAAGCATCAAGTTCTCCCGTTGAAATCAATCGAAACTGGCGAGGTTTCAATTTTAAAACTGCAATATCCGCTGCATTTTTCTGATTGAAATCCAGTGCTATTTCATTGCCTTTTTTGTTGCTGTGTCTCAGGATCTCATTTTTTGTATTTTCTGACAAAAATTCATCAAATATTTCTTTTGCAGTCATCACTTTATTAAATTTGCGATGTGGTCCACCTATGTACATAAACAATAAAATATATTATAACATATGGTGTTTATAGAATAAAACCAACCTTTTTTGCGCATAACATTTTGGGATGGAGTTTTAGCATTTGGGATCTCTTGGGAATACCATTCAGTCTGATCACTTGCTATATATTTTGAAGCAGTATCTGAAACTTCGCCACGCAATTCTAATTCCTCGTTGTCTTCTTCCTCCGGAGTCTCAACCACACCATCCATTTCTATTTCTATGAAGCTTCATCTACATCAGGAAACCATTCATGTTCGGTGGGAATCGTCATGTTGTCGTCCTCTACTTCCGTTTCACATAAGATATCAATATCATCTGCAGTTAATCTAATACAAATGCGTAAAATAAATGAATGTAGTTAAAAATAAAAAAAATATAAAGAAAACTTACGCGGAGATGTTAGGATATCCATTTCCCCATGGTAAACGATCTAAAGACTTCGATGATGATGCCCTTATTTTGGGGGCTTGCCCAAAATAAGGGCAATGATGGTCCCGCATCAGAAGATATTGGTTCAGACACATTCATTTCCATAACAAGTGCATTACGTTTACGCGACATCGAAAAAATTTATAAAACAAAAAAGCAAAGAAACACAACCGTACGCATCAACACAAAAACGGATAATGCAAAAATATAATCGAAACGATGCGTACCCACGTTTTAAAATGGATACCATAAATAATAACGGACAAATAAGCACACACGGGTACCCGGGTACCTTTGCCAGGAGTATACGTGTGTAAATGTTGTCAGTATGGTTAGGGTTAATATCTAGTTAAAACTGGGTTTCGATCACATGGTACTGTATGCTATTATACACGAACTAGATTTTGAAATCTCGTTTAATGTAAATGCAGGTTTAGAGAAAGCTTAGGAGATTCACAGCTGTCCTCCGCAACTTCCCAGCACAATCTGCGTGTATCGTCGTTCGCCCTTTCAATACTTACCATAAACAAACACTTTTCGTGTCCAGTCTAATCTGATCATAAAGAAAATGGAGTGGAAGATTAACGTTCAAAACTGCAGCATTGATTGGCTAGCTAGCGCAGCTTTTAGCAAGCTCATCCTCCTTTTCATTTCCTAGGATATATTTGTATGCAAGTACCCATCATAATCATTGAAATTTCAAAACCCAATCTGCTTTGTCTAGAAATCTGAAATTTAAAATGCTTATTTATTGAAAACGTACTCCTTGGAAATTCCAACAACAGTAACACGATATAAAAGGAATTAATCACCAAGCTCAATTTGAGTTCCTCAATAGAGGCATGATTTTTAAACATTTTGGAGAGAAATTGAAAAATCGCTACATTAGCATTCTGTCCAAATCCCTTCGGCTAAATATTACACATTTAAAATATATAACATATAGTCCCTGGGTTATGGCTTATTCACTGAATGGATTATTTTTAACTATTTCAAATTAAATCATTGTTGAAATGGAGTTGAAGAGGTAAAAAGTGCTTCTTGAATGACATGTGTAAACTCTTAAGGATAGAAATTTGATTCTTGGAACTAATGCAACCACTACAAATATATTAAACAAATTTAAATTTTCTCCTTTATATATTCCGTTATTTAAAACTACCAGTAACGAAGTATCGTGCTTTTAAAATAGTACAACATAAATATGTAGTTAGTTTTGCATGAAATTCATTTGCATAGCATTTTTATGCCAATTGAGTTTTCAAATAACTGCCATGTGCCACCCAATCTCCAAAAATGGCCAGTTAAATGTTATATCAACTGCCACATTAAACTTCATGACATGGGGAGTTGAGTTGTGCCGTTTCTTTATTTTTTTATTTTTTAACTTTTCTGTTCATTGTTGGCATTGTTAAATATTGGTCATGCTGTCTGAAGGCATGATATGTATGTTTGTATATTTTGTTCACAGTGATTAACATATTATGCTAAATATTTGAAAAAATATATATATATATTTATATGTATATATTAAAATTACACATTTGAAAATATCGCTATATATGTACATATTTACAAATGTATTTAACAAAAGCGTTGTATTCAAAAATTTAAGAATTTTAATTTCTGAAACATGCAATAAAAGCAAAATATTATGTACTCCAAATCAAAGGGTGTTTTCTTAGGTTTTCTCCGAAAAAAACTGATATGTTTATAAAACTAATTTTTATAAAACCCAAAGGTTCTCCTAAATAAGATTTTTAAATGTCTCGCCAACGTTGTTTTATTTCAAAATACCAATGGCATTTCGATAAAAATGATCAGATTCCAAAAAATTTAAAAAGCTGTTTTAAAATGAATTACATAGATTACAGCCATTGTGCATTTTAAAACCAAATATCTTTTTATTTTTTTTTATTTACTATAAAAAATTCTAACGGATTAAGTTAATGAAATTTTGAAATCTTTTATTTTTGAAGAAGTTTTACTATTTCAACTGCATCTCGGTAAGGAACAATTTTGCATCCGGATTAAATAAGAAACATTATGAAGAGTAGTAGTACGTGTTTTCAGTGCAATAGGCAAAAATATATGACAAATTATTTTGAATTTTATAGTTTGAAAAAATCGTAAAAAGTCAACAAAAAAGAATAAAATATTAATAAAAATCTTGCGAAAATTCCTAAGTTTTAGTCAATGGTTTCACAAAATTTCTACACAAACGTATTGTATTACGACACGTAAACCCAGAGAAAAGATTTGCTGCAATTTGATCAAAATCATTAATATATATTTGTTATTAGTTTTTTTTTTTAATTACAAATAATCCATTAATAAAGCAACAATATTCTTTTAGGAATTAAAAAGAAGAAAAAGGAACTAAAAACTAATAATATTATCCAATTATTAGAATTTCCAATGAAGTTCAAAATTAAAATTCGGTCAGTAACTGCGTTCAGTATAGAAGCAACAATTTATTTAGTGAATGTAGTAGAAAATTCGTACAATCTATCAGGTTTATTAAAAAATAACTTCATATACGGTTATCTTTATCATATATGCTATTAAGTTAGGGTTTCAATGGAGGCCACTAATGATTGTTATTGGTAAACGAATTTTAAACTATATTTTATTACTTTCTTTCAGCCGAACGTAACACAGGAAAAAACAGATTCATCGTCACAACCGAATATTTTGTCAACTTAATGTTTTGGTTGCAGCAACCGAATTATTTAGTTGTCTCAACCAATTTACCAATTTAATTTAATTAATGTTATAGTTTTAAGATGCTAGTCTGTAAGGATAATATTGTATTCATAGATCTAAATAAATAAATGTTTTCCTGATGCAATCGAAATATTTGGTTTCAACCGAAATTCTGTCATATTAATCGAATTTCCGAATATACCGTCAGCTACCATAAATCCATTCGGTTGTTAAGAAATTCAATTGTTACAAAAATCCTGTTTAAAACGAACATTTTTCTTAATAATTTCTGAAAGTCTAGGGTGCTTAAAATAATTTTACACTCAGAAAAAAAAGTTACAAGAAAAATTTGTAAATGGTTTTCAATCCCACTTTACTATTTTTGTACTAATTTTTAGTAAAAAAATTATTATTTAGCAAATCTTTTTGCTATTTACATTTTACAAATTACAGAATTTTTACAGAATATCTACAAATTTTCGTTGCTAATTTCAGAAATCATTTTACAAATTTTTGAAAATCGATTTGCTAAAATTAGCAAAAAAAAATTACTAATTTTAAAAAAGTCGATATTGAAGGAAATGTTATTTCTTATAATTTAAACTTATACATACAAACTTAAATTGCCCTAAAATGTTACATAGGATTAAAAAAGGGATCGGAAGTGAAGATACCGACTCATGTCTTAAAAGAGGACATCCACTTAAAATAGCACTAAAAAGGGGTTTTTAGTTCTAAAAATCAGCCCTAAAAACAATTAAATTTAACCTTTAAGATTTTTAAGCCTTTGATTTTTGTTTTTCATTTTGTATAAAACATCTTTTAAAAAATATAATCAAAATTTTTGATGATCGATACAAAAAATAAATCTAAAATTTTGTACGAATATTAATAGTATTTACATGTGTTGCTAAGATTAGCAAAAAATACCGCTGGGCTCAAATTAGCAGAATTTCCCGTAATAACAGCAAAATTTTCAGTTGCCATTACATACTTTTTTTGGTGAGTGTACTGTTGGCTCAAAAGAAGAGTTTATTAATTTAACAAAATTTATTCCTTTTTTATATTCTCCAAATATATATTTATATCAGTTTATTATTTCATTTGTAACATATCAAAATATATACACATGTTAGGTTACAAATAATTAATCTTAAGTGAAGACACCTTCATAGCCCAAAAGTTGGTTTGTTGTGTGCTCTCATGTAGGATCTTATTTTACCGAGGACAAATCCACTGCCTTACCTCAAACGTTCTCCATTTTCTAGGGCTAGCGACCGGCTGAATTCGGTCAAGACAAGATTTCGTGGGAAAATCTTTGACTAAATAAAATATCCAACCAGTCAGGTTTTAAACACACATCAAAATTCATTTCCCATTAATTACACTCAAGTAATAATGCCTGTAAAAGATAAAAAGAAAACTATAATTGTTATAGAAAATTTTGCTTTCATTATACTAACAGACCATTAAACCACAATAACTTTGTCTAAGCTTGTCCTTAATTTTTTTTTTTAAATTAAAAAAAAAGACGAACAAATTATTATATATTACAAAAATTAAATAAAATTTTAGTAAGTCCATAAGAAAATCTATTTGCTTAAATCAGTCACCTTTTTTTTACAAAATAATGGTACATTAATTTTTTAAATTTCAAATTTATTTTTAATATGCTTTGACTTTTTTTTTTATATTATACTAATTTTCAAATTGAAAAGTTATCTAAATTTGGAAAAAAATAGTAAATATCTTAAAAGAAATTTTGTAATTATTCTATTTTAATCAATTTTAGAACACAAAATATGTTAAAATTAGCAATAAAAAATTGTAAAAAAACGAAAGTTTTTAATAAAAAATTATTTAGTACAACAAATTTGTACTAAAAACTGTAAAGTGGACTATAAAATTTTGTACTAATTTTTCTACCTCTATTTGGAGTGTACGTACCAGGAAGGAAATTGTGTTTTCTGTGATTGAACCAACCAGACAAACAAATTGAACTTTTTCGATTCTCATGGTACCAAAATTGTTTCCGCTCTTTTTCTAACAATTTTATCGTATTGAGTCAGATTTGCTTAGACACTAAAAAGACTTAAAAAAATTTAAATTTACGGGGTGAAACAAAATTTACCGTTAATTTTATGTAGTCGTATAATTACCACAAAACTTTGAGGCCAATTTAACTTTGTCAGAATTTGCTATTAAAAAATTTAAAGTCATTTTATTGCTTTTTAACAATAATACACTTTTTTCTTATTTTTCTTTTTGTTTTGATCAGCTGTTCAATGTTGCCACTTCCGAATATTTTAGTACAATGTGTATGCAAACATTTGGTACATTTGAGGTGACACCAATTTAGAGCCGGTTCAACTTTAAACTGACTTTATTTTTTACTTTAGTAGCTGAATAAATAAAAACAGGTTTTAATTTAAAGTTACTTTTAAAAAAAGTTATGTTGTTTTATCAAGTTATAAATTGAAAATTTGAAAAAATTTCAATGTACTAAATGAGCCGCGGTTGTACCACGGTACCAACCAAGGTAAAAATATACCAAAAAAAGTACAATTGTACCATGTTTTCCATCCCTGGTACGAACATTCCTGATGCTATCACAATTTTAAGCCGACCTATCTATGCCCACATTTCTGTCTGTTGAATTCACGATCACGGTAAGAAGAAAAGGTGAAGGAAAATTTTCTATATAAGTTTGTGTATTTTAGTACAACTTATAGTAGTAGTGAATAAAACATTTTTATACCAAATGTTTAGAGGTGAATTATATTTTATATTCACCTCAATATTTTTCATTTAAAATAATATTAAAAATTAGTTAAATCGAACACGTTTGAAATATTTTTTACTAACATATTATTTTACTGATGTATTATTTAAGAGTATATTTTTGTATTATTATGAAGCATCATCTATAGCTGTGCTAAATATTTAATTAAATAAAAAACAGTATTCGTTCATAGCTCAAAAAAAAAATAATCCTTACCATTCTCTTTTATACAAATTTTTTCTCAAAAGTATGATTGATAATAAAGCCATAATTCACTTTTGTTGTGATCTTCTTAAAATTCCACTTTATTAACAGTAATTATTTATATTTAAAAAAACTCCTTTTGCATATTCAACATACCAATATCTTTTTTAAGCCATTCTTGGCTGTTTCTACATATTTTTTTTATTATTTATTTTTTTTAATTTCTGACATAGTTTATGACCAATCAGGTAATAAATTGGCATTTAATTTAATACAAATTGAATTACGATTTACGAATTTATGTGGAACCCCCACAGCGTAAATTTTCAATCAAAATCGCAATCCGCGAAATTGTTATGAATTCCTCTTCATTGTTGGCCAAACAAACGTAGTTTATGATGATAATAAAGAAGAAGCAATGACCAAAAGAAATGAATTTTTTTTATAGGCACAAAAGTAACAGAGTGATAATGTACGGCCAACAAGAAAAAAGGTACTTTCTTAAAAAAGATGAGGAAGTAGAAAACGCCACACTGTGTATATAGATTATCAAATTGATTCCAATTAACACTTGCCACCGCAGGAAACAAAAATTAAATCAAGTAAAGGGAAAATTTGTTTAGCATACAGAAAGAGAAAGGGTTATTCAAAGACATGATACAAATGAAACCAATGTTATTAATAGTAAATACAATACTTAATAAATGTTAAGTTTATTGAGCAAATATTTTGCACAAACAGTGAGTTTGTGCTTATGTTAGCAACTATCAAAAATATCAAACTTATACTGGAAAGTGAGGAATATTGTGAAAAGATACACTTTACAATGTGGAGACCTTAATCATTTGAAATCTTTTGGTCAAAAAAATCCTTGCCTAACCAGAGGGAATAGAACGAAGGTGATTTTATATTAGGGTAGTCCATTTTTATCTTGCACTTGCAATAATTTTTTTTAATCTATCGCAATCTTCTTGTTAAATATTTTTCTTAAAGTTTCGATTATAACGCTTATACAAAATTTTAGTTTTTAAAATTGGTCAGAAGTATTATATGTAAAGATTCAAACATGATTTTCACCGAAATTTGCATTGTTTTCCAACATGCAATTAATTCAAATAATTTTCGACTTAACTACAAAAATTAACCGTTTTCAAGTTCAGAAGCCTCTATAACATTTCTATAAATATAAAAACTGAAAAAGATGATGGCAGATTCCAGGAAAGAATTTTGTACATATATAACTATCAACTCTTTTCAACTTTTGAGATCGCTTAAGAAACAAAAAAGTTTAAAATGGCCCAGCCTATTTCATGCTCTGAAGACGATGTGCTGCTAATTAGAAGAAAATTTCTTTAAACTTTTAGCGATCTCTAGGGTTCACGATAGTGACAATTACCATGAGAATATGCCACAACGATTTATGTATCAGTTCCGCAAAATCTAAACTCTTCTTTTCCCAATGAATACCAAAAAATGGATTGGGCCACTCTTGAAAAACATGGTTATTCCACAAGATGTTAGTTGTGAAACGAATGAGTGAAGGCATGTATTTTGTTTTTGTGCTTAATATATTTTCTTATTATAACTTCAATAATCTGAAGCGCAACTTGATCTCGCAACAACACGAAAATACCAGGGTTGTAGTTCTGAACACCAAACATTTTTGGAAAAAATATACAGAGGAAAGGAAAAAAATGCCTTATGTGATTCTTAGACTTGCAAGAACACTTTTTGAAGAAGGTGTGATCTTTAGCCGAATATCAGCCGGATGTACATGAAAATCACAAGACCGATATTAACATATGAAATCCTGGTGTGGTGGAGGCGAGAAACACAAAGTCATGTTCTTATTGTTTCTCCACGATTTAACAGCCCGGCTTATCACAGGCGCCTGCAGATTAGTTACACACAGGAATAAACTCAGAGAAATCTGAATCAGTTGCGAAATGACTTTCGAGCTAAGAAAATCTAATAAATAAAACATCTTTATCTGATAACATCGAAATATGTCCTTACTGTGTTGTAACTCTTTGCCAAATCAGTCGATACGTGTATAGGGCCCGGGCCATATTGGGGTGATGGATTCGTAAAACTGTGGTGGATGGCCTTGAATAATTGTGAGGTCTTTTAGAAGCAAGGAGAGCGGGCCTCTTCTGGGTTCTAACAAGAGAACAATTAGCGTGATACTACACAATAGACCTTGCAGTGCTTGGCGACACAGAGAAACAATTTTGACAATATAAAGTCATTTAAGATAACTGTTATTTGAAAGTGACAACAGAATTTCGGCTGTCTGACCAAAAAAAAAACTGAAAAACGGCTGCCAGCATGAATCTGTGTTTTGGCTGATTAATGTATTTATTTTGTTACGATTACTGTAAGTGATTTAGATACAAAGAGGTTGAAAAGGCGACAGGACAGTATATCTTGTGTGACTAGGACTGACGAATACATACTTATTGGTTTTCCAAGTAGATTGCTACGACAAATATAGGTTATCAAAACTTTTAAAACTTGTGCTACCTTTTTATAGAATTTTAAGAGTATTGATTACTCAATACCGACAATTTTTTTTCAAGTACTCAATACTTAAAAGTACCTACTTAATACTTCCAGAGTTGTATTTTTTCTGTATTTAAGCGTAATTTTCCTATGAAAGACACTGTGAAAAATACAACACTGTCTTTAATATGAAATCACCACCCTTATTTTGTCATCTCTTGAAAAGGATTGATACACAGAGAAAACAGATTTATCGTGACAACCGAATTTCTTGACAACAGAATATTTTAGTTGCAGCAACCGAATGACTTTGTTGTCTCAACCAAATATTTTCCTGATGCAATTCGAATATTTGGTTTCAACCAAAATTCTGTTGCATTAACTGAATTTCAGTTGCGACAAACAAATATATCGGTGGCTTCAACCAAACCATTCGGTTGGAAAGAAATTCAGTTGTTTCAATGAAACTGTATTCTTTGTCGAAGTATCAAGTATTCAAAAGTATTCTCATTTTTCAAGTATATTTTGGAAACACTTTACCATCATATTGCCGTTCCCGTTTTTCTGCCTGGGCTATTTGCGCACCCAGTACACAAATTCGTGTTAACAACCCAAATCCTTTTCAATCGTATGGTTAAGTTACAGAAGCCGAGATTTTCAGTTATGTTTACTGAATTGTTGTTAAGGAATGCCCGGATTCAGAGGAAGTACCATGAGGTTACACTCTCCAATAAACCAATTAAAAAACTAAAAGAGCTTTTTATATGTTAAAATAACATTCTGTTTAAAAATAATTAATTATTTATTTTAAATATAAATAAAACAAATAATAAATTCTGGAATTTCACTATCAAACCAACTTTATACCAAAACCAAACCATTTGATTGGCTACAAATTCGATTGTCAACACAAATCTGTTTTTTCTGTGCGTTACTTACTTTCAACTAAACATTCTCTCACTCCAGCTTAAAAGATGCGACACTATAGTTTCATTTAATGTTTATACTTCTTTACAAAAATATTCATACGCAAGCGCTGTGTTACGCTGCAGGGTATTAAAACTACTTTAACATAAACGTTTTGTCGTATTATTTATTCCCGTTGGTTGGTTTAAATTTTCTGGTTTAGCACAGCTCGTGCGAAATGATAAATAATCCATAATTTCATTTGGCATTTAATTTTATTTTGTGTGACACATAAATTACGTATTAACGCTTTAAGCACTGTTTAGACCAATCCTTGAATTTTGTATTGATACTGATTTTTATTTTTAAGTGTTTTAGTGGGGATTTGTGTATTACAAAAATTTATACAGAACATTAGTAAGATTCTTGGGAATTTATTTTCATTACAACAAGAAAGGTTTATCATATGGATAATTTTACTTATCTACAAAATAAGAAATACTTTAACTTGAATTTACGTATCTAAAGATCCAGGATATTTGTCGGCCTTGTGACAAGGTTAGATTTAACCTTTGAACGTTTTGTCATAGATAATTCTATTGTAAAAATCATAGTGAATTCATTATTTTATGTTTTTTTTTTTTTGAGTTCACTCAACTTAGTTCATTTACAGGGAATTTAATCGTTTAGTATAATTATGACAATTCATTGGATTTGAAATAATTCAAATTGTATACAGAACGGCTACACCAGGCAATGTCGTGAAATTTATATAATTTTAATTCAACAGACTTAAATTCAAATTTGACTTAATTCAAAATAAATTATCCTGTTGAACTATTTTAACATTTTTTGTTTGCCACATTCTCACGATATTTGTAGTATCACATATGTAGCTATGAGTCTGCCATAACTCTATCATCAGTGCCGAAATGGTATGCTCAAACATGCACAGGCTGATTCGATCATAAGTATTAAATAATATTGTACAACTATCATATACAAAGTTAGTATAAAAAAACCACAAAAAATATACACCATATTCGTTCAACACTATGAAGCAATTATATGAACAGTATTTTTTTTTCTTCTGCTTACTCTCCTGCAAAATTGCCAATAATGAGACATGAAAAACTAAAGCTTTAGCCCAAACCGTAATGGATTGTAGAAGATTGGTATCAATTGCAGGTCAATACCTCTGTAGACAAATGTAAGTAAGAAGCAAAAACGCCTTTCAACGTACAGAGAGAAAAACCGACAACAACAAAAAAATACTTGATCTAACTAACAACACTCTAAAAGCACAGCAACAACAACAACAACACTGTTAAATAATCATCAGCAGCAACAGCAACTACAAAAACAACAATAATATGAATAAGGTATAATTTAGCTGACTGTGGTGGTATGATAGAGTGTATGAGGGATTCCCTAGTTTGCTTATGGGGTCCTTAATTGCAAACAGACAGACAATATGAAGACAAGTCTTAAATAAAATAACAGCTAAACTTAGATGTATGCATAATAAAAGTGTTGCCATATTTCGCTACAAATGTTGAAAATTAAATATAATAAAAAACACCAACACTTCTAAACAGTATCAGCACTATGGGTCAATAGCCCACTGCTGTAAAAAACACTTTTTGTAAGAACTTGAAAAGCGAACTTGTGGGGGATTGTAGACTAGGTGAGGATATACAAAAACTGTTTTTAAAGATTTTGAAACATCCTCAAAATTTTGAGTTATTTTGAAAAAAAATGATTTAGGGTAGGTCGTGGTACTTTAGTACCTCTAACCGATTTTAAAATTTTAAACAGTCAAGCTTTCATAAAATATATTAGGTACTGAAACCGAACCCGAACCTGTTGAACCCAAAAATTTAACCGGGTTCGGGTTCAAAAATATTCTTGCTGTTCATGGCGTGAAAAATGTTTGATAGAAAAATCATACGCAAAGTTTGTTTTTAAATGAAAAATCAATTGAAATTTATAGATATACAGTTTTTAATTATTTGATTCAGTTATACAAAAAACATACTAAAAAAATGTACAGACATTCAATAGGAAATTATATTTTCTGATAAAAATAAAATTTTATGTTTTCTATTTCTTTAAATATAAATTCATATAATTCCTTTTATGTTTCTTATTAAAATAGAAAATTATTTCAACAGAAATTACAAGAATTTATTCAAATATAGATAAACACATAAAAAATAAAAATTTATAAATACATCTGTGTGTGTTGTGTTTTGTAAAACTACATACAAATAAAAAAAATTTTCTGTTTGAAAAACAAACCACAAAAATCGTTTTTCTACATTTTGTCAGTTAAAATTCGATTGCTTTTACTACCCAGCAAAATAAGAGCTGAGGAAGAAGTAGTTTAACACTACATCTACTGAACACGAAGTTGTGAAATTTTCGGTGAATCATTAATGATTTTAACATTTGCGTGTCATTGGGAGGAAGTAGTGCGTTTTGGTGCTATGAAAAATCGATAAGCAGGTGGACTTTTTCATTAGTTTACGGAAGTTGTTAAATATAGGGACTACAACATAAATATAGGGAGTGGCTTTTTTTAAGTAAAAAATTTGATTTTGAACACGACAAGAATTATTATTCCGACCAGGACAAAGTGAATGTCACTGGCAGAATATGTTTTCAATAAGGCATTTAATGACTACAGGAATTAACCATTTATGGACCAACTAAATAATTGTTTTTTACTAGTAGGGGTTAATATCAACATTTTGGAATTTGTTTTAAATAACTTCTTACAAATCGAAAAATTTGCACTATTAACTTCTTTGGATGTTCTGAAAAAGAGATTCGTAAAGAATAACATCCATTTTATTTTGCTAGGTACTTTTGTCGGTTATTAAACAATGATTGAAAATAAACAACAAAATGGACTGAATATAAAAATCTGTTGTCCTCTTTTTGATTGTATTTTCCATTAATTTAATATGTATTTTAAATTATTTTTAACGAAATAATATTGTGAGTATATGAATGATAATATTTGGAATATTTGTAAAGAATTCGTAGAAGTTTTTGAACTAAAAACATTTTCACAAGAATTACATTTAAATATTATAAAAAGAGAAAACCACTTTATTAATAATCCACTTTTGATTGCAGCATTATATCTAGATAGCAGATTTAAGTTAATGCTTAATCCCGAAGATGTTGAAAATGCTAAAAAAAACATATTTTAAAAACAAATAAAATCTTAAAAAATTTCCAAATGGAGAGAGAAGAAAAGAATTTTATGAGGGAATCACTAACTTGTTCATCAGAAGATGATGAAGAAATGCTCGAACAAGATCTAAAAATAAAGCACGATTTTCTTAATCAAATTCTTCTAATGAGAGGGCCTTTTCAGCCTTGAAATTCATTTTCTTGCCACAAAGAAGAAAACTTAAAAAATTTACAATTTAAAATACACAAAATTTCCTTTTGATAAAACATTTTTACTTCTTAAATGTTGAACCCTAACCCGAAACTGAATTTTTTATTTCGATTAACCCGAACCCGAACCTTCAGTCCCTGAAATATATACATAATGTATATTCCAAGAAATAAGGTATGTTTTTATCAAAACTTTAGCATTTTTTTTCGTAATTTTTCAGATTCAACAATATTTATCTTAATTTGTTTATATGAAAACTTTTTTATTTGCACAGTGTTTAAAGACAATTATATATAGAAAAAAACGAGCATTCTTATGTGGCTCTTTTCATCGAAACGCTTTTCCATTTGAAAAATTTCTTGGTGAAATCATTCTCCCTGCTAGTCACTGAATTGTCCAAGATTTTTGGAAAAAAATTTTAATGTGCATGCAAAAAATAAATTTTAATGGACATTCGACATCCCATTTCAGCATAAGATCCATTTCAACATAGTTAGGACTTTTTATTTTTTAAAAAAATTTTGACAAAATGAATTGCTTTTAATGCTGTCACGATTTTAATATTGATAACCAGTGATGTTTATTTGGCAAAAATATCAGATCTCTGGTATATGGAATATTTGATGATGCCAAATCATTGACAAAGATAATGGTAATTGCTGGTTTATAAACTTTTTGGACTTAGTTTTCTTAAGTACACTGAAACAGCTTGTAAAAATACTTTCGGGTTCATACCATTTGCCAGAACTATATGAGCAGCTAAAAACTGTGTTAAAATCCTTTACCAAGCCTTTTTTTCTTCAGATCCAAGTGATGTTTATGTCAGCGAATAAACTGCAAAAAATAATTAAACTCGATTTAAAAGTTGTTAAATCATTACAAAAATTACAAACTTACTTATTTTAATAAAAATAAATATTAAAGCACTTCACTTGTCACCAATTTCAAACTAGTTACACTTTTTTACTCTTATCTAATAACAATACCCTTCACTTAAGGTAGACGTATTTAAACTTTAGCATTGTGTTGGTATTAAATTCGATTAGTGTATGTACTTACACAAATATACAGTTTTCCAATAAGGACTTGACAAATTTTTTTTTTAAATAAAACGCAAACCATTTGAGATATTTCCAAAACTTTATGATAGACTTGAAATACGGTCACCGACTCCGAATTTCTGTAGAACATTTTTATAATTTCCATACCTTGTTCGTTCGTGTAATTTACCATGATGAAAATGTTGAGATTACTGAAAAAAATTAATGTAACAGTTAGATTATCAGTAAAATAGTGCATTCACAAATTACATTCAAAGTTGTCAAGTTCCTATTGGAAAACCCTTTATATACGAGGTCTATTCAATAGAAAAGTTGAATTTTAGTTTTTCTCAAAAAAATATTTATTTATTCATTAATTTCTATTTTGTCCCTTTTAAAGTATTCCCCCTTAGATATAATACACTTGTGCCAGCGCTTTCTCCAATCTTCCAAGCAGTTCCGATATGCACTTTTTGGTATGGCCTTGACTCTCCTAGCGATTCGATTTTTATCTCCTCAATCGTCGCACAACGCCGTGCTTTCATGGGTCTCTTTAATTTTGGGAACAGGAAAAAGTTGCAGGGTGTCAAATCTGGTGAATATGGCGGCTGAGGCATGATTACAGTATTCTTTTCAGACAAAAAATTACGAACAAGTAATGGCGAGTAAGCAGGTGCATTATCATGATGCAAATCCCATGAATTGTTTTTCCACAATTCCTGACGTTTTTTTCGTATTGCGGCGCATAACTTCAAGATAATACTCTTTATCCACCATAGGACCATGAGGCAAGAATTCATGATGCACTGCGCCACGGTGATCGAAGAAAACAGTGACCAAACTTGACATTTGATCAAACTTGACGTGCTTTTTTCGGCCTTTTCTCTCCTTGACTCTTCCATTGGGACGATTGGACTTTGGTTTCGATGTTATAACCATATACCCATGATTCGTCACCAGTTATGACCGATACGCCGGTTTTTTTTGTTCAAAATTTAGCAATTTTGGAACGAACTTCGCTGCCACACGCTTCATGCCCGAAATTTGCGAAAAAATTGTATGGCATGAACCAAACGATATGCCGACATCCTCTCCAACTTCTCTATTAGTGATTCAACGATTCTCCATAACAATTTTCTTCAGTTTCTTAACACCGTTTTTTGATGTGATTGAGCTTTCAGGACGTCATTCACATCTTCCCCACCATCTTTGAAAAGCTTGTACCACCTTTAAATATTTTTCTGACTCAGAGTACAATCACCATATGCCACTCTCAACATTTCAAATGCTTTTGAGCACTTAATTTCATATTTTTCACAGCATAAAATTGCCGAACAAAAAAAAAAAAATCACGTCTTTGCAAAAGCTTTAAAAAATTTAAAATCTGTCAAAAGCTGTCTGAGTTACAGGTCGATAAGTTGACGAACATCACTGAAAACGCACTTTTGAAGATAACTTCTGAATTTGGGGGAGTTTCTAAAATTTTTTGACACAAAACCTACAAGGTGGCGCAGAAGTAATCCTCCTATCAGAAAATGCTATAAATTTTGCGATTGGCCCCTAATGTCAGTTCTGATTTGACATTTGTGTAGTAAACACATGCGAAATACACGTTAATAAACAATATTACGCTACACTGCTCCAGAACGCGGAATATTGGTGACTATTTATTTGAGCAATAATGAACATGATTTTTCATCTTAGCGGGTACGTAAATAAGCAAAATTTACGCTTCTGGGGCACTGAAAATCCGCGTGTAACCCACGAAGAGCCATTACACCCGCTCAAAGTCACTGTATGGTGTGCTGTTTTCGCTGGAGGAGTCATCGAACATTTTTTCTTCGAAGACGTCGCGGGCCAAACGCTTACTGTGAATGGTGAGCGCTACAGATCAATGATCAACGAGTTCTTTTTGCCGCAACTTGATGAATTGGGATTGGAAAACATGTAGTTCCAACAGGACGGTGCAACGCCACAGACTGCACGTGCCACAACCCATATGCTGAAGGATGCATTTCCCGGGCGCCTAATCTCCCGTTTTGGCGATTTGCACTGGCCAGCAAGATCGCCTGATTTTACCGCTCCAGACTTCTTTTTGTGGGGCTTTTTGAAGTCGCGGGTTTATGTCAACAAGCCTCAGACTCTTGCAGCTCTTAAAGACAATATCCATCAAGAATGTGAGGACCTATCGCCAGAAGTTTTTGCCAAAGTGATGGAAAATGCCATAAAAAGGGCTCAAATGACAATCAACTGTGGCGGCGGCCATTTACATGACATCATATTCTCGACTTGATGTAAAAAAAATTAAAAGACCAAATCAAAATAATCCACAAGAAGAATCAAAGTTTTTCATTTTTTTTTAAATTACAGCCAAAAAACATCGGAAGGTTATTTTTGCGCCACCCTGTATAACCTACTCTGCCTCGTTTTCCAAGTTTTTTCAATATAAAAATTTTTAGAATGTACTGATTTGTAAGCATCAAGCCAATCATTACGGTCGTTTTTAAATGGTCGTAGGCAAATAAATGATTTCTTAACCGGTACTGGTCACAAAAAAAATCGATTTTTAAAATAAACCTAAAACCGGTTTCTTAAATAATCTATTGAAGGCAGAAAAGGTAAATTATGTTTTCTATTGATTTAATATAAGTTTTAATAAAAAAATTGTTATTTTGCCAAAAACTACTTAAAATCTAAACAGCGCTTTTTGTTGGTCTTGGGCATCAATGGCTTAGATTGTGGTTATTTTTTAATAACAAAATCAGATATTGGACCATAGTGCATATTGCATGATATAACAAAAAAACAACAAAGCATAAACAAATCACTATTTTAAAATGACAAATTAGTCTGCCAAAGCTGAGAGATCTCTTTGTTTTGCTTTAGGGTGGTGGTGATGATGGTAGTCAGTTATTTTAGTAGTAGTTGCTACAGATGATGGTTTGTATGCAATATATGGTAACAAAGCATCGGTAACGTTGTGGCAACATTATTATTGCATACAGCAAGTGTTTATTGATCGATCACGCTGCAACACAATTTGCCTGTTTCAGTACTAGTTTTTTTTTTTTTGATAAATATATTTTCGTACAACATATTTCAAGACAAGAACTTTTTTTAGTGATGAAGATGAGCAAGATGATGATGCTGCAGCTGCTGGTAATGATGATCATTCATCGTTTACCTCAATAAAATGAAATTGTTTTCTTATATTTTAACTCCTCAACAAATTCAAGAAAATAAAAAAGTGTACTCTACCTGTAATAAAAAAATATTATAAAAAATATCTGTTCAAAAAAAACACATTAAAATAAAATTATTTGTGGTTTTGTACATTTAGTATTTGGTGAAGGTGTTGATTTGATTACAAAAATGTTTTTGCAGTTGTTGTCCTTTATTGTTGTTGTGGATTTTTAAGTATTTTCTCGTTCAAAATAAATCGTGATGATACTTTATACACAAATCTTAATTTTTTCTTTTTTGTTTTGGTTAGGTATGAATGTTAATGTGAAATATATATATATATATTTTATGTATTTTCTTCTTCAAAGTAGATTTCATCAATGTAGTCAATTCCAAAAATAACACAAAAACAACCCACCAACCTACGTAGTATTTTACATCATTCAACCACCATCGATTCACCAGTAACATGTGAAAAATGATTTGACTTTAATGATGGCCACTGAGTGATTGTAGTGCTGTGCTTTTGTGGTAATCATGTTTTTTTCGGTTGATTGTTGATGTACTAAGTTTAGATTATGGCCTAAAAGCATTGTGGTTTTGAAAGAAAATTTTTGAATATTTTAGGTACCCTACGTGATAAAATGTGAAAGAGAAGTAGTGAGAGTAGGATATAAACAAATAGGATTATCTGAATATTTGAATTGAATTATTTGTATTAGAAAAGAAGCGAGCAGGTAGTACTGTAAAAATAATATGCTTTAGTTTTCGAAGCGCCAGAATTTCATTTTGTGGTAATCGCAAGGAAACGATTATGCAGATCTTAAAGGAACTTTAATATATTGTAGGGAGTAAAATATTAATGAACTCGATTTTTTATATGAGCAGTGGATCGTTTAGGGGTTAAAAAGTGGAATCAAAAATTACATCGTTTTTGTATTTCAAAAAAAAAAAAAAAATAAATTTACGAAATGTAGATTTTTTTACAGATTTAAAGCATTCGAAATAAAATTAAGTGGTGATTCCTTTGGTATATGTTTGATTATGAATTCAGTTTCTAAAAAGTACAATTACTGAAAATAAGATTTAAAAGTTTATCATTTTAGACCAATTTGAGGAGTAGGGTCTATCGTTTTTCTTATATTTTTCATTAAACGATTAAAGAAAATAATTATTAAATAAATTTTTGTACATGAAAAACACAATAAAATACTTTTCTAAAGATTCCTCTTTTGGTTGGCTAGAATATGTTCTAAATTTTTTTTGTATTAGAAAGCGTAGAAATACTTTTTTCGGGGTACTTCTTGATTTTTGGTGTTAAAGATACGAGTAGCTATCATTGTTTCTACCCTGCGGGAAAAAAGGGGTCAGTTGGGAATTGGGACTTGTCCCGTTATATGTGAAAACTGGACCGGCTTCAAAAATACATTTCACGATATAGGTGAAAAAATTACCGGTTCCTAAAGTGCCTACCACTTGATCGGTCATGACATGTTCTTTGCGTCGGTTGTGTGATATGTTTTTTGCGGTTAATTGTGTAACATTTTCTTTCCTCGCCTGTGGCATTTAACAACGTACAATTGCTTCCTATGACAAGCCCATGTAAAAGTGACCGGTCCCTTTCATATAAAAAAACTGATTTCGGAACCGCTCCCTATCAAAATAAACCGGCGACGTGAAGTGTCCTGCGATTGGTCCTTTTGCCGCATGGTAGAAATGCGGTATTTTTTATTTCTAACAGAAAGTTTTTCGAATAATACATATATGACAATAAGTTTTGTTTTATTGTGGACCATTTTTCAAAATCGTTATTTGGATCTTATTGCTTCAGAAAAAAATATTTTTTATTACTGAACGAAAATGAGTTGAAAATCAAAAAAATTACTTATAATTTTTAACTTTTTGTTATTTCAAATAATATCCAGGATTTTAATAATTATTTTAGTTTTCTTCGATCTTCTCTATTCATGTATTATTCCTTATCGAGTTAAAGATCCTATATTCATAAAAAATTTAATTATAAATATTTATTTATCCCAATATTTCTTCACCACATTGGGTGACTTCTTCAGGGGAAATTGTCTTTTTTTATAATTCTTTAAAATAAGTAGATCATTATTATTTTTTAAGAATTTTTTAGTTCTATCTACCTTATCTAACAAAAATTTATCCCTATTCGTTAAACTTTCCCTATTTAAATGGCTACTTAAAATATTTGTAAATTTATTCCTCGCTATCTCTTGTTCCTCTGTTCCTGTTAAGTTTTTATAAAGTCCTCACCATCTGCTATCATTTTCAAAACCGGAAAATTCTCTCTTTTGACTGGGAGTGCGCGTTTCCGTCCCAGAGAGAGAACCCATTATACATCAGTGGGAATGTGAAAGTTCGATTTATTCACAAACCATTTTCTATTATACTTAATATCTAATTCTTTCTGTTGTAAATTGATAAGACAATTAAATTTATTCATATGTATCTCTTTTACCTGTAAACTCAATTTTAATGTTAATCTATCCTGGTGTCAAATAAATGTCTCGAATGTGTCCTGAGTTAAATTATTACTTAACTTGGTTCCGATCCTTTCCAATTCCTTTAAAACTTGTCTCAAATATTCATGTTTCCTTTTTATCGCCAAATTTAGAATCTTATTCTGCACAGACTCAATGAATCTCGTTATTGATTGATGAATTTTGTGGTCTCCGTTTTCCTCGAAAAGATTAAAAATATTTTTAGTTGAATTCCTAATAAATTTTGGAACTATACCTGATTTACAGCAACGGATTAAAAACGTTAAAGTTGCCTTTAATTTCACTATCTTGTCCCTAATAGTTTTGTACCTATTAATATCCTTTCGTACTCCTGGGTTGTTTTATAATGGAAATAATTCATTTCCGGTTATTCTGATGTGCTCTCAGATTCTTAATAATTATTTTAGTTTTCTTCGATCTTCTCTATTCATGTATTATTCCTTATCGAGCTAAAGATCCTTTATTTATAAAAAATTTTATTATAAATATTTATTTATCCCAATATTTCTTCACCACATTGGGTGACTTCTTAAGGGGAAATTGTCTTTTTTATAATTATAAAATTATAATTATAATTTTATAATTATAATTATAAAAAAAGACAATTTCCCCTGAAAGGTCACCCAATGTGGTGAAGAAATATTGGGATAAATAAATATTTATAATTAAATTTTTTATAAATAAAGGATCTTTAGCTCGATAAGGAATAATCCAGGATTTTATTTATTTAAATAAATTTATAAAAATCATTACCAATTATTCATTTAAATTAGCCGCAGTTCTATACAAAAATATACTGTATGAAAAATCAAAAATGAAAATTAATTGAAAGTTATTGTTGCATTTGAAATTTTTTATATTCTACATGTTTCAGAATTATAAAATTGACAAATTTCTTTACGATAATCCTTGAGAGCTTTTTTTTAAACTAAATTAGAAAAATAACTTTACTGAGAATGCTTTGGAATCTAAAGTTAAACTAGTGTTTTCAATTACGAAGGCGGATCAATAATTCCGTGACTTTTCGAACTTCCCTCATAGTTATATAAAATGCAACACTGCTTCCATCAAGTACCACCTGTTAATAGACTACTGTCAAATTTTGAGTAAGTTTCATCATTTACTTTGCGTTTAACAGCTGTTCAAATTATACAACCTCGTGGATTTTTGAAAAAATGAAAAACAAGTAAATTTCGAGTGCTCTTAAACATTATATTTTGCGAAAAAAAAACGTCAATAAAACCAAGAAAAAGCTTGATACTATAGAGACTCTACACTATCGATTTCAATGGTAAAAAAGTGGTTTACTGACTTTCGTTGTGGTCGCACAAGTACATATAACGCAGAACGTTCTAGATGGCCAATTGAGGTCAATACACCCGAAAGTGTTGAAAAAATCCACGATATGGTGTTGGCCGATCGAAGAGTAAAATTGCGTGAGATTATTGATGCCATAGGCATTTCATATGGCAGTGTGGTTTCGATTTAAAATGATCAGTTGGATTTAAGAAAGCTGTCTGTAAGATGGGTGCCGCGTTTGCTCTTGATTGACCATAATGCACGGGTACACACGAGTGTAGCCTTAATGGCAAAATTCCATGAATTGGGTTACGAATTGGTTTCTCATGCGCCATATTCTCCGGATGACTATTTCCTTGGTGACTATTTCCTTTTTTCAAACCTAAAGAAATGGCACGGTAGAAAGAGATTTTGCTCCAACGATGAAATCATTGATCAAACAAGTGCCTATTTTATGGACCTCGAAAAATCCTATGTATACAAAAATTGGAGAAATGTTGGACTAAGTGTATTGTAGCTCAAGGAGATTATGTTGAAAAATAATTTTTTTTGCAAAAGAAAAACTGTGTTTCATTCAAAAAGTCACGGACCTCCGCCCTCGTATTAACAAATCAATACCTTGATTTTAACAACTATACCCGAATGCAGCGAGAATAATTTTGTGGTAGTTTTCATGTTGCAACCATATTTTTTCTCTGCATGTTATTGCCAATTGAAATTCGTTCATCAAAATATGTAGGATATTATACAGTCGGTATTGATTAACTACTATATTTAATCTAATCCACATTATGACATTATATGGCCACTACTTCATGAAGGTGTTAAAATTGTTTATAACAATTTTTGATATTTTGTGCCGACATTTAATGTACATATAGACATTTTATCCATTTTCCCTATCTTATTTTAGATGAGATATGATTTCAACACCTAGTTAAAGCTAAGTTAAACCATTATCATGATTGATTTTTTTTATTATGTTTTCGGTTGTTTTGTTTTTGCGCTTTATGTTTAGTTTAATACTCATACTATGCTAAAATGACGTGGGAATTTGTGGTATGTAAAATTGTAGGTGTGATCCATACCAACTTATTGAATTACGAGTGTTTTTTTTTCAGTTCAATTATCAAATTTGCACAGTTATTTTAGGCAAAACGTGTAATATGTCAGGAATTTAATGTTAATGTTTTTTTTACATGTAACCATTTTACATTTAAACGATAGCAAGGAATTGTAAAGCCATGTGGCATGCATCAAATTACATGTAAATTTTGTATGATTTTAGTTTTTGTGTGCATATTAACATTATAGAAGAATATAATAATTTTGGTTTAGAGGTATAAGTCTTCTGATATCATGACTTTTATAATAATTTTAAATAATTTTATTTGTATCCAGAATGGAGCAATGACGTTTAAAGGTTAGGAACTGATGTTAAATTAGACCAGTTTTTGTATGAAAACAGGCCTGAAACTTTTTGTTTACTTCTACTTAACTTTAACCGCCATTAAATTCAACTCTTTATTCAAAGCAGTGTTAAGTATTCAAGCCTCAATGGCATAAAGTAAATAAAAATTAAATTTTTAATAAGTTCCCAAATTTATATTTTAATTTAAGCTTTATAATATTTAGTTAAAAAAAAACAATTTTAGAACCCCCTTCCCCCTGAAATGATTTCAAAAATAGCAGTTTCAAACATGGCACTATAAAAAAGCAAAGTAATATAATTTTACTTATAGTACAATTGTTTCTTATAAAAATTATCGTGAATTGAAAATGTTTTAATGTAAGGTTTGATTTTTTCGAATTCTGTACCTATATCTATAACTACTTGTAAAGAAAACGACTATCCCTACTTTCCAGACTTTTATTATTTTGAACATTTGGGGCCGCCTTTGGTTTTGTATATGAACTTCGCGGGAAAGCGAAATAGATCAATTATATTGATTGCCCTGGGGGTCAATTCTCGTTCTGTGAAAATGTGAAGTGAAAAATAACTTTTCATTTTCGTTTTCATAAGCACTTTTCACTCGAACTTTTCACAAATACATAATTTGCGATTCTCGTATGTATTATGAAAAAAAATGTTTCATTCGCACTGTACCCATGAAACTTTTGTAACTGTGTTATCAAAAGAATATTTCTATAAAATTCGAAAAAAAAACAAACTGTAGAATGTATTGTAATAGTAAAAGTGTTTTTAAACCTCTTTTCAGGGTAGTTTCTGAGTTTTAATAGAAATCGCTCAATTTTTCTTATTTTTAAAAAATGCTAAATTTTTTTCGTGTTATTCGGGTTGGTTTTGGAGAAAATATTCGTTAAATATTATGAATTGCAAAAAAAACTTTATGTTTATAAGGTGGCCTTCTGTACGTATACTTATTGTATTACTTATACGTTTAGGTGTACCTAAATCTCTAGATAAAGGAATAATGCTACTGACTGACTGTATCACTAAACATCGCCCAACCCTGATCGCTGGAGGTAGGAAGGTAGACATCCGCTAAGATGGGGTTTTTGGAAATTTTACGTGGAGAGTGGAGAGGCAAATAAGGGTAAAAAAACTCCCCTTTAATGGCCTGCTAAACCCCCTTGGCTAGAAACCTGATTTACAGAATATGCGTTCCGTGAATTATAGGCTAAGTCACTGAGAAGTTTATATTTTTTAATTTTTGCCAGGAATGTGGTAAATATTTTTATTTAAAAAAAAGTATCCCTCTTAACGGCCTGCTCAAACCGTTGGAGCTATGAAGTTGAATTTTGATATGAATGTTCCTCCTTAGCTAAGACGGAATTTTTGAAAAATCCTTAGGGAGGGGGGAGGGGGACCAGAAAAGAAGAAATTATCCCCCTTGATGGCCTGCCTAAACCTTTGGTCCTAGGAAGCTAAAATTTAGGATGAAGGTTCCTCCTTCAGCATAGACGTCAGCTTAAAAGTAATTTTGGAAAAACCCTACGGGGAGATGTAAAAAGAAGAAAATTCTACCCACTGACGGCCTGACAAAACTGCTCTTAGTAATTTGAAATTTTGTATATAGGTTTCTCCTCCGTCGCAGATATCCACTCAGATGAGATTTTTTGAAATTTTTACGGAAAAGGACAAACAGTCTCCCCCCTGGCGGCCTGCCCAAACCTCTGGAGCGAGAAAGCTGAAGTTTGTTATGAAGGTTCTTCCTCCGGCGCTGGGATCAGCTAAGACAGAATTTCCGTAAAAACCTACAGGGGCGGGCAGGAAAGGGAAGATTTTCTCATTCGATGGACTGGAAAAATCGCTAGAGCTACTAAGTTTAAATTTGGTATGAAGGTTCCCTTTTCGGTGTAAACATCAGCTAAAACACAATTTTCAAATAATCCTACAGGGAGGGACAAGAAAGGGGAAAATTGTGGCCCTTTACAACCTGCCAAAACGGCTGGAACTTTAAGGTAGAAATTTTGCCTGTAGGTTTCTCTTCCAAAGGGGATTTTTAAAAATTCCTACGGGAAGGAGGAAAAAGTGGAACAGTCTTCTTTTTTTGGACTGCCCAAACCGCTTTGGTTGGAAACCATAAATTTAAGTTATGAGATTTCTCCTCAGGCGTAGACATCATCTAACGTAAAATTTTTTGTAAATTATTACAAGGCGAATTCCAAAGACAGCTGGAATTTGTAAGTTGAAATTTTACACAAATGTTCCTCATTCTGCAAAGAGTTCTGCTCCGACATTTTTGGAAATTCGTACGGTGATGGAATTTTTAAACATCTATACGAGAAAAATCCCCCACTGACGTCCTGAACTGACGTCCTGCCCCTCTTGTAAAATAAAAAAACCAATTGGAATTTTAGAATATATTTTTTTGAAACAGACAAGCAAAATTTAATTAAGGTAAACCAATAAACCACAAATTTCCCTTTCGTAGGTAAGTTTTTATTAAATTTCAAACAAATTTTTTTTGTTATTCATTTATTTACACTATATTATACAATATTAAGTAAATATTAAGGAAATAGCTAACATATTACTGTGGTTACTAAGCCGATCTATGTATCGGGTGCTAAATTTACTTATTTTATCTTTAACATATGGAATTTTAGGGTAAGTTTTTGACTGATATCGGTGCAAGATTTCTACATTCGAGTTACTAGTTGTACTCCACAACTGAAGGCCGTATGTCCAAACTGGTTTTGAAACACACTTGTAAAGAAGGACTTTGTTTTCTAAACTAAGCTATGATTTAAATCCTAATTACCACCACAATTTTAATTTTAGTGTTCAGATGATCTCTTTTTGCGATAATGTGATTTGTCCAAGTTAATTGTTGATTCAGATGCATACCTAAATATTTAACACAATTTGTTTTAGGAATTTGAGAACCATAGATTTCTCTGTATTAATACATATATTCCACCTTGTTAACCAACATTGTAATTGATTTATATACTTTTGCATCAAAGCTGACGCCGTAACTGGCGATTGAGTTGATGTGATGTCTTCTAACGTAGTTAGGTCTAATGTGTAAATGGTGTCCAACACTGTACCTAATACACTTCCCTGAGGTACCACTGTTTTGATTTTGAATATATTTGACTTATCATCTCTGACTTTTACATAAATCTTTCTTTTTTACAAATATGATTTAAGGACAAGGTAGAATGGAGCTGGTAATGTTTTTTTTAATTTGTATAAAAGCCCCATACTTTGTCAAAGGCCTGTTTAACATCTGAAAACACTGCAGAATAGAATTTCAAACAAATGAAAAACAAAAATATATATAATACTGATAAAAATCGCTAAACGAATATTTGAAATTTGGAAGCTTACAGTTTGCTTTTAAAAAAATTTGAGCCTCTATCTTTGATTAAAAACCTTAAAGTTATTTTAAAAATATCCCTTTAATACTTACCACACCTTTAACTTTAATTGAGTCCAAAACTTAGCTATAAGTTAGCTTAATATTTTTGTTTTTAAATATTTTTGATTCATCAGAAAATTAATGTTTGTCCTGGATCCGCCACTGTTTTTCATAAAAATTAATAAAATTTGTACGCAATAAAAATAATTTTTACATATTTTTCAATAAATATTTGTTTATTTATTTATTTAATTTTTATTTATTTTTTTTAAATAAAAATTTATTAAACTGACACATTTCAAATAAGTTATCAAAATAAAAATAAACATCAATAATTACACTATTTAATTATATGTATATTTAAAAGTATTTACTTATATGTAAATGTATATAGTTTTGTTTTTAATTACTTAAGAGAGGTAATAACATAATTAACTCTGTATTATTTCCTTAATGGTTATATGAATAAATTTTACAATAAAAAAAACAATTTTATTTATATGTATTACAAAAACTTATAATTAATATTGAGTTATAAATTAATTTATATATGAACAAATGTGAAATTATTAACTTGTCAATGCAAATATTTGTTACACATTATATATATTTAGATGCACAATAAAGAATTTTTAAAAAAGAAACATAATTCTTGGCATTTAAATTAATTTAATAAATAATTAAATTACTTTAATTTTAGTTAATGTATTACGAATTCAAAAAATAGGGTTTTAAGCAAACAAAATCGCTTAAAAAACCCGGAATCACTTGGGTAAAAACATAATAGACCTAGATCCACTTTATTGTATTAAAAATGACGAGCTTCTTTTGTTCTAGGAATGAACATTGTTTCAATTGGTTAGAATCGGTTAAGATTCAGGCGTTCGCCCGTACAATAGTCATATCTGAATTTGTCTAAAATGGTTGATATCTGGTTTTTAGTTGAGTTGTGAAGGCTATTAAGAACTGTTAATCATGCATCCAAATTTAAAAGATTTTTACTTATTAAAAAATAAGTTTATTTCCGCTTTATTTCACACCCTTTCACTTAACAAGAGATTGGATCGCAAAAAAACATGTGTACATTAATTTTGTCTCCGCTGCAACATGAATAATTTTATTAAAATTGAAGAAAAATACAACGGAGACATTCCCTGTAAGTCCAGTTAAAAATCACAAACCTTCCAAATAGAATAAATTGTTAAATAATGTTGAATACGGATCGACTAGCTGAGTAATTACAATAAAAACCCTGTAAAATTTTCGTCAAATATGTAAAGATCCTAAGAAAATAGATTATGTAGTTTTATAAAAAAATCTAGCTTGATCCAGCTGTGTGTTATCGAAAATTGAGTTTCAAGAACTGGCAAAGAAATGATAGGGATACTCAGGAAAAAATATGGTTTACTGAAGCCGTAAATTGGAATATTCTCTTGTTCCTTAATACCATAGGGTGTTTTCTATCTTAAAAATTAGACAACCCTGTTTAGGGTCATTGACTAAATGCTTGTTAATCGATAAAAAATCATTTTAAATTTTAATTTTAAAGACGTAAATGTTATTCTATTGGTTATCAGGGTAAAACAGTTATTACCTAGAAGCAATATATCATCTTTTACTCTTTATTTCATATATTTATATATATATATTCAAAAATAGGATAAATTTCAAAACAACATCGTAGCACACGAGACGACGTTTGTATAAGTTGTTTAACACAATACCAGTCACGACATTTTTTTCAATTGAAATTCTCAAATCCAAATCCAGTGAAAACTAAATTTTTGTGTTTATGAGAGCGGGTATTGTTTCCGCCCTAGAGTGAGTGAAAGGGGGGTGATTGCTTAAAAATATGTACTTACAACCGGGTCCGAAAATGTTCACGTGTAGAACTAAACATTTCACGAAATATGTGTGATGCAATATATATAAAATAAAAGACGAATTTATATATTTAGAGTTGATCTTTTGAATACTTATACCCAGCAAAAACATGGTATCCGCGATGTCGAAAAAGTAATGGGTACTCATTATTTTTTGACTGTTTGTAAGCGAGAGAGTAATGACCACTCATTACTTTGTGTTTTTTGTAACCGAGAAGATAATGACCACTCATTACTTTTGGAACATCGCGAACAAAAGTAATTAAGCGAGTAAATAGCCTGGTAAGTAGTTGATGCCATGTTTTTGCTGGGTATGTATGAAAATGTATTTTTCATTGAAAAAAAAAAATTTTTCTACGATCTCGAACTAGATTAGAAATAAATTTTCATACATAAAAATAAAAATATATTGAAAACATCTTAAATATTTTCCAGTTTTTAAAATTTGTGATAATATGACCTGGAACCAAACAAAAAATTATACTCATTACAATAATCTTAAGATCAACTAAAATTTTTCAAATCAAAACATATATTTTTTAACTTGAGAGTTCGGAAATTTGCAGTAAAATAGGCTCTTCGTACAATACGATGTACCTGGAGATAACTCTTGAAAGAGACTATTAGCGTATATTATGCCTGTTAGAGGCCTTTTTGAAGGACGATGGGCATAAACAAATATCCCTCCATTTTTTAGACGTAGATTTTCGCTATTTCTGCTTGTGCATCGGAGTGCACAGTAAGATTTCGCATCTGCATTCTTTCTGACAACCAAGCTGTACTTGCAGCTCTAATGACCTATGAAGCGTCATCCAAACTGGTCTTGAAGGTTATTTGGACTCACAATCGACTCGCTCACATTATGGTTGATTCCTGGCGATGAGTGGCATGAGGATAACAAAAGGTTTAACAGTGCGGTCATATGCGAGGTCCGTCAACCCTTCATCAACGCTAAGCTAAGATATTTATTTTCCTTTTCAGTGGATGATTGATACCAATATTTGTGGGTTCTGTGAGCTGGAAAGCGAGACGTCGAAGCATGTTCTCTGCAAGTGTCCTAGGCTTTGTTATATAATACTTAAGATTTTGAGTGATCACTTCATGTCGTTTTTGGACATTTTCAGTTCTTCCTAGTAGTTATTGGCTCTGTCGGTAAATTGAATTATTATTGTAAAAGATAACGTAATTTATCTAAAAATAATCCAACATTTTTCTATACCCATTAAAAATGAAAATATATATGAACATGGGCTTATATCTGATCATATATGAGTACACGCAGAGAAAAAACATGGTTGCAATATGATCACTGCTACTATATTGTGATTGCTGCAATCGGATATGGTTGTCACAACCAAGTAATTGGTCTCCTAACCATTAACATGGTCGCTACCATCATTATTAAGTAAATATTTTACTATTTTATGATTGGCACCTTCTATTTTATATCATGATTGGCTTTAACCATACTGTGGTAACAAAAATTCTGACTATGAAAAAAATATGATAATTATACAACGATAAAATGCTGGCAACAATCAATAAATAATTATACAATCAAAGAAAAAAAAGTTCTCAAAGTCTATGATTTTTTCCTTAACAATTTTTCTTTAAAAAGTCCTTAATATTAAGTTTTTTTTTAGAAAAAACATTTCTAAAGGAAATATTCTTAAATTTAAAGAGCTTTTTCATAGTTTCTAAGAACTTTTCCTTTAAGAAATTTTCTTAGATTATGGATCATATAATCATAATATAGTTTTCCCTCATAATATGATAACATTTTGAGCATACTATGATTACGTGCGATTATATTATGATAAATTCAATATAAAGTGTTTATTTAGGACCATAATATGGTAATTTTTGAATCATAATATAACTGTAGGGACCATATTATGGTAAAAATATAGTTATTTTATTATCATAATATGATAACCATAATATAGTACGATTATTGTTGGCACAAGCATAAACCCAAAAATATATGATGCTCTTCGAATATGATTGACCCAACTATGTTTTTTCTTTGCGTGTATGCATGATCATTTATATATCTCATATAAAACCATATACTTTCGGATCCGAAATTTATTTTTATATACGATCATGTATTCTCAAAAATTAATCATATATGCTCATATAGGATCTAATAATGTTGGCGTTCTTCTACCTGAAAGGATTAACGCAAAAAAACTAAATAGTGTTACTGTTGACTCATTAACTTTAGTTTGTCAAAATTAACTTTTTAAAGCCGCAAAACTATGTGCTGAATGTTTTATTTATTTTAAATATTATTAATGGTGGATTTTTTATTAATAAAATAACACATTTTACCAATTTAACAGATTTATAAATTTGTTTTACTTAATCCTAGTGTAATAAAAAATGTTATTATAATTTTTCTGAACTCTTAGTTACATAATTCTAAATTATTTTGAACTCATGGTAAAGTTATTGTTATATAATTTAAAATTATTTTTAGAAAGTCTGTAAGGATTAAAATTCCACATACAAATAAATTAAATAAATATGATTAAATATGACAATATAAAGCCATATACCCTCTAATTTCGGAACCGAAGATATATGCAAATACATGCGATTATGTATGATCATTTGCAGAACTATACATGGACGATTTTTACATGGGTGCATTTTTTTATTTATAAATAAATACTGAAGTTTTTCTATCGATTCAGAAAATTGTAACGTGTAACTTTTCTTTGTTTTAAAGAAAATATTGCTTAAGTATTGTCTACATCAGATGTTCAATAAAAATTCTAACATTTGTTCTATAATCAATTAGGAGATCGTACATATACTCAATATCGTATTTAGCATACGTAGTGTGGTGCTAATTAATTATAAAACTGCTTACTATTCGAATTTTATTTGAATATTTGAGCTAGAAAATATTTAACAAATATTTTCTTCAAAATAGAGAACAGTAACATGCAAAAATAAACATTTGAGCTAAATAAAAAATTGTTGGCCGATCTTAAGATAAATTGAGTTATCTACAATACTAAAAATTTAGAAGAAGTTCTAAAGTACCTATAAAAAAAAATCAATTGACAAAGACAAATTAATAGCATTTGACAAAGCCTATTCAATTATAATAAATGAAGTAAGCGCTCAATTAGTCAATTTTAAACCACGCCTATTTTGTCTACTTTCTGGAGAAACCAAAAAAAAAAATTCCATTTTTAATTTGCATCATGTAAGACAATAAATACTTTGAGTTCGTCATTGATACGGAATGTTCTTTCCTGCAGAATGTAGTTGGTATAGAAAGCCACATATCTACTTAAATTATTAAGTAAAACTTTATATATTGATAGAAAATATTTCCCATTACTGCGCATCTGATAAGAAATTTTATACCAAAAAACTGTGATTCGCTAAAATTAATAAGATTAAATATGTACAAATAAATTTAAAAAAAAAATATACAAACCTTGAGAACAAAAATTTTTATTAAAAAAAATAAAATATAAAAACAAGATTTTTTTCATAAACAAAAAATAATATTTATTAATAAAATATATATAAATTTTTTTTATATCAAAATTAACTTAATTGTAAAAAAATAAGTTGCACTCGGTATTTTTTAACTGTTGAGTTTAATAAAAACAAAAACTAGAAAAAAATAAATTTGGAATTTTAATAAATTTAATAACATCTTTGAGATGATTTGAATAGAAAATAAAAAAAGTTTATTTTTGAGATTAAAACTAACAAAAATTTATAATTAAATTGCCACAATATTTTTTTTTCATTATCCTTTATTATTATTTTATTTTATTAAAATTTAACCTAAAAAATAATTATTTCTTTTTGGTATAAATTGTGCAAAAGAAACTTAAAATATTTATGCATATATATATAAAAAAAAAACAATCTCTAGAAAATTCAACTTATAAAAAGTTAGTATTAATTAATTATTTCATATACAAATATTAAGTATTATTAAGTGCCTTCACACACATTTTGTTAATTTTTTTCTATACAAGTTTTTTGTTAAAAAAAATTATATTTTTTACAATATTTTATACAAATTTATGTTATATCTACAACAAAAATTATTACGTTGTACGTAATCATTTTTCATTTACTCGAAATATTTTTTGTGGAAAGATATGTTTAGTTTGAAGTCATAAAATTTAAATAAGAAAAAATGTATTTTTGTGAACAAAATTTTAAATTTGAGCATTAATTTTTTAAATTTGCGACATAATTAATAAGATACATATTTGAAGTGTTAATACAACTCTGTTGTAAAAATATGCGATTTTAGTGCAAAATGAAATTGTCCAATCATTAGAGCATTTTATTTATATAGAATTTATTGAACACAGTTGTCCTCAAAACTCGATAGGTTCGATTGAAATATGGAAAATCACCAATTTGATATGTTGTTGGATGACTTTTTTCTAAATTAGGGAAATCGTCATTGAGAAATCTTTAAAATATGTCAAATCAAAACCAAAAGTAAATATATTATCCCTTCTTTGAATTCTTATTAATTGTACGACTTTTTTCCTATATGAAGCTAACAAATATGCGAAAATGTGGACCACTTCCTTTTCCAATTCAGGGGATATTCCGTACGAAAATCTTATTTCATATATTTCTCGGAACTGTTTTTTTTTTGCATACACTCACAATATATTTTCCGTAACCGAATATAGTTTATTTAAAAAGTAATACGTAAAGTTTGTTTTTAAACGAAGAATCAATTGAAATTCAAAGAAATATATTTTTTAACTATTTGAATCAGTCATTCAAAAACCAAACTATAAAAATTTACAGACATTCAGAAGGAGTTGATATTTTCTGTTAAATATAAAATTTTATGTTTTCTGTTTTTAAAATTATAAATTCATATAAATCCTTATTGGTTTTTTACCAAAATAATTTGTTTATATACAAAATTATTTCAATAAAAATTACAAGAAATTATTCAAATATTGATACACACAAGAAAATAAAAAATATATATGTCTGTGTGTGTTGTGTTTTGAAAAATTACATACAAATAAAAAAATTTCCATTCGAAAAACAAACTACAAAAATCGTTTTTTTTTCTACTTTTTGTCAGTTAAAAATTGATGGGTATTTCAAACTACTTTCGATTGCTTTTACTACTTATGTCGATTATTAAACAATGATTGAAAATAAACAACAAAATGGGCTGAATATAATGAAAAATCAGTAGTCCTCTTTTTGATTGTATTTTCGATTAATTTAATATGTATTTTAGATTATATTTAACGAAATAATATTGTGAGTGTATTTAATACGAGTATTTAATATTTTTATTTCCGACAGTATCTCAACTAAATTTTCCCAAATATGGTAAAATTTTTTTTTTTTTTTTAATTTCAGCTTTTTTACCCATTTTTGAGATATAAAGTAATTTTCGGAACAATGGATAGTCAACTAACAACTTATTAAATCACTTCTCTCCCACTTTTTAACTCAACGGCTGAAAAATCCATAGGATGAAACAAAGGAAAAATGCATACGATTTTCTGGAACTACCAACCTTCAGATGATACCTGTCAAAATTAAATTTCAATTCGTTCATTAGTAAACAAGTTTTAGCTGTTTTAACGACGTTAATTTTGCGATTTTGAAAACAATGGATTCAAAGCAATTTCGTGTGTTGATTTATCTCTGTTTTTTAATGGGAAAAAACACCGTGCAAGCCAAAGCTTGACTTGATAGGTGTTATTCGGACTCTGTGCCATCAAGACAAATAGTAGAAAGTGATCGTACAAACACCGATGACATCAATTGCTCTGGTCGCAAAGAGAGCTGGTGATACCAAAAAACATCAAGAAGTTCACAAAATCATTTTGGCAAATCATAAAGTAAAGTTTCAGGAGATAGCTGATACCTTAAAGATATCAAAGGAATGTGGCGGCTTTATTTTACATGAAAATTTGTCCATGAGAAAGCTTAAATAGATGCCGCGTTTGCTCACAGTGAACCCAAAACAACAACGTGTCGATGATTCCAAGTGAAAGCTAAATTGCAAGAACTATACCTTCAATTTCTTTCGCGATTTTTACCTGTTTTCAGACCTCAAAAATATGTTCGCTGAGAAGAGATTTGTTTCGAATAAAAGTCTTATTTTTAGTTTTTACTCAAAAATGATGAGAGTTCAAAGTAGAAAGGTTTTTATAAGCATTAAAAAAAGTAAACAAAACTGTTTAGTTATAGTAAAAATAGTAAGAATATCAACCAAGCAAATGTACTGAATAAAATACGACATGTCAATGAGGTGAATTTGAAATCCACATAAGCGATAAAATGTATTAGAGTTGTATTAATTACTTACAGATATCCATTAAAGTTTTGAGCTGAAAGTTTTGTAGAAAGTTAACAGTATAAAACGTAATGACTTCAATTATGTTTTTTTAAATTGCAAACTAAAATAAATTAAATTTAAATAAATTAAATTAAAATATATATAAAACTATTTACAAAATAATTCAACAAAAATTGAAAAATAAAATAAAAATATTTAAACTAAATTTTTTATACATTTTTTGCTATTTGAATTATTTTATGATTTTTTTGTAACTTTTTTTGGATTTTTTTTTTGAAGTTTTTGTTTTTTTGAAATTTTTTGTTTTTTTTTTTTTTAATTATAAATTACACTACTTGACATCCACTATAAGAGGAACTTCACAGATATCGATTAAATTTGGTGGCGTTTCTGGCTCCACATGGTGGTGATGATGATGGTGATTATGATGATGATGTAGATGACCAGCAGCCATAACAGCAGCAGCAGAAGTATTAGAATTATTAGCATTTGTCATTGTTAGTGATGAGCTATTAACACCCGTTATTGTGTGAGAAGTTATCGATGTTGATGACAACAATGATGAAGATGATGAAGTTATTGATGTTGACGACGAGGCTGATGACAAAGCGCTTGAAACAACAGAATGATGTTGAAGATCATGATGTTGATGGTTTGGCGGTAATGTATCTTCTTTGGATAAACTTGTTAAATCGTGCTCATCATTGTTGGTGGTATTGTTTGTATTTTGACAATTAGCCATTAAGGCTAAACGTTGCTGTTGCTGTTGCAAACATTGATTTGCATTTACTGCCGCTGCAGCCATCATCATGGCAGCATCACAGTAATTAGTTAACATTGCTGTACTAGCCGAAGCTTGCATTGCAGCGGCCGATGATGCAGCTGCTGCCGCATATGTTGTGGAATTTGCCATTAATGCAGATTGGGTTAATTGATGATGATATTCATTACCAAAAAATGTTGTACCATAATTAACAGCATTAGTAATGCCAACACTTGTACCACCCGTATTATTAGGACTTGCTACACCTGTTTCTGTTGTCGATGGTATCGATGATGTTGTTGTAGCACTCGAAATATTTTGCAAACTTGTTTGACTATTTACAAAATTATTTGCATTTATATTGGCATTTGCGCTAAAACCACCAATTGCTGCATTATGAGCATAAGCATTATGTTGCATTGTTGCCGCTGATGCTGCTGCGGCTGCTGTAAATGATTGCTGTTGATGTGGTGTTGTCGCAACTGCTGCTGCAGCTGCTACGGCAGCAGCGGATGATCAAGTTGTTGTCAGTTGTCTCCACATTGTATGTCACATCGATGGTAAGTAAGGCCAAGAGAAACTGTTACCGGATAATAACATATCACGTATTAGCGTTTCAATGGGTGTTTTACCGACTAGACGGACAAAAAATAATTGTTCAATGACCTGAAATTAAAAAAATAGACAAAATAGGGACGTTAAAATTTTTTTTTTTTGGAATTTCGAAATATAAAATATTCAATTTTAATGTTCTTTATGCTGAGACTATTTAACGACATTTTTTCACTAGGCTTCTTCAGAGGCTTCCTCCTTAAAAATAAATACATATTTCCAAAAGATTTTGATATATCGTTTTAATTCTATTACCTTATAGTTTTAACTTATTTCCAAAAAGACTTTAAAAAAACTCTCTTATCAATCGCGAGTTGGTACGAAATATCAAGTTTTATAAATTTTTAAAAACAGATATAACTAATTTGCTATGATTGTGGTCTAAGACTGGCATTAAGAAATTTTGAGATTATTATGAGGTTCGCTGCGATTTATACCACTAGTCATAATATCTTTCAAAACAATGAGTCAGATAGCGAAGATCCTATTGTGTAAAACTGTTTTGTCTGATACGTTCAGAAAACTCAATTACAAATTTTGACATTCAGATTGATTTCTTCGTTTTTTAAATATTTCATATTATTATGAGAACTGAATGGTATGGCATTTTCCTGCAAACAAACAAAACAGGTGGAAGTAAATTAGCGGGAAAAAATAATTGAACAATAAACATAAACTCAAAAAAATTTTTCTCTGTTTTCATACAATTGTATGAAATTTTCATATGAAGATGTCAACAGAGAGTGACTTACTAAAGGGATTTTTTTGAACAAGTGCATTATTTCATGGGATTTTTAATTTGACTTCCATTTGGTAAAATCAGACGTAACTGGTATTCTTATACCCGACTTCTTCTATGCTTCTCTTAAATACTCAATGCATACTCTTTACTTTTGTTAACGTTTTTTATAAATACGTGTAGGTTTTTGTATGGTCTTTTCTTATTTGGAATAGTTCACAAATATATCGAGGGAACCGTGAGAATCTTATATCATAATTTTTAAATTTGAAAAATAATTTCTTTTTCGGCTAAACTATAAACCATGTGACAATAAGCTTGTTTACAATTTATGTCACACACTTGAGCAGTGTAACGGTTCCAAATAAAAGCTACGTATAAGACCATCCATTTACGCTCCACATATTGATTTGCAAATTAAGAAGGGGGAGTAGGACCATCAGTATTTAATAAAACACGAAGTGATTGTAAAAAAATTACCAGTGATAACCAAACACAAAGTGATATCATTATTATTGCTCGAAGTGCTGGTAGAAAATCTACAAGTCAACCCAAACACAAAAAGGGACCCACTGATTGATATTTCTACAGTGAAAAAATCGAAAAGCTGGTCGATTAAAGCATAGGAATATCAACAAAATATGGGTCAAGATGGAGTGTGTCAAGTGATTTCATTCATTGTGGCAACGGCTATTAAGGCTAAAGTGAAAACGAGTTGTAGCAGCGAAAGTGGATAATTGTCATATTTTTAGTAACAATTAGCCACTCTGTGCTTTTTCAGTCCCTTAATCTAGCGATTGGTTTTTAAAATGTAGGAGGACACACTTACTTATAAAGTGATACTTTATAGCTTTTGGCAATTCTGAATACAAACCAGGCAGTATATTTTCAAAATGGCCGATTCAATATGGCGGATATTTTTTAAAAGTGATTGGATTTAATTTTTGATCTGAACGGTTAAAAAGTCGGTGAATACGAATCTAATATCAGATTTGGCAAAATTAAAACCATGGATTCAATAGGGCGAATGATTCTTCTCATAATATTGTGCTTTTGTAATTTAGTCTTTAGATTTGTTTTGAGGATCAGAGTCATAATTCGAGGCTGATATTCGAGTTGTGAATGTAATATGAGACCGTTAATTATTTCTTCAAATTTAAAGAAAATCGGACCATATTTGGACCTAGTCCCCATATAAACCCACCTTTACGATTATTTGCTTTAATGAGCTTTTTTTTAGTATTTAACTCAAACTAATCTATATGTTTTCTGGACTGTTTGTAAAATAATAATCAAAACTCTTCACGGAATTTGAGCCGCCTCCTGGAAAATTTCCCAAATTATACTTGATGTGAGGTAATAAATAATCCGCATGCCTGATTGCGGCAAGAATTTTTCTCGATATTTTGCAATATTTCCCAAAATTGTTCAAGACAAAAGCGATTTATTTTGATCCGCTGAGGTATGATACTGACTGACAGTTAATATTTCGAACAGGAAAAATCTATCAGAGTCAAAATAACATATGATATAAAACAAGTATAAGAAGGCTTAAATTCGGCTGTGCCGAATCTTTGAACACCCTCCAGCAATATTCTAAAAAAATGTTTTCTATTGCTTTTGATACAAATAATGTAATAAACTTTTGAAGTAGTTAAAATTGTGGAGGTGAACAAATTTTTTTGAGATGAAAAACTATTTTGGATGCGATATCAAATTTTTTGGTGGAAAAAAATTTTGAGGTCAAACTAATTTTTGAAGTAAAAAAAATTAATTTCTAAGCGGCTGGTGAAAAAAAATATGAGAAAATATATTATGTACCAGTCGATACTATGAAATTGTACTAAAATGCACCAAATTGTATGGAAAATTTTGAGGTATCTTCACATTTTCACTCATAACTTTTTAACCGCTGGACCGATTTTGCTCATTTTCAATAGCAAACTTCTCGGGAGGATGTCCAATAAACTGGGTAAAAATAGGCATACCCCACTTCCGACTTCACCTTGTGATCGGCATTTCAACAGACAGTCAGACGGACATCGCTAAATCGACTTAAAATTACGTAAGGATCACGAATATATATACTTTATGGGGTCTCAGACCTATATTTCAACATATTACAAACGGAATGACAAACTGATATATACCCTCACCATATATGGTGGAGGGTATAAAAATACCTGTATTTCAACTACACTAGAATCCGCACAAATACATATATCTTCCCTCTAGGCGAAACAGTGAAGAGCGTACAAAATATTTCTTTAATTAGAAAATCAATTCACTTTGTTATAAAGAAATAAAATACGTTGGCATTAAGATCAAGTATCGTTAATTTAATTTAATTGACACTAAAACTAAGTGTAGATTTACAAATTTGATTCGTGAGTTTACCCAATAGCAGAGAATATTAATTGAAAATAGATCTTTATGTACGGTTCGAGAAGTTTGAAATTTAAATTAAATATAAATTATATAAATTATTAAAATTATACTCACTTGTGACGAAACCGTTCTTAATGATGGCAGCCTTAATAATAATTTACCAAAACGTGTTGGTTGATTGGGATACTGTGTCCTACAATATTCTTCTAATGCACACTGAGATTTTTCTTGCAGGGATTCTATATGAGTGACATCTGATAAGCCGCAGGCATCTAAAAAGAACAAAATAAATAACTAAAATAAAAAATTTACAATTTAAATTAAATTTAAAAACTTATTAGAACTTTCATGAGTTTCTTCTTCTTTTTTAATGTATTTAAATTTTTTTCTTTTGATAATTCCAATTGTCACTGTCATAAACACTAAAGCAGCATAAAACTGCTTTAAACTAGCTAAAGTTTGTTTCAATAAAAAAACAAACAAAAACTTATGTCATTGAATGGCTATTTGAAGAAATTTTTTTTTAATTAAAATTAATCAAATGTGAATAAAACTAAATAATTTCCGGAGGATGGTGCTTTTGCAAAAATATTTCTAAGTTAAGCGGTGAGAAATATTTTCAAAAGGGCGAAAAAAAAGATATATTTTTGATTAAAAAAAAAAATATCAAAAAAATCTCAAGTTTTTTTTTTTATAAATACTCAAAGAAAAGAGATTTATTGCGATAACCGATATTGTTGTTTCTGGCGACAGAAATTTAGTTAGTATAACGGAATTTGTGTTAGAACATATTATAATTCAATTGACCTCGAAATAAACTTCATTGGGACAATTATATCCGTTACTGCAACCAAATTATTCGGTTGGCAAAAAATTAAGTAATCACAATAAATATTTTTTCTCTGGACAGACTTAATAATAATGTCTTTTTTTATATTTTATCCTCTATAAAAGTTGATAAATTTCGATATAACCACAATACGAAATGACTTAATCTTTACAGTGTTTCTCTATGCGTCCATTTCTCCTTAATTTTTATTTCAAAACAAAAAGTGTAAAATTTACAATGATATCAAACATATACTTAAACATGTTATTTTAGATTGAGGCTGTAGTGTTTTTATATAAAATTATATATTTTTTCTTACCGACGCGACAACTAATATCAACCACATATTTATGGTCAATTTAAATAGACATTAATTGAAAGTTTTATATTTTTGTATATGCACAATTGCTTTTTTATATAGATATAAAATATTTAAACATGAATTTCTAACCGCTTTTTTATTGAAATATAACGACATATTGATGCCATTGCAAAATTAAACATAATTTTGGGGTTTAAGTTATACACAAATTAGAATTGAAGTTAAAAACAAAACATTAAATTTTATAAACAAAAAATCAAGTTTTTAAAATTGTTGATTTTAAATATGTCATCTTGTACAAAAACCAATAAGCGAATAATGATGAAAATCGGAAAATAGATTTTTTTAATTCAAATTCATTTATAGGAAAACTTAGGTTCATTATAATAAACCATTCAAAAAAAATACGAAAATAATGTCAAAATAACAAAAACTTTCATAAAATTAAAATTTTTTTTTGTTAATTATACGAAAGTCATTAATATTTGCTAAAAATTTTAAATTATATTCATACAAGATACTTCAAGGAATAAACAGAGGGATCATTCTTCTATGTTCATTGCATACATTTAGAAATTTTTGCAAAGAAACCATCAAAATTGTAAATTAAATTTGTATATTTCAATATAGCTTTTAAACTTTGCTATCAAAACCATTACAAATGTACATCCTTCCCTATTTAAATGGTATTTTCATGGAGATAATGCCACAAAACTCCACCTTTGACTCCAGCAATTGTTTTATTGTCAGGGGTCAGAATGGACAGGTTGGCGTTTTCCAATATTATACGAGTATGTATAAAAGAAACACCCCTTGCCCCCAATAAATCATAAAAAAAGTACGAGGGCCATCTGTTTGGCTGTTCCTTTGATTTCCTATCTACAATATTATTTAATTAGTCATTGAACTAAATGCAGATAATAAGCAAAAAAAAAACACCATTTGCCCTTGGAATCATAACAAAAAAAAATTGAGTGCCAAATGTTGGGCTTTTTTGATATTTTTCATTGCACAATGTTATTTTATTTTAACTATATAACTGCAGAAAGCACATAAAAAATAAATTTTTGACACCCCCCAAACTGAATCTTAAGAACCAAATAGGACGGGACCCACATATGGCTTTTGGTTGCATTATCTACACCACAAATACTATTAAACTATTTTCGAATGTAAAATTTAGTGATTTGTATAAAAAATTTACAAGAAAAGAACTTTGTTAAAATGTTGTATGTTGCAAAAATATGAAAATTTGTTTCCAAAATTAAAATAATTTTTCAAAAATTGTTTTAGACTTGGTTTTCCCCCAATTTATTCATTAACATGTCCAGTATAAATATATTTTTTATTTGTCCAAAGTTTTTAGCAAAAATTATCGTTCGAAAAAAAATTTGCTATATCCCGCTAAGGTCCTTAAAATACCTTTACATTTCCCGAAATGATTATAATCAATTGGAAGACAGTTTTATATAAAATTCGCCACAAAAAATGTCGAACTACTTATAGCCAAAAAGTATTTTTTTTTAATCATGGGTCAAAAAGTCGGTCTTCGGTCGGTCTGTATGCATCAGTTTAACAAATTTTAAGTTAACAAAGTTTTATGAACTTTGGCTATACGAGTTATTTTGATTTATAAACACAGTAAATTCCCAATAAACATTGAAAAGTTAAAAATTCAAGTACTTTAAATATTGCTTGCATTGTGACTTATTTTAAGTGATTTTTTTACAGTCAAAATCAAGTTTATACAAATAAAAATTTGTTTAATGTTTTTCGTTTATTGTCAATATTTCAAATCAAATTTAAACATTTGTTCAAATTTAAAATTTTCCTGTGAAGATTTTTATAAGATATGCATTTGTTCGATGGATTTTAACGAAAAGGTAAACCACATTTATTTGGAGCTGATCTCTGTCGTTGTATTATCTTTTTTCATATTTCAGAAAGATTCTACAAATTTCTACACTTCTAAATCTAAAAAAGAATTAGTGGAACCGAAAGTCAAAAAATCAAGATTAAATATACAAAAATAAAATTATAAAAATGTATGTATGTATGTTAAATTACAGTGTTATTACGGCTTTGTTTAAGCTTGAAGTTAGGACTTGAAAACAAGTGTAATCATTATGTCGTTTGAACTTAAATTGAACTGTAATTCAAGGCTTGAACTTAAATGTATTCCGACTGTAATGTTTGTCTTGAATTTCTGTATCCGTTTTGCTGGAATATGCTATTGAACTAAAGTATTAGTCAAGGATTGAAATTGGAAAACAGGTCTTAAATTACACTTGATTTAAGCTTTAATTACAGCAAAAATGTTTATTGGTTTGTTTTTCTTATAGAAAAATCTCACTCAAACTTTAATGCCCTAAAACCGAAATTTGAATTGTTATTGTTAAAATTAATATCTTTTCTACAATATTTTATAAGAAAGACACAATCACAATAAACAAAAAATTTTTATTAAATTTACACATACAATCTATATCGCGAAAAATAATTTGGAGTACAACCGTTTTTTCACATAAAATCCGAACAATTTACTTTGCTTTATAAGTATTATAACAATATTGCTTTAATCCTTTATCTTAAATAATTAAGTTTTATAAATGAATACGAATATTTTACAAAGAAATAGTTATTAGGTTTATAAATTGCAATTAACGGATGATTTATTAATAAAATAATGTATGTAACACAATTAATGAAAAATTCAATATGTTTAACAAATTTGAATTCTTACTTTCTCTAGAAAAATAATGCATTTTGTAATTAAACACTTTTTTAAATTAAACGAAAAACTATTAAAATGAAAATTAATATTTTGAATGTGAATAGGAAAAATATCTTAAACCAAGTTAAGTTAACATAAAGATCTCAGCATGTTCATTAGAGGTGTTCAACGATATATGGAAAATTTTCAAATTGAATTTTGAAGCTGTAATTGGTACACATAATTTTTTCATTTGCATATAGTGGCGATTTAATAGAGAAAAGTGCCGACTTTTCTAAATCAAATGAATATTAACTTAATGCTTGTTTGTAAATTTACAATTTTATAATTTTATTTTTTTTAGAAAATGGTGACAGTGAATATATTTTTTACACCAAATTATTAATGTAACGTATTTTAAAATTCATTGTCGTTCTAAGAAGGATCGAATTAAAAATCGGTTGAGATATATTCAAATTATTTGTAGGACAAAAATCAATAGACTACTTATATAATATAAAACTTCAGGTCAAACTTTAATTTTTTGAAGAAATTTTCTAATACTACAATATTTTTCTATTACTGAGATCCAAGAAAACTTATTTTCATATATTTTTCTTTAGCATAACTCTGGAAAATTTTGTATAACCTACTTTCAGTTTTTTAAAAAATCTTGGTAAAAAAAAATTTAGTATTTGAAAATGGCATCCCAAAGATTTATTAAGTGTAAATAAAAGCAGCTATTTTATTTTACAGAATGTGGAGAAAAATTGTAGTTTTTGCAAAAATTTGGTCCAAAGGGAAGAACTTGTATTTGTACCCAAATTCTTATTCTGAATTTTTCATTAAAATTGGAAAACATGTACACTCACCAAAAAAGTCTGTAATGGCAACTAAAAATTTTGCTGGGAAATTCTGCGGTATTTTTTGCTTATCTTAGCCACACATGTCTGTAGCCGCTACTAAATTTTTTGTAGACTTTTTGTAAAGTGGAATTTAAAATCTGTTTGCTGAAATCAGCAAAAAAAATTACTAAATACTATTAATATTAGTACAAAGTTTTGAATTTATTTTTTTTTATCGAGCTTTAAAAAATTTGATATTTTTTAAAAAATATTTTATACGAAATGAAAGAAAAATCAAAGGCTTAAAAATCTTAAAAATTGTTAAAACATAAACGAATTTATATTTTTTTTTTTTTAAATTAGTAATTTTTTTTTGCTAATTTTAGCAAATCAGTTTTCAAAAATTTGTAAAATGATTTCTAAAATTAGCAACAAAAATTTGTAAATATTCTGTAAAAATTCTGTAATTTGTAAAATGTAAATAGCAAAAAGATTTGCTAAATAATATTTTTTACTAAAAATCAGTAGCAAAGGAGTAAAGTGGGATTGATTTTGTTTAAGCTCTGTCTTCTTCTGAAAGCTCTAGCTTTTATAAAACTTTGGTTTCTGAAGAGATATTTTGCCGGATATAATTTACATTGTTTTATAAATATCTGGATAAGGATCATTCAAAAAGAAAATATTAAAATTAACCCTTACATGTACATTAGGCGGCTCTTAGTGCAAACAGAGGTGAAATTCGATGATTTCTTTTAAATAATACTCTTTATAAAAATTCACAATTTAAAATAATTTTTATTTCAAGTGCATGTAAGGGTTATTTTTTATAAATATCAATTTTAAACTTCGGAAACTAGAACAATCAGTAAAAACTAAGAAAACGCATTGATTAACTTTTATGAAAAATCTACAAATTTGAATTTTGAGCTAGGCGATTTTAATAAAAATAAATTATACATAATATAGTCTTTGTATTAAAACACATATGTAGACTTAAAGAAGTTTGTGAGTTAAAATAACTAAAAATATCATTTAAAAGAAATGATATTTCATTTAAAAACCGGTCTACTTAATTTTCATTCAAATTAAATGCCATTTGTTATTTATTTTTAAATGTTTATTAATCAACTGACACATCCGTAAAAAACAAATGATATAATCAGTTAAAATAAATGTCAAAATTTTACCTACCAATCCTTAAAAAATTGAAATCATTTCCGTTTTTCTTTTTTTGTTTTTTTTTTTATAATATACTCGTACAATACAAAATGTATGTATGCATATGAAGCTACAGAGACTTTTTGTGTGAATGTATTTGTGTATGTATGTGTGTTTATGAAGTTCTTGTAAATTGTATTGAAAAATTTTGTATATATACAACCAATTTAAATAAAAACAAATTGAAATTTTTTGAATATTTTTTTTTGAAACAGACAGCAAACAAAAATTAAATTTGTAATAACTGTTACGGAGACAAATAAACCACAAGTTTCCGTTTCCTGGGTAAATTTTTATTAAATTTCAAACAAATGAAAAAAAAAATGAAACTGAAGTAAAATGGTAAATGATAGTAAATTATTTCGAATAAATGTATAAAAAAGTTAATGTAGATATTTCTTTGAAAAATAAATGTATGTTCCTTTATTTTTAAATGGAACGGAAAACTTTTTTATTAAACTACAAACAGTAAACTACATAATATTCTGAGTGTATATATAGAAAGACAATTAAGTACAAACTGCAGTTCCTTTATCATGTAAAAAATACATTTTAGAACATTTTTAAAACAACTAAAAAGCAATGTAGCCCTTTAAAACAGTAATCAAATTTTTAATTGATTTTCGCTACGATTGTTTTTTAATCAATCTCTATCAAATCTCATAGCGTTTGAATTTTTTTGGACACCTCTAATATTCTTATATTGATCAGAGTTTTAAATGATTTAATTTAAAAAAAAGCATTCACACTTACAGGGAAATTATAACTATACAGGGCCGTAACCCGCTTGGAATATTTTATAAGAGTTTTCTCTTATATTAAATTGGGAAATTTTGGCCTGACAAATTATAGAATTGGATTCATAAAAAAAGTTTCAAAATTAAAAAAATATTGGAATACAAAAAATTTAGTTGAAAACTGGAATAAAAAAATGTAAAACTCAGTTACTTTAGTACAAACTTCAATATTTAATAATTATTGAATATTTATTCAGGGCATTTCAAATAAATTACTTCCATAAATAATATTTGATTCTTTTAAAACTCTGATTTATATACATATGTATATATATTTTTTTTTTCAAGAGGCGTAAAAATTGTTCATGTATGTGTTGTGTGCGTTTATGAAAAAAAAATCAGTTTTTTCTTATACCAAAAAGCAAATACACCATAAATCTTTATGATTGGAAAACTAATTTTATATCGAACAGCGGTATATGATTTAAATTGTGTAATTTATATTGCACTTTAAACTACATAAAGCTTTAAGTTATTTGTATAAAGAAAACTAGTTACAACTTTTGATGTAGGTAGTATATAATATACTATAATCTAGGTATTATTAAATAGTTAAAATGTATGATTAAAACTGAGAAATATTAATATTTTGTAGTAGTCGGTAACGGAAAATATATTGTGAGTGTAATATATTTTCCGTTACCGACTGTAGTTTATTTAAAAAGTAATACGTAAAGTTTGTTTTTAAATGAAGAATCAATTAAAATTCATAGAAATATATTTTTTAACTATTTGAATCAGTCATTCAAAAAACAAACTATAAAAATTTACGGACATTCAGTAGGAGTTGATATTTTCAATTAAATGTAAAATTGTACATTTCCTATTTCCTTTAGGACATAAACATCCTAAAGGAAATAGGGCAAGTTACAATTTGAATAAATAACTTTTTCTAACAAGGAAAATCTTATTTGTGGATTTATTTGGATTAAATGAAATTTGGACATATTGTAGGGGAGAGGAAAATAATAAACACTTGTTTTTTTAAGATTTTTCCTAAATATTTCAAAGCACACCAATACATACCAAATGAAAATACCGAATATACAGATTCCGTGCAATGTACAATCTAATACGAAAAACAACACAATTAAATATGTTATGTTGAAATATTCGAAAAAATGTCAGATTCTCAAATCAGTCTCAAAAATAATAAAACATTAGTTGGTCTGCAAACTTGTCCAATTAGTATATAACAAAACTTTAATATTTAAGGTTGCTGGCTAAACTAAGATTTGGATATTTTGACATTACGAAAAATTTTGTAATATATACAAATGACATATCGGAAGTAGTAACACATTTTTATTTGTATACTTTACGAAATTTTATAAAAATATCAAAATATGTGTTTAAAAATATAAATATTTTGTGAAAATGTAAAGTAATTTTGTATAAAAATAATTTTTTTTTAACTTTTTTGTGTTATTATTACAAATTATGAAAATTTAAGAAAGATTTTACCATCAGCTTAGTACGAAAATTCTGTGATGTTAAAATTTGTTCATACTTTGTACTTAAAACAAGTAAATTCGGTTGTGCCAAATCTCTGAATATCCTCCACCAATATCCTTAAAAAAATGTTCTCTACTGTTTTTAATACAAAGAATGTAAAAAACTTTAGAAGTAATATTATGAAGGTGAAAAAATTGTTGAAGGTGAAAATATTTTTATGATGTGAAAATAAATTTTATGGTGGGAAAATAATTTTGAGGTGAAAAAAAATTTTAGTGGTGAAAAAAATTTTTGAGGTGATATAAAATATTATTTAATTCAAAACGACTGGTAAAAAAACAAGAGAAATTATTTGACTTGCCAGTCGCTACTATGAAATTGTACTAAAATACAAAAATTAGTATGGAAAATTTAGAAGTACCTTAACATTTTCACAGGATGTCCATTCATCTATAAATAAATGATCGCCATTTCAACAGACATCAATAAATCCACTTGAAATCGCATTGGTAGTTTATTTTGATCTATAATTTGACATGTTGCAAACGGAACAACAAACTAATATATATCCTCACCATGTATGGTGAAGGGTATACATATAATATAATATTTTTATTCAAAAAATTTAAGAAGTTAAATAAGAAAATAATTTCACAATTTTTTGTTTCTTATCCTTTTAGTGTAAGCGTGTTTTATTATTGCAATCCTTTTTTTAATTTTTTAGTAATCTCAAAAATCCTAAAAATTAAGTAAAATTCATAAAAAAAATGTGTTGCAATATTACAAATATTTCGGAATAACGAATAGGCCTTACAATATATCACCCGACTGCGACTGTATATAAAATTTGTAATATACGAAAGTTTTGTAAGAAATACAAAATATTTGTATATTGTACGGAAAAAAAATGGAAAAATATTTTTGTATTTTTAAGTATGGATACTTATGAGTGTAGGCTTGCACAGTTATTTAGAAAAATTTATTCAAACCCAAACAATATCAAAAAATACATATGACCTGAAATTTAATAAGTAATAAAAAAAAATAAAAAATAAATTATACAAAAGTTTTCAATTTTTAAATTTCATTTATTAATTATAAAAAATAATTTCCCCTGAAGAAGTCACCCAATGTGGTGACGAAATATTGGTATAAATAAATATTTATAACTAATTTTTTAAAAATAAAAGATCTTTAGCTCAATAAAAAAATATTACACAAATCAAGAAGATCGAAGAAAACTAAAAGAATTATCAAGTAATAAAATATGTATATTTGGTAGCCTTGCCATTAAAATTCTCCATATAATGGTACCCGAAATTTTTAAAATTTTTACAACAGCAAATTTAAAAATCAAAATGTACCAAACCCAAAGGCGCAGGTAAATAGCTCTCAAATAGCCCTTTATTTGAAATACTGTAAAAGGCTAAAAAGCCAAAAAGACCCATTTTTGAACCCCATTAAATTTCGAGACTGCCTAAAAGCAGACACAGGTGGATCTTAGAATTTTTTGTTTTATCACATATACAAATTTCATCAAAATTGGAGTGTTTAGATCGCTCGTGTTCTTATAATTTGTTTCATCTTTCTCCTAAATTTATTAAAAATTTGTCTTTTCTATTTTATAGCAACATTTTGATCATAATATTGAACCTGACAACGTAAGCAAATTTCATAAAAATTAAAATGAACCACTCTGCAGATCTCCCTTGTTCTAAAAAACTTACTTATTTAAAATGTGTGTAATTAATACGTATGAGTTACAAAAAAAATATTCAAAATATTACTCATACGCACACTTAACATAAATCCTTAGCTAATAAGCCAAATATTTGTTTGCTTTGTTTTACGTTAAAGAATTTTGCTATCGTCAGATAAAAATTTAAAAAAGTATAAATAAATACATATGTACAACAATAATTGTATTAACTCATTAGTAATTTTAATTATACAATTAAAAATATTTCAACAGATTTAATAATCGACTTTAAGAGAAACGTATGAAAGTATGAATTTTAAAATAGATAATAAAATAAAAATGTCTTAAAAAACGTATGCATACCTTTATAACTAACTATTATACCTTTCATTAAAAAGCAATTGCGCATAAATTCAATTGTACTATGACCTTAAAATCACAATAAACGCGATACAACAAACGTTAACTCAAACATATATACACGCTGATATATATAAAAAACGTGTTATTAACAAAACTAATAAAGTTATAAACCGTTTTTTTATAAAGAAAATGTATTTATTTCTGTACAAAAAAAAAAAATAAATAAAATATTCTTTAAAAAGAAATAAAAAATATACAAATGCTATAAATTTTATGCTACAATTTATAAATACTCAAAAACGGTTTAACCTTTTCTACACCATCATATTTTGTCAAGAAACCCATTTTTTTTGGAGGTTTTTGCAAAAAAAAAAAAATTTTTCTATACATTTATAGTTTTGAAAAAAAAGTAGAGTTTTTGTTTTATTTTTTTTTTGTTAATGCTGTTACTGTTGTGGCTTTAGCTGTGGCATCAAACTTTAAATGCATTTACGGTCATTATGCATTTAAGACATGCGGTCACGATCTTTTCAATATGAAAAAAAATACTGCATTGAACTCTTTACCAATAATCAACTACGAAAATAGGAACCTACACATACGTACTGCTAAAAAAATCCCAAGTTCAAACAAAGAACAGTAGAGGTGTTGTGTCATAAGAATGAGTTAAAAAAAACTATTTTAAGAAGTTAGTAACGAATAACATTTTTAATATTAACTTAAAAAGCTTTAACACTAAATTTTCCATTTTTTCATCCCACAAAAATTGCTTAATCTCCATAATTTTAAACAGACTTTTAAATAATGGTTTCTCTTAGTTTTTTGATTAAATATTGGTTAAATTTCAATAAATGGATATTATTTTCGGTTTTACCTTTCATTAAAATAGTTAAATAAAAGTGCTATTACTTATAAAAAAAAAAAAAAAAATTGAATTGCCCAGCAAAAATATGAGGGTCACTACTGTATAGATTTCCATGTAATGATAGATCGTTGCGCAAACATTTTAACATTGTAAAGGGTTTCTAATGTAAAATAGCGAACAAAAGTAATTAAGCGAGTAAAATTAATCAAGCGAGTTAATACTTGTGAAACCCTTTGTGTGCTTCTTACTCCCTTAATTACTTGTCTGTTATTACTAAAAAAACATAATTCGAAGATGACAAGTAAGTAAGTAAGTAAGATTTTTTTTTTTTCTGTACGAGATCATTTTTTTTTTCCAAATGAACAGAAAAATTACAAACTTCGTAAATATGAAACCACACGTGGTTCGGCGTAAAAATATTTATTATGTTCTAAGGATTAATATTTTAAAGAAAATATTGTTGGAATTGATCGCAAGGTGTTAGAGGGCAAACACATGCAAACAACTAAGATTAACAGTTCAACATAGAACAAAGAAAAACGTGTTTGTTTCCGTTTTTCTTTTGAACTGAAATATTCAGTTTGTACCAACCGATTTCAATTGTTGAAACCAAGTTTTAGGTTGAAAATTGGCCAAATTTTTATTTGTGTGTATATATCGATGTGCCACAAAGGGAATGACAACCAGATATGAATCCTTTTAATATCAGATGATGGCTTATTTGATATATGAATTAATGGGGATTATGAAACACCGATAGTTCGTAAGTAAATTTCATCTCAATTCTGTAAATATATATTATTAACAATGTAGCAATTAATGGATACAAATACTTAGATTACATTAGAAACAAATTAACATACTCGTAAAAAATCGATATTTTATTTATTTATTTTATTTATGTTAATCATATAATTACAAATTATATCCTAACACCCTAACCGAGCACTAGAAACAAAGGCCATCGGCTCGTTGTAGCGAAAACAGACCAGTGCCTCTGGCTGGAATCGAACCCACGACCCCCGCACTGATAAGCTAGCACGCTACCAACAGCCTACCGGGGCGCTCTATTTAATCGATAAAAATTTCAAATATCTAATATTTTTTGTTACCTGTGTTTTTGTTTCATTCCCCTTTGTATTGTGTTTCAATTCCACATATTATGCGTTTTGTTACCTTGCATTTTGTTCCCCTTGTCTAGTGTTTTAATTCCACTCGTTTTCTGTTTCATACCATTTCCCTTGTCTAGTATTTTAATTCCACTCGTTGCCCGTTCCATTTTAATCCTTCGTGTAGTTTTCAAATTTCACTTATTCCCCATTTCATTTCATTTTATTTCGTTTTCCTAGTCTAATTTTTAAATTACGTTCCACTACATTTCTTTTATTTTCACTCATTTCGTGATTCATTCCATTTCCCCTGCCTATTTTTTTGATTCCACTCATTCCTTATTCCATTTTACATCCGGCGTCAAGTGTTTCGTTTCTAAGCGTTCCCTAATCCATTCCATTCGTTCCTTGTTCCATTATTAATTCCACTCGTTCCTTGTTCCATTACGTCTCGTTCCCCTTGACTAGTGTTTCAATTTCACTCATTCCCCCTTTTTATTACTTTTGAAAGTTAAAAAACTTTTTTATTAATTTTTTTCTATATAATCGAATTGTGAAATAAAATTCTATACTAATTTAACTCTTTTGCTCTGTAGAAAAATGGACTCACAATAAACTTTTGTTGACATAAAAATGGTGATAAACAGTGAATACAGAAAAATTGTTTTCCAACTCAGTTATTCTTTGTTTCTTTTAAGCAATCCTTAAAGTTCTAACTATTTTATTGAATATAAAGGGTGATTAAAATATGGAAAGTTTAAAAAACAAAAATTTATGTAACAGAATAATAAAGTTATTTTTTATAACTTTATTAATATAAATCATCAAGCAATGGCAATTTATCGTTCAAAACTCTTATGAACTGAGCGTTCCTAGAAAAATTTTATATCTTCGCTCCATTTGAGGAGATAAGAAAAATTCCTTTTAGTATGCTTATCAACACAGTTATTTCTTTTGCAAAGCATCTTCAAGGGGCAATTGATCTAAATTGAGGTACCTTTGAACAATTTTGGTGATATAACCCATTAATTTATAAAATAATTTTAATTTTACGGCTTGCCTTAAAAACACAAAACATCAAAACTGAGTCAGGGAACATTTTTTCTGAATTTCCAGTATAATTTTTTACTTTTTTTTTGTTCAATTGAACGTATGCAATTTTAAAAATTAAATACTTACGATAAAAATTATCCTGATCACTAACAGAGTTGTCGTATTTCAAAAACCTCATGAGCGAAATCGGAATGTTCAACAAATTTGTCTTTAGGGACCACGAAAATGTGTTTAATAAGAAATGTATTAGGAGTTTTTAAAGTTTTGAAGTTCTCCAAGTTTTTGTATAATTCACTTGCAATTTTTACACACCATTATAGAATGGAGAAGGCATTTCACCGATCCAAATTTTAATAAAGGTGTGGTCTAGTTTCTGTTTCTGTTTTTTTTTTTTTAAGTTTTGATGAAAATTTGAACTGCAAAATTTGTTAAAATTTTATAAAGTGTTCTCCGCCTTCCTTTTTCAATCAGCAAGTTTATCAAAACGTTTCTTCTTTACTTATTCAATTAAGTTATCTTATTTCATAATACGATTTTTATTAAACATTCTAATGACTTAAGAATAAACTGTACATAACAACCGTTGAGGTTTTTGGTTTCTTTTTAAAATCCCCTTTTATATGCCCTCCCTCTGAAGATCCAAAGTTTTTCTATCTAAACTCTATCAGGTATTAGGAATTTCTTTCACTTTGCAGATGACTTGTTACTACTGCAGCAGAGGCTGCTGACTAACTGCTTGACTACCCATGGTTATAGAAATCCATTCATAGTAGTACCACCATAGTGTGTATGTCATGAAATTTGATGTTTTGTTTTCTTCTTCGTTTACTTCTTTCTCAGAAAAATTAAGTTTTTTTTTTGAAAGAATTTACCAACACCCTCTCTTTTCAACTACGTATTGATATTGATTTAAGTTTTCCACCATAAAAATCAATGCAATTTCTTTATAGTGTATCATAGTTTTTTTTTTGAAATATCTATTTGTGGCTTTAGCTGCAAACTAGAAAATAAAAATTTTAAAGTTTATTTTATGATATTTTCCTATACTACTTTTACAGTTGTATTGGTGTTTTCTCAACATTACAATATGTATGTTAGTTTTGTGTCTATAGTACATGATTTTAGTGACCAACTTTGTTGCCTAATAGAAAGTCAATTGACAATTATTGTTAAGTTGAGTGATTTTAGTGATCACAACAGTTTTCTTTTTCGATGTGCTTTTACCCGTTAGTCTATCGTTTGTCGATATACTAACAATCAGCAGTTTGTATTGCAGATTTTATATTTTGTTACCGTTCATAATCGTGTAGTTTCGTTTATTAATTGTTAATGGTTTTAAAGTTTTAGGCGATTAATATCAATTTTTGGGATTTGGAAAATTCTCACACAATGTAGGAAAGCACATAAATAGTGAGTGATTTTTTTTATGAGTTAGAAAATATGTTTGCAATGGTTTGTTATATTTCCAATAAGTTTTTAATTAGCACCAGAACTAGCCCTAACGAAGATTTATATGAACTGTCACAGAACCGGTTTTCTTTACTCGAAAGAGTACTTTTCCTTATTCATGATGTTGTTACAAGAGAGAGAGAGAGAGAGAGAGAGAGCGAAATTGACTTCTTGTGACATGTCACGGAACTAATTATGGACATGTCACCGAACTCCCTTGAAAAGAAAACAAGTAAGAGCGGCTAAATTTGGCTATGCCGAATCTTATATACCCTTCACCATGGTTGGGAAAAAGCTGAAGTTTATATATGCATAACTTTTTTGTATCTGAACCGATATTTCCGAATTTTTCAGCAAATATGTTATACTAAAGATTTTCAATCTTTTGCTATATAAGACGTATCCATAGGTCATATTACAGCTCTAGAATAGTGTTTGTTGTTTGTGTATAATAGGTGAAGAGGTGAAAGAAAAGAATTACAACAAATCATTAAAAAAAATCACAAGAACTGCATGTGTTTTATTTCTACAAAAACGTTTGATTTAGCTGGCAAATTTGCATTTGGGATTTTATTTCGCTTTTTTATTAAAAATATTTGTAATTTCTTTAGCTTAATTATAAAAATTTGAAGGAAAATAGTTTATAATTTTTATTTTTATAAATTATTATAAGTTATGACCTAAAATAGTTGCACTCAAAGGGAAATTATGTATAAAATTTTCTTAATATATGAGAAATAACATGGTTTAAAAATCATTTTATAAATTCTTTTAAATCGGAGCAAAAAATAGAAATAAAACCGTTTGTATTTTGTTTGTATCAGAGGGTTTTTATAAAAATTTTTATGTTTTTAGCCTATTTATGGATTATTTAAATATTAATATACAATTTTATTTAAATTAATTATTAAATGTTAAAAAAAAACCAAAAATAAACAAAAAAAAAGTCTTAAGAATTGAACGGGATTCGAATCCGCGGCCTTAGAGAAAAAAAAGTATTTGTGACATAGCGTCTAGACAACTGAGCTATTGAAGCTCACACAAAATCATCGTCAATAGAGGTCTTCGTTCATTAGAGATTTGTTTAGTTTTTATTTAAATGACAAATCTTTGTATGTGTGTTGTTTGTATGTAAAAGGTAGAGATAAAAGAAAATAATTTTAACACATGGATGTGTTTGTTATGCGTAAAATTCTACATACATATTAAGCAAAGGGATTTTACGGAAAAAACTAGAGGTAGTCCTGGTTTTTTGCTAATATCACAGCCATTTATTAACCGATCTGTCTGATTTTTAAAGCAAACAGAAATGGATGACATGTAACAGAAATAAAAAAACAATCAAGTCCTCATCATGTCTGGGTTCTTCGGAAAACCCATTTCAACACAAAGACGGACAGACGGATAGGCGGACATCGTTAAATCAACTTCGCTCTTCATAAGGACCCAGAATATATATTCTTTATATTGTCTAAGATCAATATTGTAGAAATTACAAACGGAATGACAAACTTATATATACCCTTCCACCTGTGGTGAAGGGTATAAAAAAGTATAGATTAAGTTGGCTTGGACAATAACAGAAGCAAATCCTTGAAACTCAGACAAAAAAAAATTATTTTATGCCATACCTTATACAAAATTAAAGTTTAAATAAGAAGAGAGAAGTCCCAGCCCAGAATTTTGCAAGTACATGGGACTCTGACTAAATAACTGTATATTTTTCCTTAACTTATATAAATTAGAGATCAGAGAAGAAGAGATATTTACCAAACTAAAATTTCCCAGTTGAGTTGGCGCAAAAAATAAAAATTTTGCATTGTACGATACTTTAATTAGATAAGAAGAGAGAAGTTCCAGCCTAGAATTTCCCAGTCTTTCTTGTAAACCTGGGAAAAACAGGCAGGAGTAGTTTCTGGAAAGAAAGCTGGATAGTGACAGATCCTCGGCATATGACGAGCACAATAATTGCTATACACAAACTGAACAATTACCATCTGCTTTGCCTCCAAAACACTGCGTTACACCGCTATTAGTCCCGTCACCTCTCAATGGAAAAAGATTTCATATATGAGCCAATCCAAAGTTCTAACCACGACATGCTGATCCGGCTAATTGGAAGCTAAATTCGATACAATATTTTCCAATAAGTCGGCGATTTCAGTGCCTAGAAAAACAAGATGACTCGGTACCCTGTTTCAAATATAAATCTCGTTCAGCCTGCCTCTCACTGCAGATACTGATACTCCTGCTCCTCAATCCATTTTTGATTATCCAACTCGCCATTTCGTCGTAAGTTTTCGTACACATCGCTCAAATACCAATCCATATGGGGGTTTCTATATTTCCGGAGTCTGCATATTGATAATATCATAGTCTCTCCCTGTATATGAAGATCCAAGGGTACAATGTCTAACATATTTATTGTAGCATCAAGAGCATCACTATGTTAGGTACTCATTGCAACGGTAATACCCAAATCAACATCTTTTTATCGCTAAAGGTACTAGATCATTCTGTGTAAAATGTTTTAGAATAACCCACAAGTAGGTCAGTTGGGCTACCCCAGTCCTATCCACTTAAGATGAATACTCAATACTTTACACCGAATTCGATGCAGGACTCAACTTTAAGATAACATAACATCAAGAGAATCACCAGAGGTGTTAGTCTTAATACCGTTAATATCCAAAGCAACAACTTTTTGTAATCTGTTCAGCTTAGCCCGAATGGTTTTTGCTATTGTTCTAGGTCACCAGAAGACAGATGCGTATGTCAGAATGGGCCTGATGACTGAAATGTACAACCAGTGTACAAATATTTATACCACAAGCCTTTATATCTAAAGATATTTAGCTTCTGTAGTTACTTAAAGAGCAGAAATCTTTAATATCGGAAGTTAAACACCTCCATATTTAAATGTTCCAGGTTAGTTTTTTAACATGCCACAAAACATCAATTATTCTCTTTTATAACAAAATCTCCATCACTGACCAATTTATTCAAGACTTAAGATTAAAATTTGTTTGTATTTAACATGTGATACAATGGCCAACCGGTTCAAGTTGATAAAAAACGTTCGCGGCTGTTAATTACCAAATAGCCAGCAGCTTACATCTCTGCTCGAGACCTAGCAGGAATCACTCGTAACTTTAAATTCCAATATAATTTTGGTTGGCAGTTTAGCTTTGAAAATGTAGGTCATTTGTTTATCTCGTTTTATATGACACATATTTTGTCTTTCATGCAACTTCCTAAATTACCGTTAAATTTTCCTTATTTTTCTTCTTACAAGCATTGACAAGAAATTCTCTTGTTATAATTCAAAAATTCAAAAAAAAAAAAATGCAACTAAATGTTAAATCGTTTAGACATCGTTACATACACATTTTCCTTAGTAACTTCCAAACAACTGTTTAATGCTATAACGATTTTTTTTAATGTTTGTTTGATTTTATTTTGTTAGTTTATAAACTCAGCATAAATTAAATAAAATCACTTTATTTTCATTTTTATTTTAACCCTTCGTCAGGCACATATTTTGAGCCCTTAGTTCTGGCACATGGTGTCTGGCCAGACCCCTATACATTTACATGCATTTGTATGGAAATAAGGGCTGTTTGCTGTTAAATTTTTTACTTAGATAGGAAAATATTTGTTATATTTTGAGTTTCTATTTCTTTTTACTATGTTATTAGCTACCTGAGGAAGAAAAAATAGACCTGAAAAATTCTTTGGAATGAAAAAAATTTTTTTGTTCTATATATATTTCTCTTTATTATGGGTAAAGTAATAAATGTTTATGACAAAATAGAAAATTATTATGAAGAATACATTGATTTTTTTATTCAGAATTTTGCGGAAGGCAACAAAAACATAAATAATCTACTTTTGAATGTTGCTGACAAACAGGATTGTTGCATTTTCAGCAAAAAAGCGTGTCTTACGGCGTATTTTGTCACCTTGCTGCAGGCAAATTCTGCAATCTTTTTTGGCAGCTAGTGTGTCTGGACCACTGCCTGAAGCCACATTACGGTTTGCTATATTGAGAGGTCTCCCAAAGTACGCTTCAAATGCTATACGAGTTGTTGGTTGAGCAACAATGTGCGGATTATTGATGCGATTTTCAACGTTGGCCAGTACCAATTGCTTTGCAAGTTTATATAAAAATATGCGTCTTCTTTCTTTTCTTGTATTTTTATCATTTAGCTTACATATAATGTAACTTGCCAATGCCATCACATCAATCATGTTGCAGAAAAACGCGTATGTCCAGCGTCTGGTTGACCGTTTTGTTGTGTAATGAGTCGTATCGACTCCGGCTTTAGTTGAATTATAAAATAAAATTGCTTCCGATTTCATGGCTACGCCTTCAACATATTTCGTGTAATGCACGGTTGAAATTAAATTGACTGCCTTATTTTTTTGGGCACGTAGCTGCAAAGTGCAACAAGATTTTCATGAAAACCAAACACACTTGAAAGAATTGAAGCACCCAATGCAACAACCGTATAACTCCACTTATTTGCGAAATAGCTTTTTTAATGCAGAAAAAACCAAAAAAAAAATCTGCGTCGTTCGGTGCACAAAAAAAAAATAAAGTGGAGTTATCTTGTTGTTGCACTGGGTGCTTCAATTGGTCATCTGGTGCTCTTCATAACTTCCTTAGGAAGACATCTTTTGTTTGCTCGAATGGTGCCAACAAATGCCAGTCCCATAGCAGCTAGTCGTTTAGCGCCGTTCAATGAGGTGAAAATTTATCAGAAATAATTGTTCTGCCGCTGTTTGCGTAACAATTTGCGAAATACACAATCTCCCGATTGTCTCCTTCCTTTCCAGTGTATAGTTTTCCTTTCAATGGAAATTTAGTCTTAGCATCGCATGCCCACCAAACTTTGATCCCATACCTTGCAGGTTTTGATGGGATATATTTGGTGAAATTTGTGCGCCCACGATACGGAAACAACTGCTCATCGATGGTGATATTTTCATAAGGTTCATAATAATTTTGCAGATTTTCATTGAGAAAATTCCAAAGGTCCCGGATTGCTGTTTGCTGTCGGAATGCCCGCGTACGACTATTATCGAAACGAATATATCTGGACAGAGTAATGAATCGTTTGTGCGACATACGCAACAATATACTGGAGTCTTGCATATTATTATGGCTGAGACCAGAAGCCAACAAAATCCCAATGAATGCATCTAGCTCAGAGCTTGTCAAATCAATCCATTTTCTTTGGGTAGACTCTGGATGTTCTTCATTCCATTTTCTAATTGCTTCTCACCCATGCCGATTTGTTTCACTAATGATGACGAATGTAATATTGGTTGAGAAAAATAGCTTGAATACCTCAACTGGATTGGTGAGCCTTGTTTTTGTTCCAGATCGAAAACGCATGATATTATGCTGGCGCAAACGAGATGCAGGGGGTTCAGTTTCGTTCCATTTAGTACCGTCTTTACTATAAAAACAGCCTGAGTCGACTTCATTTGCTGCTTCAGCATCATTTCCACTTTCTTCTTCTTCATCTACGTCTTCATCACTATCATAAAGTTCGTTAGGTTCGATTTCCAAATCATTTTCTATGTCTGATGCATCATCTTCTGGCACATAATCAGCAGTGTCGTCACCATCGTTTACAAAAACATCATAATTTTCATCAGCTTCTACCTGACTTTGAAAATCACGCACTAATGCCTCTGACAATTGGGGTTGCAAATTCGCGCTACGCAACCGTGTATTATAAATAAATTCCAGTTCATCAGCCATAATATACTAACAACGCAACAAATCTACCTGCGTAAAATTATTCACAAGTTCAAAATTACCACACAAAAACAAGATTACTTCTTCACTGTTCAACGTTCAATGAATAACTAACTCACAAACAAAATAAGAAGAAAGAAAGAAGCATAAAAGAATAAAGTAAATACAAATTTCCAACTCGTGCCATGTGCTTTGCCTATGCGTTCATACAAAATGCATAGGGGTCTGTCCAGACACCATGTACCAAAAGTAAGGTGAAGATTTTTTATTTGGCTTTTTTGTCCAGTTCCAAGGACTTTTTTTCAATTATTAATTTATACATCGAAAGCCAACAATATTTTGGGATATTACCTGAAATTACAGCCATGTACCTAAACTAGAAGTATGCTAAATTGAAGCATGAGAATTAAATATGTCTGGCCAGAACCATGTGCCACTTCGAGGGTTAAATAATGAAAAGTAATTTTATTTTTTTTTTGTTTGAAAACAACTACTTTGTTTTGTGCTTTTAAGTGATTTTGTATAGCAGTCCAAATTTAGATAAAAAAGGACTTTTCTTTCACTTTTTTTCTACCAACAGTTTACAATATCATAATCATCAGGACAAGGAATTTCATTCAAATGCATATTTTTTTTTTGATAGTCCAAAACTAAAAAGGACTAAATATTTGTCCGATTCATCATATTTAGAACGAAATGGCATCAATTTGTAGTTGCATATTTTTTTTTATTAAAATACATGTTTTTGCATATTTTTACATATTGCATGCTTATCTTATGCATGTTTTTCGGTTTTTAGTGCATATTTCTGCATATTTTTTATTGTAAGAGCAGTTTTTTTAACGTTTTTTTGTTTTTTAAACCAAATATTTTAACCGTTAAATATTTTCTTTTTGCTGACCATTTTTTGCTTTTATTTGCCAAAATTACTATTACAAAATCTTAGCTTAACTTTACATAACATAAAAATTGGTTCAAAAATAACACTGTAAGCAAAATTTAACCTTTGAAATGACACACGAAAACCCCGAGACACATAAACTTAATTTTGGATCGTAGAAGACAGTGACGAGCCCCGTTTCGAAGAGTCAGGTCATCATAACAAGATATTTAGATTTTATTGTATTGACACAAACAATTTCTTGATTAAATTTTACTGAAAAGACTTTGAAAAATCTTTTGTAATGACTTTATGTATTTATTTTTTTTTTACTTAGTTGTTATTTAGTAATATTTTTTTTCGTTTGCAATCAAAAAATTCGACTTAAACACATTTCATTATTAATACTGGGTGTCATTATTTTTTCAATTAAAAATAATTTAAAAACAAGTAAGAGCGGCTAAATTCGGCTATGCCGAATCTTATATACCCTTCACCATGGTATTCTGAAGGAGATGAATACATCGTTGGAATCTACTACCTCATAGCTCTCCACAAACAAGCGGTATCCCCATTTATTTTTTCTTAAATGTCCAAAAATTTTAATCCAAAATAATATGTCATGTAAAATCTCAAATTTATATTTTTCCATATGTTTCAGCGCTTTTCTTGTCAAATTTGGCATTTTCTAGGCAAAAAAAAGTTGGCGACACTACTATTTATTTTTTATTTATATCATTCACAATAGTTGTGAAACGTATTTAACCTACGTATTTATCTTCACACTCTTATTAAACAAAGGGATTTTACTGGAAAAATTAGAGGTAGTCCTGGTTTTTTGCTAATATCTCAGCCATTTATTAACCGATCTGTCTGATTTTTAATAGCAAACAGAAATGGATCACATGTAACAGAAATAAAAAAGAATCAAGTCCTCATCATGTCTGGGTTCTTCGGAAAACCCATTTCAACACACAGACGGACAGACGGACAGACGGACATCGTTAAATCAACTTCGCTCTTCATATGGACCCAGAATATATATACTTTATAGGGTCTAAGATCAATATTGTAGAAATTACAAACGGAATGACAAACTTATATATACCCTTCCACCTATGGTGAAGGGTATAATTATAGTAATAAAAACAATTATCAAAGTCTTTTCGTTAAAATATAATCAAAAAATTGTTTGAGACAATACAAACTTAAAATCTAAATATCTTCTTAAAAACGAGGATGGGGAATTCTGCGACCCAAAATTAAGTTTACGTATCTCAGGGTTTCCTTTCTCATTTTCACGTACTTACTGTCTAATTAGTATAATTTGTTACTTTCAAGGTTTTATGGTATATGAAGGCGTATGATCAATATACTCGTATATATTAAATATCACTCATACGTAAAAATAAACAAAATATGTCAAAATTTTAGAGTTTAAGCATTTTAACATTCGTAAAATTTTGATATTTTAAACGAATAATTAATTAAATGAGAAATTCAAGATATTTGTCATCGAACTGTATACATTGATAAATTAAGACTCATATAATTTGAAATTTAATGATAGCAAAATGATGCAAATATTTTTCAGTTTTTTTTAACAATATCTATGTACATTAGAATCATAGAGTGCTTTTAAACAAATTATCTAACTGTATACTTCTATCTACATATATGAGGTTGTCGTCTTGTGTTCTACTGTGTTTGTAGTATTTGGTTGTAGTTGGTTAAAGTTTCTTCCTTTACATTACACTTCAACTCTGGCAACAATAATAACAACAACAACCCAAACAGCATGTAAAGATTTGCTTTGTTGTCCTTTACTTAAGCGACGACGTTTATTGACGTCAAGATTGCACATTATGAACATTAATACAACACTCGTTTATGTCGCTTATTTACAAGCGACGATCTTCGTTTTCATTGTATGTTGCAATTTTAAGCAGAGGTTCAAAAGATTTTATTCTTTAATGATCTTAATTATATTTTTTAATTATTCATTTCTGTAATTTATTCATATTAATAGTCCCATAGCTCACATTTGTGGGATTAGAGCAGTGATCGTCAGAAAGAGAGAATGTGAATGTATTGGTGTTTTACACCGTAAGAAATTATTTTATCTTTCTAGATAAATGAATGAATAAATTAATTAATAAACGAATTAATCGATACGAGAATATCCGTATTCATTGAATTAAAATAGTTTATGTTTTTTTGTTTTCTCTATTATATAAAATAATTCATAATAATTTTTTGATTGCATACAAGCCACTCTGCCTCATTTAATATATTTTAGGAAAATAAAAAAATTCTTCCCACTCAACGTTCCACATTTTTAATTTAAAATGTAAACGAAAAATAAAATAAATACCTACAATAAAAAAAAATAATTTTTAGAGTGTACTTAATTTCTTCAACAAAGCGGCATATACTTGCTCTGTTGAAAGTTAGCGTACTACTGAATGAAATAATTGTATTTTTTGTGAGATTTGTGGACATTCGTGTAGTGCCAATTGTGTTCGGCCTCTGAGTGCTATGTGTGCCGATCCCTGGATTAGAGACATCATTGGGAAATTTTAAATATTTTAGAATGCCAGACATAGAGTATAATTAATATTTTTGTGTTCTTAAATATCATGCAACTACATTAATTACATATAATGGATGTAATTCCCCTGTAAATAAATGAATAGAAATACTTTTTATATCCCATGTCTGCTAGTAAAAAATTTTAAGTATTCCAAGGAAACATTTAATCCCAGAAATGTGAGCCGAAATTTCATAGGCTTATTAAAATCAACAAATTACACAAGTGAATAATTTCAAAATGTACTTGGGATCACTCTGTTTTGATTTTAATTAATAAGTTAAACAAATTCCTAATCTTGTTTTAAGGAATGTAAAAAACACATCAATCATTATGATACATCTTCGCATGAGAGAAAATATGCAAGGCAATAAATGTGATAAAGAAAAAACTGCCTCTAAAAATCCAACCCAGGTGGTGCTTTTGCTCTACCTTTAGCAGTTTACGCAGAATTTTCCAATATTTACTAGTTTAGCTTTTTTGTGTAAATTGGCTATTAAAATTTTAAGAACTTTATTTAAAAAAAAAAAAAGAATTTATCTTTTAAGACTCTGAACTACGGTTAGGTTTTACCTTCTTATGTTAAGTGCTTTTTTTTTTGTTAAAATAATGAAAATAATTTCACCAATTTTTAAGAGGCATAACATTGATGTTTCTGGTTGTTGTTGGAGTAGGAGATATGTTAGTTAACATAAAATAGAAGAAATTGCAATGAAAAAAAATCTGGGTATTGGATTTCTTGTACGAAGGTATAAACAAATAGTTTATAACAGGATTTTAATTTGGCTTTCATGAGTTCATAAAATTTTGATAATAAATTGTTTAGATTTTTTTTTTGAACTTTAAAAAACCACTTTGTTACTGATAACTCAAATGAATATAATAAATATTGATTGGAAATGGAATGTTGTAGGGATTTTAGAACTCATGACCGAATATAAAATGTGTTTAGGAAATAAAAAAGATTTTGATACAAATCTTAACTTTTTGATTACTGAAATTTAAAAATAAACTTTAACTATAATCTAAGATCCTCCGGAATTTCTAACAAATAATTTAATACATATTGTATTGATTTTAAAATCTTTGAAGCCTATAATCCAATAAACTTAAAAATTATATTATTAATAATAAAAAATAAATATTTTAAAAAATAAATAATAAATGCCATTTTTTTTGTAATTTTTTTGTATTATAACACAAGTAAATAAAAATATTTTATTTGATTTTAAATAAATGTTATTAAAAATATAAAAAACAATAAAAAAAATTTATTTATAAAAATATTAAAGAAATAATAACAAATTAAAAAACAAATCACCAGTTTTAATGAAACAAATGTAAAAATAAATTAGAAATAAACCTCCTTCTTGTTTGCATGTTAGTTTCCCATTAAGTGTCCAATAATGTCATAGTAATCCTTGTAGCAGTGACTTTAGAAAGTGCGAGGGGTAGTAGTAGTAGTGTTAATTACAGTATGAGTGCTTCACATTATAAACAAATGAGTTGTTGTTTTTTTTTTTTTCTTTTTTTACTGGGAATACGTATGTGTGGTTGATAGGCTGTTAGGAAAAGTGCTTTTAGATGTATGTACGAGAACATATGAAAGGATGTGTGTTTGGGTGTTAAAGGATAATGATATGTGATTTAAGCTTTGCAAAAATGAAAAGAAAAAATTGTTATTAATATGAGAAAAATTAAAAAGAAATATATTAAATTGAGTTTAACTAAATAAACCAACTATAAATTAATTATAGTCAAATAACCATAAATTAATTATTATAATAATTAATTGTGGTTTATTATTTAACTAAAGTCAATTTCATATAAGTAAAAAATGAGCTGATTTAAGAATTTTAATTAAAATAGTAAATACTACGACATTTATATATGTAACATTTAAAATTTTATTATACAAATCTAATTTTTCTACTACAAAATTATCAAATCAGCACATTTTTTTTTTGGTAAGCAAATCTAAATAAGCATTTCAAACTAAAATTTAACTATATTTATTTAAATATCTAAAAAAGATTTTAAAAGGGTTTTTTACATTTTATTAGTCTTTAACTGTGGAGGTGGTGGTAAATTCTATATGTGAAATACATGTTGAAATTAATAAAAAAAAAAATTATTTAAAATGTAGTAGCTTCGAAGAAAAGCTATAATTAAATATTAATAACTGTTTTTTATTTAACTTTTTCGTTAAAATAAAAGGTGCAAAATTTACCACACTAGTCAAAAATTTCAACTCCATAGTTAAAGCTTAATAAATCTACGGATATATATATATATATATATATATAATTCATAAATGCTTTATAAAGTTGATATAGGTTTATGAAACAAATTTTAAAAATATGAAAAATTTATTTTGTAAATTTTGTATTTGCTTTATAGTGTTTATTTTTATATCTAAAACCAAACTAAAAATTTTTTGATTCTTACAAAAATTAAAGATTTATTTAAAATGAAAACAAAAATCAAAAATAATATTATTTATCTGTCTTTGAAAGTGATTTTACTAATAAAATTAGTCCTTTTCTACTCTACTAACAAGGAAAGTAATCCATTTTTAAACAATCCGATTTTGATGAAATTTGTCTTTGTCTTGAGTCACATATAGTAAAATAGGGTGAAGAAATTCAAACGTTCGTAGGTAATTTTGTTTGGCGGTATGACGGATGAGTTAGAAATTCTAAATAATAAAAGATGTGAATTTGGTAGTCATACACCATTACGCAATCTTAAAGCAAATGCTTTTTAATCCTTATTTTGTTTTATCTTGAGGTGCTGCACAGTGGGGTAAAATCTAAATATTTTCGAAAGAATTCAATCACACTTACTGGCTTTTCATATAAACTTTTGCCCATGGGGATAAATATATGTATATCAGTAACTTTGTCGTAGACAAATTTTAATGATTTTTCTCTATATTATAGTTGCCAGGGAAGACCTCTGCAGGGAGTTCATTCCACATACATACGACGAATTCGTCTTATGAACGAATTCTCAGAGCCCACATTACGTCTATTCCCCAATGAATCAATAGATCTCGATATCCTATTATCATTGAAAAGCCCCGAATCCCTCACTTGTACACGGTCCAAAAGTTTCAAAATATACCTTGAAGCACCTCCAAATATAAAGCAGCTGTACTGCATTTTCCGTAAGATATATGTGGTAAAGATATTAAGAACATCGAATGGCGTGACATCAAGAGTTACCGATTCCTCAATACCGATACCCTCCATTGGAACATATGACTTTACAACCCTATGAGTCATCATACAATATTAAGTCTTATGTGCATTAAAATCCACAAAAAAAGTCAATTTAAACTAAGAAAAATCTATCGATAGGAAAATGGTGGAAAATAAATTTTAACGAACTTAGTTGTTCATTATGATTTTTTTTTTCAATGCAACTGGCGAATCTTGCCGCTAAAATGTTACGAAATCGTAGCATCTCATAAAACCTCAACATTAAAGATTTTTTCATTAACGACTAAAAATTCGATAAAGAACTTGTGGCACTAAAAACAGTGTAAGGCAGAGAAATCAATAAACCATTTAAAATGTAGATTTGATCTAAAATTTTTAAAATAAAAAAGAAATCAAATTTTGTTTCATAAACGGTGTTGCCATTTTTGAAAAGATTAAGTAGCAAATGTACTATATATAATGTAAATGTCTTCTTTCCACTTCTAAAACCCGTTTCGCAATGATTCGTATAATATCTAAGATATCGACTTTTATATGAAGCAAACCAATAATAAGCTGAGGATATATATATTTTATTTAGAATATCTGAAAAAAAAACAACTGTTTCTGAAAAAAATCTGAAAAGTTTTTAAGAATTTTCAAAGATATGGATGGTAATAAGACGATGAAGATGAAAATGGCTGCATTATAATGGAAACACTTTTGGCATTCTTAGAATTTAACTGTCAACTAATAACCAAGCATAAAATTTATTCACATATAGACTTTTAAGCTTGAGACCACAAAATGACCTTTGACCTTTTCATATTAAAAGTCCATATATACTGCATTTTAAATGTTATATTCATGTTAAAAAAAAATCTTCTAAAGCTTTAAGTTCAGATGAGATCTTTTTAAGATTCTCCAATCTTTTTTATTAAATTTTATTGATATCGGAATTGGTAAATTAAATAAAAATTCTTGACATTTTATGAGGAACTAGGTCATTCAACATATTTTAAAGGGGTGGGCATTTGTGCGTCATGAAGACTGACAAAGTTCGATTGGTCCAACAACTAAAGCCTCATGACCATACGTTGCGTATTCTCTTCGCCCAATGGCCTGAAGATTGTTTGGCAGGAGATGAAGAATTTTGGCGAAAAATCGTGTTTCCAGATGAAGCTCATTTTCATCTCGGTGGCTATGTCAATAAGCAAACTTGCCGCATATGGGATTCAGAGAACACACAGCCAATGCATCCCCAACTAGTCACGGTTTGGTGTGGATTGGGCAGTTTTTCCTCAAAAATGTGCAAGAAGATGCCGTTACCGTCAACGGTGAGCGTAACCGTGCTTAACGAATTTTTGTTTCCAAAAATTCAAGAGAATGACAACAAGACGGGGCCACATGTTTTTGAAAATATGAAATCGAAGTTGCCATTAAAGAGATTCGAGCCGAAGCAATCGAAAATGTAATAAAAAATTAGGCTGATCGGATGAGGCACTGCCGAGCGGGTCGTGGTAGTCATATGAATAATATGTGGTTCTATTCTTAAATGATACAGTTAAACCTTTTCAATAAAACCAGAAATTTGAAGAAATAATTAGTATTTTTTTTATAGCCGATTCAAATTTAAAATTATAAATGGCCCACCCTGTATATTACATTTTCTACATTCAGCTCGTTAAGAGGCATCATTTACAATATATTACGAAATGCAAAAGAACCTATGAAAATAGTTCACTCTCAAAATAATAGATAAATAATATATAAAATTATAAGAGATAAAAATAAATCAAATACAAATAAAGGTCGGCCAACTTGTCCGAAAGTATGCTCGATTTAACACTGCCCAGAGTTATTTTTATGCAAATTATATACATGATTAAGGCTAAAAACCAACTTCGCTACCTTAAACAAAAGCAAAATATACATTAAAATAACTCTGGATAGTATTAAATAGAGCCTAATTTAAAATAAGTTAACCGACCTAAAAGTTAGTAATGCATCTAAATTAATTGTTAGTAACGTTTTGTAAAATTTAAGTATAATTTCAATTTCCAGTAAAATTTTTTCTACAATTTACTTTATATTGAAATTATAGTCAAATTTTAAAAAAGAAAGAACAAAAGAGAAATAAAATCAAGAAAGGTACATTGAGGGGTTTCTACATCTAAATTTTTTTGTTATATCTGAAGAAAGCCCTGAAGGTACTTTTCTTCTAAGAGTAAAGATACGAAAGGCAACCAACAAGTACAAAGAAAGTTAATATAAATACGCAATTAGCAAACGCATATGCTTCGAATAAACAATTAAAATGTTAGGCACAAACACTATTGACTCATAAAGCTTGATGTAGGCAAAATTTAATAAGAAATAAATTCTGTTTTTTAGGACAAATGAAAAATTTGAATCTTGATTATTAAAATTTTAAATTATTTACTTCAGATGAAAAATTTTTCATAAAATTTAATGGAAAAATTATATTTATTTAAAAGTTTTAATGACCGAAATCCAATGCATCAATTTTACCCAAAGAATTTATTTTTATCATGAAGATAATTTTCTTAGTATACAAAGCGTTTAATTTTTTTTTGTTAAAAACAAATTTTTGGGTCATCGCTGTTAACCTCAATAGTTCCAAAGTGAAATGAAGGTAGACCATTACACAGAAAAATCTTCAATAAAATTTGGAAAATTAGTTCATCGATTCTGGAGTGAAATTGTAAAACAGCTTGTTAATTTTTATTCAAGTAGCTTACAATTCTCACAAATAGATTTGTATTAAGTTTTATCAAAATCGGTGGAGTGGTTGAAAAGTTGCGACTGAAAATGATAAATCACCTCTCAATATTTGGTGACTTATCATAACACCCACGGACCTTATTCCCTTTTCTGATTTGCTGATTTTAACCGAAATTTTTTTCCCCACACCAAAAATGGGGATTATGACCAACATGTTTGTAATCATAATCCTCAGTTGAAAATGGACATATTCCCCGTGGGTATTAAGACCGATTTTTCCCCACTGTAGAAGTAGTCATTATCCTCATACATATTTTTTGCGCAGCCAGCCTGCGGCTGAACTTAGAGGTTTTCTACTCTGTGGTATGACCGAAGTCGGGTTTTTAAAGTGAAGCTTTTCTTCGCAGATGGTCTTCTTCAGGCCATAGGGGGTTTAGTCCTTTTTAATGTTCGAAGCCAGCTTCTGTTAAGGCAAATATTGTGCGTAGCGGGCTTCAGTTGGAAAAAGCGAATAATAACCAAAATATTTTTGTGTCATAGTTCCCAAAATAAAACGGTCTCAACACTTATGGAAACAATTTCTGGTTTGTAACGTTCATATTCCCCACTTTATGTTTGGGGATTAAAGCCAAAAACATTTCGGTCATAATCCACAAAATCAAATTGAAATAATGACCGTGGTGGTTATGGCCTGTCGCCTCTCACCAACCTGTCTTGTGTATTTGTACCGGGATCTAGCTGATTTTCTATAACCTTTTGAGGGATTTGTTTGTGTAATGGTTCACTTTACTTTCCGGAATAGTTGAGTTTGAAATTTTTTTTTGCTCTGTATTATTTTTTGAATCTGTCATATATTTAATTTATACAAAGAATAAAGTTTTTTAAGGGCATTTTTCTAAAATTATTAACCAAATAAAATAATCAACAACCATATTAAAGCCAAAATAACCAATTAATAATTTTTTTATAATAGATAACTTAATAAGAGATAAAGACCAGTTAATTTTGTTTTTGTTTTAAAATTTTGTGTGTAATATATTGTGTCAAATTTTTTCGTTTTTGTTATTTTTTCCAATAAATTAAACTTATACTTAAGGCAAATAAATTAATATAAATAGGCACTAATATTAAATTAATTTATATAAATAACTAAACTAGGAAACCTAAATTAATTTTTGGCATTTACATAATAAATAATACTGTTTAAAACACTAGTGACTAAAGGGTGAAAAAGATTTTATAACAAGTAGACTAATTTACACATAACTACATTTTAAGTACAGAGCACTGAGATGTAAAACTTTGGTTTAAAATGTTTTTTTTTTTTTCTTTTATCGTATTCTACAATTGCCATCTACTGCCTAAATTATAAGGCGAATATCTATAACTAGGACTACCGAAGGAACCACCCGTTGAAGAGTGAGCAGCAGCTGCCGCTGCGGCTGCTGCATGAGAAACTCCAAATGGTGTGCTATGATGGAACATTTCAAAGGCCGAGCCAAAAGCAGATCTAGGTGGTGTTTGATAAAACATAGCCGCTGTAGCAGCAGCGGCAGCAGCAGCATGTTGTTGTTGTTGTTGTTGCTGCTGCTGTTGTTGTTGCTGACTATGTTGTTGTGAAGGTGAAAGATAAGCAGGATTTGTCATGATGGTATTCGACGTATGAGCATTTAGATTACTACTATTCCCAGGGGAACTGCTCAGATTATGTGTCTGAGAATTAAGAGAATTACCCAAACCACTACTGTTATTGGTTTGATTAAGAGAATTAGCATTATTAGCTGAATTATATAAAGCAGTTAAAAGATCCTCTTGTTGTTGCTGCTGTTGAGCTGCATATTTATGCGAAGGATTACAAGTACTAAAAGCACTTGTAGCCGAAGGCACAATACCAGCAGATATAGAGGGTGAACTTAATGATCGTTTTTCCTTATCATTATTATCATGATTAGGAGTTAGATTTTCTTTGGTTAAAGCTAAAGAATTTTGCGTAACCGCTTCCACACCAGCTACAGTCTTCATGAAAGTAGCCAAATGCATCGCAGCGGCTGAATTTTGCAATTGCTGTTGGTGTTCCGACTCTACACGATTCAATTCATCCAAGTGATCTTTAACTACCATCATGATTTCATCTGCCAAATTTTGACCTTCATTTGATCTATCCGAACTATCAGAGGAATTGTTACTAGCATTAAGTGAACACACTTTTTGTGATACTTTATTTAGTAGTGCTGGCACATCCTTATAAAGGATATCCAACAACTTACCAGTGGTAAACAGCACAATAGCCTTAAGACAGGAGTACTCAGCTGAATCCACATGTAAAGCCTTCAATTTCTCCACTTGTTCTTGGAAGATACGTATATGATCCATAAATGCTACCACACGATCAGCAGCCATGGGTGAGGCATGTAAACCAGCGGCAGCCAAAAGGGGTGCTACATGTAGGGGCATAGAACATTGACTGGCATTTAACACAAAAAGTTCCGACCATACCAAACGTAGGAGGGCCACTTGATCTGTAACTTGTAACTCGGGGAAAAAAGGTATATTTTTGGCCCATTCCACGGCTGAGAAGAGAAGACGAGCCGCCAGTTCACAGATATTGTCAATGCCCATAATATTATTGGGTTGCATACATTGACCATAGCGGGAGGTGGGGTAGGGTTCAGCACGCAGGAGTAACGATATATAGGAACTTAGGTAAGAGTGACCATTGAAACCGGCAACACCCATAGGATCACCATTCGCCAATTGATATTGGCCATGCATGCCAACCATACCGGGTTGAGTGGGTGGGACACGACCACGTTGGACAGCTAAAATGAGAATGAAAAAGAAAAAAAAGAGAGAATTAGTAAAATGAAATATAAAAGGCAACAAATAAAAAAATTATAATTAAAAAAGCAAAATTATAAAGGCCGGAAATATGGTGACAAAAATTTGCTATTTATTTAATTAAAAATATTTCTAAAAATTAAAAAAAATATAACAAATCCAGAAAAAGGATATTCAAAAGCTCTCTGAGACATTGAGAAGCTAATGAGAAATATTAAAAGAATATTTACTGAAATTTGACAACATAGCGATTTGTTTAAAAACCTATTAAAAGTAAATATTTTTCTTTTCTTTTTCTTTACAAACAGAGCAAAATAAGAAAATTACTTACAAACTTTTATTAAAATTCCAAATAATTTGTTATTGAAATTTGACAACATAGCAATTTATAGAAAACCCTATAGAAATTTATTATTCCTTTAATTCTATATTTCTTTAAAGTTTTATTTTTTTATATTATCTTATTTCAGACATGTATTTTTATCTAAATGTCTGACTAAACAAAACAATTATTTTGACCACTACATCACACGTAATACAATACTTCATTTTCATCTGTATGACATCAAATACACTCTGAACTGTTCATAATAATGCCAACATATCATAATAAAAGTTGAAATTAAATCAGACAACCTCAATCTCTTTGGTATTGTTATGAAAATTTTCTATGCCATAGCAACCCTATAAAAAAAAACCTAAGAAAGGAGTAGATAGACGAGAAATAAAGATTTCCTGATTATAAACAACTATTTGCACATGTAAGAAGATACTTTTTCTTTTTCCTTAAAGAAGAAATACATATTCAAAACAAAAAGACGTCATCACTTAAAAACAACCCTTTTATGTGTATATTACAATCTTATGCAAAGAATATGTAAATTTTTTGTAAAAATTTTTTTTTCTATATTTAATATTTTCAACGCATTTTGCTAAGTATTTGTGGAAAAAAAAGTATCGTTTGTATATTTTTCAAAAAAAAAAAAAAAAATTGCTGTTGTGTGTTATTGTTTTCATTGTTTATCGCTGGTATTGACGACACCAAAAATTTACTTTTAATTAAAATTTACATTAATACAGCTTATAAATGCAAAAATACAACAACAAAAGTATTTATGTATATTTACTGTATTTCAATGGAAAAACTGTATATTGTCGGTAAAATAATGTATTGTGTTGATATAGTTAGTCTGTGGATGCCTGCTTTTATTTTTTCTTTGAGTGTATGATAGGCAAAGTTTTCATTATTATTTTTTTACTGCTGCCGTTGTATTCTACAAGGTTAAAAACATATTGACACTTTGTTTTTTGCAGCTTCTGAATAATAGTATTTTTTTAATATATTCACAAACGCAAATTGATATTATTTTATGCAAATTGGAAAAAATGTAAGAGAGATAGAGAAAGAGAGAGAAATTTAGCTCACTTTAAGACAGCAAGGAAGTTGGAAATTGAGCTGCTATTAGAACTGGTGAAAAGATTATTAGATAAGACTTAATAAATATAAAACTTGACATCACGGTTTTATTTACAATTATTTTTCTGATTTTAATTTTTGAATATTTATAAGTTGGACATCATAAATTTTTACCAATAGATGAAGTTTGGCAACATGTTATTACATAAATTATTATTCAAACTTAAAGTTACATTATATTTTTATTTAAAAGTGGTTATTCTATTTTAAAAAATGACTAGAAATAAAATGTATGAATTAAATTAGTTATTAAAAAATATGTGAAATTTGGCAACAGTGCAAAAACGTAATAATTTCAAAATTTATGTTAAACTAACCATACTTTGTTATTTCAAAAGCTTATGATTTAAATTTATAGCTCGTTTCAATTTTATAATACACAAAAAGAAAAATGAGCAATTGTGAAGTATTAAATGATTTAATTTAAAAGTCTAGTGTTTTTAACACGTGATTAAGATGTTTTTAAACAATTTCCTTGTTTAAAATTAACTTAAATCAAGTACAAAATTTTTGATTTTTTTTTTTTTTTTAAACAATATGACATGATTTTTTAAAGTATTGATATTATATTTAAACTTAAGCACGTGTTGTTTAGCAAAAGGCTGAACAAAACTCTTATATTTGCTTAAGTATTTTATTAAGTAAATCTGTTACAAACTCAAGGGTTAAAAGTAATAATTCCTTAACTTAGTGGTTGATAATCTTTAAAGATTTAATTTCAATATTCTATTGTTTAAACAACCACAATACGTTAAAAAATCAAAACATTACAAATATGACCACAAACAGCATCTTATCAACGGATAAAGAAAAATAAACACAAATAGAAACAAAATATTAAAGATTCAAATGTATTAATACCCAAAAGATACAACACCTTTAAAAAAGAAAAAAAAAAACAAAATAGAAACTCTACTTTCCCAGGCCAATATGAAATGGTCAATCTTAAAACTGGACATTTATATCCTTGAAAACTGGTTTTCTTTAAAAAAAAAAAAGAAAATCAAAAAAGTACCTGAACTATTCAACTGACCCTTTGACAGATTTTAAGCTTGACCATTCATACAAAACTAGACAAACGAGCTTATTTTTTCTTCCTCTGCATCATCCCCTTTTTTCCTGCATGAAATTTAGTAGCACAAAGCATTATTTATTTTAATTGCTATAAATAATGAGGGTCAATTTTTTGTGTCTTGTTGTTTAGATTTCTTCAAGGAAGATTTATACCAAACTGACCATTAGTTTGTTTTTTTAATATTTTCATAAAGTTGTACAAAGATAGTAGAAATACAGAAAAAAGACGTTACAAAAAAATCCAGGTGTGTTTGTTAAAAAAAAATATTTTTTTTTGGTATTTTCCTTGAGTGTATGTAAAGATTTGGCAGGCTTTACAATAGTAACACTTGCAAAATTGTTAAGTATTTATAAATGCAAACATTTCTTAGTAATATTGCTAAACAATTGTAAGTTGTTTTGTAGATTTTTTATTTAAGAATTGTTAATGCATTTATGAGTTGAAAGCCTTAAGGCTTATAAAAGTTTTTTCTTGAATATTTGTTGGATTGTGAAGGATTTAGTTTTTATTTTTTGCAAACAAGAGATTTCTTTAAATGATAACAATTTTATATATGCATACTTATGGAGGGTCATAGTTTGATAAGCTGTAACTAACAGCTATATATCAGCATAGCAAATGACTTTTCCATCATATAATAACATGTATCTTTATTTCAAGTAGTAATATCATCGTCAATTATGTGTGCTCAGCTTATGACCATCGATATATTGTTACAAAAGAATATGTCTTAACATTGTTGTAGGTGTGTTTTTTTTTAAACATACATATAGTATATATTGAAAATGATTTTAAACAAAAAATGATACCAAATTTTTAAGAAAATTAAATTTATTATTTTTAAATTTTTGATATAATTTTTATTAAAATTTAACATATTTTTCAAATAAAAATAAAAGATTTTAAACATGTTAAAACTTTATTTAAAACAAATATTGAAATTTTGCAAATGGCGCAATAACTTAGTTTAGAGCCAAATTTTGAATTTAATGGACACTTTTTCAGCTTATTATTGGTTTGTCCATACATCAAATAATCGTTCACAAAAAAAAAACGATCACTAAAGTTAACATTTTTTCATTTTTGTATGCAAAATTGGGAGATTATTTAAAATCTTTAATACGAGAAATTAAGAAAAGGATTTCGAAATCAGAAAGAAGATCTTTATATAATATTTTATCCATTCCTAACTCAATATTTTCGAAAATGATTAGTGCGTCAAATTAATATTATGGTGAAGATTTCTAAGTTTAAAAACAATAAGAAAATTAATGAAATTTGGCAACATAGCAAAAATTAATTAATGTTATTAAAAACAAAATAAAATAAATCAAACTTCTGAAATTTGACAAACATTTAAAAATTTTATGATATTTGTTATTCAGATAAGCCATATGGCTTCGTAGATATTAGTGTCAAAATTAAATATTATGTATTGTTAATGAATTAGCTAAATTAATTAATATTTTAAATAAATATTTAAAAAAAAAAACAAAAAAAAAAACAGATAAAAAATTGAAAGTATATGTCGAAATTAGGCAAAATAGCAAAATCTTTAAAAAAAATACCAAAAGCACAAAAGAAAATTATTGAAGGAAAAAACTTCTAAAATTATCGGATTGAAATAAAATATAAAATATCATAAAATAGTTTCTAGTGTAAATAAATCTTTTTTATGTTTCATCAAAGTCTCCAATAACACTTTAAGACTTAAGCTTTGAGAACAAAAATTGAAACAACCGACAAACAATTTTAATATTTTTACTTTGAATACATCAAAAAAATTGCTATCATAACATCTGTTTTAAATTGAATTTCAATTGTATTTAAAGCAAAATGTCTTAAAAAAGAAGTCCTTATTTAAATTTTCTATACAATTTTCAAGATTTTCTTAGGGTTCTTTTTGCTTATAGTTTATTTACTTTTATTTATTTACAACTAGTTTATCTAGTTTTTTTGTACAGATATTTTTTATGATAAAAACTAAAGAATTGTCAACGATATTTTTATATGTATGTATTTTAATTGTAATGACCTCATACAAGGTGGTGGTGATCTTTTTTTATACTTTTATACAATGTAGGGTTTAACACAAAAACTTGACCATTCTCAAAGAAAATTACACAAAATGTCGTGAACTTGACATTAAGAAATAATATGAAATTATAAAGAAATTTGAATAGAAAAAAGGGCAGAAAAAAATATTCTCACGTTTTTACGAAAAAAAAACCAGAATTGAATTTCATGATTTAGTTTTGCTGGTAGAAAATTAAAATTTCAAAGGTGTTGAACTTTTTGAAGGTAATTAAAAGGGTTCAATTTCCTTGTTAAAAATAAACAAGTTTTAATAATTTTCCAACAAGTGTTTTTTTTTTCAATTTTTTTAAACAAAGTTTTATTCTTTATTAAAACGGGGCTAAATAATTATTTATTTTTTTTTATAATTTTATTAACATTTGCTATTATTAAGTGTAAAAACCTGTCAATTGTAGTGCAAATATGTTGTTAAATTAACCAACTCTGACTGACTAGTATTTGAATTAGCAAAATTGTCATTAGTATGTAGTTTGTCGGTAGTTTGTTGTATTATATTGTTACTTGGAAATCTGCAGTAGTAAATTGCCTTTTTAAATCAATGCTTAGTTAATTGTTATTGTGAATTTTATATATTGAATTAATGACTGTTGATAGCTAGCTGTCAAAGTCAACAAGTTGCAATCACAAAAACAAAATTAAAAAAAAAAAAAAAATACTTGAATATAAATTTAAAAAAATATTTAAACAACAAAACTGTTATTTGTTTTATTACAGACAATAGTAAATAATAATTTTATTTTGATAATAAAAAATGATTTTGAAAATACTTTTGGAATTCAAACTTTTTATAAAATTTTTTTAAAGCCAATGACTATATAAAACAAAACTTTAATATTTTTATGAAAACTGGCAACACTTTAAGTTTTGAGAGAATCATTAAAAGTTAAAAAAAGAAATATTTTTTGATTTAATTTGCCAAAATATTTTAACAATTTTATGTTATGTCATTTTGCAATTTGACAACATTGTAAAATGTTTGTGGCTTAAGCCAATTAAGGACAATTATTGCACCATTTAGTCTCTCAAATGAACGATTATTTTCATAAACTTTTAATAAAAAAATATTTTTAACTTTAACAATTAGGAAATTTAAATTCGGTAGCATAGCATTAATAATTTCGCAACATTGTAAGGTTTGAGTCTTGATTAAATCAGTTAATAGTGATATACAATATTTTTAGTTTGCGATAAAATCCATTTATTTCGAAATTTTTAAATTTTTGTGAAATTTGGCAATTTTGTAGAAAGTGTTTACTTAACAAAAAAATATTTTTCTAACTAAAAATACAATTTTTTCTTTTGATTTTTACAATTATATTGAAATTTGGCGATGAAGCTTATGAAAATAATTTTTCTAAATGAATTAAAACTTTTTCACATATCACAAGTGGCTGCTTACAAAATATATTTATTGTCAAAAAAAAATTTAATATATTGTTTGGCAATTCATCATGGAAAGACTCACACCGCAACAACGTCTTCAAACTATTCAGATGCGCGCGAAAAAATGCATTTTTTAAAAAATTATTTTGGCGAGCAGCTAATTTCGCCTTCCGGACTTGTCATCTGTCCGCCTATGCAACTTGAAGTCAAAAGTCTTCATCGATAAGCCACCTACGATTCAAGACTTAAAAGCTAACACTGTGCAAGTAATCTGCGAGATCCCATAGCAGCGTTCCATCGAAATTTGGAACGCAGTCGCGGGCAACACTTATATAAAATTATATTTAAAAAGTAAATGTCAGAGATTGTTATTTCGGACATAATAAAGACTTCGACATCCAATTATATTTTAATTTAATCTAACAAATATTTCTAGAAATTCTAAAATCGTCGTCTCCTAATGATTTCCTTAGGCGAGAATGAAATCCGGATAGAGACCAGCCTACAACAAAATTTTTCATAAGCTTTGTAGGAATTTCGCACATTTAATTACTTTAATGCAATTATTGCTTTTCCCGATATACATATATAAATTTAATGTCTAATCACCCTTTACTATCAATATAATTTTTTTTTATTTAAAATTGGCAACATGTCACTAGGTACAATACTACGCTTAATCTCACTAGGTAAAATACTACGCTTAATCTCCAATGACTCGTTAAGATCTGCATTCAAATTCCGAGAAAAATTGCAAGTAAAATCTCAAAATTTCCAAGATTTTTAAGAAATCTCATGAAAGTCTCCCAAATATGGAGACTTTTACAGAATACTACACTTTGTTTTACTTATTTTAAAGAATTTTTTCTTAAAAAAGTGGCAACGCTGATCAACAAAAAAAACTAAAAATATCACAAAATAATGAAATAAAATCAGTTGTTGGATCAGTTGTCAGGGTGACGGGTCCAGTATATGCGATAAAGTATATATTAGGACTCCCAAAACAAGATTAAGCACACGACTTTAATCCCATAAGTAGGAACATAAATCGCTTCACAAACCACTCGGGCAAAGAACTACATTGGCGGACCATAATGCGTTGACTGCCCATAGATCAAATTTTAATAAAGTGAACATTCTTCAAGAAGGGACTAACTATCTGAAGAGATACACTCTTGAAATGTTACACATCAGTAATTTTAACCCGAATCAAAGACTCAATTATAAAACTGATACGGATAACTGTGCTCGAATATACCGACAAATACCGACGACTTGACAACGAAATTAGTTGAAAATATATATTAAACGTATGAGGACGCTTTCAACTCCGCGTTTAATTATCAGTTAATTAAATGTATGTTATCTTTGTTTTAAATAATTAGGAAAAACTTTGTTTTATTTAATGTGTTAAATTAATGTGATTATAAATGTATTTTGTTTTAGATCCTCCTGAAGATGAACAGCGAAGTTGTTCGAAATATTGAGGAAATAAATATTCAAAAATAAAATATAAACTTGAATTTTTATTTTTAACTATATGATCTCGAACCGAACCAAATCTAACATTTAAAATAATTATATAATTAAGAACATAATAAAAAAAAATTAAATAAAATTAAAACGCTGTGCCAATCAAAAGAAGTGTTGCGTGGTTGTAATTTTTGTTTCTGGTGGAGTAAAACAATGTAAAAATCTTTGCAAATTTTCTGTTTTCATCCTCTCAATATATTGAAAATTCTTTGCCCTACCTGTGTTAAAACAGGTTAGATCTGATCAGATATATTGAGATAAAATAACACATCAATTTTGTCCTCAATTTTGTGATCTAATAAAATCTGGTACAATCAGCCCCAATGAGAACTGGTCAGATGTGATGTATTTTACAGGGGTAGCTTATAATTCAAAGAAGAAAAATAAATTTACTAACATTATTCGCGTTAGATCTTTAGTAATAAAAATTGTACTCCGCCAAAGATTAAATTGCTTTTTTGATATATTTTTAATTTGAGGTTGTTTTTTTGGTATTGGTTTGTTTACAAACAAAAACTGTGGTTGTCAAATCGAAATCTAGCTAAGTGCAAATGTGGAAGATTTCCATTGATATCTCGGAATTTAAAAACAGATATGAACGCAACTTAAGCCTTATTCTAGTGACTAGTGTTGTTCTCTAATAAAAACCCGTGTCATTTTTAAATTTCTGCATATTTTAATTTCAGTCTATATAAAAAATAAATATAATATTATTTTCTTAATATCCATGTGTTGACTGATTAATTACCATATAATTCAATTGTTAAGTTTTTTTTTCGCTTAATTTTTCGAACGTCTACAATAGTGTTCGTAAATAATTTGTAAAGTTTTCAGTATATAGTTTTATTTATTTGAACAAGTTTTGTTGTTAATTTTTGCATTTAATTCTAGAGGTCAGTATAAGGTGGCTTTTTTACTAACACCATTTCATAGTTTAATTGATGCCAGTTTTGTAACAAATTTTTTTTTTTGTTAATGCGTATGTCAATATACAATATGATCATGTATATTTATATACATACATATATACATGCCATTTAATAATTATTAATAGTTTTAAGTCATTGAATGTGGAAATCATTTGGAATTTTTTTTTTTTTTTTTTTTTGTCATTTAATAAATTTGAAACTTGTAGTAATAAATGACAATTAAATTTTAATAAATAGTTATGCTGGAAGTGGAAATACAATTAATAATTATGGTTAAACAAGAATTTGGGTAATGTTGCTTTAAAGAGGGGGTTTGATAGGCTTAAGACTTGAATAAGGGGAATTTAATAAAGTTTTGAATAAAAGGAATTAAAGTCTTGAAATTGTAGCAAATAAAGATGAAGTTATAGAAGTTGGAAAAACTTGAATTTTTTGGTTGATATTAAGGCGATGCAAACCTTTAATAATAGTTAGATTACTTCTAAGCTTAGTATCAAAGAATTTTTTTTTTAAATGGAAAATTTCTTATGGAACCAGTTTATTATTTAAATTAATTTCTTTGATATTTGGCAACATTGCAAAAAATTTTTAATTTTTAATAATTTTTAATTTTTCTGTTTTGTTTTTGTGGTTTGCTTTATGATTTACAAAGTAATTTCAAGTTACTGTTTTTACACAAAAAAAAAAGGTTTGTGTGTTGCAAATCTTAATATGAATTTCTAATGACTGTAATTTCATACCTTCTAGTTCTTAGATACTCGTACATAAGCACTGCTACACAGAGAAAACATATTTATCGTGGCAACCGAATTTATTGCCAATTGAATATTTTAGTTGCTATGAGAAAATAACGCGCTCAAAAAAAAAAAAAAACACGGTTATTGCACAAACTGTCATATTTATTTAAGTGTAAAGATTACCGTAGAGATTCATTACTCTACAGTATCTCTTTTCCTTATTAACGACCCAATCTTTCTTTAGATTTTACATTTTAATTTTATAAAAACAATAAAAATAAATAATTATTTTAATAAAAATTTAGAAACGACATACTAGATTCGCGAGTATATAAAGAGAACATAAGAGCCATAGAATGCTAATTTTACTCTTAACTGTAACATTCGATTTTTTTATAAATTGTAAACAAAATTTTACTTGAAAAATAGGTAAAAAGTATTGCAGAAACTTATTGCCAAAAATGTAAGCTTTTAGTGAAGACTCAAACCCAAATTAAAATCATAACACAGACATGATTTACTTATGCTTGAGGTACATTAGTATAGCTCAAATCAGTTTTGTTTTGTTGTGATACAGAAAACATTGTTTAAGAAGTTTTGCTCACATAAAAATGCATATGACGCTTTCCATAGAAATTGTGTAAATAAAAAAGTTGAGACAAAAAGCCTACAGGATTTATGCCCTATATGATACGAATAAAACATGGAACAACTTTATAAATTTGTTCTAAAAAGTGGCAAAGTAAGCGTAGCCAAATAAAATAATTTAATTAATTTCATAATTAAATAATATATGGAAAATCCGGAAAATTTGACTTTTTCAATATAGTTTTATATGGAAATTTTGAAAAGGGGGTTCTGTAATAAATAACTAAATTTATCTAAAGGTCGACCAAACGTTCTTTTGTTTTTATTTTTTTAGAAATAAGTTCAAGTCTTGTCATATCGACTCAGAAATTATCAGCGTGTTACATGTTCAAGTTTTGGAAAAAATATTCGTTAATATTGTATATTGTCTATACAAATACTCAACAAAAATTGAAATATTTATTCTGTAATCAGTTAGTCTATATACGTATACTTAACATTATTAGGCGCCACTAATGTGTAGAAAAAATATAAAATTTTACTGAATAACTACAAGATATATTACAATATTCAACATATATTTTTTTAAACGAATTTAGAGTAACATGCTGATCCCAGCAAAACTTTTGTAATGGGTGCGATATTCTCATGCGTTACCTTGTAATGATAGCTCGTTACCTTTTTCATTATTTGCAAGCATAAGGTAATAAGTTACTGATTATTGATTGCGTATTATATGATTTATAAATGTAACGTAATAATTTAAATATTTTTGAAAATCTATTTTTAGATACATTACTTTGTGGTTTTTTGTAAGCAAAAGGGTAATGTATGTTTGTTTTGACAACACTTGCGAAAAAACGAAGCGCAACAATTCCTTTAAGTTTAAAGCAATCAAATACTATATGCGTCGTTAGCTCAGTGGGTAGAGTTCGTGGCTGGCAACCAGATTTCACTGGTTCGATTCCCATCTTGACCACATTATTTTTAATTACAAATATTTTAAATTTAATATTTGTTATAATTTTTTTTAATGAAAATTCCTCTTTTTTAATGATATATTTTTAGACACATTACTTTTTCCATTCTCGTAACCATATAAGTAACCCCTTACATTATCACCTCTAAAGTAATGGGTATATACAAGGTGGCGCAAAAGTAATCCTCCTATCAGAAAATGCTATAAATTTTGCGATTGGCCCCTAATGTCAGTTCTGTTTTGACATTTGTGTAGTAAACACATGCGAAATACACGTTAATAAACAATGTTACGCTACACTGCTCCAGAACGCGGAATATTGGTGACTATTTATTTGAGCAATAATGAAGATGATTTTTCATCAAAAATAATCATGAGTGATGAGGCCCATTTCCATCTTAGCGGGTACGTAAATAAGCAAAATTTACGCTTCTGGGGCACTGAAAATCCGTGTGTAACCCACGAAGAGCCATTACACCCGCTCAAAGTCACTGTATGGTGTGCTGTTTTCGCTGGAGGAGTCATCGGACCTTTTTTCTTCGAAGACGTCGCGGGCCAAACGGTTACTGTGAATGGTGAGCGCTACAGAGCAATGATCAACGAGTTATTTTTGCTGCAACTTGATGAATTAGGATTGGAAAACATGTCGTTCCAACAGGACGGTGCAACGCCACACACTGCACGTGCCACAACCGATATGCTGAAGGATGCATTTCCCGGTCGCCTAATATCCCGTTTTGGCGATTTGCACTGGCCAGCAAGATTGCCTGATTTGACCGCTCCAGACTTCTTTTTGTGGGGCTTTTTGAAGTCGCGGGTTTATGTCAACAAGCCTCAGACTCTTGCAGCTCTTAAAGACAATATCCGTCAAGAATGTGAGGACCTATCGCCGGAAGTTTTGTCCAAAGTGATGGAAAATGCCATTAAAAGGGCTCAAATGACAATCAACTGTGGCGGCGGCCATTTACATGACATCATATTCTCGACTTGATGTAAAAAAAATTCAAAGACCAAATAAAAATAATCCACAAGAAGAATCAAAGTTTTTCATTTTTTTTTTTAAATTACAGCCAAAAAACATCGGAAGGTTATTTTTCCGCCACCCTGTGCATTACTTTGAGGCCCATCGCCTATAAAATTCATCAACGAAGTGAGGTTTAAAGTAATCCATCGGCACCTATGGCTATACATTACTTTACCCATTATTTGGTAATGTGTGGTTTGCTGGGTTACAATATACTTTTTACATTTTCATAAAGATAAGGCATTGGTAAAGATTTTATAAGTAATTTTGGGCATTGATCGAAAATGAACAATTTTTAGGAAAAAAAGACTGATTTCAGATTTGTTTGTTTTTTTTTTCAAATTATAAAATGAAAGGGGGTAAATATCTGGGATGTTTACGTATCTTATAATACGAGTATGACTTATAATTGGGATCAACAAATGAGAGTTGGCCAAAAATAATTAATTTTGAGAATAAAATTTTTCGATCCTAAAACGAGTCATATTCATAGTGGTTTAAAACCGCCGGTCTGGCAAGGCTGTCAGCTGTTAAATATATGTCATCTGAAGTAACATTTATATAGTGAACCGTTTGCCATTTACAGGTATGGATCGTTTAACAACCGAAGAACTCGTTAAAATAGTTAAAACTTACTACAAAAGCGGTGGATCAAAAGGGCCACTTTTCAAGCATTACGGGTTAATCGACCTACTGTTCAAGGATTTGGCATCATCACAATGTGCGCTTCTGTTAGTAAAAGTTTGGCGGATAATCCAAATTTAACGATTCCATGGCGTTCTCAGCAATTGGACCTATCTTACGGCGCATTCTGGCATATTTTGCATTTGGATTTTCACCTCTTCTTTTGTATATCTCATACTTAGTCTAGACAGAAACATATAATAAATATTTTGTATTCCTTTCAATTTCAGTTCTCTTTTTTTAATATCTTAATATTTTGAAGTGTACATTAATTCTAAATTTTTAATATAGTTGGACAACAAAGGCTTTGTTTGTTTAAAAAATGCCATGCTAAATAGTTTTTACCTCAAACTGTTTTTTTTTTGCCTAAACTTTTCAACCCTTATTGAAGCTTTTTCTTTTGTGCAAAATATTTAACATAATCGGCTTTACAAAAATACAGTGAAGAAAATATCACACGAAAATAAAATCTAGTTAGAGCAAATAAAAATAAAAACAAAATTGTAATTTCAATATAGTACTCATTAACACCCAGTTGTCAAATAATTGTTTACATTTTCTTTAACATTATAAAACACATGATGAGTTGCCAAATCTATGCCAAGCATTTGACATTTTGGCTATGAGGCAGATAAAACTTGTGCTACTTCCGTTTTATTTTTAAAATTACTCGAAACATTTGAAATGTGGTCAGTAAAAAATAGAAACATTTTCGTTTTCAAATTAATTTAAAAACACACCAGCCTTTACAATTTGACTTTTAATTGACCCTAAGAAACAAAAACATAGCATACAACAATGTTTTTTAAAATTAAATTAAATGCTAAATTTACGACAACAGAGAAAACACTTACCTTCACGTCTCATACCCATTTTGAGGCACTTTTTTAGGCGGCAATATTGGCATTGATTACGATGATGTTGATCTATAGGACAATTTCTGCTCCCCCGACATGAATAGGTTAAATTACGTCGAACAGAACGTTTGAAAAATGATTTGCAACCTGAAAAAGACACAAAAACGAAAAAAATAAAATCACGCATATTGAAAATTTTTTAAAAAAAATATTCTGAAGAATTTTTAAATGTATTCCTAAGAACTTGGGCAATTTAAAATTATTATCAAAATTTTTGTTATTTTGTAAATGACATCTACTTAAGAAACTGTAAAATTGTTATAAAATGTTGTTATCATGTCGTTTTTTGAAATCTCTACTTGGTTGTTTTTTTTATTTTCCTTAAAAACTTTTTACAATCTTTTTACAAGAAGTGAAACTGAAGGAAGACGAAAAACATTTATCTACTGTATAAAAACATATTAAACTTGCGCAGAGAGTGCAACTAAACATCATTTGAAACAAATTCCATACTATGTAAGCATGCTTGTTAGCAGCTTTAACAGCATTAAAACACAATATCAGCTACAACACTACATACTACTACTACTACTCGACGTCGTCATCGTCGTAGTCGTACAACATCATGTCTTATAACATGCATGCATACAAAGCTAAATACATCTTAACATGGATTTTGACCCTATTTTTTGTATTTTTATTTTAAATTTTGGCTATAGTTTGGTATGTGTGGTATACTCAAAACATTATATATAGTTTAATGCATGCCATGTGAACTATAAACTGGTAGATCACTTTGCTGCTGCTGCTGCAAAAAAAAAAATAACCAAAAAAATATATAATTTTTTTTTTTTTTGAAACTGACTAAAACTTTTAAATCTTTGTCTACTATTTTATCCCTTTTTCTGCCATGACTAGAGCAGCTTGTAATAGCAATAACGATGACTTTGCTTTTTAACTTTGAGTGTTTTACAATCTTGACTGCTGTTCATGTTTTAGCAGGCTGCCTTCCTGGTTTTTTCCGAATTTGTGTTGTTGTTTTTTTACTTACTTCTTCTTCCTCTCTTGCCATCATGTCAATGGCCATGTTACACGTTTCATGGCTTAACGCCTCCCATAAAATTACCTTTAATGGGTTTCAATTAATGTACAGAGATTTTTTTTTTTTTGTTTTTGGGCTAAGAAGTACTTTACTGTTTTGTTTTTGTTGTTTTGATATTGAAAACAAGGCGCTTAATACTGTTAAAAAGGGTTTGTTGTTTAAGTTTTAAATTCAAAACAACACGAATTTTAAGATTTTAGAAAAAAAAATCTTAAGAAAAATGTTTAAGTGTGTTTAATTTTATGTCGCCACGTATCTAAACATGTGTATCAGAAAACTCAAAAACTTTAGTTTTTTTCTGGTTAAATAAATGAAATCAATTTTTTGTTTTTATAGAAATTCAACAAAAGGAAAGTTAAGAGACTTTGGGATGAGCTAAAAAGTTAATTAATTAACTAATAAATTGTATTAAATTTTCCATCAAGAAAATCTACCTTTAACTATGGAGGTGGTGGTAAATTTTACCCTCTCTTCGCCTTTTTATAAGTTGTAGATGTAAATTAAAAGGTTTGTGAAATAAAATTCCTGTTTTGTTGAATTCAATAAAATACATTAATTTTATTTGTTTAATAAAAAAAACAATTAAATATGAAGAAAATTTTTTAATTAATTTGGTTAATAAAATTAAAAGGATAAAATTTACCACCACGTCACTTACGACGTCCAAAAATTGCATCCCAAAGATCAACTTTTATACAATAAAAATTATATAAAAAACGTGTAAAATAGTCAAAATCCAATATGCCGTTTATATGATGCTCTACGATATACAACAAAAAAATTTGTAAAAAAACAGTTTTTTATCCACCAGAAGCTAATACGAAATTGTATTAAAATACACAAACTTTAATAGTACCTTCACATTTTTGTTCACAACTTTTGTTACCGCCGGAACGATTTTGCTCATTTTCATTTTCGTACCGTCATCGCCATTTCAATTGACATGGCTACATTGGCTTAAAATTGCATAAGAATCATGAATATATACGTTTATATCGATGTGTTACGAACGCCTTGACAAACTGTTATATGTCCAATCATATATGAGGAGGGTATACAAACTTTGCTTTATATAGACGTGGCCGGTATTTAAAATGTTCGAGATATTTTACTGCACATATTTTATTGGGTCTTACACGAATATTATTTATACTTTCCAAACGAAACCAATGCACTTTAACTTGTATAGCAAGTGCTGACAAAAAGTGCTCTCACGATTCTAAAATAATAACATCATTAGACAAAAGGAATGGCTGTCCAAAAAACTTCGGAGAAGCAAAACTTTTTTAGTGTTGGCAAATGGGTGGCAAAACCAAAAGTTAGGTGTTCTAAAAATAGATTTTACAAAAAAATAATAAGCCTGGTGAAAGCTCTTCCTAATAAACTAACAAGGTGTATAATACTTGAAAGCTAAAAACCTGAATTAATGATTACTGCTGGCTAACTGTTGGTTCGGTTAATCTACCGTTACTACCGTTAGGAAAGATTAACGAAAAAAATTGGTCTTAAAGGAGCTTTTTTATAACCAAAACAATTAATTATAAATTTTTGGAATTTATCGAATAGTAAACATAAATTTTTAAAATGGAAAAAATTGTGAGGATCAGTGCTAGAGAAAGTGGCAACCCTGTTAATTCGTTCCCCGACATGGAAACCCTAACAGTTGAAATGGCAACCCTGTCAATTTGTGTTCAAAAATCGAAGATGGTTGCCAAGGATAATTCTATAAATAGATGGAAAAGGCTCATTTGTACGGGTAATCATTCACTAACTGTGAAAAAGAAATTTCGCATAGTCATTTTCCTTAGAGAGTGTGATATATAGGCCTGTTTAAAATCATGAAATGTTTATATGTTGGGTGATTCATAAGAAGGCTGACGATGACCTGGTCGCTCAGGTTGAAAGTGTGCACTCCCTCTAGCTCTAAGCCACACAATTTGTTCCATTTAAAAAATTAGTGTTTTTTATTTCTTAGTGATTCTTCTAGCGCAGGCAATTTCTGACTGGCAAGTAGTAACATTTTCTGCAAATGCTGCAGAAAATAAATGATCATACATTACATCCATGCATACTTCAATATATGATAATATATGAACATATATATTCCTATATGTGTTTGAATCTGATTTAAGCTCGATAAACATATGTACATATATTAATATATATGAATTATATATGATCATACGCAATATTTTCACATACGATCTTATATGATCATATACAGTCAAATTTCGAATCCGAAGATATATGGTCATTAAGAAGATCCAAAAAAATCAAATTCACGAGCTCCACAATTTCTAAATTCCACATTTTTACTTCAAGGTTTTATTCACAACTTAATTTAATTCTTTATCCATTTAGTTTCTTAAAAAATTTCAAATTCCAAAGTAAATAATTTTAATTTTTTCTAATTTCTTAATAAAATAATAAAACAAAATATTTTTTTTTATTAATGAAAGCATTAATATACAAATACAAACAATACAAAACAAATTGTCTTCCCAAAAGAAAAAGGAGTAATAAAAATTTTCCCACCAAGCAAATAAAAAAAAAAATAAAACTAAGACAAAAAAATTTTAAACCCACAAATAATTCCAAAACAGCCCAGACATAATAACAACAACATTAACATCAACAGCACCAAACAAACTAAAACACCACCTTAACCAGTTTTTGACCATATGTATCTTTGAAACAAAAACAACAATAACAACAACAAAAAATACTTAGGAGAGCCTTTAACAATGAAATTTCATATCAAAAGCAACAATTGTTAAACAATAACGTTAAACTAAATTTGTTGTATAAATGGTAAGCATGCGCAAAAGCTGACTTTGGAGCAGGAGCAGACGAGGTTGGAAAACTATAAACTGTATTTGTATACATACATATGTTTGTAAGTGGCTTAAAGGAATATTAAACTCATAGTGCGGGTGTTTTTTTTTTTGTTTTTTTTTTTGCCATCTCACTAGAGATGGCATACATAGTTGTAAATTCCATATTATAAACAAAAAAAACAGGATTTTTTGCAGTGATTTTTTTTTATAAAAAACGTGCAAAATTCATGATAAAATTTTAAAATTTTAAACAAAAAACTGATTTTGTTTTTTTTTTATTAATACGTAGGGAGTATATAAAACATTTTTATTTGCGGAGATCCACCCTTTTTCGGTTATTGATATAACACGATATCTTTAATGTAAAAGGAACAACCTTAGCTTTGGCTAAGAAAACGTTAAAGAAATCATTATTATGCTTATAATCATCATGAAACAATTGATGTTTTTTTTTTGTTTCTTAAACCTTAAACTAAGATCAACAGATGCTGATTCTTAGTTTTTGTTTTTGTTGTTGTTGTGGCTTAAACGAAGAAGACTCTGTGGAATAAAGAAATCTACACTATCTTCATCAATAGTTTTTCCTAAGAGTTTTTATTTTGTTTTTGTATTTTTAAAGATTTCTTTTAACTTTAAGCTTAACTTTTAAGAAGATTATCTATCAGTTTTAGTTAGAAACTTTTCTGGCAGCCAGCATATGGTATTTTCTACTATATAACATATGTTTGTTGTATTTTACATTCATGCTTGAATACTGTTTAACAAACAGCTATAAAGGTACAATCTACTGACAGAGTTTCTCAATAAAATCTAGTCCAAGGAGTTATGTAAAGATTCAAAGGCAAAAAAGAAATGAAAAATAAATTTAACATAGAAATCAAAATAAATCTTTTTGGGATTTTTTTTGGGCGCCTTTTGTTGCACTTGGAAGTCGAAGAAGTGTTGCGCAGATAAAATTAGAAAAAATTTAATGGAATGAATTAAGAAGTTAGTAACTATAACTAAAAATAAAATTTTAACTTATCCAAATATAATACAGAAAAAGATTAAGAAAAAAAGAATCGAGAAACATCGAAAATAAACTTCTTTTTTAAAACTTTTTCCATTGTTTGCCATTTGAGTAACTCTTAATCTTACTCATACTGTAAAAGAAACTTTAGAAAAATAAAAAAAAATTCTAAAAAAAAATATTGTAAACCAGAAATCGTGACTATGTAGTATAACGTGGTTTCTTGTTGTTTGATGATCGTATAATATGTGCTATATGCGATCTGTATGCTATTTTTGTGTGCTTTTTTTGCGATCATCATTATTATCATCATACTCCTAGTCATCGTCATCATCATCATCATCATCGTGGTTTTCTGCAAAATCATATCTAAAACTATACGATTTACCGACATGCTGTGCATGCTGATATGATAAAAACTAGTGTTCAAATAAGAAATTGCGCAAAAAATTCTATAGACAAAAACGTTTGAAGGTATAGTCTAGAAAAAAAAAAATTATATTGGCTAAAAATTCTAACCAAAAATCGAGTTTTGATGATATTTTTATAGCTTAAAAAGAATTTTATGAGTTTTAGTTATTGTTTCAACATAAAGTATGATGGGAATTTTTCAATATACTCCAACAAAGAGAAATTTAAAGGAAATGTTATGAGAAAGAAAAATTAAAAATATATTTTTCTTTTAGTTATACCATTCTCTCCACTGTGTGAGTTATTCCATTTCATAAAATATTCACCCTATAAACTGTATTCATATCCTTATAAAGTCGATGTAGAGTTGTCCGACCACTCATCTATTGAAAAAGTGCTTATGTCAAGAATTCTAAAGCACGTTTATTAATTTTATCAAAAAAAAGTTTTTATAGTCTTGGCCAGTCTCGTTTTAAAAAAGAAAAACTAGTCTAAGAATTTAACGAATTTAGTGAGAATTTAAAGAGTCCTCGAAAAATTTAAAACTAGGAGGGCGGATCAATAAGTCCGTGATTTTTTGAACTTCACTCGTATTTATATGAAATTCAGCAGTTCCCGTCAAGTACCACCTGTTAATAGACTACTGTCGAATTTTAAGCAAGTTCCGTCATTTACCTTGCGTTTAACAGCTGTTCAAAACATAGGTTAGTTTAGGTCGAAAGGAGGATGAAGCATCGAAATGTAACCTCATATCGCTACGATATACACCTAGGCCTCTGCTGGGCCTCTTGTGCGTTCCTTAAGAACATGGAAATTGTTAACGTCCGGTTTTCAGAAACCTGGTTTCCCGGACGTAACTCCTCAAGGTTTTCCAGTCGATGTTCCTCAGGTATTCCAGGTCCGATATAACATCGCCCCCGAGGTGCCTGGATCTTAATTCTGCAAATTCCTGACAGTGGCAGAGAAAGTGCTCCAGCGTACGCTCTCCACGCCACACGCTCTACACTCTTCAGAATCTGCCCGTCCAATCCGGTACAGTTGTGCCCGTAATCCTGCATGACCAGTCAGGATATGTAGTTCAAAACATACAACCTCGTGAATTTTTTTAAATGGAAAAAAGTGAATTTCTAGTGCTCATTAAACATTATTTTTTGCAAAAAAAAACCATCAATCAAACAAAGGAAAAGCTTCATAATTACTATTGGGACTATGCACCATCGATTTCAATGGTAAAAAAGTGGTTTAGTGACTTTTGTTGTGGCCTTACAAGCACGGAAAATGCCGAACATTCTGGACGCCCAGTTGAGGTCTCTACACCCAAAACAATTGAAAAAATTCACGATATGGTGTTGGCCGATCGGAGATTGAATGTGCAATAGATTGTGTAAGACATAGGCATCTCACATGGCTCAGTGGTTTCAATTTTGAACGATCACTTGGGTATGAGAAAGCTTTCCACAAGATGGCTGCCGCGTTTGCTCACAATCGGCCACCAACGGAATCGTGTGACAGCTTAGGTTCCATAGCAAAAATCCATCAAGTAGACTACGAATTGCCCCCACATCTGCCTTATTCTCCGGATTTAGCCCACACTGACTATTTCCTATATCTAAACCTAAAGAAATTGCTCGGTGGAAAGAGATTTAGCTCCAATGATGAATTTATTGATCAAACAAATGCCCATTTTATCGACCTCGAAAAATCCTATTTTTTGGAAGGGATACAAAAATTGGAGAAACATTGGACTAAGTTTATTGAGCTAAAAGGAAATTATGTTGAAAAATAAATAATTTTTTGCAAAAAAAAAACTGTGTTTCATCAAAAAGTCACGGATTTATTGATCCGCCCTCGTATTACAAGTTCATCCCACCGTGTGATGAATAATAAATTTTGACATATTTTTCACCATATGTGTCAAGGTGAACACAGTTTTGTATTTGCACCTCAAAAATATCTTTCACTTTTAAGTTTTTTTTTTACCTCAAATTTTGTTTTAACCCCGAATTTTTTTTTTATTCTTGTAAAAACTTAAAACTACATATTATTCAATTACTATTAAATAATTAATACAAAAAACTGGAACCAAGTCCAAAACTTCAGAAATTTCACCCCAAAGAAAGGAAAACATCCGAAAAATCTAATTAAATTTAGATATTTTTTATTTGAGAACTTATGATCGATCCAAAGATGGGCCCAACTGTTAGGTTTCGCTTTCAATTTTTAGAATTTGGTACCGAAATTTCAAACTGGGTTCAAAAGACCTTCCCAAAAACCAATAGACTTTGGATACTTACAAACCACACCTAATCTTTTGTTTTGGGAAAAAGCAATCAAATTCAATATGCTGTCAGCATATTATTGGTTTGCCCTATACGCCATAAAGTAGTTATCAGGAAAAACGAGGGTTACATTTTTTAATGTTTAAATGCAAATCTGGTATTTACATCAAAGTCGGTACTTTATATCCCAGATAAGAAACGAAATATCGGAAATAGTGGTTCGGAATCAAAAAGAGGATATTTTCATTATCATTTTCTTTTTGAATGGTATATAGGTCAAACCAATAATAAGCAGATGATGTGTTAATGTTAATACTCATCCGTTGTACAACATGGTTTTTGATTATTTTTAATGTTCGTTTCTTTTCCTCTTTCCGTTTTTCTTTTCTAAGCTTTTTTTTTTGTTTTTACTCAGAGAAAACAGATTCATTGTAACAAAAAAATTTCTTGCCAACCGAATGGTTTGTTTGGGCCACCGATATATATGTTTGTCGCAGCCAAGATTTTGTTAATGTAACAGAATTTCGGTTGAAACCAAATATTTGAATTGTATCAGGAAAACATTTGGTTAGGACAACTAAATAATACGGTTGCAGCAACCAAAAAATTTAGTTGGTAAGAAATTCGGTTGTCACGATGAATCTGTGTTCTCTGTGTAGTCTTTTGATCACATTATTTGCGTATTATTCTTTTTCTTGATGAAATTCTGGGCTTATAAAATGTTCTACTTTTAGGCGCCTACCTTGGTCAAAAATAAGAGAAAAGAAATAAATTCGATACTCATATTAGCGTATGAAGGAAGCCTATTTGTTTGAAATCGGTCTCTCCGAAATTGTATTTTATATTGGCTTATTATTGTCTGAAGATCGCAAATTCAAATATATTTTAACATAATTTGGTGCACATTAGTCCAGGGTTACACTCTTTTCAATAAGTAAAAATAAAAACTTCCACAAAAAAATTATTTTTTTGGCAATTGATCAGACTAATTAAATACTTTTCGATCCATAAAAATAGATTTTATTTATAATTTCAGACATTTACTCGTATGTCTGTCTCGTCGTGTTTTGCAATGGATGACATAATATATATTTTTTTATATAGAAAAAGGCAGACGACATATGGCCAGCCTAACATGGATTCTAAATGACACAGTAAACGCCGAGTGGTATACTCCGTTTAAAAAGATCAGGATATATTGCATTTTTAATTTTGTATTGTCTCTTAATAGATTTGTTGGTGCTTTAAGGAAAATACATCAAAATCTCTTATTTACTTTTTATTAATATTTTTTTTTTGTTAATTTTATTTTTGTTAAGAAAATCAAGTCATTAAAATCTGTTACAATTATATTACGTATACGTTTTGGTGTACTTAACTCGAATTAAACACATCCCAGCGTAGAATTTACATTGGGGTATCATTATTTTTTGAACTAAAAATAATTATAACTCCTTACCTTCTAGATAAATTTAAAAGTAATAGTAATAAATAGTAAATAAATGAAAAAACAATAAACTTAGTCATTGGAAAACCATTTTCAAAGTCTTTTTGTTAAAATTTAATCGAACAATTGTTTGAGTCAATACAAACTTAAAATCTAAAGATCTTGTTGAAATGACCTGACTCTTTAAAACGGAGTTCGCCACTGAATTACACGACCCAAAATTAAGTTTACCTATGCCAAGGTTTTCGTGTGTCATTTTGGCGTACTTACTGCGTTATTTATTTATTATTTTGATTAATCATTATATGCTAATATCCTTGCAGAGCACTAGAAACGAAGGCTATTGGCTCGTTGTAACGTAAATAGACTAGAGCCTCCGGTGGGAATCGAACCCACAGCCCCCTCACTGATAAGCTAGCACGCTACCAACTACCCTACAGGGGTGCTCTGAGATAAATATATTTGGATACACTTAAAAAAATACGTGTCGATTGACTTATTTTGGACAAATTTTTCGTTTAAATACTAACTTAAGCAAATATTTATTATATTACAATACTAAAAATACACTGGTGCTATAAGATAAAAATACATTGGTGCTATAAGATAAAACAACTTCAGAAAGACAATCTGATGATACTTGGTCGTATTTGAAAATGTATTAATTGTCAGCCATTGGTATGGAATAGTTGTTTCAATCAAAATTAATAAAAATTACTAAAAATCTTCAGTGATTTAACTAATTTTGAGTGGTAATTTTTCAAAATTATTTATAACACAATTTAATGAACACATTTCTTAGATTTTAAAAAATTTATGGTCAAAATATAATATTCTCATGTTCATCACATCTTCATGGTAATCTCTGTACAAAAATGATCTATATCTTAAAAACTAAGCGATATAGAGCAAAACGAACAAATAGTTTGCTTGTATGGACTATTTATACATGCTCTTAGATGTAAGGGCCCCAAGAAACTATAATTTACACCTCAGTATAAAATTCAAAATAAAAACGTTCCGTTAAAATTCTCAAATCTAACTCTAAAGCCTAAATTCGGCATAAATCTGATTGAATTAATAAACAATTTTTCAGGCATATTATCACTGAATAATTAAGTTTATTTATTTTCTAAGTCCAAGTATTAATTTTTCTCTGTGTATATATGTTTAAACTTCTTTTAAGTTAAGGCATTTGTAATTAAGTAATTTTGTTTAATAACTTCTCTCAGTAATTCCTTTGTGTCTTATTAAAATCTTTTAAAACATTATTCTAAGTAATTTCTCTACTCCAACACTTTAATCCCTTGCTGTGATTTAAACGTTTTATTATTAATAAACTAACTTATCATAAAATCTATATAATAAATATATTTGCGTGTTTCATATTCATTTTTAAAATAATAATAAATAAAAAAACTACAGTTAAAATTATAAGAAAATGTAAGAAAAACGCCAGACTTTAACGCCGCACTAAAGAAAAACTAAAAAAAAAATATAAGAATTAAGTTAACTGAACATTAAACACAATTAATTGAACTTCCTCAAATGCAGGCAAACAGACTGAATATAGACTAATAGAAAATTACCTAAATAACAAACAGAACTATTAAATAAAGTGCAACAAACATGAACTTCATATCAAATGTTCAATAAGAAAAATAAGAAGAAGAACAATAACAAAGTAACACACGTTTTGCGCACGCGCACTTGTTGCGCATCGGCAGGCAATTAAAAGCGTGAAATTACTTAAGAAAACAAAACACATACACACACTACAATAACAAATTGAGGAAAAATACTAAATAATAAAAATACAATTAAGAGACAATTAAACATTGATTATTAAAACAGAAAACACTCGAGAAAAAAATTAAGAATTTAACCTACATTTCTGTAAAATACAAAAAAAGGAATATACGAATCTTTAACAAAAATTAATTTACCAGTTATGCTATAAAATCTTAAGAAAATTAATTTTCCTTGTTTAAAATAATTACAAGACAAACGCAAGGCATGCTAAATTTCTTTTTTTTAGGAAATTAACCAACATCAACACAGCTTAGATTAATTTTAAAGCTTGTATTAATAGAAAAACTGCATCTCTAAAGTTAAGTTAGTTTTGAAAATTGCAACTTTAATATCGTTAGAATATATAATAAACACAAAAAAGCATTAAAGCTTGGTTATGATATGTTATAGAAACTTGAACGAGCATGAACTTTTGTAAATTTTCTTTAGCAATATAAAAAAAAAATAGTAAAGAAGAAAAAAGTGTTTAACTTAATTTATGGTTTAGTTTACTTTTCTACAAAACACTAAAGAATAAGAAAATTATGTTAACATTATAAACCATGGCGGTTGAGTATGGCTTGAGATTTTGACAGTTTAGTTCTTAAAATATGTGGGGAATAACACAAATAAGTGCAACCACAACACTGTGTGTAGTAAAGAAAAATAAAAAGGGGACGATACATCATCTAAACAATGACATGATGTTAAAGAAATTTATATACTGCAAACGATGATTTTTAGAACTCATATGAAATGGAAAAAATGTAGGTTAATTTAGATGTACCCGAGTAAAAGTGCTTTTATATAATCATATGTGACTTTTTCTAATAGGATATTATCATATATAAATATATATAATCATATATAATTATATATTACATGATTTCTAATAATCTAGTATTTTGCAATATATATTCATATATAGTTATATATTGACCTTTATAAAGTTAGATATGCATTATATGATGTAAAATTATATAAAGGGTGGCGCAAAAATAACCTTCCGATGTTTTTTGGCTGTAATTTAAAAAAAAAAATGAAAAACTTTGATTATTCTTGTGGATTATTTTTATTTGGTCTTTTAATTTTTTTTGTGGCGTTGCACCGTCCTGTTGGAACCACATGTTTTCCAATCCCAAGTCATCAAGTTGCAGCAAAAAGAACTCGTTGATCATTGCTCCATTCACAGTAACCGTTTGGCCCGCGACGTCTTCGAAGAAAAAAGGTCCGATGACTCCTCCAGCGAAAACAGCACACCATACAGTGACTTTGAGCGGGTGTAATGGCTCTTCGTGGGTTACACGCGGATTTTCAGTGCCCCAGAAGCGTAAATTTTGCTTATTTACGTACCCGCTAAGATGGAAACGGGCCTCATCACTCATGATTACTTCTGATGAAAAATCATCTTCATTATTGCTCAAATAAATAGTCACCAATATTTCGCGTTCTGGAGCAGTGTATTTACTACACAAATGTCAAAACCGAACTGACATTAGGGGCCAATCGCAAAATTTATAGCATTTTCTGATAGGAGGATTACTTTTGCGCCACCTTGTATAACACTACTTTTAAGGAATCATATATACTTATATATGGCTTATATTACACCATGTATATATTTATATATTCCATGAAATATTTAAGATATAATAATATATGATATGTAATATTTTTAATTTCCAATATTATTATTTTCGTTTTCTTTGCTACTATTATTTTAAATATTGGCATTTTAAAAATTATTTATTAGTTACTATTATTCCAATTAAATAAAAATGTTCTCTGGCAACGTCACTCAATGTGGTGATGAAATATGGGAATAAATAATTAACTAATTAATAATTAGAAATAATCTAAAGATCATTAAAAAAAATATATAAATCAAAAAAATCGAGTAAAGCTAAATAACATTTTAAGTAAATTTTTATATTTATTATTAACGTTTCTAACGTAGAAACAATGTTGCCCGGGTTAAGTCCCGGGATTGTCGCAGTCCTTAGATGAAAATTTTTTAAACACCTAAAAAAAGTCTGTAATGTTAACTGAAAATTATGCTGTTATTACGGGAAATTTTGCTAATTTTTAGGTTTATTTTTAGTTGTTTGTAGGGCTGATTTTTAGAACCATAAAAACTTTTTAATGCTATTTTAAGTGGATGTCCTATTTTGAGATATATTCACTTCCGATATACGTACAAGTTTAAGGCTATTTAAGTTTGTAGGTGTAAGTTTTAATTACAAAAAATATTTTTCTTTCACTATCCACTTTTGTAAAATTAGTAAATTTTTTTTGCTAAGTTTAGCAAATCGACTTTTAAAAATTTGTAAAATGATTTCTGAAATTAGCAACAAAAATAAAAAAATATTCTGTAAAAACTCTGTAATTTGTAAAATGTAAATAGCGAAAATATTTGCTAAATAATAAGGTTTTTACTAAAAATCAGTACAAAAATAGTAAAGTGGGATTGAAAACCATTTACAAATTTGTATACTAACTTTTTTTCTGAGTGTACCTTATAAGAGAATTAGCTCACGCGAGAATTAGCACGTGTTCCCATGTTTGTGGGACACTTTTCCCTTCCTCGGAAAAATGTACAATGTCCCTTTCTGGTAAAAATGTCACATACTCCAAGAAACATGTATATCAAAATTTTAGGCTTCAGGAGTTTTTGTAGGCTGTCAACAGAGATTCCCCCTTTTTGCCCCCTCTAGTATTATAAATGTCTAAGAATTCCGTCTTACTATTAAGTATTGTCTTACTCTAGTGAACAGTAGTACTTAAATCGATTATAATTAATAAAAATGTACTAGTATCAAAACTATATTTTTTTTAATTTTAAAAATAATAAGATAAAACTGTACCAAATTATATATAAATTGGTCAAATTATATGAAGCCATTTTGTCAGATTATACCCCATCAGATATCATGGGATTGAACTTTTCGGCCTTTAAAGTACTCTAAAGAAAAGAACCAAGAGCAGCTGAGCCAAAATTAGACACAGTGCAAGAAATTTAAGCTTAATGCTTCCATTATTTAAAAAAAAAATCATATGCATATTTTTATTTAATAAATTCTTTTCTGACAAAATTAAGAAAAAGTTCGACAAAAAACACGCCCAAATTTTTAATTAATTATGAATATAACAATATATGTAGCAGGTCAATTGTGAAGTCCCCGGCCTGACACATAGATATCACTACTAGACTTAAGTCGATATGATTTTTAGTTAGCCCTAACCTTTGAAAGGTACGTGCATGAATTTGAGAGGTGTCGGATCATTAGTTTGTGAATTATAACATTTTTAGTGAAGCAACTTTTGTTATTGTGAAAAAATTGATAAAAGGGAAAAAATCAGTTGAAGCAAAAACTTGACTTGATGGCGAGTTTCCGGACACTGCCCCAGGAAAATCATCCATCAAGAATTGGTATGCTAAGTTTAGACGTGGTGAAATGAGCACCGAAGACGGTGAACGCAGTGGACGCCCAAAAGAGGTTGTTACGGACGAAAACATCAAAAAAATCCACAAATTGATTTCGAATAACCGTAAATTGAAATTGAATGAAATAACAGGTACTCTAAAGATATCAACTGAACGTGTACATCACATCCTTCACGAATATTTGGGTATGAGAAAGCTCTAGGCAAAGTGGGTGCCGCGCGAGCTCACTTTTGACCAAAAACAAGTCAGTGAAAACGAAGGCGAAAATCCATGATCGCCGAAACTGAGGCCTGTTTTGAAGTAAAGGACAAATCGTACTACAAAAATGAGATCGAAAAGTTGGAGCGTCGCTATAATCAGTGTATCACTATCAACTATGTTAAATAAAAAAAACGAATTTTGCCAAATAGGCCGGGGACTTTTCAATTGACCTCCCAGCAAAATAAAATGGATGTTATTCTTTACGAATCTCTTTTTCAGAACATCCAAAGAAGTTTATAGTGCAAATATTTCCATTTGTAAAAAGTCATTTTAAACAACTTCCAAAATGTTGATATTAACCCCTACTAGCAAAAAAAAAACAATTATTTAGTTGGTCCATAAATGGTTAATTTCTGCAGTCATTAAATGCCTTATTGAAAACATTTTTTGCATACCAGTGTTATTCACTTTGTCCTGGTCGGAATAATAATTCTTGGCGTGTTCAAAATCACATTTTTAACTTAAAAAAAGCCACTCCCTATATTTATTTTGTAGTCAATATATTTAACAACTTCCGTAAACTAATGAAAAAGTTCATCTGCTCATCGATTTTTCATAGCACTGAAACAAACTACTTCCTCCCAATGACACGCCAATGTTAAAATCATTAATGATTCACCGAAATTTTCACAACTTCGTGTTCAGTAGATGTAGTGTTTAACTACTTCTTCCTCAGCTCTTATTTTGCTGGGCTGTTATGTTACCTCTGAATTGTTGACAACTTTTCAATAATTAGTAAATGTACAAAACTTTTAATATAATTCTATTAAAATTCTGTGAGATTTGTTGTCAGTTTATTTTTGGCTAAAAAAAGTAAATTTCAACACATTTCATTTCAGGCCATAAATCTGAAATTTTTCTTAAAATAACGGACTTTATTAAAAAAACAGAACATTGCTACAGATTAGTTAAAACCGATTTACTAAAAAAGTAATGTGAACAAGATTTGTGTGCTTATAAGTTTTTGCTTATATTTTCAATTCCCTTGAAAAAAAAATTAATTAAACCGTTATGTTTTTCTCCCAGAAAAAAAGGGAAATCAATAGATTTGCTACTTTAACTGTACAATTTGTTATTGTTTTTTTTGTTAATAATGCTTTTCCCTCCAAAAAAATCTAAAACTGCAAGTATATATTTAGTTCTGCTTTTTAAAACTTTGATCACGATCATGTTACCTTTATTTTTGAGTAAAATAAATTCGTGCTGTTTTGTAGTTTTTCACGTTGATATTATATTGTGGTTTTCTACTCTAAAGCTTAAACTTAAAATGAAAATCAATTTAAAAAGGGCTTTTTTATAATATTTTTTTGTAACAAAATTCTTCTGTCAAGTACTACTATTTGTTTTACAAGCTTTGTTTAAATGAATTACAAGGTTTTTTTTTGAATGATATTGTTGAAATGTGTTTTTTTTAATGTTAGAGAAACAAAAAAAAAAGGATAATTAGAGGGGAGTTTTTGGGGTTTAGACAAAATTTAAAAAATGTTATATTTAGTTTTTAATTAATTGGATTTTATGTGTTTTTGGAAAATAAAACTGAAGTAGAATTAAATAATTTACTAATTTTATTATTTTCAAATTCATTAATCATATAATATTTCTAAATTTTTGTGAAAATCAATTTGCTCTATTTAATGTGAAATAATTGTGCATTGCGCTTACATAGCTTTTGTACTATAGCTTTTAAAATGTCAGCTGCTTCGTCCAAGGACGGTGAAAAACGCAGGATGTACAAAATGCCAAATTTTAAGCTTCCAGTTTAGCCGTGCTGCCATGATGCCAACATTATAAAAATTTTACGGCTAAACTTGAAGCTAAAAATTTAACATTTTGTCATTCTGAGATTTACACCGTCCTTGAACGAAGCAGCAGACATTTAAAAAGCTATAGCACAAAACCTTTGTAAGCACAATTCATAATTTTTTCATCGTCCTTGCTTCGTCCACCTATTGTGGAACTTATTCTCATATACGTAGCAAGTCTTATCTTGGGGAGTATTAAAATTTATTCACTTTAGTATTAACTTACTATAAAGTTAAAAATAAATATAATATATTAAATGAAAAATTTAATTAAAGTATTATCAGGAAAATTTTAAGAAAATTGTTTTGTTAAAATAAAAATTAAAAATACAACCAAAAAATGATGACAGTTTTTTTTTTGTTTGTTTTTGAATTTCATAAAAATTGCCTAAAATTTAAATTTTTTCAATATTTTTCTTTGCAGTTTTTAACTAAAGTTCTTAAATGAAAAAAAACTATCATAATATATTGTCATCAATGCGTACAACACAATTAATCTTTCATGCATGTTTCGGCTTAAATATTTTGTCTTTACATTCATATTTCATAGAGGTAGTTTTGTATCAAAAGTAATAGAGATTATAGCAGTGAAAAATATGAAAAGGCAGCCGTAAAACGAACACGTATAAACAAAGTGCCTCAAATACAACCAGAACCAACTTTTATTTTATATGTATACAAGAGCCAAAGCTTAAGCATGCGAAAAAAATTCTAAAAACCCCCTCCTAGATCGCACAGAAGATGAAAAAAAAAAAAAATAAATTCAACTTTTGGAAAATAAAAACAGGACAGACAATACTTTTTGTTGTAGTTGTTGTTCAGTCAGGGAAAGACTTCTAGACAGACAGACATACAAATAGTGAAGCAGACAGTTAGTTAGACATTACGATTACACTCTACTATAAGTATGAATGTTGTATGTATGGCGTATAAACCTTATTATAAACGATCATCAACAATAAACATCAAGCTTAAGCTGAAATGCCGCTTTTATTGTGTTTTGTTGTGTATCCACAAAGATGCACGTGAATTTTTTAAGTACAAAATTTTTAAAACATCTTATAGTTTGTTATGTTGTACATATACATTTTTTTTTTTTTTTGGGAAGCTTATGGTTTGTGATTTTTATTTTCTTAAGAAAAATAAGAATTTTAAGATGTTTTCCTTTTTATTTTTTTGCAAATGCGTTAGATGAATTTTGTTAGTTTTGGGTGGAATGAATTGTACCTTACTCTTATATGAAAAAAAAGAAACTCTTCTTTATATGCATTCTTTAGATTTATATTTCTTATCTTTTTCGTATGTTTTTTTATATGAATACTTGACATTATGTTAGAAGGAATGTGCTTGTTGTTGGAGTATACTTCTACTTTTAAAATTGATTGCTATCGTGTTTTCTTCATCATTATGATCATCATTTTCTACTGCATGGGTTTAGTTACTGCTAACACAACAAAGCCTTATTCTTTACCATTATTAAAGTTAAAGTTAAAGTTTTTTTTTTTTTTGTAAGTTAAGAGTGCAACAATGTTAAGAGATAAATTTACTACATGAGAATTTTTTGATTTGATATTTTCATAATTAATAGTACAATAAGAAAATTAAATACACTACCCTGTGGGGAAAAAGGGGTAATTTGAAGTTGAAGTTCCAGTGACCAAAGCAAACACGGCCATTCCAAAAGTACCTATCCTGTGACCTGTCATGTGAATGGTGAAAACAGAACTCATCTGAAAGTACCTGCCCTGTGACCAGCAAAAGGAAGACACGTCTGAAAAAAACTACCTTGTTATTGGTAAAAACAGATCCAGCACATATCAGTAAAGTGGTACATATATGCTTAAGAAATTGTTTTTGTATAATAAAAATTTCAAAATTTATAAACACTTAATTCGATCTTTTGAATTTTGTAATTAAAAATTTAAGGAGAAAACTTTGAAAAAGTTTTGGAAAAATAAAAATAATTTTAAACATCACCAGTTGTATACAACACGGTTGCCCACCGTTAGTATATTATTTTTAAATATTTTCTGAATTTTTAAATAATGTTTTCTTAACCCTTTCAATTTGAAGTTACATTTACATTGTGTCGGAGAAGGTGATGCTACCAAGGACAGCATTAAATTTAGGATGTACAAAATGCCAATTTTTTTAGCCAACTGCCAACACCATGAAATTTTTTATGGTGTTGGTAACACAGTATGGCTAAAAAAAATGTTGTACATCATGAGTTGATGCTACAACAAGCCCATGTTAAAGTGACCTGTGGCTTTCATATAAAAGAAAATTTTCTATTCCAATTGACCGCTCGCATCACGTGTCTAGTGACAGATCCGTTTCTCACAGGGTAATTAATATTTCTTTAAGGCTACATTTTTCTTAAAATCCGTTAATTGTTAAATAACATATACGATTTTGTTGATCATTTTAATTTCAAAATTTAGGCAATATAATTTGAATGATTCTTTTTTTTCATAACCTAAATAAAAAGTGTCAAAGAGTGTTTTTATTCAAAAATTAATTAATATTAGAGGTCGACAAAAAGTAGTTTTTCTGGTAATTCCAAAAACAAAATCGAATATGTGCTATAAAAGGCTGCCTAGACCGACTCAAAAACATGTTTAAAGATTTTGTTATTTATATTTAAGTTCAAATTTTTCCTTATAATTATTTGGAAGTTTAAAAAGACAAAAAAGATTATAATAATCAGATCAATTCATTCATTTACGGAGTTGCTATATTTTTACAATTCTTCTAAATATGGGTGAAAAAGAGTTTAAAAAAAAATTGCCTTAAATCCGAAGAAATTAATACACCTCGTTGCTTAAATCGAATGACGACTAAAATATATAAATTGGGTAACTGTACCCATATACATATCCCCATTCTGATTCCCTGAAAATTATGTTTTTTTTATTTTATTTTTTATCACAGTTAAAAAACTTTAAGATAGTGATGGGTGTTTTGTGCTCCTAGAGGTGAATCTTTTCAATATATTTCACTTGATAGCTACACCCGGAAAAAATATTGGTTGCAATTCAATCAAAACCATTATCATTTATTTGTATGGATTTAATTTTATTTGGGATAACCCGTAATCCATTAATAAAGCAAAAATGTTGTATTGGGAATTAAAAAAAGGAAAAGAAAACTAAAAATCAATTATATTATTCAATTATTGATATTTGCAATCAACTTTAAAAATAAAATTCGTTTAGTATTAGTGTGCAGTGAAAGCAACCATTTACTTAGTGAATTTATTAAAAAATAGTTACAATCTATCAAATTTAATAAAAAAAATTGTCGATATTCAAAAGTGATAACTAGAAATACGGTTATTCTGATCTGTATACTTGCTTTGGAAGAAATTTCGAAATCATAAATATCTAGTTTATTTTCTTCCATTCACTAAACATAAGACTGGACTGCTAGGAAAATACGTGTTTTATAATATTTTCTTTGCCACAACATATCCAAATTGGTGTGAACCACAACGCAGACCTTCCTTGCAACATCCACGGTATCAGCTTTTGGTCACCTGGAGAGTTTAAGTGGGCAAAATGAGGTACAAAATTTCAGCCAGGATAAAAGTATATCGGGGGTTCAGTGTACAACGGTATTTCATGTATTTTGGTTACGTTATTTTAAGTATAACGGTATTTCTGCTTATTCGGTAATTGGGTTATATTTAGGGAAGCAAAAAACAGACAGGGATGCGTCCTAATCGCTATTGATGAACGGGGTGGAAAATATAGAGATCTGAACAAGATATGTATATATTAGAGTTTAGATTAAAAGTTCTTAGGCTAACATAAATAAAAACTTTTGGATAAAATTTAAATATAGTTGCCTTCAAGAGCGATTCATTGATTATATCGGTTATACAATTTTTCGATACCATTTTTATAGTACGATTTGCCTTTAGATTCAAAATAGACCCAAGTGTCGGCGATTTCTTTTTCATCAGCGCTAAATTTCTTTCCAGCGATCCTTCTCTTGGGGTCTGACAACAGGAAAAAGTCACTGAGGACAGATCTGGAGAATACGATGGATGCGGAAGCAATTCGAAGCCCAATTCATATAATTTTGCCATCGTTTTCAATGACTTGTGACCCAGTACATTATCTTGATAAATCAGCACTTCCTTCTTCTTCAAATGGACCGTTTTTCCGCGATTTCGTCCTTCAAACGCTCCAATAGTCGCTGTTGATTGTTTTTCCCTTTTCAAGTAGTCGATGAATATTATATCATGAGCATCCCAAAATACTAATGCAAACCACTTCTCAATGGTCGATTTTTCTGGTGTAGAGTCCGAATAATGTTTATCAAGCCTTATCTTCAACAGGGTTTTTTTCCGCTAAAAAACAATGCTTTATTAAGTACTTTTTATCCATTGTTTTCAAGTGATCCAAATATGCTAAACCCAAAATACTACATTTTACAAACTAATAGCTGTCAAATTTATACACATATCTTTCGAAGCTTAGGGCTAACTAAAAATTATGTGGATTTTATAATAGTAGCGCCATCTATGTGTCACCCTACGATCTTTTCAGCCAAACTGTTATGGGGATCCATGTAAAAATATCAGATCTGACCACAGAAATCACAACTTTACGGATTTCTTTAAATATCAATAGATCTGGCCATAAAATGTATTATACATATATTTCCAATATGATCAGATCTAGCACGAGATCTATGTAGATTCAATCATATCTAAATATACCTAATTTTTTTTAAACGCGAATTTTCTTTAAATTTTAAAATGGTATTTTTGACGCCCAAATGTCAATGTAAATACAATCTAAGCGCAATTTAGAAAGGACCGTTCTATGAAAGTAAGATCTGACTATTGATCAAATGAAAGTTATTTCATCCAAATATCTTAGCTTTTGCAATCTTTAGTTTGATTAAGAGATTTACCTAGGCACACATACTGACAGATTAAGCGATTCTGAATTGATTGGTATACTACAAGATGGTCCAAAATCATTCAGCCGTTGTTGTTTTGCTATTTCTTTAAATCATATTGTAAATGGCAAAATTAAAAATTTTGTTTATGTTTATTTGCGGGTTTAAGTTATTTTCATAAATTTTCGAAAATTATATATGTCAAGTGGGCGATAAGTTCTCTTACTCTTGACAGATATTCTCCCTAAAGCGTCTTCACTCCACAAAGACAAAAGTCGGCACGGTTAAATTGGGCGATCTTGCCGGGTACTGCAAATCCCTAAATCGAAACATAAGGCGACCGGAAGTGCATCCTTCAAAATGTCCAGTGCCGCGCGAGTTGTTTCAAACTCCTGTTAAAATTACGTGTCCTCTAGTCCCACACGGAGAAAACAGATTAATTTCTTGCCCACCGAATGGTTTGGTTGAAGCCACTGATATATTTTAATTGGATCAGGAAAATATTTGGTTGGGACAACTAAACAATTCGGTCGCTCCAATTAAAATATTCATTTGGCGAGAAATTCGGTTGTCACAATGAATCTTTTTTCTCTGCGCAACTTATCGATTTGCGGAATAAAAACTTTTTGATAATTGTTATGTATCGTTGACCAGTCAAAGTAACAGTGATACGGCGTACTCAAAAAAATGAGGTCCAATGACAACTCCAGCGTAAATGGTGCTGAATACTCTAGCTCTTCGTGACCGAGCTCATTGTCTCATTGTCCCAAAAGTGCATATTATTTTTATAACTTATCGGAGGAATCTTAAACCTTTTTAAGAATTAATTTATTTATTTTAATAACAAAACCAAAATTTTTTAAGGTTAAGTATGTTCTATGAGTTTAAATACAAAAACGATACTTTTATTATACATAAAAAGTTCATATGTCTATTGACTAGCTGATATAACGGAATTTCCCAAGAGCTTAACCCATTAAGGCCCCAACTGTGATGCCGTTGACGGATGAAATTTACAGAACACGATAGTTTTGGCCCAAATAATATCTCTATGTGTTTTTTTTTTTTAAACCAACTAGTGGGAGCCGAGTTAACCTATGTTATGAAAACACAGCCATGGACTTTAACACTAAACATCTTTGTTTTATTTTTGTAAAGTATATATTTTATAATTCAATTTTTATAACAAAATTAATGGCATAATTCAAAAATAAAAAAACACTTGGGATGCACTGCTAGATTTATAAATAGTTTCACTGCTTCATTGGCGAAACCGCAAATGTCTGACTTATAGAAAAATTTATTTTTTGAAAAAAAATCCTGAAACAAATGGTTTATACTTAACAGATATTGAACCAATCTTTATTTCCTTTTAACTTATTAAAATACATATTAATCTGTCTCAGCCTGGTAGATGATTGAAATGAACGTTGCGAAAACGCAACGCAGGGCCTTAATGGGTTAAGGCGATAGGGTGCTACAATTTTGGCCACCTTGTACAAAAGCTTCTTCCTTCCTAACCTTAGGATCTATAGGTAGATTTTGCTAATTCCTAATGACAAATTGCTCAAGAAAATTAACATTTTTTTTGTTAAAAATTTTGTTTGTTATTTGTGATTTCTGGTTTAATACAAAAAGTATATGTGTGGTTTTTCTTGACTTTCTCTTATTATTCATTCTGATTTTTGTTTTGTAAATATTTTTTTATCGATTTAGAAAAGTCCGTCTATCTGTAAATTTCTTAATTTATAATTTAATTGAAACAAATTCCAAAACTTTTTTCTTTTATTAGTTAAATTACTCTTTCCTCACAAAATACAATACTGTTCTTTACGTTTTTTTTTACAACTTGTATATTTTTTTTGTTGTTAATTTTTGGTTACTTGTTTTCTTCATGTCTTTTAATTTATGATTAAATTAAAAAATGTAAATAAAAATTATATCTTATATATGAATGACAACATGGTACATTTTTTTAATGTTTTTATATATATATTTTTTTTTTATTATTAAACGTGGGAATATTTTATTTTTAAATTTAAACAACTTTCTTATGAAAACAAAAATGTAAATACGTTTCTTTACTAAGCTAATTAATTAAAGTACAAAAAAAAAAAATTATTTAGTATTTTTATGACCATCTTTCTATTTTTCTTTTGTATAAAAATTCTATTAAAATGCATAGAATATTTTTGTTGTTAAAGTTTACATACAATGAATGCATATTTCCTGATATAAAATAGCTTGGAATATAGCGTTATTGTTGTCATACATGTCAGTCAACGGATGAAGCTTACATTGCTGTTTTAAAACCAAACCAACCTAGAAATTAATTGTTTTAACTGCATTAAGTTGACAATTTTTCCTAAAGGTATGATTATACAAAAACACAAGTTTCTAGTATTCGCACACATTTCTTTTTTACTGGAAACTATAATGGTTTTTACATGTTTTTAATTAAAATTGTAAATTAATGTATAGCTAAAAATTTCTTGCTTCTTCTTCTTTTTCTTAACATTTGAATTTAAAGAGAAAATTAAAAAAGAAATTATAATTATAAAAATCAAGAAATAACAAAGATATTTGTATGAGTGTAAGACATTTAAAAAAAAACTGTTTTTTATCTTAAGGGTTCATTAACTTTTTAAGAAGGGTGTTTTTGTTTAAAAAAAAATCCAAATGTGTTATTTGTATTTTATTTTTAACGAAATCTTAAATCCCATAAATCGTTTTGTTTCCTTTCAGTTTGTAGAAAACAACCTTACTGATTTTATTTTTTTTTTTGTTATTGTAGGCGTTAATAAATTCTGAATCTTCTTGAATCTTTTATTTGCTTTTTTCTTATAAGTAGAATAAAAAAATATTCCATTTTATTTGTGTTATTAAATGATTTATTCACCACAACAAGAACAACAAAAAATTGCAAAGAGGCGCTAAAAAATATAAAAAATTAATCTTTAAAATCTTGTTCTGTAATAAAAATTAGTTTATCATAGATTTTGATACAAAATCCACACGAAATTAATGAAAAATTTTTATAAATATTTTATGATTATTGCTGCATAAAAAGTAAATACTTTGTTTCTTTTTAAAACTCTCATTAAAAATTTCGAAAGTGTAAGCAGTTTGCTCATTAACAGTTAATTTCTAACTGTAATAATGTATTTTAAATGGCTAAAGCAATTAAGATTCAATTTGAAATTCAAAATTTTATTGATCATAAGGTTTTAATATTCATACTCTAAGGCACGCTTTTAAAGAAAAATATTTGTTTTTTTTTCTGGATTTCTTAAAAGATTTTTGTTTGGTGTTTTTTGTAAAATACTCCACCACCAACCATTGATTAATTTTGTATGGTCATCATCATGATAATCATGTTTTAGCACACCTTGTTTTGTTTTTCTAAACATCAAAAGATCTTCATCAGTTATAGTTGGCTGTCATATAAACGCGTGTTAAAGAAAAAATAAATGATTTGGAATAAAACTAACAACAAAAAAAAGTTAAATAAAAAACAAATAGTCTTTATTTGTAAAATTTTGACATATATGATTGGCAGTTATTTGAAAGATTACACATAAAGAAAATATTAAAAATTTAATGAATTTTAATCAAATAAACATACAAAATTGAATGTATAACATTTTTCTGTTTATTAGGAGCATTTATTTTTTATATTTTGTTTGACCAGTTCATTTCGGAAATGAGATTTTGATTTTTTTATGTATTCAAGAGAAATTTATATTTATTTAAGAGAAATTTATAGAAAGCAGTTTGACTATCTGACTTTATCTCTGTTCCAAAATAATCATTCAAGGAAGCCATATTCCAACGGAGAATTCAAGGTAAAATATTGGAAAATTCATGGTTCAATTCCGAGGATATAGCGAATTGTGTCCAATAAAATCTGTGCCTTCTTTAATATCTTTAAAATTACGAGTATGCCAATACGTAAATTAATAAAGAGTTATTGGTTTAAAAATATCGTCGCTAGCATTATGGTTTTGGTAAATAATTTATTATTTCATGTTTGACTCTTTCTATTTTATTACATGATTGGCTGTAACAATACTATGGTAATACAAAATTCTTACTATTAAAAATATGGTAATTATGGAACTTAAAAATGCTGACAACAATTAATGAAACATAACATTTTTTTTTAAATATATTTAATTAATTTCTTGTGAAGTAATGATTTTCTTCAGAATATTACTAAAATATTACTAATATAAGAAAAAGTCCTTAGAACCCAAGAGATGTCTTTTACAAAAAGCTTTCTTATAAAAAATACTAGATTTTTAGGAATTTTTTTGATAGAAAACTTTTTAGATTCTGCGAACTGTCTCCTAAACGAAAATTCGTATATTTAAAAAAAAAAAAATTATATAAACTTTTTCTAGTAGAAATATGTACACGAGTACTTTTAGATTCTAAAGACTCTTTTTTAAAGAAAAATTCTGAGACTCTGAGGACTATAACAAAACTAATTTTTCTATTAAAGAAAGTCCGTAGAATCTATGGGTTTTTATTAAAAATGTCCTTAGAATTTAAAAATTTTTTTGAAGAATTTTTCTTAAAAAAATAAAAATCTATAGAATCAAATAAGTTTGCTTAAAAAAGTCCGTAATATCAATTTTTTTTTGTTTTAGGAAAAGCATTTCTTAAAGAAATATTTTTAAATTTAAAGACCTTTTTTATAGTTACGAATCATAATATTACGCTAGGGGCTATAGTGTGTTAAAATTATGATTATTTTATTCTTATATTACCCAGCAAAACTTAGGTAATGGGTGCGATATACTCATGCGTTACCTTGTAATAATAGCTCGTTACCTTGTTCATTATTTACAAGCATAAAGTAATAAGTTACTCATTATTGATTACGTAATATATAATTTATAAATGTAAAGTACATATTTAAATATATTTAAAAATCTATTTTTAGATACATTACTTTGTGTTTTTTTGTAAGCAAAAGGGTAATGTATATTTGTTTTGATAACACTAGCGAAAAAACGAAGCGCAACAATTCATTTAAATTTAAAGCAATACATGCGTCGATAGCACAGTGGGTAGAGTACTTGGCTGGCAACCAGATTTCCCTGATTCGATTCCCATCTTCACCACATTATTTTTAATTACAAATAATTTAAATAAAATATTTGTAATAATTTTTTTTTTTTTAAATTCCTCTTTTTTAAAAATCTATTTTTAGACACATTACTTTTTCCATTCTCGTAACCATATAAGTAACCCCTTTCATTATCACCTCTAAAGTAATGGTACATTACTTTGAGACTCATCGCTTGTAAAATTCATCAATGAAGTAAAGTGTAAAGTAATCCATCGGCCCCTATGGCTATACATTACTTTACCCAATATTTGGTAATGTGTGGGTTTGCTGGGTATGATAACTACAATATAGTACGACTATTTGTTGGCAAATTTGCATTTAACAGGACATTCTGTAAATGAGCTTTTTCCATTTATTATATCAATTTCTTATAAAAAATTTAATTTTGATCTTAATTTTGAAATCTTGAATAGTAGTTTTTCATAATGACTCATTTTATTTCTTGCTATTACAACGTTTTGCCAAAAGCAGGTTTTTAAAAGTCTTTAAGACCTATTGACTTCTTTCGTGATGATAACCAAAGTATAATTCTTAACAAATTTATTAAAACAATTTTTTTTTATTTAAAAACAAATGGGATTGAATCTCAAAAAAACAAGTTTTTACGAAAAATATCAATTTAAATTTAATGTTCTTCCTGTGAAATTGTTTTTATAAAATATATATTTTAAAATAGTTTCTAAACTGCTACTTCCACTAGTTTGTTAGTTTTTTATCTTATTCTGATTAGAAATCTTAAAAAGTGTATTTTTAACTCCTCTACTTTAAAATGCAAGTTGTTATTTTTTTCTCACTTACCTTCACATGTAAATTGACCATAATGTTTGCCGGAACTTTTATCACCACACACAACACATTCTATATTTTGTTTAGTATCAATTTGTGAACCACTATTACTACTTTGTGAGTGTGAACTATTGGCTTGTGACGAAGGTGTTGTACTACCACCACCATTATTTTGATTACCGCCGGTATTTTGATTACTACTACTACTACTACTACCCACTAAACACTGAGATTGGGAACCTTTTAACATGGATTGCATATCATGTGAATTTTGGTGTTGTATCGACGCCGTATGATGCGATGACTGGTTCATCGAGGATAGATCCTCTTTAATGGTGTGATGTGTATTTTGTTGCAGGTTTGATTGTTGCGCGGAGGAATTTGATAAGACGGATAAATCTTGTTTAATGCCGACCGATTGATGGCTACCTACACTTGAGGGTGTAGTACCACCGCCGGTACCCACTGAACCGGTATTGGTATTTTGTGTGGCAGATAGAGATCCTGGACCCGCTGAAGCATGTAAATGTTGTCCCAAATTGGGATCGTGCCAGGCAGTAGGTGGTGGTACTCCCAAAGCCATAGATCTGGGTAAACCCAATTCGAAGGCTGATATCTCGGCTCCCGATTGAGGTCTGTGATTGAAGAAACCCGGCGCGGTAGAGGGTGAAGCACACATAACGCCGCCTCCGTAGACACTTAAGGAATTGTGTGTTATCATTTTGGCGGCCGTTGGTGTACACGAATTATAAGAAGAATGCACTTTTATAAATTTTTAAAAGCCGTAGCCTCTAAGGGACAACGGTCTTTTATATTTTCTAAATTTTAAAAATTTTTTCTTAAAATCCAAATTAATTTTGGTTTCACTTTGGTTTGATATTCCTTTTTATAATTTCTTTCAAATTTTTTCAAATTCTTTTTTTTTTCTCATAAATTTTTTAAGTAATTTTCATATTCTTTGAAATATATAATACAATTTAAGAAAATTTAATTTTTTTTATCTAAAACACTTTTAAATTTTTCTATTTTACATTTCTTTAAAATATAATTTTCTTTATTTAATTTTTTTCCAACTTAAAGATTTTTATTTTTTTCGAAAAATTTTCTTGTATTTATTTTCTTTACATTTGTGTTTGATTTTTAAATAAATTTTTTTATATTATAATTTTTTTCTTGAATTTGATTTATTCTTTTTGTTTTATAAGTTTTAAGAAATGCGCGTCATGCGAGTAGCGTAAATCTCAGCTGTTTTCGTAAGGCCTCTTAGAGCCTGACTGGCAAAACATTCGTGGCAAAAGGTACACGACCCGACCCGACTCGACCATTTCGACCTAACGACACATCACACAAATCTCTCTCATTCCACAACTCAAATCCCATAGTTACCATATACATGAAATGCTGTATCTTATGGATTCAATATAAAACCACCCCATTCAATGTACGCTTCACTCCTATAGAGCTATCTCTGTTTGCCGTACAATTGTATCTGAAAAATACTCTACTCATCATACTCAAAGTTTTATGGTGGTGGTAAATTCCTATGGTGGTAGTGGTTAAAAGAACAGTGTAAAAAATGAGTGGTGGTGGGGCAAGACCTTAAAATGTGTTTTGTTGCACTTTTGAGTCAAAAACATTTAACAGCTACTGATACTCTGTGTATCTCTAAAATACTTTACAACTCACATTTATAAGATACTTTTCTGTGCTCTTTTTTTAACGAAACCTCTTTAAAAAACAAGTACTCATTTCAGTTGGATTTTTTCTACTTATTGAGTTCCATTGATTTCTCAGTTTGTGTCATTTTATAAATTTTTTTGTTTATTTTTTTTTTCTTATTAGTTCATTTAGTGTAACTGACAGTTACGTCGTATCTTTTAGGTTGTCGTATCTTTGGGATTGTTTTTATTTATTTTTTTAGGTTGTTTTATCTTTAAGTTTTCTTATTCGTTTTCGGTTAACATTTCTTGTTGGTTTTTTATTTTTTTTTTTATATTTATTCAGTCATTTTTAATTCCGTTAAAAAATCCCTCCCTATATTTGCTTTTAGTTAACTTAAGTGATTTTTATATTTTAACAAAAGTTGTGTGTTATCTGGTTGGCTAATTAAAATGCGTAACTATACGTTAACGTTTCATTTTATTTTGTTAATAGTTTATGTGTTTAGTTAACTTTAGAGCAAGAGGGAAATACTTTATAAATTTTAAATGTTTGTTCCATTAAATTTGGAAAATTTTACGTAGTAAAGCAAACAAACTTTCTACATATTATTCCTTTGATGACCACATGCATGTATGCTTATAACTGCCCACTTATAATTGCCCAGGTAAAAAATAAAGTGAATACACATGATGTATATGCAAAGGTAGACGTGTAATGAGGCAACAAGAATGTAGTGTAAGTCTCCAACTGGTCCCACTTCCTACAAGTTCTCAAACTTTGTCGAAAATAACTTTATTTGATGAGTGAAATAATTAGAATGAAGGTGGTCTAGGGTGTACTCTTTGTGGCATAGCTGTGACTAAGTCACAGATCACGAAATCAAAATAAAACCAAATTGCATCGGCAGAAAGTGTATGTGTTTTAAAATGATGTAAAAATTCTAATTAAACCAATAATACGACGTTACATTAAAAAACTCCTATTACGACTTTAAAACATCCTCCAATATTAAAGTAATGACGTGATAATAACCCACTATTTTTATAAAGCGAATTGAATAATTCCTCCGGAGGAATTGTATGTATTTTGTTTTATAACAATAACAAAATACACACAACTCTTTGACTAAACTATTCCTCTCTCTTGATTAGTATTTATTCATTTATTTTTAATGTTAACAATCTAACCACAAATCCCTAAAAACAAATAATATTTATTTTCTATATTTCTTTTAACTGTCAACAAATTAACTACGAAATCTGTAAAAAAAAACAATCATATAACTAACGAGAAAAACTGTAAAAATAAACGACAATTAACTATAAACAAATGAAAACCATTTTTTAACAAATATTTTTAAATGAAAATATTAACTTTAACAAAAAATCCCTATTAATAAACTAAAGTTAGTTACTGTAAAAATAGATCCGTTTTTACAACATAATTTTTTATTTTTAAAGAGAAACAATATTAAGGAAATTCTTACTACCAATAAATGTGTTTTTTTCACAAGGGGGGAGCTGAAAGGTGGTAAAAAATTAGGGGTGTAAATATGGCAACACTGTAATTGCGCGAGATGTTTAATCTTGAAACAGTTGTTGCTCGCCATAGAATTAAGAGTTGCCGAACTTGTTAAAGCTTTGTATATCATAGCCCTTTTATGTTATTTTACTTTGGTAGGGTTAAGTGCTGTGGGAACACCGAAGGAGGGCATCGCGAAATGTATGATAGATTGAAATACCCATGGGGATAAACCCTGCAACCTTCTGTATAACAGTCCAAAGTGCTAACCATTACATTACAACGCCTACAATTCGGAAGTCACAACCAACAAAAATCGGTTGATCCAATTGCACAATCGATTGGCAACAAATTTTATTGCCAACAAGTATCTGTTTTCTGAATATACAATAATATCCTATACAAAAGTCATAAAATTTCTGGTAGTTTTAAGTAATAAATACAAAAAAAGGTAATTTTTTACCGCATCTTTCGCAGTTAAGATATGGGAAAACTCAACCCAATATTAAACAAGTAAAAATTTATTTTTCTTCTAACTAGAAAATTCTAATGGTATGCTGCAAAACGATCAGAAAGTTACATAATTCAGTTTCGATTAACACTAACAGTTTACTTTTGTTAAACCGAAATGGAAACAAAGTAATAATTCACAACTCATATATTATTGATTATCTTCGGTTGTTCGAAATAATAAACAAATTAAAATAAATATATGTTCAACCAGTAGTAATAGAAGACTTTTAATATTTTTACATTACAAAATTATTGAATGACGTCTATTTTAAAATTTGTATCAAAAAACCTGAACTAATTTAATTTTTGTTTATTTGTAAACACAAATATATTTACAACACAAAATTATTAAGTACGCAAAAATGAACAACTTAAATATATGTATTATATGGTTTCATAATAAATTATTATATTACGCATATGGAAAATATTGTAAATATTAGGGTATCCCGAACCATTCTTACCTGCAAATTTCGCAATGGAAGAACACTCAAACGAAAAAATTGAAAATTGATAACGATATATACGGCTGGTAGTCCAGTACTTGAAATTTGCCAAATTGGTTACAATTTATCCTTAAATTTTTCTACAAAATAGTTCAAAATTTGGAAATCTTGAGCATATTTGGGAATAACATTAAAAAAAATTTAGACCCTCAAATTGTAAAAACAAAAAATCCAAAAAAGTATATATTGGATTATTTTCCTAATAATCTGCTTTTCAATATTTATTTTCTGAAATTTGTTAGAAAGCCTTTACATGATTTAGCAAAATATATAAACATATAAAATAATATAATAATTTTTTTAACCTAATTATGCAGTTGTGAACTAAAGTTGCGATTTTTCATTTTATAAATATTTTTCCACTAATATACTCAAGATTTGAAAACTTTTAAAACAACTTATTTTATTAGTTCTTCAAAATGTTCGACAAAGTCAGCTAGTAGTCAGCTAGTTATATGTTATCTTGTAATTTTTTATTTTTCCATAATCTTTAACATGAGTCGTTCCGGCATCTCAAAATTCACAAGTGAAAAAACGGGCCACCCTAATGTACATTTAAAAAAAAATATATATTAACTTACAACACAAAAAAAAAACTTTTCCATAGTGACCTATAACAAAATATGATTACACTAATTTAATTTAAAATAATACTCTACATTTGTTCATTAATTAAGTTATTGCTATAAGCAAAACAAATTATCAGCTGAAAAATATTTATTCAAGAAAATTAAAAAATACTATGTAAAACAATCATATACCTTAAACTTATTAAAAATTGTGTAATGAATTATATTTTATTAGTCATTTTATATTGCACATATAAAATTTTCGAGGAGGACCGGCATAAGTTTTTAATTCTTTAACGGCCCTGAAATAGAATAAATAAAGTACATATATCAAACAATGGTTGATGTAGTTAGGGTTTATTTTTATTATTTGATATTAAAGGAAAGCTTGTAGGACGATTTTAACAAAACTTAGGATCGACATTACAGAGCTTCAGCTTGTAGCATAATGAAACTTCCAAAATATATAATTAAATATACGGCTTTTTTAAAAGCTTTCTTCAATTTAAAATATTCAATTTGAAAGATAAATATTTATACTGAAAGGGTTTTTTTTGGTTTGAATATAATTTAGTTAAAAGAAAAATACAAAATTAAAATTAAGAGAAAATATTTTAACCAATTGGAAGTAGTGGCACATTTCTCTCAAGGAGGGTGAAACAAGGCGTCTGAAAAAGCTTAAGTTTAAAGCTAAGCCATATGTCCAAGTCTTTACAAAATCTCGTGAAAAATTCCTGCGATTTAAGTGTAGACAACAGTGTATTATATGTCCTTAAATTATGGATTATCGCTTTGCTAACACCTCACGAAAACAAAAAAAAAAACCAACTTGGTCTCAAAAATAAGATTGTGAAAAACAAATTCATATTGGTAACCCATAGCATTCTTTGCAGTTGTACTAAATTTAAAACAAAAATTCTCAATTTTCTACCAATTTTTGTTACCGATGTTAGCAAAATATTTTATTAATGGCGAACAGTTTTTTTTAAGTTAAAGAAGCACAAGTATATTAATAAAATTTGAAAAAAAAAATATTATTCTAATTATTTAGCAAAAACAAATTTTTCAAATCGATTATCATTTGTTGTCGTTTGCAAAAATTTTTCTAAAATTTGCTAACGGTCACTATTTTTTTGCTATATTCACTTGACTAATATTCACATACATGTTTTGCTTAATGTAGCTAAATAATCTGTTGGCCTAAAGTCTTATTAGGCTATTGTCAGAGTGGGCGCTACAAGAGATCCTAAAAACCACTGCTAGAGCACATAAGAATGTGCTCGCTCGAAAGATGTCAGAGTAAAAGCGAAGTTAGAAGCGTTTATGCACTATAAAACAGCTTGTGTAATGGTTTGTAGCATCTAATCGCTTCTAGCTTGGCTTCGCTTGTAGCGGTCTTCTTTAAGACAAAATTATGTTGTCTGAATAGATTTTCTATTGTCATAACCGAAAAAATCTCGAAAATGGAAGTTTTAAGTAGCAGAAAAAGTAAAATTTAACAAAATTGAAAATCACTTAAAACAGCTTTCGGAAGACATCATTAATGAAAGTAGTCCAATTTTTCCATTGTACTTTCGATTAACAACATATTCAGCATTCGATTGTCTGTAACTTCAACAGTCTTTTTAATTTTAGTATAAAAATTAAATTTAAAAATTTTTTAAAATTATTTATTATACGATTTTTAAAAACTGTTTTAAAAATAATTTAGTCTATGCAACCAGAAAACAGATTCGTGCTGGCAAGCGATTCAGCTGCAACAACCAAATTCTTTGGCTATGAATACCATATCGTTATTCAGTTAACCAACATTTTGTTGTAGCACTCAAATTACTCTTGTCTTAATTGATTTTTGCTGCCACAAACTAATAACACCGTTACCACAACCTAAATATACAATCGGTTGTCAGCATGAATCTAGTTTTTCTCTGTACTTTTGACCGTTTTAAGGACTGGATAATATCTTTTACAGTTTTAGTGTAATTTTATAAAAAAAAAAAACATTGCAAAATGTTAAATATAACCAAAAAATATCCTACTTTTACAATATCTATGAAAATATATTTTTATTCTGTTGCGAGATCAGAAAATATATATGTATATATATATTTTTTTTTTTTTGTTATATAATTTTTTTAATTTTTAATTAAGTAATCATAGAGAATACACAGAAAAAATTATTTAGACTAGCCAGCTACGACCTTCATCGACATTTTTCGTGCCCTTGAAAGTGCTAATTGTAAATATCTCTACACTCAGAATATTATGTAGTTAACTGTTTATAGTTTAATGAAAAAGTTTTCCGTTCCATTTAAAAATAAAGGAACATACATTTATTTTTCAAAGAAATATCTACATTAACTTTTTTATACATTTATTCGAAATAATTTACTATCATTAACCATTTTTTTCAGTTTCATTTATTTTTTTCATTTGTTTGAAATTTAATAATAATTTACCAACAAAACGGAAACTTGTGGTTTATTTGTGTCCGTAACAGTTATTAAAAACTTAAATTTTGTTTGCTGTCTGTTTCAAAAAAAAAATATTCAAAAAATTTTAATTTGTTTTTTTATTTAAATTGGTTGTATATATACAAAATTTTTCAATTACAAGAACTTTATAAACACACATACATAAACAAATACATTCACACAAAAAGTGTTTATAGCTTTATATGCATACATACATTTTGTATTGTACGAGTTTATTAAAAAAAAAAACAAAAAATACAAAAAACGGAAATAATTTCAAATAAATGAAAAAACATTTATTTTTTAAGGATTGGTAGGTAAAATTTTGACATTTATTTTAACTGATTATAACATTTGTTTCTTACGGATGTGTCAGTTGATTAATCAACATTTAAAAATAAATAACAAATGACATTTATTTTAAATGAAAATTAAGTAGCCGGTTAAATGAAATATCAATTCATTTAAATGATATTTTCAGTTATTTTAACTTACAAACTTTTTTAAGTGTATTTAACTCATAAATCAAGGGGAAAAGCTATAAATGGCTAACATCCAGTTGATTTGTTATTGAGTTTACATGAAATTTTCTTACCATTTTTGAACTTTTACAACTTCAGCAGAAATTTTTATTGACTGATCGCCTAAATTTATAAGTAGAATCTGTGCTTGAGGAGAAATTATTACTCACTTAAAAAAAATTTAAATATTCTTAAAAAAAACTAGAATATAAAGCTTTAAATTAGTAATTTGGGTTTTTCATAGGAATATTTGACAGCCCTATATAGCAAGCATTTTTAAATTGTTGCTGCTTAATTTATAGCTTATAATGCATGTAATCTTATAACGTTTTCACTAATATAATTTTCGGTTTTCTTTAATAAGATCTCAAAGTTTCAATCTTGCCTACCAACAACATTGGCTTTGAAAGTGTCAAGTGGCCCCTTAATATATTGTAAATATATATTTAAAACTTAATAATATTTCTTATACATAATGGTGCCTTTTTAATCTTAAAACCAATTCGATACTGCGATTGATTTAGGGCACGAATTTTTGGCGCTCTTGAATCAATATGACAACATTTTTAAACATTGCGTATACGTTACTTATCCTAAGTAATTAAATATCACTCATACGCAATTATACCGTATATACAAGGAATTTAAAGTCTATTTTACAACTTATTCCTAGGCGTCATGTTTTTGGTCGCAGAGGATGGCACTACAAATTACAGAGAAAATTCGATCTATCATTAAAAACAAAATATTTCTCGTGACGTCAATATGAACCGTGAAACCGAAAACTAAAAACATCCCGGCTGTTAAAATATATGCACAACAACCGATTTTGATCTTGTATGTATTAAATTTGAATATATAAATTTCAAATTTGAAAGGAAAATTTAAATAATATAAAAATATTTGAGTTTGAAAATTAAACATAAGTAACTTTATAATGCTATGTGCATTGTTATGGTTTAGGAGAACGGTTTGAAGCTTGATGACTTTAATAATTATTTTAAATTAAAACTAGAAAATAAGTGAGTATAAAAAATACAAAAGTGATTTCCAGCAGGTTATAAATATTTAAATGGTGATAACAACTTTCTAGGCTATGCTGGAAATATCAGTGACAAATACCTAAAGATATTTCATGATTTATTCATTACATGTCACCAAGCCATCGTGAAGCCATCTTTATGACTTTTGCATCGGTATTGTTTGTACTTGATTTTAAGAAAAATTTATACACGAATTAAATTAAGATTTCTTTTAGGCTAAATAATTCCCAAATTTCTTTATATATTATTAAACTATTTATAATTCGGTTAACATTTTAATAAAAGTTTTTGGGTTTTTTCATGTCCAAATTGATCGAAATAGCTACAAATTGATCGAATAGAATCAAATAATCCAACAAACTGGAAATCCATTTTTAGACCCTAAAAAAATGAAAGAAATATTAATATATTTAGAAGAAATATTACAGAATTTGTTAGAAATAATTTGATTTGAGAGCTTATAAAGAATTTGTAAAATATATATATATATATATATCAGAATAATTTTAAAAAGTATTATATACTACTACTAACTAAATAAAAAAAAAATTATAATAATACCATTCAGCTGAAAATTTTAAAATTTGAGCACAAAATTGATACCAAAATTTCCGTTATAAATAATATGTTTTAAATTTTTAGTTGATTAGTTTTGGCCCACTTTTATAATAAAGAACATTCATGAAAGATACAATTAAAGTTTATTTTTTTTTAAGTTTTAAATGCAAATATGGACTACAATAACTCTGTGGGTTACATAAAATAAATTGGCTCGTTAACGCGCAACATCTTGCCGAAAAGTTCAAAAGCCTTAAAGTTACTCCATTAGAAATAATTAGAATGTTCTACTGGGCGTATGAGTAATACCTTAACTATTACAAAAAACATAATAATCATACGCCCAGTAGTACTTCCCCAAGCGTAAATTTTGGGAGAAATTCACACATATTATTTGATACAATTGGCTATATCTTCGGAATATGTGAATGGATTTCCTAAATTATAAATTAATTTTTTGCTAGAATATCTGCTCTACGCCTAAAATAAAAAATAATTGTTGTTTTTGCTCACTTTATATTTTTTACGATGCTTTGAAAATATAGAAAAACCTGGTTTGGCAAATATAGATCTAAATTTTACTAAAATTTTAGTAGACCTTTAATATAAATCGATTAGCTAAATTCAGTCAATTTTTATACTACATAATTAACTGCAACTGAACTGAATAAGTCAAATTTCCAGTTACTAGCTAATTGATATAAAGATAATAGGGCTAAGATAAATTATTTTGAAGCCTTTCGCGGACCACTTTAAATGTAAATATATAAATGTAGTCCATGCACTGAGGGATTCACAAATGTTCCAGTTTCCAATGTCTTACCGCTAAAACCTATTGTTAATGAGCGCCATTAACAGCTTTTGTCCTTTGTTACTAATGTAAAGAACAATAATACTAAATACTGCCTCGAACATGTCGAATTTCCAACCTTATTATGAACAAAAGTGAGGCCGGAGAGTCATTGAATCTTAGTTTGCGGGGAGCATGCTCTATATGAGCAATTGCGTCGGAGGTGGTTCAGTTGCTTTAAAGCCATTTGATGATTCAAAAACAAGGAAACTGGAACGAAGGGCGGCTTTTCGCTTATGAACAGCACCTCGAACGCCAAAAAAGGAAGGATTTTCTGCATCGCATTATGAGTGGCGATGAAAAATGGATCCATTACGACAACCCCAAGTTCAAAATGTTATGGGTTTTCCGTGGAAAGCCAATAACATCCTTCGCAAAGCCGAGTATTCATGGCATGAATCATATCCCCTATATTTGGTGGGACCAGCGCGGCATGATCTACTATGAGCTGCACAAACCTAATGAAACTATCACGGGGGAAAGCTATCGGACTCAGCTCATGCGTATGAGCACCGCGCTGAAGCAAAAACGGTTGAAATACGGTTGGAATACAAAGCACAACAAAGGGATTTTGCAGCATGACAATGCTCAGGCACATGTTGCAAGACTGGTCAAGGCTTACTTAGACACTCTGAAATGGAAAGTTCTACCCCACCTGCGTATTCTCCAGATATCGCTGCTTCCGACTACTACTTGTTCCAGTCGCTGACACATGGTATGTCCCAGCAGAAGCTCACTTCATATTATCAATGAAAAAATGGGTTGATGATTGGATTGACTCAAAAGTCGAGTCGTTCTTCCGAGCTGTTATCCGAAATATGGGAAAATTGTGACGAGCAATGAAGAATACTTTTAATAATATATTTGTAAACATTTTTTCTCAATAAATCCGTAAATTTAAAAAAAAAACACAAATTATGAATTCAAGGTCCCAATATTAAAAAAAATCAAAAATATTTTATAACTACAAAAAACCAACGTGTAAACTTTAAACTTAAAATTTCCTACCATATCATAACAAAAAATGTTGCCTACAATTTAAAATTTTAATAACACACAAAATATTAAAGTGGACACTACAAAAAAAAAAAAAAAAATAACAAAAAACAGTGTTGTACATAACGAGTCCTTTGTAAATAAAGAGGACAAACACAAAAAAAAATGTGCATAACAAAAAACTAAACAAGAGAAATATACAGAGTATATAAGGCCAAACAGTGCCATGGCACTTTGCACTACATTTACAAACTGAATTGGACCACAACCTCTTACTATACTCATGGATTATTCTATTTTTTATATACATATGTATATACACACCAACTACATAGATACATATAAAATGGCAAAAAAATCTATATATATATTTAGTATATTTTTTTTAAATCATATTGTTTTTGTTGTTATTCGAGGCGCAAAGGCTAGGCCATTTGGAGCAAACGTACAATTGGATGATGAACGAGTGAGAGTTCGTCTAGGATACATTGGGGTTGGCCTAATGTATTTTGTTATAAAAGTTTTTGTTTTGTTTTTTTCTTTGCCAGCGTTTATGGTTTGTATGGTTGTGTGCATGTATGTTTGTTTATATAGAGAGTATATTTATACCACCTATAAATGGCTTTAACACATTTGGTACCGAGACGCCCCCTTTGACTTGTATGATACAAACAAGTCATAAGTAGTAATACTCAGTTTTTTAATGGAGCATTAAAGGAAGTTTAGCTATACTATGTGTATAACCTACAATAAGAATAAATGCGCTCAAAATTTTCCAACTCTTTTTACAAGTGGAAAATCAAAAAAAAAAAAAATCTTATAAGCAAATTTTTAACAAATATTGTAAAAGTTTTCTAACTGTAAAACTCAAACCTAATAAGAAAATTGTAGATAAAATCTTATTAGAAAAGTTTGCTTATTTGTTTCCCACTCAATTTGAGTTTTACTCATTCTCAGAGTAATAACATTCGTTAAGTTTTATTTTTGTTTATTCCAAATTTTCTCTTTGCCTTTCTCTTTATATAACACTCTTTACAACTCACTCAGTTTGTGCTAATAAATGAAAACGCCTTCTTTTGGATTTGTTTATGTTGTCTCTTTCTTGCTAATAGTCCCCCTAATAAGGTTTTTTCTAACCTTTATATTAGACGCATATGCTTATCATTAACTGTATCGGAATTTAAGTCAAGTGACAAAAATACAAAAAAAAAATCCATTCTTCCATTTAGCGCCGCTAGATGTCTCGTTTTGGCTCATTTAGCTGCAGAAAACTTTTATCAGCCAGTATGCCACCCAAAATGATACGCAATGGTGAAATAATATAACAAGTGGGCCAAGGGAGATATATTTACCAGGGATGATATGTTAAATTATACACTAATATAACTAATTAAAGAAAGGACTATTTTAGTATTTCGCCTGTAAAAAAAAGGTCCCAAACTAAAAGTCCAAAAATTATTAAAAAAAAAATGTTTTTAAATTACCAAAAAGTCGTATTAATTGTACCCCTTTAGATAATTTTTCCGTACACCACCAAGTGCTGAAATTTGTAATAAACAAACATTTTAGACACATATAGAGGCCCCCTTCTATCAATCGTCCGTCGCCGACTGTAGTTTATTGAAAAGTAATATGTAAAGTTTGTTTTTAAATAAAGAATCAATTGAATACATAGAAAACATAACTATTTGAATCAGTCATTTAAAAAACAAACTACAAAAATATTCGGACTTTCAGTAGAAGTTGATATTTGCAGTTAAATGTAAAATCTTATGTTTTCTGTTTCCAAAAACAGAAATTCAAATTAATTATTTAAAAATAAATTACTGGAAACTGTCCTCATATACTTACAAACAAAAAAAAAATATAAAAATATATAAATATATTTTGTTTTGCAATTACACATACAAATAAAAAAATTTCTAATTTGAAAAACAAACAACAAAAAATCTTTCTTTTTCTAAAGTTTTGCCATTTAATATTGAAGAACAAAATTGATTATATATAATGAAAAATCAATAGGACTATTAATTGTATTTTAATTTAATATGTGTTATAAATTGTTTTTAACGAAATATTTTTGTGAGTATATTCTCAATTTTTTCAAAATAATTCCTATCATCATGCTAAATCAAAATTTCTAACTCTCTTTTATCTATTAAAATTTCACCCCCAACACTGGTGAACTTTTAATCAGACTAGTGTATTCCATATCATAATTGATATGCCCGACTTCCAATTATATAATCATATTCTATAGTTCTATTTAATATAAATTTCTTAAAATTATTTGTTTAAAATAAAATCATTTGAAAATTTCAGACCCAACACTGGTGAACTTTTAATCAGACTAGTGTTATTTATACCATAGTTGACATGCCCGTCTTCCAATTTTTTAATCATATTCTATAGTTTTATTTAATAGACATTTCTTAAAATTTTTGGTTTAAAATAAAATCATTTGAAATTAGGAATTTTAGCAAATTTATGTTAAAGTTTTCAAGATATCGTTGCTGCACGCACAAGACATATGTTTTTTTTTATCAGGTTTTCCAACGAGGAAAAAACTGATTTCTTCCGTCAATTTGCTATCTTTTTAGGACTTATAAGTTGACTATTGGCTCATTTCAAATTACATCTCCCTTGTATTTTTTGTTGGGTGAAATTGATCCGATTGCACACTACAACACAAAAAATTAATCGGATCAACAAATTCAGAAAGTTCTGAAGATGTAGATCATAAATGTAAGCAACAAATTTAAAAATTAGCTCCCCTTTTTAAAATATTCGCAAATTTAACTTCCACCAAAAAAAAACAGATTTCTTTTTAAAATTGTTTATTTGTTCATATACACGAGGAAACTACGGAAAATTTTTGATTTGAAGTATATACTTTCAGCTTTAAACCCCATAGAAATAGATTAATATTTCGATTTTATTAAGGATGTAAGATGTTCTGGCAATTAAAGTGAAAACTTAACTTATTTTTCTTGCAAAATATTAGTTTACGTCCCATTTAATTCATTTTGTTCAATTTAAAAAGAAATATTTTAAATATATATATTTTTTTCAACTGTGCTATATGAAACATACAAACAGCAGGTTTAGTATAATTTTAATTAAAATTTGACCCCAGAAGTATCACCTTTGCAGATCCTCCATTTCACCTAACTGAGGTAGTTACTAAAGAAATCATACGAAAAGTTAATCCAATTATTTTAAATTGCAGACATCATAAATATATCGACAGGTAAAAACTAACCGCTTCCTACACACCCTGTGGTATTCTGATATTACCCTACGGGAAATGAAGGGTCGATTGATCCAAGGTAATAAATCTGTGATAGATGAATGAGGGACATGTCACAAAGCTGGTGTAAAATATAATTCAGTGTCTGAAAAACTGTCAGTGTCCTAAATATTGAAATGGTGGCAGAACATTGACTGGTTCTTTCTGGATATATCATGTAACTAAAGAGAAGTGAACATAACACCAATGTGGACTAAGGAAATTAGGACTATTGTAGTTGAAATAATGAAAGAGCATGGAACTGGTTCAACAAATTTTGCTGTGTATCCCGCGACTGTTGCAAAGCTGACATAATACTGAAGTACTACTAATCTAGTTCAAAAAGAAGTGATTACCCAACTGTTTAGATAGTGACATATAACTGAATTAACTCTTTTTCCTTAACATTGTTAAAATTTTATTGCAAAATTCATCAAATTAAAATATATAAAAATTATTTTTCACTTGACTCCATTATGGACACTGTTTTATTTCCACGGCTATATAATTAAAAATGGCTGTTTATTGAATAAAGTGGGATATGATTTAATGTAATTTATATTAAATTACTTTTGTTTCGATAGAATAATTTGTTTTATAAATTAATTCGTGAAATATATATCAATTTCATCAATTTTTGTTGGAATGATTTGTTAAAAATAATTCACTGATTAATATTAACGATTCATTGATTAATTCTAACGATCACAAAAATTGTAAAATGGTCAAAAATTCGCGAAATTTTAAATTGAAAGTCGCTCAAACACTCCACTCTAGCTCAGACAATATGGTTGAAATCAAAAAATAAATATTTTTGAACATAAACCAAAAACGATCTTTTTGAATTCGCACTAATTCGAGAAGATCTAAAGTTTTTGATTTCTAATTTGTTTAAAGTACTCGATTTTTTATAAAAACATTGATTAATTAGGAGTAAATTTAATTTGCATCTGCAATTTTTATTAAGTCAATGAATTAAATATAAATTCATTTATTACATATAAAATACATTAACTCATAAAAAATTTATTTTAATTCGTGAATAAAGACCAATTCCATTTAATAATTTTTTAAAATTAAATTATTTGATTTTGATTTACTATTCTCTCTTGGAAATTTTCCAAAAATTCTCTTTTTGGAAAAATATTTTGGATGTGATTTTAAAAGTAAAGTAAAAGGAAAAATATTGGCAGCCAAAGAGCTAAACTTCGTTCTAGAGCATTAGCGTTAATAGGACTGTCTGGAAGGAGACTTGCCTCCATAGACCTGCTTTTATCCCAACCTATAATTTGAAAATTTTGAATTAATTTTTTGTTTAATTAAAAAGCAAACAATTTGTTGTTTCTCAATTTTGTTAAAATTTGAAAAATATTCACATTCTGTGACTGCACTTTTTTTTTTTTTGAGTAAATAATTTAAAATCGTCAAATACAAAAAAAATGTAAAAACTTTTGTAATAAACATTGCAGATAAATTCAGTGACTGGACCTTATGAAATCTTTCAGAAACACGTTCTTAATTTAAAACACGCGGAAGAAATTTTGACAGGTTACATGCTAACTAATTTTCGTTTGCTCTGTGGCATGTGCACTTGCAATAGTAAAGTGATATGTCACGAAACAATTCATTCATGCAGTGATATGGTACCCTACACAAGGTCAGAGATATGTCGCAAGTAGCTTAAAAGGTAGAAATTGCCACCTCCTATGACAAGCCCATGTTAAAGTTACCGGTTACTTTCATATAAGAGAATCAACTCGAGGACCGGTTTCTGCCACAAAGTTCCGGTCACGTGACTAACTCTGTGACTGTTCCATTTCCCGTAGGGTATCTACAGGAATTATTGTTTGTTTCCTAACTTGAAAATTTGGCCGGAAAGCAAACTTTTTTTTACAAATTCGCAAGTGTATTGAAAATTTAGTTTTTTTTTGGAAAAGCTTGACAAATCGTCATATTCTAAGGGTATTGAAGAATTAAATGACCGTTGACAGAACTGCATTACACTTTCAAAAGTTTATGTTGAAGAACAAAAATGATGAGGTTGAACAAATAGCAAGAGAGGTTCGAATTTATATCTTAACTTCTTTATATGGTGTAAAATATTGTTTACATAATTTTGCTTCATTTATTGCCACACTCTAATTTATTTCTGTTGAAATTTACCCAAGTTATAGTAGAAAACTGTACTCCTACTCCAAGTTGGGCGAGCGTAAACGAAAAAAGTACACAAATTAATGAACACAAAATATGTAAAATTACATAAAATGTGCGTAAAATTTAAATCAAATTTTAAAATTGAAAAATAAATTTACAAAATTTGTGCGTAAAAAAACACTATTTTACTGTAAATGTATAGATAAAATTAGGTAGAATCGTATAAAAATGCGCATATTTTCTACTACGATGTTGAAAATTAAACAGCCCAAAAATGTTTGTTTTGTAATAACAGCAATAAATTTATTGTCGAGTAACTCATTATAAGAATTAAACAACAAATTTTTTGTTAAGTTATTCCAAATAATTGATAATATTAAAAAACTAACGAAGTTTTCTTTTTTAATTTCTAAAATTTTTTAGATTTTTTTTTTTCAATTTCAATAAGTCATAGTTTTTTTTTTAACTTTATAAGTTATTTTATTAACAAACTTTGTGCGTAAAATTTTTATTTAACAAAATAATACTAATTTTAGGCATAATGTGTTTAATTGTAAACACATAGTGTTTAAAAATACTTCGTGTGTGTATTATTGTATATGTAAGTGTGCGCAAAAAAGTTTTACGCCTTTGGTGTTTATATTTACCTTATTTTTGTAATATTACATAAAACTTTACCCATTTTATAGTAGTAAATTTACAAGCATTTTTTAGAGTGTACATTTAAGTTAAATTTAGTTGAATAGAAATAAAAGTCTATCCTGCTAAAATCAACAGAAATATTTGCTATAAATAAATAGTATACTGCCGATTTCTAATATTCGGCAACATTTTTTCAAAATTTTGCAGGGTAAATTGGCATTTTCAATTAACTAAAACGTAATTCATATACAACAACAAATTTTCACAGTTTTATTTTTGATCTCTTAGTAAAAAAACAGCAGTTTTTTCCGCAAATAAATTTTAAACTGATTTTTTATAAATCTATAAAAAAATTGTATACCCTTTTATCTTTTTGGGTTATAAAATCATTTTGAAACTTAAACCAAAGATTGTTTTCGTCCCTGCGTAATTTTTTGCCATTAAAAGTACTTTTGTCTCCACTTTGTCATCACTATTTACAAACAATAGAATAGAATAAAACAATAAGAGGGCCAAAGTGGGAGTTTATACACTTGTAGTTTGGCTCGGTTAGTTATTTTTATTTTTTCTTCATCTTTTATTTTTTATTACATTTGAACCTTATTCTGTAGGTTCTCGCTACCTCTTGTTAGTCATGTGTTCAGACATTTTATACTATAACTCGCTCTATAATGATTTCTAGAGTGTGTATATTGTGTGTATTTTCTGGTGTACTCTGTGTGTTGTTAGTTGGCTTTGGCTCTTTCTAACTCGATTCATTGGAAGTTCGCGCATCCGTGCAGCACCTACACCCTTTTGGGTTAAATACTGACAACCCCATGTTACGAACCTCGTTTGCTATATATACATTTTTACAGTGGTATAAGACAAAAAAATATTTATATATATATATTTTTTTTTATTTAGACAAAAAGTTTTTTCTTTCTATTCCTTTTTTAGTAGCTTGATGTGGCAGTGTGTTTTCCTACCACATTGTCTAATGTGGGTTGCTTGTTAGGTGGCTTTATGGTGTTGAACATAATGAATTTCATTTGTGTCCTTGTTTTATTTTTTTAGTATTTTCTTTATTTTTTTTAATAAAAAAACGTTATATATGGAAAATGTTATAGAGTCTTAACTAATGTGTTAAATGGACAGTGTGCCATTAAGTTTAAAACAATGCTTGATATTGGAGGTGATACTATAGAAATTTAAAGAAAAGACCAGGAACTAGTTATAAGAACGTAATTTTTGGAATTTTTTAAAGTTCTCAGATTTTAAAATTATAGGTTTGTTATTTCGAATTTTATATAAATATTCTATACGAACTTAAGTAGATATAGACTTGCTGAGTAGTTAAAGACATCGCGGCTTATAAATTAAAAATGTTTAATAAATATTATAAATTTTTGTATTTTTAATTTGATAAAATATTAAAATTAACAAAAGCTAACAAATAAATTATATCTTTGTAATTATACACCCAGAAAATAGTATCAGTTGTGGCCTCCGAATTTGTTGCAAATGTTCAAATTGTATTTGCTTACCAAAAAAAAAAAGAAAAGTCAGAAAAGTCTTTACAAGTAGTTATGGATATCGATATAAAATTCGAAAAAAATAAACATTGTTTAAAATGGTGCCAAAACTATTTTAAGTTATATATAGGATGTAAAAGAACAAAGAATCAAATAAGTACTATACATCTTAATAATATAGATACTCAACAAGTAAAAAAAAGGCTTAAATACGGCTGTGCCGAATCTTTGAATACAATCCACCAATATCCCCAATAAATAGTATCTACTGTTTTTAATATAAATAATGTAAAAAATTTTTGAAGAAAAATTATGGACGTGAGAAAAATTTTTTTGAGGTGAATAACTTTTTTTAATGTGGAAACAAATTTTGTCGGGTAAAAAAAAATTTTGTGGTAAAAAAATTTTTTGAGGTGAATACAAAATATTATTATGTACCAGTCGCTGCTATGAATTTGTACTGAAATGCGATACATCAATTTGTAATGAAAATTTAGAGGTACCTTCATATATTTACTCATAACTTTTTAACTGCTGAACTGATTTTGCTCATTTCCAATACCAAACTGAAAGGATGTCCAATAATCATAGTAAAAATTATCGCACCCGCTTGCGTCTTCGCGTGGTGATCGCCAATTCAACAGACTAGGAATTGAAAAAAATTTGCTTTAGAACAATACAGACCTTAAACAAACAAAAAAAAAATATTAAAATGTACACTTAAAATAGTTTGTAAGTTAAAAACAGATGATACCATTTGCAAGAAATGATATTTCATTTAAAAACAGGTCTACTTACTTTTCATTTAAATCAAATGATCTATGATATATATTTTTAAATGTTTTTAAGATTAATCAGTTAAAATAAATGTTAAAATTTTACCCACCAATTCTGTAAAAAAAAATAAGTGCTTAACTCATTTATTTGAAATTGTTTCTATTTTTGTATTTTTGCTTATTTTTAACCTACAAAATATATGGATGGATGTCTATAGACACAGTTTGTGTGCATGTGTTTGTGTATGACAATTTTACTATCGAATCTATTAAGATTCGCTTGAAATATATGCCGCTTTGGATATGTTTCTACTGAATGCAAGATACAAGATTTTCGAGTAGTTCATCCTGGTTAGAGGTACCTTTTTAAGGGCCAATCCAGCAATTCACTTCTACACTCAGAAAAAAAAGTTAGTAGAAAAATTTGTAAACGGTTTTCAATCCCACTTTACTATTTTTGTACTGATTTTTAGTAAAAAAATTATTATTTAACAAATCTTTATGCTATTTACATTTTATAAATTACAGAATTTTTGCAAAATATTTACAAACTTTTGTTGCTAATTTCAGAAAGCATTTTACAAATTTTTGAAAACCGATTTGTTAAAATTAGCAAAAAAATTACTAATTTTAAAAAAGTCGATGTTGAAGGAAATGTTATTTCTAATAATTACAACTTATACATACAAACTTAAATTGCCCTAAAATGTTACATAGGACTAAAAAAGGGATCGGAAGTGAAGATACCGACTCATGTCTAAAAAGAGGACATCCACTTAAAATAGCACTAAAAAGGTTTTTTAGTTCTAAAAATCAGCCCTAAAAACAATTAAATTTAACCTTAAAAGTAAAAAAAAAAATTGACTAAAATATTTTTCAAAACAGAAATTACCAAATTAAAACAAAATGTAAAATTCGTTTATGTTTTAACAATTTTTAAGCCTTTGATTTTTTTTTCATTTTGTATAAAACATCTTTTAAAAAATGTCAAAATTTTTGATGCTCGATAATATTTTTACTAATATGTACTAATATTTTTACTAATATTTTTTGCTGATTTTAGCAAACAGATTTTTAATTCCACTTTACAAAAAGTCTACTAAAATTTAGTAGCGGCTACTAATTTTTCTACTAATTTCATTGTACTACACGTCAGCAGACATGTGTTGCTAAGATTAGCAAAAATTACCGCTGGGCTCAAATTAGCAGAATTTCCCGTAATAACAGCAAAATTTTCAGTTGCCATTACAGACTTTTTTTGGTGAGTGTAAGCGGCTGGGTCAAAAAATAAATAATGGACTAGATGTAGCTTCTATAGTTGCAATCTGTCTGTTTGAAAATCTTGCTGCCTCCCGAATCATATTACTGCTCCTGGCGGAAGGAATTCCCGAAATATAAGGATATTTAGGGATAGGTAAGCGGCTATACAGCCGCAATCCTTAGGAGCAAGAAGGAAATAAATAAATTCTTAACCAAGGGTAGTATTGAGAAAGTATTTGTTACGAGGCATTATAACATCGCAAGAAAAGGCTGACGAATTGGCTATAGAAGGTTTTTCTGTTAGTGCAGTCAACTTGGAGAACGCGGAACCATTTCAGGCTTTTAGATCTGAGCTACGATAAAACCTTACAAAAAAACGACGCTGGAGCTTAAGTTTTTTTAATGTAAAATGTACAATATGTTTCCCAATAGTAAAGGCATATTTACTGGACAATTTTTTTTTTCACTAAAAATCTGATATTTATTTAATGTGTTGTTGTGATATGGCATAATTTACTTAGGAGATACTTTTTAAAATTTCTTTTTAGAAGCTATTAAAGATGAGGTTTAAATGGGAAAATATTTCTCCTTAATCACTCACACTAAACCGACGGACTCAGGAACTTAAATCTTGACGTAAAATGTTTTGGCAAAGGAAAAACTCCCCCTTAAAGTTGTGCTTAAACAAGTTTTGCTGAATATCCAAAATATGTTTTTCCTGAAGTATGAGCTAATTCACAAATAAGGTAATTTTTGGAATATCCAGCGAGAACGTTAAAAACGGTATTAAAAAGGGAAAATCGGGAGCAATAAACTTGAAATTTAGCACATATAAGTCCAAACTATTGAATATTCTGGCAATTTTGCGGAAAGAGACAAAATGTTGAAAAATAGCTGACATTTAAAATAAAATATGTGTTCTTGCGGTATGCGCTTATTCCTTGAAATGATACTATTTGAAAATTATAACATGGATATAGGAACTTGAAATGTGTGTAGATATCCTCCCAGACAGGATTATTTGATATTTTTATAGAGGGTACCAGAAAAGAGGACATGACTCTCATAAACAATTGTGTTGTTATCTAGATGAATTGGATTTTAAGATAAAATATTGTCCTTTTATTTTTATTTAGTTAAGATAAGAATCTGAAATTTAAACATCCACGGCAAAAGTCTAAACAAATTTACAACAATAATATATTTTAATACTTCAAACTATCCCCAGCAAAAAAAATGGTAGTCATTCTGTGACTATAACTTCTTTTATTGCTTCCTAAACTTCAGTTGACATTCTTTTATGATTTTTTGGTGTTATTCTAAGGCACTTTCAAAAGAATTCATGTGTTCATATTTCAAATTCAGTAGTGATCTGGATATAAACCCGATGCATATCTTAAAAAATCACTCTTCATTACTTCTAATGCATAAGTTATAGTACATTTTTTGAATCTAAAGCATTTATTCAAACTGAAAAAATAGTTCTGATTAAATTTTTTAATTTTTTTATTAAATCATTTTTTATATATTACTTTCAAATTTCATGGGGGTTAGAATTTCTGCAGTTTCGCAATTTTTATAAAAGTTTTGAAATATCACGAAAAACTGTTTTTTTTACCTGACCTGTCATTTGCATTTTTTCAGCCTTAAATATTTTTTTGACCACGCAATCTGTGCATTTTTGCATTATGTACTTTATTTAACACTAAACCATTTCCAGTTTTAATTCAGAATTTATCAAAATAATTTTAAAATTGTGTAAAAATTATTTCAAATTGCCCAAACATATTTTTAAATTGTGCAAAAATTATTTAAAATTGTTCAAAAATATTTTAAAATTGTCTAAAAATGTTTCCAAATTGTACAACCAGTTTTTAAATTAGCCAAATATATTTTAAAATTTGTCTAAAAATTCATTAAAATTTTTGAAAAATGTTTCAAAAATGCTTTTTTACTAATGCAGAATTATTTATTTGGTTTAATAAAGTGTATTTGTATATCAATGCATAAATTTCGCTTCTGTAAAACTTATCTTTTCTGCATTGTTATGAAATAAATTTTCATAAAAGCTTAAATACTACAAAGTATATGAACATTTTCCACTCATGCATCAGGATAACCTTATCATTGTATTATCATTGCTTCCTTAGAGTAAAGTATAAATAATGCTAGTAGCTACATTTGAATACTGACATCCTATGACACGCTAATGTTAAATTCATCGATGAAACCATTAGAAAAGAAGTAATGCCTTTGCCATAGTAGTGATGCTTTTATTGCTTCTTTGGCAGCTTCATTTTTGCTGGGATCGGTAACGAGGTATTGGCCTTTTAAGCTACTTTTTCTATAAAATTTATTTTAGAATTGATTGAATTCAAATTAAAAATTATGTAGGGGATTTTAATTTCGCTCAGTAATATTTAAAGATTAGCCAAATATAATTTAAAGATTAGAAAATTTTCGAATATTTAAAAAAAAAATTAAAATTTTTTATGATTGTGACGTTATTTAAGCCCACTGTTGACCATAGTAATCTGGTATGCCATTTACACATAATATACTTAACAAACTTTAGCAAGCAACTTCTATTAGCATATTTTAATTTATAGTAAATACTAACCAATGGTAATATAAAACGGTCATAGACCATAAACCCAACCACCACCTTCTTTCACTCTTTCAACGTTGTTTAAGTAAAAGTGACATATAATATAACATATACAAAAATATTTAAATATATGATGATAGTCCAGTCCAACTACTTTAATGGAGTTAAGAGGCACAGTATAAATAAATAGAAATATATATACAGTGAACTGTCGGTTTAACGAATACCATGTTTAAAATATCTCGATTTAAAGATCCGGTAATTTGTTTAAAATTTGTCAAGCTATTGACTATGTAACGGTAATTTAGGAATTGTTTACAAAGTTTAATGATATGACAATATATCGATCGTTAAGCTGGGAGCCCACTGTATTTACGGAATAGCACAAGTGTTAATGGACATGACATGCAAAGTACTTGTAAATTATATATATACTTTTTTAGTTTATTTATAAAGAGTAAATTGTTTTTTTATTTTTTTGATATGTAGGGCATAGTGGTGTACCTTGAAACTATTGCAATTCAAACATCTGTAATTTCGTTAGAAAGACAGACCTAAGGGTGCTACAATATTTGCTAAGAATGGAGCAAAAATGTTTTTAATTAAAAGTTTAGTTAGCTTTCTTAAATTAAAGCTAAAATCGATATTTCTAAAATACCGTATTTATTTCAAGGTCCAGACAAAAAATAATATATTAAAATTAAGTATAAACAATATTTCATGAAATAAAAACAGCTTTTAAAACAAACTTAGTTTGTTTTTTATTAATTCAAATACGAAGAGAAAATCAATTTCTTATGACAGCTGAATTTATAGCCAATCGAATAATTCAGTGGTGTTAACCGAATTTCTTGGTTTTGAGTAGAGAAAATAAGTTGAGACAATGGTTATTTAACTGGGAAAACATAATTTTGGTAGCATTAATAAAAATTTGATAGTCATAGCTGAAAAATTCGATTGCATCAACCAACGATTCGATTGGCCACAAATTCGCCTGCCAACACGAATCTGTTTTCTTGGAGTATGATTATATTTACGAGGGCAAGTCGATAGGCCCTTAGAAAAATATAGAAAAACAGATTTTTTTTGGGTTGAATTTTTTTTTCAACATAGTCTCCTTTAGGAAGACCTTCAAAATAGGTTTCTGTTACATAGATGACCTATTACCACAACTCTAATCCTTTTCTACCGAGCCATCTCGTAAAGTTCTGTAACAGCAAAATGTCGCTGGAACCCAACTCTGGAAAAAAAGGATAATTGGACCAATAATGATTCTTGATTTATTGTTTTTCGGAGCCGATTCACCTGATAAAACTGGTTGCTTTGACTTTGTTTCATTTCTGGTATATAGTGGTGAATACATATTTCAAGAAAACGTATATATCGGCGAATAAATTCATATGCATCGAAATCGATTGTTAGAAAAACAAACTGATAGTCGTCTTTTGCAACTTTATATTTTTTTTTTTAAATATCTTGTTGTAAATTCTTAGTGCTTCTTATATCATTTTCATAAGACTTCGGACAAAAAATCTAAAATTTTGACATTTTAATTTAAATAGGAAAGCTTAGAAGACAAAGTAGAGTACACTCACAATATTATTTCTTTAAAAATAATCTAAAATACATATTTAATTAATTGAAAATATTCAGCCCGTTTTGTTGTTTATTTTCAATCATTGTTTATAGCAAGTCGTTCAAAATAACCATACATTTTTAACTGACAAAACATAGAAAAAAAAAAACGATTTTTATGGTTTGTTTTTCAAATTAATTTTTTTTATTTGTATGTAATTTTACAAAACACAACACACACATATGTATATATTCTATGTGTGTATGTATATTTGAATAATATCTTGTAATTAAAATTGAAATATTTTTGTATATAAACAAACTATTTTGGTAAAATATGAATTTATATTTTTAGAAATAGAAAACATAAAATTGTACATTTAACAGAAAATATCAACTGCTACTGAATGTCTGTAAATTTTTATAGTTTGTTTTATGAATATTTCTATGAATTTCAATTGATTCTTCATTTAAAAACCAACTCTACGTATTACATTTTAAATAAACTACAGTCGGTAACGGAAAATATTTTGTGAGTGTATAATATACGTTTTAAAAGTTTTTTGGCTTAAGTTCTACCTTCTTTCCTGGCTTCAGCTTTTCTTTTCTTTCGGGATCTAAAGAAATCTTTTGCCAAATCAAAATAAACAAATCAGCCTTGCTAAAAATTAAATTGATTTGTTTAGTTTTGTTTTGTTTTTCCAAATATACGGAGGTTGAAACATCGTTAAAAATAAACAAAAATAAAAAAGCCCGATGGAAAGAAAACTGTGCAAAAATTTTAATTTTAACTAAAATCATTTTTACTTTAATATTATTAATAATAATTTAAAAATCTTCTTCAGGAAATGCGGCACCCCTACCTTGAAGCGTATGAATTATTTGAGAATTACGCGAAACTGTCTCTTTATTATATTAATAGTAAAATATTATATTTTGACTTGAATTAATTAAGACTGACCACAAATTGTTTCAAAAAAAAAATTACAAAAGCCAAAAAAAATTACAAATATTTCATCGAAGTTAAAATATGTAGAGAACTAGTTTGAGGGCTAGAATAAAGTTTAGTGATGTCAAGAGGTTGTTTAAATTAAAACAGGCTTAGTTATTTAAATAGTTACTAATTACATTTAATATATATTTTAAATTTTCAAAATATTATAAATTTATTTCACTAAGTAGTTTATAAATGAGTTTAAAAAATGTCCACCTTTCACAATTTTTAATACCAGTTTAATAATATTAATGCATTGTTTTAAAAAATTAATTCAAATTAAAAAAAAAATCTATGAAAATCTGCAAACAAAATTAAGGTACACTCGTTTCATGCTACGATACCCCACTTTTCCCTATAAATAAAGTTAATTAGAAAAGGAAGTACAAAAACTTTATATGATAGCATAGAATTAAAATTGGTTAAGCCTAACAAATTATTTTATTGTAACTACCGAACATTAGTTGAAGCCACCAAAACCTTGTTACCTTAAATTTATTATTATTGTATTGTTATTTTAATAAATCGCTTTTATTAGTGAATAACTAATTAAAGTAAATAAAAGTTCACTTTTCAAAATAAAAAAAATTGTCTTAAATTATATTATTACGTGAAAAGAAATAAAAATATAGGAATATAATTTTTGCCTGACTATTTGTGTCTGCATAATTTTACATGTATTTTAAATTTATGTATGCACATATTAATGTATTTTGTAATATATAATGTAATTCATACATTTATACATTCATACATTCATACATATGTGTAACAAAATATATTATTTAAGTAAGCGCATGTCAAAAGGTCAGACAAGCTTATAAATAAACACAAACGTATTGAATAAACATTAAAAGAAACTCCCCATTTTCTTTGTATTAGTTTCTTATAAAGCACAAAGTAAAGTCATATAAGTTGGAGGTATTTGTTACCGGAAACAATATGGCGGTGAAATATACTACAACATATATATTTACTTCATAAAGGGCACTTAAATTATTATTTCGTGATTTTAAATTTTAGGCTAATATTTAGGTTTAAGAAAAAGTACACATAAAATTGTGCAAGAAATAGATATATTTGTCACCCAGGAAAAAAAAAACAGTAGCAAAAAAAAAAGGAAAAGAAGCAGTGATTTATGTTGTAGTCTTGTGAAAATTTGGATCCGAACCAATGATTTTTATATAGGCTTGTCATAATGTGGAAGTTCACTTTTTTAACCTTTTGTATGATATTGCCATATAAATTTTTAATTTAAATTTTAACCAATCTCCTATTTCAGTATCATTTCGATCCCAACAAAGGAGATATACATACGACATGTCTTTTACAGGTCACATCTTGATGTTGTATCCAAGTTTTCAAGAAATCTGTTAAGTAAAGCAGTTTTCTTGTGTTCAAGTGGCAGCTGTAAATAAGCTATACATTCCCTTAAACGTTGCTTAAGTTGTGGAGGTCTGTGCAGTTGCTACTCTGTTCGAGCTCTTCTTTTTCATTCGAATCAATCGTTCGAGATCTGCAGAAAATATTATATTTTGTCTGCAGTGTGGGGGGGCTTAATAGCATTTCATATCGAGAGATTAATATCGGCTGGTGTTCTAGCGGTATGTTTTCTGAGCAATGTGTACTGAGAAATTTTTTATATTTCAGCTAATCTCTTCCCCATCCTGTCAATGCTGAGTCACCAGTGGGTGATACAATTTCTCGACGGCTCATAATAGTTACAAAAGTGGAAGTGTAATCTGAGGAGAGTTCCAACGAGGAATTTAACTTATCAAGTTCCTGGGGATTCCCTTAGCCACGTCAAAATCAATAAGATACCTGATATTTGCTGATCTGCTACACATGTGATCACATTCATACCCATTTTATTAATTGTATCAAACAAAACATGGCCATCGGGGTAATCAGCCCTGACCCCCAGAAGGTATGCTTGGCGTTGTAGTTACCAGCTGCCAGGAAGTGTGGTCATAATATTTGGTAGAAATCTCTGTACTGAATCTTCAGTTGAAAAATCTGTGGGGTACATAAACTAACGAGATAAATATATATTCAAATTCCTCAACATATTGTCGTAGCCTGTAAATAATGTTAACGAAGATCACACATTTGAAAATGCTATAGATGATATTTTATGAGAATTGCAGAGCCTCCACATGCTCTGTTTCTCGAGTCTTTTGTATCAAACATAGTGTATCCATGAATTTAAAATTAATTTCTAGGTGTTAAATAAGTTTCGGTGGATGTTTTTGTTTTTGAGAAAATATTCTAGCTCCTCTTTATGTTTGTGAACGCCGCTTGTGTTCCAGAAGCATATTTGCAAACTGTTCATTATTTATTATAACAGATTGCCGGAGCATAAACAGCATTTTCATCATCTCCTGCATCATATTACTCATAGAGTGGGTGAAATTCAAAAACATTAATTTATTAAAGAAAGAACATTAGTTGAAACTATTTCCCAATAGATGGCGCATCTGAAAATAAATTCTACCTATTAGGCATATTTTGCTACAATATGCAACAGGGTATTATTGATTTTCTATTTCGTTCGTAACATAAAAGAATATTTGCCAAAAACTATACAAAAATATATGTTTTATGTGTATATTATACTTTAATTTTCTAAATCAATAGTCATTTAGATGTTTAAGAACACAGTATTACAATTTTTCGTATGTGTATTTATTTTTTTTTTTTTTGAAAGAAAGAATTAGCAATGGCTCAATACTTGAAATTATACGAATTTACCGAAAAAATACAAAATGGTATGAAAATTTGTTTTTAACATAAAAATGTGTGCTGTAACATAAAAATGCTTTTACCACGTCGAACATTTCAAAAATTGACTTTAGTATTATTAAATAAGTCTGCTAGTGACAGTTTAATGTACTAGAATTTGAAATATGTATTAAATGTCATATTTGTGGTTCCTAAGATAGTTAAAAGCCAAATCCAAGGCTATGCCGACCTAAGCATGGCGCAGGGTATTGTTTTTTATTTACTTGAGCGCTATCTACTTCTAAGTATAGACACTAAAGCAATTATGCATTTCGCTCTATCTTTATATATACATTTCTTTGGTGAAATTGTTAATTTGCTGCACTAGTGTCTCGAGTGTAGACTCTAATCTCTTAAAATTAGTATTTGAGATAGGGGGTTAAATTTGTGAAGCCACTATATTGGAATATGTTCGTTTGTCGGTATTATGCTGTATATTTTGAGGGAAGTATGGTAATGGGGGTTGTTGTTGGAGGCCTGAAGCATTAATCTGTGTGTGTTGAGGATTGCTACTCTGCACCGGAGTCAATCTTCTACTACTGAGAATCATACGCTTATCTGATTAATAAACTTCGCAACTTCTGTAGTTAGCTGTATGTTTGAATCTGCAACTCAAAAAAACAAAATCCTGGCATTGGCAACATCAGTAACAAGATGCCTATGGAGTTACCCAGTGTAGCATTAAAAATAAATAATATAATCTCCCAGAATGGAAAGTTTCACTCGTTAAAATAATACTTAAGCTAGGAAAGGATCACACAAAAGTCGAATCGTAAAGACCAATCAGTGTTTTGTCAAACATGTCTAAATTGTTCGAAAATTTTCTAATTGAAAAGCTGGCAGTACTGGTAGATTAAGGCAGCATAAGGACAGCGTATAATTTATGATTTCAGAAAGAAACACGGAACCATCTAGCAAGTTCATAGATAAGTAACCGTTATTAGAAAAACCTTTAAAGATAAGAAATACTTCGCTGCTCGTTTTATTGATAAAGTGTGGCATAAGAGACTATTTTTTAAGATAAGAAAAGCTTTATCACGAACAGAAAATCTACACTTTCAAAAAAAAAAAATTTTCAGCTCTCCTCTATATTGGCCACACTGCAAAGATTTGGATTCCCTTCATATCAAGTCTGTGGAGTGCTGCAACTGAACCATTCGATTGGCAACAAATTCTATTTACAGCACGAATCTGTTTTCTGGGTATTTAATTAGATTTGGACCAGATCTGGAAAGGTCATAGGATCTACTTATCTTAAACCACTTACTATTATGCATTTGTATTGAAATTACGTAAAATTATACCCAGGAAACAGATTCATACTGATCGTTTATATGTCCGTTAAAATAGCGATTTCGTCGGGAAGGCAAGAGTTTGGTTTTTCGTGTTTACCCAAAGTGTTTGTTTTCCTCCTGTGGTATATTAATAAAAATATGAAAGGTATCTCTAAATTTTCCACATAATTTTATTTTTGTACAATTTCATATTAAAGTCAGCTGAATAAAACTTTTTGTCATATTTTTCACCAGACGCCCAGAGATGAAAAATATTTTATATTCACTTTTAATTTTTCTCACCTTAAAATATTTTTACACCTCAACAAATTTTTTTCACCACAATTCTTTTTTTTTTTTTTCACCAGAAAAATTATTTTACTCCAGAAAAACGTTTGTCGCCTCATAAAAAATTTTTAATTTTCATTTTTTATTACCGTGTGAAACTTATAGTGAATAACAATGAAAAAAATGTTGGAACTCAATGTCGATGCTTTCCATAGAAATTAATCATGTTGTGGGGGATGAAAACTCTATGTAAAATAAATGAAGCACCATTACACCCTCTCAAAGTCACCTTGTAGTGTGCATGGTGCCGGAAATTATATTATGTTGAGTTGACGACCTGGATTTGGAGGACATGTGGTTCCAACAAGACGGTGCCATTTGTCATTCAGTATGTGACGCAGTCTATATTTTAAAGTATGCCTTCCCATGGCGTGTAATGTTGCGATTCGGTGATTTGGCTTGGCCTGCCAGATCTACCAAATTGACTGTACCGGATTTCTTCCTCTAAGGATATTTATAGTTGGTATACGCTGACAAGCTCAGCACATTGAAGGAGCTAAAGAACTACATTCGAACTGATATTGACAACGTGACACCACAAACGCACAATTATGCAAACTGAAATCTAAAGAGTCCAAATTTGCATCAATGCTCATAATAGCTATTTGTCAGATATAATTTTCAACAATTAGTTTTACAAAAAAAATAAATAATATCAGTTAAAAACGAAAGGAGCTTTCATTTTTAACCAAAGTCATAACGAAAGAAAATCAGATTATAAATTTTGCCCCACCCAGTATTTAAAAAAAGAAATTAAAAAACACTTAAATACTTAAAAAAAGCTATTTCGAAATATATTTGGAATGATTAACAAAAATCACAATTCCAACATTTTCCCTTAAAAATAAAATAAATTCAAATTAGTTTAAATTATAAAAATACTAACTTAACACATTTACCTCCGAAGACCACCCCTTGCAAAAATATTTAAAATCTTACCAAAGGTCATAATCAAACAAATATACATAAATTGATTAAAATTGCAAACAGCTTGCAAATATAAAAACAAATGCGCGCAAATATTATTCAGAGCAAATAAATATTCAAATCTAAATAAAATTCATATGCAAACAAAAAACATTGTATGTAAAATAGGAACCCTAATTATGTGTGACAACAAAAGGGTCAGAGGCTGCGTGGACAACAAGATCAAGCGTAAAAGAAGAAAAACGATCATCAATTGAAAAATGTCACAAGAAATGCTTTAAGCAGCATCTGTGTCAACATTAAGTAGAATGGTTTTTGGGTAAAAATCAGGTAAAAAAATTAAAGAAATTTTCTTCTATCTTTAGCACGCGGTCAATTGTTCAAATGATTGACCCCACGAAATAAGAAAATTAACCTTTTTGTTTAGCATTTTTAAAGGAAAAGGATATAATCACACAAGGGATGCTAGAATCTTAAGCATCAATAAGAACATATAACCACCACTTTTTAGGTAGCGTCATGTACATGTCTGTCACATATTATTTTAAATAAATTGGCTAGTTTTAGAAAATACAATCAAAAGGAACATTTGTGTAATTTTATGCCTTAAATATTAAATTTATTGTTATTTTTTTCGTTGACCGAATTAAGAAAAGTGAAAAATTTTGATTTAAATTTGCGTAACAATTTACCTGAATATTAATACATTTTTCATATTAAACTTTTGTTTTTGGGGTGATTTTCTATATAAATTTATATGCAAAATTTCTTTAATTTTAATAGTAAAATTTACAAAAAAAAAAAAAAAAAATACTAAATCTTTAGTAGTGGTCAGCGTGAGAATATTTTTCTGTTTTGTTCGTTGTGTTTCCTTTAAATTAAAAAGATTTTCTTAGGTGGTTGTCTTGTGTTGGTCACTATGTTTTCCTTGTGTGCCTGTGGTGTATTATACAAGGAACACTAATCCGATTTTAATGAAGCGTAACACTTTGTGGTCGCTAGAGTTGTATGTTAGTTTTTATTTTTATTCTGCGCATTTTGTTTGTTGTTTTGTTTTTGGTTTAAAAACTAACATTTTCAATCAAGTTTTTTTTTCTCTTACAATTAGGAAAATTTTAATGAATTTTCTTAGAATTATTTTGTATGTATCCTTTTTGATAATGGCAATGTTACGGATTAATTTGATTTTGAAATGGGTTTTAAAACAAGTTTTGCTTAAGAATGATTAACATAAATTGAATATTGAAAGAGAATCTGTGGAAACCTTACACATTTATATATGTACAATTTTTCTTATATCACTTTTAAGCTACGGTTTTTACTCAAAATTTAACAAAACATTTTATTTGTATTTAAAATAATTGCAGTAAATTAGTCAATACCATATTAATATGGTTTCAAATTTCTATCCAAAGGAGTTAAGGCAGGCCGTTAAGGGGAAGCTTTTTCTCCTTTTAAGCTCCCATTTTTATTTTATCAAGAATTGGCAAATTTTTCAAGGAAAACATTTATTTTTAATATCTGCTAAGTCGGTTGGATAGGCTGATGAGGAGAGGAGTTTGCGCTTTTTAGCCCGATTAGGAATAGTATTTTCGTATGAACTGGTTGAAAATTTCAAAAGGTATCTTACTAGCATTTTCAATCAAGTTTTTTTTCTCTCTTACAATTAAGAAAATTTTAATGAATTTTCTTAGAATTATTTTGTATGTATTAGTCCTTTTTGATAATGGCAATGTTACGGATTAATTTGATTTTGAAATGGGTTTTAAAACAAGTTTTGGTTAAGAATGATTAACATAAATTGAATATTGAAAGAAAATCTGTGGAAACCTTACACATTTATATATGTACAATTTTTCTTATTACAACCATCACTTTTAAGATACAGTTTTTACTCAAAATTTAACAAAACATTTGATTTGTATTTAAAATGATTTAGCTTGAATATGTTAAGTTCTTTGTATTGCATAGTAAATCTTTTTTTTTTTAAGGATTAGCCCTAACATTCTTATAAGCTTCATTTGTATCAAAGTTCTCCGTTTCTCAGTTTTAACTAAGATTCTAGTAAAAAATCCAACACTAATAAATTTGTATTCCCTGCAAGGTCTGGATATAATGAGCTCGTGCAGATGTTTGTAACAAACAATAATATTTTGAATCTATACCTTTTAGTATGCCGATTCACTCAGAATCATTTTTTAATTCAAATGATGTTTTGGTAAAATTTGGTACACTACATCGGCCTTAGAACGATATATAATTATTTTGTATGATTTATCCATTATTACACTTAAAAAAGTTTGTAAGTTAAAATAACAGAAAATATCATTTAAAAGAAATGATATTTCATTTAAAAACCGGTCTACTTAATTTTCATTTAAATTAAATGCCATTTGTTATTTATTTTTAAATGTTGATTAATCAAATGACACATCCGTAAGAAACAAATGATATAATCAGTTAAAATAAATGTCAAAATGTTACCTACCAATCCTTAAAAAATAAATGTTTTTTTCATTTATTTCAAATTATTTCCGTTTTTGTATTTTTTTTTTTAATATACTCGTATAATACAAAATGCATGTATGCATATGAAGCTATAAACACTTTTTGTGTGAATGTATTTGTGTATGTATGTGTGTTTATGAAGTTCTTGTAATTTGTATTGAAAAATTTTCTATATATACAACCAATTTAAATAAAAAAACAAATTGAAATTTTTTGAATATTTTTTTTTTTTTTTGAAACAGACAGCAAACAAAATTTAATTTTGTAATAACTGTTACGGACACAAATAAACCACAAGTTTCCGTTTTGTCGGTAATTTTTTATTAATTTTCAAACAAATGAAAAAAATAAATGAAACTGAAAAAAATCGGTAAATGATAGTAAATTATTTCGAATAAATGTATAAAAAAAGTTAATATAGATATTTCTTTGAAAAATAAATGTATTTTCCTTTATTTTTAAATGGAACGGAAAACTTTTTTATTAAACTACAAACAGTTAACTTCATAATATTCTGAGTGTATTATTGTTTTTCGTTCTTTTATTGCTAACTCTTTTCACCGCATTTTTAAAAATTACTTGACTTCACTTCCACCACGTTTTTCTTCATAACTCAGGAACCAAATGAGTCTCCACCTTAAAATTTTTCCAAACAATGTAGAGAGGCCTTAGTTTTTAACATATATTTTTTCAGAATTTTAAAAAATTGGATTTTGAGATATGGGCCTTTGAATATTGAACTAAAAAAAATTACCTTTAACCTTTTAATATAAAAAAATTAGGATGCCTTTTTGATGTTTTCACCTTTAAAATGGTACCAATAGAACATATTTAGGTTGTATATTTTAGAAGTTATAGGCGACTTTGTATGGATATTGTGAGGCTTTTGCCAATTTTCATGACGTCACATTTCGAAAAACGAAAGTGTTTGGGATAGAAAGGTTAATGATGAAATAAACACTACCCATTTTAAATATTTATGGCGAATTTCATTAAAATTGGAGATGACAAATCCGAATGCTGTGCGGTTTGAGCTGGAATTGCTCAAATGCTTCTTGAAAATTTGGAAATTACCGTTACGTTTTTTAAAAAGCAATCAGCAAAAGTCTAAGTGATGCCAACAGTTTTGTATTAAAATTTTATAGGATTAATCAAATATAAGAGCATTTATCACTTATGCTTTGCTTATATATGCAGTTATAATGGTCTAAAATTTTTATAAGTTTTATTTAGTTAAACAAGTGAAATATTTTTGGATTTGTGATAGTATATAAGTGAATACACAAAAAAATATTAGTATCACATTTTCAGATACATAATTTTTCAGAAAATTGGGGAGATTTTTATTTTGACCGCGGTACCATGATATTTGTATATTGTAACTGTATATTATTTTGCAGATTTTTAGTAAAAGTGGTGGTTTCCCTCCCCGTAAAATTTTTAAAAAATTTATCTTGGTGGATTTCTGTGTCGAAAAAGCAATATTAAAGCTAAATTTCAAATTCATTGCTCCAGCAGTTTGGACTGACTAATTAAGGAGACAATTTTTTATCCAATTCTTAACCGGTTCTTATTGGAAGTTCCAAACAGCATCTCACTAGTAGTTTAGCCCATATTCCAGGCATCACATATTTTAAAGTTCTGACTTGTGGAAAAAATGTACAAAAATTCCATCGTTGTGGATTTTTACGCCAGAAGAGCACACTACATATCGAGGGATTGCTGCAGCAACTTCGTATCTTAAAAACTAGTACTTTTCAGGAAAGAAAAAACTTTATATAATAAACTTGTGACATCTTTTAAAACAACTTTATTTTTAAATGATGAATCTTAAATATCAAGAAAAATTGTTAAAGAAAATGTACTACTTTTTGAGATATTAAATTTTTAACCCCATTCCGGCTGATTGCTTATTAAAAATTTTAAAAAAAGTATATATATCTTCACACAGAGAAAACATATTCATCGTGACAACTGAATTTCTTGCTAACTGAATATTTTGATTGCAGTTGCAAACAAACAAATATATCAGTGTCAGAAATTCGGTTGTTGCAGTAAATTATTCAATACCATACATATTAATTTGGTTTAAATTTCTATCCAAAGGAGTTAAGGCAGGCCGTTTCCCCTTTTAAACTCCCATTTTTATTTTATCAAGAATTGCCAAATTTTTCAAGGAAAACATTTATTTTAAATATCTGGTATTTAGCTAAGTCGGTTGGATAGACTGATGAGACGAGGAGTTTTCGCTTTTTAGTCCGATAAGGAATAGTATTTTCGTATGAACTGGTTGAAAACTTCAAAAGGTATCTTACAGTAAAACAGAATATTTACCAGGGGAAACATATTTCACTTTTAAGGTTTCTAGGATTGAGCAAACCGGTAAAAGGGAGAATACTTCCCCTTTCAATCTCAATTCAAACCACATTCCTGGTGAATATTTTTATTAATTATTTAGCCAATATTCCAGTGAAAACGCATTTAACAATTCAGTTTTTTTTTAAACTGTCCCGACAAGCCGTTAAAAAATTTCTAAAAATTCCATTTTTGTGGATGTCTATGGCAGAAGGAGGGGGGAGGAGGAGGGGTATGCGTATCAAATTTTAACTTCGTAGCCCTTGAAGTTTATCAATTTAACACTTGTCCCAAATATCATATAGTCTATTTTCCACAAATGATTTATATCACCAATCATTGATGAATTTTATTTGAAATTCTATACAATTGATGTTTTGAAAATGTTTAAATTTTTGTGGGTGTTCTCCTTTGATGTGTCAATTCTAATTGATTTATGTGTGTTATTTTGGGGAATTGATTTTTTCAATGAGCTAAACATGTAATAAATTAAAATAATATACTTTTTTTGGAAGATTATAATTTTGGAATATTTAAAATAATATATAACATTAGGTAATGCGAAAAAATCCTTTCGATATACTTTACTAACAACAGATGTATCTTTTTCTACCACAAACAAAATCTGTGTATCTGAATACACACCGCTGGATGATTATGGTTATATCAATAAATTTTGTTATGAAAATGTTGACAAAACACAAATAAACAAATAAAAGATGCATACAAAGAGATTAAAAATATAAAATGTATAAAATACTAAATACTAAATGATAATTATGACAAAAGTACGTGATGATTGCTGAAAATTACGTTGCATTTAAAACAATAATAAAACAAAAACCAGAAGCTCTTAAACAAAAAGCTAAGTGGCAGTATTCTGACATTTTTTCTTTTTTGTATTTTGTCTGTCCTAACTTAACGTCCCCCCACAAAATATTTACAAAAATAAAATAAAATCAAACAAATAAACATATGTAAGAACATACAGCTGATAATGATGATGATGAGGGGATGGATGATTCTACATCCATTCATACAATACATACAAAAGAGATCCACACTCAACATCCGTAAAAAGTTTAAAGACAACTTTGACAAGCCCGAGTGTCTTGTAAATTTATGAAGGCAATCATCATCTAAAAAATATACATCGAAAATCCAACAGATATACTAACTATAAAGCAAAAGAAACCTAGTGAATATAAAATTTACCATAGAATGTTAACCAAAGTGGCTCATGTCAGATTAAAACATAATTAGTGGATGAAAATGATTTTGAGTACTTTTAAAACAATACTGATCAACAGCACTATTATCATCTTCATCATCATTTATTATTATTATATTTTACTGGAAAAACACACGTTTTATTATTTTAAAAATAAATATTTATTTATTATAAAAAAAAAAACAAAACAACTGTTCCTCCTTTTCTTCTCAAAGAGAAAGGTCACTGGTTTTCAATTGGTAGAGGTCAAGTTTTGGCCCATTTAATAGAAGAAAAAGGAAAACAACAAATTCTGTTCTATTTTTGTTGTTTTTTTACTGATTGCATAGTCATTTAAAATAAAAAACGCGTGTATTTATTGGTGTTTCTTAAGTTAAATTAAAAAAAAAAAGAACATAAATAAAAAGATAAACTATTGTCTGGAAAAATATTTGTTATTGAAAACTAGCAGTCAGTCTTTCAATTCATATTTACTTTTGCATTTCAATATGATTGGATTCTGAATAATACCATATGGTACTAATATAAATTTAAAGATAGGATCAGATATTTTTAAGTTTTGAATTAAAATATTTTCAGCAAACAAATTTATTTGTGTCTGTCCAAATAATATTCGAAACAGACTATTTAGACTAACAGAAAATATTGTGCATTTTTGAACACGTTTTAGACGCAGTTAATTACATATATATATATATATATATATATATATATATGTGCACGGCGCATGCTGCGGGGACGGGTTTTCGTTCCACAAGTTACTATGAAGACATTTTGTTACTTTGGAGACTGTCCTTAAACTTTTCGTTATTCTACTGTTTACACTGAAGACATTTTACTGGATACAGCGCATATTATAGGGACTTTTTTGGCTGTATATACAGATGTCTTCAAAGTATGCAAAATGAATATATATATATATATATATATATATATATATATATATATATATATATATATATATATATATATATATATATATATATATATTATGAGCTGTATCCAGTAAAATGTCTTCAGTGTAAACAGTAGAATAACGAAAAGTTTAAGGACAGTCTCCAAAGTAACAAAATGTCTTCATAATAATTTGTGGAACGAAAACCCGTCCCCGCAACATGCTCTATACACATATATATATATATATATATATATATATAAATATATATATATATATATCGTCTATAATTTCTCTGAAAAGACAGGTAAAAAAAAGAAAAAAAAACGCAAAACGGGGTCATTTTAGACCTCACTTTTTAATCCCCAAATGTGAGATTGGGCAGCTATAAAAAAACCCTGAAATGTTTCTATATAAACTTTCATATTTCTGCCTTTGTATTCTTTTATATAGTATAAATATACACTTGCTTTCACATTGGTGAGTTGAATTAGCTAAATGATTCAACTCAATAGTGAGTATGATAAGTATTTTCCTAAAATTATAAATACAAATGAGTAGATTGATGAATCATAAAAATTTGGGATGGTATGAGAATGATGTCGAAATATATTTTCGGTTTTCACGAGTAACCTAAGTATTTACTGTTATTATACATTTTTAATCAAGGACTATAAGACAAAAGGCAACTAAACCAAAAAGCCATTTTCTTATGTTAAAGTGAATGCGAGATACAGTTGTCAAAGAGCCAAGGCGTCACAAAGCCAAGTTCACAACTTAACTTAGCTCTCAGAGGTTGCTCCTACAGATAAAATACATTGTTTTGATATCGTAAAGGGGGGTAGTGGGAAGTATGAATGAAGAAATAATCTTTTTGGACTTAAATTTCTCTTTATTACATGTGTCAGGAAAACCTCTACATACGGCCGACTAGTAAAAGCATTGTGCGGATTACGACCCAGTAAAATGACATGCCACATTGTTTTAATGACATATCATAACTTAATACATAACTTTTAAATGAGTTCTCCTTATTTTTAGCATTATTTTCAAATAAAAAATAATATGTTAGATTTTTAAATATTTTAAATTATGACACAAAAAATTAAAATAACTTGGAGCGAAATATAGGGTGATCCAAGTAAAGATACTTTTTTCAATAGCCTTTTTTTGACAGATCACGTGTGAGTCGTGTCATGCTGTCATATTATTTTTGTTTAGTATTGTTTGGCATTTCATAATGGTATAACTTACGTCTGAACACCGTTTACAAATCGTTCAACTTTATTACGAAAATTCACGTTCTGTGAGGAATGTGTTTCGTGCACTTCGCTCAACTTATGGTCAACATAATCGGCCTACTGAGCGTACAATTCGCAACACGATCACCAATTTTGAGACCCAGCATTCATTATTGGATAATATTCGACCCAATAGACCACGTCCAGCACGCTGTGAAGAAAATACCGGTGCGAACGTAACAGTCAATGGCGATCGTTATCGTGCCATTATAACCGACTATTTTATGCCTGAAATTGAAGCTGGTGATCTCGGCGATATTTGATTTCACTTCCCACACATCGCATCAATCAACACTTCGAGCACATAATTTCACGTTTTGGGCCGGTCGATTGGCCACCAATATCGTGTGACATCACACCGTTAGACTTTTTCCAGTGGGGATATGTAAGGTCTAAAGTTTATGCGGACAAACCCGCTTCGATTAAGGCCTTGGAGGAAAGCAAACCGCGTGTCATTCACCAGTTACCAGTCGAAATGCTCGAACGAGTCATCGAAAATTGGACTTAACGGATGGAACATCTGCGACGTACCAACGGCCAACATTTGATAGACATAATCTTCAAAAATAAATGCCAAAAACTGTTCTTTCAAATGATAATAAACATTACCCATTAAATTTAAGTTTTTATTCGTTTGTGTTTTTTTCTTTAAAAAAGTAGGGAACATCGAAATGTAACACGCTATATAAGATTTGACTGTAGTCCTGATATATTCTTTATATACAATTTTTTTAAATTGTGAATAGATAAAAGGCAAGCGAATAAAAATTGTTTAAACTGAACAGAAACCTCCTTTTTATTGACCTTTGACGACTAATGGAATACATGTGTCCCAAATTGTATTAGGATCCTGTAAGAAATAGAATGAACCAATTCTAAACATCTGGATGTTTTTTTAAAATTTGAAGGAATGGACCATGTCCTAACAAAATTTCGAAAAATTATGTACCAAAAATTATGAAAAATATGAATTTTTGTTTTCTTTTTAATTTGGCTTAATCATTCGGCTCTGATATCATATTGATTCAAGTCGTTGTTATTGTCTGAAAACTACAACTATCCTCTGTCCATACAAGTCACACTTAGAAAAATTGGTTAAAAAATGGGCAAATATATGACAAAAATTAAAGACTGGATCTATATGTTTTGAAAAAAAATTTAAGCGTATTAGAGATTTGTATTAAGATTACTTCATGCCATTACCTTGTCACTTACTTTTAGCTAAATTATAATTGGTTACCAGGAATGGAATAAATAATGTTTTACTCAATTTCTTTCGAAAAATTAAAAAAAAAAATTGACAACAAAATTTCGGTTGCCTCAACAAAAATTTGGTAGTCAATATTTAAAAATTTCGTTACATCAACCAACACTCCACTAAATAGAGATATATAGCGGATGTTAATTAAGAAAAATGCTCTAGTGCAACGGTTCTTAAAGAGTTCAAAAAGTGTTCTTAAAGAAGTACTTTTTTTAAAATTTAAATTTAAAAAAAAAAAATTTAATTACAATTGTAGTAATTATATTTGAATTTATCTCAAAATTTCAATTGCAATTATTTGCAAAATTAATTGCAAAACTTCACTTATGTATTACATATAATTGTAATTTAAATTCTTGTTTAAAACGTAATTATTGTGAACTCACTAAGTCTTCCATTTCTAATACAAACTTCCAAAAATTTTTCAGATTTTTCTTTATTTTTTTTTTGCCTTTAAACAATTTTTAACCTAAAGAACATGAGATTTTTCCTTATTTAGATGTATCTCACACTTTATTTAGGGTATCCAATAAAATAATTTGCACAATTTTTAAAATAGTTCATAAAATTTTTAATATTTTGTGGATAATTAAAAAAAAATACAAACCTCGCTTAGTAAGAACTAGTATTTCTGGACCCTCGGAGTACATCTTAAACGGATTCTACTGATACTTAGTTCATACAAATTCCATAGCAATCGTAAATTTTAGTCCAATTTCCCAAAAAATTAACCATATATTAGGGTTTACTTCATGCTCCTTGTTGTAATTTATAAATAAATTTCTTCAAGTGCATATATTAAAATCTACATAAACGAAAGTACTTAAATAATTTTCCAACTATATAAATACAAGCAAACTGATCAACCATAAATCAGTAGTTTTTTATTTTTTTTTTGTTTTTTGATTTTCTTGAATTTAAGTAATGTGACAATCATTGAACATATTTTTTGCTTAATATTGCTGAGCAGCGATGGGCCATTGATATTCATTTTAAGGGTCCTTTTTGCAAACAGAAAATTTGATATTTTGTTAAATATAGATAAAGAAATGGTAAAATTAATACAAATTACTTGTGAAATCAATAATAAATTAGAGTAAATACATAAAAAAAATCTTTAAAGTGGGGAAAAGTTTATAAGCTACCAACGGTTCCTATCTCGAAATCAAAAAGTTTTTAAGAAAAAAATTTTACTCAATGATTTCCCAATATTCAATCATCTCGAGAACTAAGCCTCTAAACTCAAAACGGTTATTTAACTATATTCCGATTGTTTAGATATTAGAAAAGTTCAATATAGTGAATATATAAATTTTTCAGTAAAAGTTATTTTAAAAGAAAAAAAACAGTGTTATCAATTATTCGACCCTGCCGGTGTCATTATTTGAAAAATGAAGAAAAATTAATAATCGGTTATTCGGATCGGTCAATCGGAAAAATTGGCGATTAATTGTTTAATGCAACATAAAAGTATTAAGAACATATATAGTTTTTTTCTGCTGAAATATGAAGTTAAGTATATTGTATCGATTTCTCAAGTGTTTGCCTAGAACAATTCAAAGCAGCCTGCGATTTTTTTAAGAATCATGCCTTATAATCTTGGGTTTTTTCAGAGGAATTTGAAGACTATTTAAAAAAAAATTTCAGACGTGTTCATTGGTAGTTAAGCTTTAAAAACGCAGAGTATATAGTGTTTTACCGAAGTGGGACATTTGGTCGATAAAGTTTATTTTCTTTATATGACACTGTTCAGATTAAAAAAAGCCTAAATAAACAAGAGCTGTCTTCAAAAACATCCAATGAAAAATTCTTAAAAATATGGTATGAATATTTTATGCGAAATCCCCAAACAAAGTTTGATAGAACTTCCACTCTTTCCCAACTCCTTCACTACCTGGTTTAAGCTTTAGAATTAAAGAGATTATGTATTAGAAAATACATAAAAACAAGTTCACAACGATTTTTCTGTGTTTGTACAATTAAGGATTAAAATAAGCTAATTCTTAAATTTTTGACTAAACTTAATTCTACTGAAGTTCCTACTTTATCACAATTTGTTGATAAATCAAATTAGAAAGAAAATTCCATGTTACTTTTTAGTTTTTATAAATTTTTCATAAAATTTTAAATGAAACTGTTTTTCAGAAAATACGGCTTTCAAATTTAAAGCAATTTTATATTTATTTATTTTAGTCTATGGACACAAAACTCCTTACAGACTATGATTAAAGTAAATATAATATATAATAATTTAAAATAAGTATAACAAATATTTATAAGAAAAATAAATTTTATTGTAATACAGCAAAAAGAAATAGTTTAAAATTATCTTTTGTTGTTCAAAATTTATTAAATGATTTAGATTTTTTCTGAAGACTCAAATTCCGATGAATTGGAACATAAAAGGCATCAATAAACCTAAGACTTCTTAATGGAACATATAATGGAATCAAAGAAAGCAAGTCAGGACAATCAATATTATGATTGATTATATCAAATAAAAGTAAAGCCGATTGGAAAGTTCGGCGGAATTCTAAAGTTCGCAAACCAATAAAAAGGCATTTAGATTCATATTGAATAGATTCCAGGTAATAAAGAAATCTTAAGGCAAATTTTAAAAATAAACGTTGAACTCTGTCAATACCGAAGATATGGGTAGAGACATGAGGACTCCAAACGCCAGAAGCATATTCTAACTTCGATCTCACGAAAGATGTATATGTAAATATATTCAAGTGTGTAAGGATCAGAAAAATTCATAACAATTTCTCTTTAAAAATGCAAGCATTTTATAAGCTTTAGGAACAATGTACTCAATATGAGGTACAAACGACATAGCGGTATCAAATACCACACCCAAGTCGAGTTTAGATTTAATTCTTCTTAAATCGTAGTTGTTAATATTAAAAATAAAAGAAATAGGATGCAAAGACCTATAAAATGTAATATGATGACACTTGCCGAGACTTAAATGTAGGTTTACACCACTCTCCAAGATTATCCAGATCGATTTGTAAATCAAAAACATACCTCAGTGAGTCCACTTGTAAAAATATTTTTAAATCATCGGCATATAAAAGAAATCTTGTTTTCTTAAAGAAAAGAGAAATATCATTAATAAATAAATTAAAAAACATTATTATAACAAAATTATTATATAAACATTATTATTATATAAAATATTATAATATAGGTAGCGTCATAGTGCTTGTTAGGAATATACCTAGTCACATGCTTCATTGCTAAGGGGAAAAATATATATTTTAATAGCTTTTTTTTTTTGTTAAAGCTCTGCTTAGAGGCTCTATCTTTTCTAAAATTCGCCCTCTGATGAGACTGTTTGTCATCTCGAAATAAATGTATACGGAGGTTGAAAGCTCTAAGTAAATTTTTTTGGACAGAAAAATATAATTTTATATTACACTTAAAAAAGTTTGTAAGTTAAAATAACTGAAAATATCATTTAAAAGAAATGATATTTCATTTAAAAACCGGTCTACTTAATTTTCATTTAAATTAAATGCCATTTGTTATTTATTTTTAAATGTTGAATAATCAATTTACACATCCATAAGAAACAAATGATATAATCAGTTAAAATAAATGTAAAAATTTTACTTACCAATCCTTAAAAAATAAATATTTTTTTCATTTATTTGAAATTATTTCCGTTTTTGTATTTTTTGTTTTTTTTTTTAAATTACTCGTACAATACAAAATGTATGTATGCATATGAAGCTATAAACACTTTTTGTGTGAATGTATTTGTATATGTATGTGTGTTTATGAAGTTCTTATAATTTGTATTGAAAAATTTTTTGAAACAGACAGCAAACAAAATTTAAATTTGTAATAACTGTTACGGACACAAATAAACCACAAGTTTCCGTTTTGTGGGTAAATTTTTATTAAATTTCAAACAAATGATAAAAATAAATAAAACTGAAAAAAATCGGTAAATGATAGTAAATTATTTCGAATAAATGTATAAAAAAGTTAAAATAGATATTTCTTTGAAAAATAAATGTATGTTCCTTTATTTTTAAATGGAACGGAAAACTTTTTTATTAAACTACAAACAGTTAACTACATAATATTCTGAGTGTATTTAAAATTTATTTTTTAAAGGAATTGAAACAAAAATAAAAATTGTCGATCATTTTTCCTAAAGCCTATACACGTATAACATTTGTTTGATTTAATCGATTTGAATTTGATTGTATTTTAAAGTTAAGAAAATTGGGAAGTTTTAAGAAATATAACAGAAAATTTCATATTAAAAATTTAACCGGTTAATCGACGTATTTTAATAGATTATTCGGGTCTAATAATTATTTGATTTTTAAGTTATTTGTTTCGACATTAACCTAATCGGAAACACTAAAAATAAGTGAAGTTGGTTATATTGGAATAAATATTAGTTAAATTACAAAGAAACATATTTGTTAACTTTTTCTACCAGTCATTTAAATATTTAGTTCAAATTTCTTTGACAGTTAAATAAGGAATAATTGATTATTTTTACCAATTTTGTCAGTAAATTTTTAAAAATTAAAAATAAACGAAAAATTACAATTTTATTTGAACCGAAAAATAATTAGTTCCAATTTTTACTGATTTCCAATAGTTTAATGTGCATATTAAGCATATTGTGAGTCTATTTTCATGCAAGTTTATTTTTCCATCGAATTCAAGGCTTAATGCCATAAGTTGAGCGCCTTAAGAAATGTTATTAAAAATCACATAAATTAATTTTTCACAGTTAGAATCTTTTAAATTCTAAACCAAATTACTCCTCTGAATGAGTTTACAGTTTACCCAGGGCCATTTATATCACATCACAGCCATTTAGGCGATATAAAATGCGTTAAAAGGAAAACAATATGTTAAAGAACTTGTAATAAACATGCATCCAAAAGTTATTTCAACTATTTAGGCCTCTCCGTTATTTTAGTTTCAATATCATGTGCAAAAATAAAGAACAATTTTTGTTTTTTTTTTGTGAATTTTATATTTATTAGCTACAAAAAATTTTAATGCCATTTAAAGGGTTCCGTAAATCACGTTCATGTCTAGTTCTTGTATTAAAACGACGAACAAAAAAAACACAAACAAGAAAAGAATCGAAAGAATAAATATGTTTGTCTTGCTTAAAGATTCCTGACATAGTTGTTAACTCATTGGAATTATCTGTACATTTACTTTACTATCATCATTGTCATCAGCAGCAGCGGCAGCAGCAGTATCATGGATAAACAATTTTCAACAATCATTTTAAGTCTTTAGTTTGATTTTTGTCGTTGTTGCTGCTGTTGTTGTTTGTTTTATTTTTTTTTTTTTTATATTTTGCATTTTAAAAAGATTTTTATTGCAGTTTGTCGATAGTTGTTCTGTATGTTGTTCTTTATCCCAGTACTGTCATGGATTTGTATTTATTTTAGTGATCTTCAATCAACCATAACAATTGCAGACACTTGCTGTTGCTGTCGTGTTCGATCAGCGCCACTCTAGACATGTTTCTTTCTATATATTTATATGAGGTTGTTCTTAAAACTACAACAACAGCAGCATCACTATTACCATCAACAACGCCAGTCTTTCATTCCCAAAAAAAAAAAAAATTGAAGAAATAACATGGAATGTTGCATTTCTTGTATTGATGTGTGATTTGTCGCGTTTGCAATCAACTCATTCTGTTTTTGTTTTTGAAAGGCAGAAAACAGTAGCGCCATTCATTTCGCAAATGACGAAACGATTGTTAGATACACATACATAATATGCCAAATCTTATATGGATAGACATCTATGAATGACTGACTTTCCCACAAGGCGAACTGGAGTAAAAAAATTTGTCCGCATATAAAGGGTGGTCCAAATACAAGTATCTTTTAAATATTTAAATATAATGAACTAAATTTAATTTCATTTGGTATATTATTCATTGATGTGGCTGCCGCTGCTGGCTTTGCAGTAGCCTATCCTATCAGTACAATTTGCGAAGACTTTGTTGACAGTCCCTGGTACTATCTCACGATTGGCCCAGACGATATCAACCTTAAGGGTGTGGATAGTTTCTGTATTATTCACATATCAGCGGTCTTTTACGGCGCCCTACAAGAAAAGTCTTAAGGGATCAAATCGCAACTCCAAAGCGGCCATCGCCACGCCATCTGATAACACGATAGCCGAAATTTATTCACTTGATGAACTGTGAGACTATCTAAGTTTACATCTTCCATATCAGCTCATAAAAGGCCCATAATCATGATTCTGTGGCACTCGCCATTGACTAGCTTGCCGAACTGAAAATGGTACTCGTCAGAAAAGGTTATTTTTCGGTTAAATTAGATGGATGGATGGTTGTTTGCCTTTAATTGTTAAGTCAATTGGACCTTGCAAGCAAATAATCTGGGATTTTGGTGCAAAAATTTCCATCACGGTGGTAGGAAAAATGCCGAGTTGTTGGAGTCGATTTCGGCTACAGCAGGCACATTCTCATTTCGACCAAAACTTCTTTTCAGCATTAGTAAAAAACGATTTTTGTAGAAATTAGAAAACACAACATATACAGAGATATATATTTTTATATTCTATTTTGTTTGTATATATACATATTAGAACAATTTCTTTTTATTTGTATTGAAATAATGTATTTAAACAAGCTATTTTCATAAAAACCCGAAAAGGAAATATTTGAATTTCTATTTTTAGAAACAGAAAACAAAAAATTTTACATTTAACTGAAAATATCAACTTCAAATGAAAGTCTGTATTTTTAACAGTTTGTTTTTTAAATGACTAATTTATGTAGTTAAAAAATATATATATATTTTTAATTCTATCAGCCTCAAGATCATAATTTTTTAATGTTACTAACGAATAGTAAACACTAATTTATTTAATTAAATGGAAAAAATTGTAAGGATCAGCGCTAGAGGCAGTGCACACTTTCGACCCGAACGACCAGGTCATCTTCAGCCTCCTTCTGAACCACCCAACACAAATAACTCATTGTTTTGAACAGGGATTTATATCTCACACTCTAAGGAAAATGACTCTAAGGAAAATGACTATGTCGAAAGTGTGCACTCGCTCTAGCGCTGATCCTTACAATTTTTTCCATTTAATTAAATAAATTAGTGTTTACCATTCATTAGTAACATTAAAAAATTATGATCTTGAGCCTTATAGAATTAGAAATATATAATTAAAACAGATAGATCAAATAATATACAAAATTTACATATGTTAAAAAATATATTTCTATTAATTTTAACTGATTCTTTATTTAAAAACAAATTTTAGGTCTCATTTTTTTAAATAAACAACAGTCAGTAAAGGTAAATATATGGTGAGTGTAGAAAAAAAATGTGTACAAATCAATAAATATTACTTAAGTCCAGGCTCGTTCCATTCCACTTTGTTCAAAGTATTTAGTAATTCTATTCCACCCGTTCTCTGTGTCATTCCATTTCGTTCTACTGGTTCCCCTTTCAATTCAACTCAATTCGTGTCACAAATTTAAATTTTTCTTGTCTAGTTTTTTAATTCCGCTTATTCTCGGCTCTATTCAGTGTTTCAATTCGAGTCGTTCTTAAAATTCAAGTTGCAACCCAAAAATGATTGCTCAGGACGTTAATGGGTGGGCAAGAACTTTCCTCTTTTAAATTTATATTTACCACACTCCTAGCAAAAATTCAGTGAATATTTCAAGTTTCTAGTCAACCATTTAGGCATCCCATTTAGGCACCCCGTTAAGGGGATACGTTTTGTTTGCATTTTTTTTTTTTGCCAAAAATTTTACATAGTACATTATCAATGTATTAGACCACATATTTTGACCGAATTTTTTACAATTGTAGGTTCGTAGCTAAAAAGGTTAGGAGGTAGTTCCTTTAGAAAATTATAAAAAGTAATTCATCATTCTATGAGCGCATACTCCACGAAACACAAATTTTAAATTTCACGAAACACTAATTTAAAATTTCAGGTTTCTAATCATGGGAGACTTTCTCATTTTTATCACGTTTCTGCCGAATATTCCACAAAAAGTACCTTGTCAGTGAATTAGCCCATCAACTTTTTGCACTTCCCCGTAGGAGTTTTCGAAAATCCCTCCTTATCGTAAGTTTTGGTCGGAACCTCCGTTGCCAAAATTCACATATTCTGAGCTCCAGCACAAGGGGCTGGACCATATATAAATATAGAAGCTATATAAATAGAAGTTTTTTACTATAGCAGTTGCTTAAATTTTATAAATAAATCTATTTTATGACTTCCCTTTTATCTTTTAATAAAAATTTGGTTTATTGATAAATATTTACCTAATTTTTATTAAATACGAGTACTTACTAAGGTTTGTAATTTAGCAAACAATTTAATTTCATTAATCCACTTGTACGACATATTAATCCCTGCTAATAAACCACAAAAAATCTTACAAATTGCTTTGATTTTTGTTCCCTCATATAACAATAGTACTACAATAAATAATGATAACAAATATTCCAACACAAAAAAAAATTAAACTCAAATCAAAAACCCTTAAAGCTAAATAAGCCAAAGCATATTAATTTCCCAAATGTCTATATAAAAAAAAATAACTCACCTAATAGATCTTTATCGTTATGAATTGGAAGCGGTAATGCATACTACAATTCATAGTATAATAAAACCAGCAAACACACATACATACATATTGTTTAATTGTCAATAGACATCAAATCGTATCAATTGTATGGAATAAAAAAGCTAATATTTTTCGGTTGGGTGGTCGTCATTGAATCTTTAAACCACACTATTGCCATTTTACCAACCAAAACACACACATACAAAAATAATGGCAAGCAGCTCATCGTCATCATCATCACCGTAGTTGTTGTCAATATAAATTTACCACAAAAATCATCCCCATTAATCCCAACGGATATGCTCAATCACAAGCATAAACTCATACTCATATTAACTAACTACTCTGTATTTGTATAAACCCACATAAGAAACGGAAAACCTAAAGGTAACAACATGTCAAACAACCTGCTATTCAAAAGAAAGCGATAGCGCAGTTAGTTAGTATAGGGGTGGTTTTTAGCTTGTTTTCAGGTTGTCATTGAAAATCGTATTTCATTCATCATTTTAGATTATTTTCAACTCCGTAGTAATAACAACCGATAAAAGGTTCATATAACCTGTACAACTAAACATGACAGTTAGCTGACTTACTAACTGTCTACCGTATAAACTACAACTCCCTTATTTAGTTTTTAGTAGAAAAATAAAACAATAATAAGAATACACTTTAAAAAACATATAAGATATAGTTAACCACATCGTGTACCAATTTGAATGTCTGAAAATTTTGAAAATATTGACATTGACACAGTGGGTACATTTTATTGATTTTGTCACCCTAGCGGAGATTTTTAATACTTAAGTTCAAACTTCCCAATAGTTTAAGATTTTTTGAACATATTAATTTTTTAAAAGAAATTATGATTTCATTTTAATTTGGACTATTTTTAAAATTATTGCATGGCAACTCTGGTTATGTAATAAGTACAGTGTTCGTATTAATTTACCGAAAAGTATTTATAATTAAAGTGCAACAAAATTCTAACATTTTTGTAATTTTTGGATTTTATATACAAGTGGTTTTAAAGAATGGATCGGTAAAATTTTTTGACAACATATACGAGTATACTTGTCGAGAAAACAATTTTATGAGGAAAAACTTTGAATATTGTGTTTAACAAAACCAGCTTAGTAAACTTAGCAAGCAGGCATTGTATATGTGTATTGTAAGGAATATCGGCCTCTTAGCTGTAGAAATGTGGTCTTGGTCAAGTCGTTACATAATTTTATAGAAAGATAGTAAAAGAAAAGAAGAATAGAGCGCCCCGGTAGCCTATTTGGTGCTCGGTTAGGTTATTAGGATATAATTTGTAATTATATGATAAATATAAATAAAAAGAAAAAGAAGGGGAAACGTGGAGTATAACACGGTATCAAACTTATATTGTCCCTGTTTATTTTATTATCTGTACCTTGTCTTTCGACAAACAAATGATAAAATTAGCTATCATCTTAAAATTTACGATTTATTAAAGAATTTAATTCATAGCAATAGTATTGAAAAATTGTTTATTTAAAAAAAAAAAATTAGATAATAGATTTATATACCTTACAGATTTATCCATAGTTGACCATTTGATTTTAGAGTGTTAAAATGGATTAATTTATATGTTAATTAATTTAATGCAAATCGAAGGGAACCAAAAAGCATACCTATTTGAAAGTGCGTATGAATAATATTAAGTTTATATTAGAAAAAAAAGTATACGCCTAAGTGGCTGGGGATGTTTAGGTTAATCTTACAAGAAAACTTTTTCAATTGAGAATTCCGTTTATGCATTAATTTGGGTATGTTATATAGGGCATATACAGTGTCGATCAAAATGGCAAAAATTAGTTTCTCAAAACTAGAAATGCACTTTATCATAAAAATTATTCCCTGATCTTAACAAAAACATAAATTTTATTCAATATTTCACACTTAAACATTAAAAAAATTAACAAAAAAAAAAACAAAAGTAATATATTCAAATGACAAAACATATTGGACTAAAAATTATATATTAATATTTTTTTGTGTAACCACTGCACGCAAAGAAAAAATGTGGTTGGGGCAATCATATTCGAAGAGCATCATATATTTTTTTTGCGTTCATGGTTGTGTCAACCATAGTCGTACTATATTATTGTTATCATATTATGATAATAAAATAACCATATTTTTACCATAATATAGTTCCACCAGTTATATTATGATTCTAAAATTACCATATTATGGTCCTAAATAAACATGTTATATTGAATTTATCATAATATGATCGCACGTAATGCTCAAAATGTTATCATATTATTGTCCCTCATAACTATATTATGATTCCTGGATTATCAATATATGATCCATAATAAAAAAAAATTTCTTAAAGGAAAGGTTTTTAGAAACTATGAAAAAGCTCTTTAAATTTAAGAATATTTACTTTAGAAATGTTTTTTCTCAAAAAAATTGATATTAAGGACTTTTTGAAGAAAAATTGTTAAGGAAAAAATCATAGATTCTAAGAACTTTCCTTTCAAAAAAACTTTGATTGTGTGGATTTTTTTTTTAGAAAAATACCTAAATTTTGTTTTTAAATTCTAATGACTTTTTTTAACAAAAAAAAATCTTAGATTCTAACAATATTTTTAAAATTTTTCTTTAAGAAAAACTCTTTAGAATCTAAGAATATTTCTACTACAAAAAGTCCTTAGAATCTAAGTATTTTTCTCGATGAAAAGTCTTCAGAATCTATAAATTTTTCTTTCAAAGAAAGGCCTTAGGATATTAGTTTTTTTTTTTTTGAATATATGAACTTTTATCTAAGAAACAGTTTGGAGAATCTGAGAATTTTATTATAAGGAAATGTCCATAGAATCTAAAAATATTTTTATCAGATAAATTTACAAATATCCATAATTTTGTGTAAGAAACCTTTTCGTACAAAATAAAATCATGGGTTTTACGGACTTTTTCTTATAAAAAATATTTTATTAATATTTTAAGATACTTTTTACAAGAAATGAATTCATAAACATATTTTTTTTAAATTACTAATTATTTTTATTGAAAAGATTGAAAAATATATAAAATCTTTCAATAGAATCTTTTTGACAATGAATTGATTAGTGTAAATAGTATTATATGTATAATAAATTTTCGACCAAAAAAACCCTTTAAAAAAATGTTTTCTAAAGTTAAAAAAAATTAACTAGATTTTAATGGGTGAATTGATGAAATATTTTAATGTCACATGAGAGTAATTTTCTACCCATCTGATATTTGTCCAGTTTTAGTAAACAATATATGATTATTTTTTTAGGACATTTTGTAGTAAAAACAAACTGACTGAACTTTTGGTTTTTATAAAAACAAGACAATATTATGACCGTAAATGTCAAAATAATGTTTTATTTGATTGTTGCAAAATATCATATTTTTTTCATAGTTAGAATTTTTGTTACCACAGTATGGTTACAGCCAATCATATTATAAAATAGAAGGTGTCAATCATAAAATAGTAAAATATTTACATACTATAAGTTTAAGGGTAGCGACCATGTTAATGGTTCAAAACCCAATAAGATGGTTGTGACAACCATACCCGACTGCAGTAAGCTTAATATAGCAGCAGTGATCATGTTGCACATCTTCTACTGTTCCAAGTATTTTTCACGGAGTAGGTATTTACTCATTGGAATGCGAAATCTTTACCTCCTGCAATATATTTTTCTACATATTTTTGTCCATAATGCCGTTTCTTACACCTAAAAAGCAACCCCACACCATAACATGTCCTCCTCCGTGTTTGACAGTACCAGTACAATATTGTGGTTTTAGGCTGTTATTAGCAGGCCGTCGTAATCTTTTCATTCCATCAGAATCCACAAACTTAAATTTGGATTCAACGACAAAATAACATGTTCCTCTGCTCTACAGTTGAGTTAAGATGTTCCCGAGCAAAGTTTATTTGAGCTTTGTCATTTTTCTGCAATATAAACCTATTTTTGCAGTTGTATAGCTTATTACTCCTCCTTCAATAGCTCATCTTCGTACAGTGAGCAAGCTTAATTTTAGATTAAGAGACTCTAGAAGCTGACTTATATGGATACTTTCTGAATTCTTTAACAATTCGGGCATCTTCTCTGGATATTGTACATTTTAGTCGCCCTCCCCGGTGAAATGTTTCAACGGTTTTAGTGTTTTTAACATATTTATTAGATAACTGATACACAATACTTCTAGCATATTTTTTATTTTTTTTGCTTATTCCACTTTGAAATGCTTTTATTACATTGTTTTTTTTACATATGTACAATATTTTGTGCCAGCCATTTTAAATATAAAAGTCTAAAATTGATTGAGTTCAGGAAAAATGCAAAATTTTCTATATTTTAATTTACCTTGGTGTTATTTTTTGGTTTAAGGAGATATTCAACTGATGTTGAACATAAAATGAATTTAACATTAAACTAAAAATTATATTTAAGTGAATTTGTTCTAAAATAAATACAACGGTATTTTTTCTTTTAAGCATAACCTGTTTTGCCTAATTTGTTTTGTCGCTTGCAATTTATGTTTTTTTTTATTTTGTTTATTTTAAAAATTCTAAATTATAAATAACTTTAATAGTTCTATGTTTTTATTGAAGACAGGCCTTAAAGTTTCGATAACATTGACCGACACTTTATATACTAAGGCCGCATTTTTCCATTACATCACAAGATAGTATATATACAAAAGGCTGGAAATAAAGGGCGAAAAAAATTGGTAAATAGGCTATAAAATGAAATATATTTCAAAGGCCTATTTTTAAATGTGTAGGATATCATGATAAATTTCTCGTGAAGATGTACACTCAAAAAATAGTTACAGTAACTTTTTCTTAATTGTGTTAATTGTATTTGTAAAATAAAAATAGTTTTTAAGTTTTGTAATGTCGCAAATTAACACTTTCTTATTATACTTCTTACATAATTACAACTGCAGTTGTGAACACAGTGTGAACACAATATTAGTATTGATTACAATACAGTATTGTATATGTGTGTGTTACTGCACACACTATTATAGGGTGGCGCAGAATGAGCTAACCCAATATACCATATAGCAATCAAACTGCAATACAACTTTAGAATAAGCTTATATAAATAGTGAATTCACAAGCAGTATTTAACAATGGTTGAGAAAAGATTATTATACATAACTTTTTCTAAAGTATGCTTATAAACAACATACACATATTGAACAACGCAATATGACGACTGAAATAGAAATATTTTTCAATACATTCTAGTCTTGTTGTCTTTGTTCTACGCTTATAATGCATGCAACAAGTGCCATTACTTTTTCTTTAAATTTGTCAAACGTGTTTTGCGTGTACATTTAGTGCATATTAAATTTAAATATTTTTATTTATGGTTAAAATTAATTATTATTTATATTTAAAATAAATTATTATTTATATTTAAAATGAATTATTATTTATTTTTAAAATTAAAATAAAAAATAAATGAAATTAAAGAAAATAATTATGATTACTCTTTTTCAACTATTAATAATATATTATTTTTGTAAGCTTATTCTACAATTGCAAGAATAAGCTTATAGTAATCATACACACATAATATTTTCACGATAGTTCCGTTTTGGTTTTTCTACAATTGTTACAACAGCCTTTTTCAATATTTTCTCAAGTCTTATTCAAGCTTAAGGCTTTTGTTTATAAGCTTATAATAATATTTTTCTCAAGTCATTTGGTATGTTGGGAATGGTACGAATTCTTTACAACTTTTTTTTATTATTTTCTCTTTATTTATTTTTTTCAGCATTTTGTAAAAAAGATTTGAGGAATTAAATATGGAACAGTGCACATTCGGAAAATGTACCAAAATAATTTAATTTTATTTTTAAACTTTAAAAAATTGGTTTTAGTTGTACTTTTAGTTAATTTTACCTACAAAATAATTTAAGTGTATATGAGTTTAAAAAACAGACGGTTTTTATTTCCTGTTTTAACCACTTTAATGTGGGATTAGTAGTGTCATATTCCTTTATTTTGTCTCCTCAATCAGCGCGATCGGTAGGTTTGACCTGGAAAACCTTTCTTGTTAGCTGGTATGTGTTCATAAAACAAAATGGGATTCAGTGCGTATAGAGGATTTGCACATGATCATAATTTCTAACCAATATTATTATTTAGATTACTAACATTTTTCTGTAAGTGTATTTATAGACAAACTCAACTTAACAATTGTTGATGATATTATGCACACGTCAAGTGTACAAAGTGATTTTTATATCATATAGTTACTATATAGACACACACACACGTACAACCTTTTAATATCAAATACATTTTTCTCATTCCTTTGATTTTTTAAGCCTTAATGAAATTGGGTAATTATAATTAACCACATGTGTAATAACTTAACCATACCATCCATACAACATTGTTAGTAACATTTGAGGCTTTATCCTCCCTCATTATTTGCGTTTAAGGTGCACAAGTTGAATAAATCCAACGAGAAAGGATGGTCACATGCCATCCTTTTTGTGGTTTTTTTTTTTTTTTTTGTATAATATAATGGTCATATAGTATAACCGTTTTTTTGTAACCGATATAAGTATTTAACACCCCAGGGGTATAATTCATAATTTTATATTTTTATACTTTTGACAATTGATAAGGTCCTGTATGGATTTCTTATTATTTTATTCATAAAATTTATGAAGGAGGCTGAAGTTTAAGTTATTAAAATATTTAATTAATTATAGGATTTTACAGTTTCACACTTTTTTAAAATTATATTAATTTTTGTGTATATGTTGAATGATGAGATTAAGTAATATGTTATGTATGAACATTATGCAGACACGTGTTACTAAGATGTGGTCATTAGAATATTAAAAAAAATATCTCATAAAAATGTTCTGTGGAATGATGTCAAAAACTCTTAGAAAACCAATTTGTTAAAGGAAGGTTGTGACTTTAACAGGACTAAATGATTGCAAGATTGAAAACAATTTATTTCACAGCGAAACCAATTTCGTTTAAATTGTCTCCACACTAATTTTACAACCATCCGATTTTTATTATTTAAGGTAACATTTTTCTTTAACACCTGAAACTCTGAACCAGACCTGGGCAATCGCAGTTACATTTGACAATTAATTACTTGTATAATTTGCTCATATTAATAATCCTATCAAATCTATGCTAACGAGTTTACAAAGAAACGTTTAGTTTCACAATTGTGAACCTAGATCTGACAGAATTTCTAATATAAACAAACAAAGTAAATAATTGCAAAATATAATTGAGATCCCCCAGGTGTGTCCTGAATAAATTCAAAAGCATTTCTTATTACACGTTAAAAAAAACTTTATTCTAATTTTGCCATTTCAAACAATCTAATATTAAAATCATGTGCATTTAATTATTCATATTGTATGGCAATCAATATTAACCCATAAACCACAATTATATATAATTTTTTACCCGTTTTCTACTAGATTTGATTGTTTATGTGTCTATAACACTTTCAACTCATTGTCACATTAACAACAAATAGACACGCAATATTCAACCACTGCAACATTAACTATTTATATACCACCCACCTTGCTCACCTTCATGACCATTGTTATAACGGACAGTGTGTATCTGTTTGTTCGGAATATATAAGTTGTGTCAGTTAAATGTCAGTCAAAGTATTATATACATACAAAGTATCATCAAATGACTATGTAACTACCACTTATATTAAATAACGGTTTGAAAATAAACAGTGGGACGTTTGTACATATGATTTAAATAAGTTAAATAGCTTTAAAAATATCCGGACAACAAAGATCTGTGGAGTCAAATTTTAATGAAATTTAAATAAGTAGTAGAAGAGATAAAAGTAATAATTATGCATTTTGATATCAGCCCAATGTCATTTCTAGTGGGGGAAAAATAGAAGTAAATTCGGAAAGATCTTTTCATGGGTGCATGTCCACAATTTACGAAACATAAATTTTTGCCTCAAACTTTAAAGCAAGTCCTTAAAAAGATTTTTGATACGCATTCTATTCATGTTTTGGGTTATCATACAGAATATTTTTAATATTTTATATGGGAAGAGTCGCCTAAAACCCGAAGAACTACGAATATGTAAAAAGTCGATATATCCCCGTCATTTCCCAGCAAAAAGAAAGTAGCAAAAGAAGAGAAAAAAAGCAGTGATTTTGATTCCAGTGTTGTGAAAATTTGGATCGGAACCAATGATTTTTACATAGGGGTGTCATAGGCTGGAAGTTTTCTTTTATGATCCTTTTTCATTGCATCTAAAGCCCTTCTTATGGTTTAGTGAAAAATTAAATCTTTTGTTTTTCCCAAATAAATTTTGAATTTGTACTTTAGATTTATACAGGACATCAGTAATCTCCCGTTAGCTTCTACCTGGGAATTTAACTGACATATTTGTTGTTGTTTCCTATACAAAGTTTGAGTTTTACTGTTTGTTAAATTTTAGCGGGAAATTCAGCAATCGGGCCTTATTTATCTCTATTCGAAATCCTTGCAATTTTTACTACAATAAATTTTTTACTTTTTGTAGCGTCACACTCAGAAAAAAAAAGTTTGTAGAAAAATTTGTAAACGGTTTTCAATCCCAATTTACTATTTTTGTACTGATTTATTTAGCAAATCTTTTTGCTATTTACATTATACAAATTACAGAGTTTTTACAGAATATCTAAAAATTTTCGTTGCTAATTTCAGAAATCATTTTACAAATTTTTGAAAACCGATTTGCTAAAATTAGCAAAAAAATCACTAATTTTAAAAAAGTCGATATTGATGCAAATGTTATTTCTAATAATTTAAACTTATACATACAAACTTAAATTGCCCTAAAATGTTACATAGGATTAAAAAAGGGATCGGAAGTGAAGATACCGACTCATGTCTAAAAATAGGACATCCACTTAAAATAGCACTAAAAAGTTTTTTTATTTCTAAAAATCAGCCCTAGCAACAATTTAAATTTCAACTTAAAAGTAAAAAAAAATTTACTAAAATATTTTTCAAAACAGAAATTACCAAATTAAAACAAAATGATAAATTCGTTTATGTTTTAAGAATTTTTAAGATTTTTAAGCCTTTGATTTTTTTTTTCATTTTGTATAAAACATCTTTAAAAAAATATAATCAAAATTTTTGATGCTCGATAAAAAAAATAAATCTAAAACTTTGTACTAATATTAATAGTATTTAGTAATTTTTTTTTGCTGATTTTAGCAAACGGATTTCAAATTCAACTTTACAAAAAGTCTACTAAAATTTAGTAGCGGCTACTAATTTTTCTACTAATTTCATTGTACTACACGCCAGCAGACATGTGTTGCTAATATTAGCAAACAATACCGCTGGGCTCAAATTAGCAGAATAACAGCAAAATTTTCAGTTGCCATTACAGACTTTTTTGGTGAGTGCATAGATTTCATTAAAAATCTAGATTTCATTAAAAATCACATTTTTATAAGTTGTGAAAAAGAACTTCCTTAGAAGAGAAAAATCAGAACTAAACGATACTTTAGAATCAATGAAAAATTAATTCCTTAAGAATCACTTCCATTTATTTTTGCTGGGTTAAATCAACTTACGAGTATAAAACCAACAAAAATGTAATTGATTTTAATGTATTTTTAATTATTAACTCAAAGAAAAGCTCCATTTTTTCCAATGTATTGTTCATAAAACACCAAAAATATTCATAATATTTATGAAATTCTTAATTTAATTATGAAGCTAAGATTAAGTTAGAATAAATACTTCTCATAAAAAAATACGTTTATGGCCATTACACGACTTTATCATCATTATTACAAATGCGTTATGTAAAATTAATATAAAATAAGAATACTAATAAATTACAGTTTCAATTTAAAATTTTTGAAAATTGTGTATATATAATAAAAAATTCTATATTTCGTTTCTTTTTTATGTGTTCAGTTATCCACACTATTTAATTATAAGTCAATGGTATTTAAGTTATGCAATCTTTGCAATGAATTTATACTAAATGGTGATGTCTTTGCTATTTGGTTTTTCAGTGTAAATTTTTTCAGTGCAGTAAAAAGATTTGTGACACTTGGCAACGCCAAAAATGCGCACTAAGCGTTGCCATTGTACTATGAATCATTGAATTTTATTATCAAAATGAAGATCCATTTTTATATCGAAAAATTGTGTTCAGCGACAAAGCTCAGTTTTAGCTCAATGGGTTAATTTTAAACGAATTTTCCTTAAACAATCATTTCAATTCAAAATTAGTAATTAAAATTTTTAAGTGTTTGTGTTCTAGTGGGTAGAGAGCTAGCCTAGTACTCCTAATTTCCGAGTTCAAATCTCGGTAAAGGTAAAAATTAAAAAAAAATATAAAATAATATATTCAAATGTTTAATTAACAAATATATCAAAGAAAATGAAATTAAATTGTGGTCCAGTATGTATGAGTGTGGGTTATGAATCTGAATGCCTAGGTTCGATTCCGAAAATATCTAAAAATAAATTTTTCTTAAAATAAAATCTTTTGGAACGTAATACTATTAATGTGCAATATAAATATTAAATTGGACGACTGAACATTGGCTTTCCCAACCAAAAATATAATTTAATTATGAAGATAGCTGTTGTAGCCGCCAGAATTCAATTGGCAACAAACTGATACTGTTTTCTGAGTGTACAGTCAATGAAGAAAGTTACAGTGCGATGATTGTCCAAAATTTAAGAATTGAAATGGGTTTACATGTGGGGTCAACACAGAGAAAACAGATTCGTTCGGTTGCGGTGAACGAATTTTTCGATTGTGACAACAGAAACCCAATTGGTAACAACCGAAAAATTTGGTTGCTGCAATAGAACCATTCGATTGGCAACAAATTCGGTTGTTAGCACGAATCTGATTTCTGGGTGAAAAAAAGGTGCCACACTGCATGCGATATCAGGAGCCTGTTGAGAGACGAGTTTAATGAGCAGGATCATGCTATTTGACCCCACCGGATAATTTTTTGTGGAGATACGTGAAGTGCACAGGGACAAGCCAGACGAAATTCCAGCACTGTAAGACAACTTTAAAGCTGCAAAGTATGTCAAAACTGGAGCTTATTGATGGACTACTAACTGAGTACCCGCGTCCACATTTACATGAAGAAATATTTAAATGGTACATGGCAGGAATTCACTTTTTAAATATTTCTTTCACTTTTGCAAATTTTGTGTTTTTTTTTTCAATTTTCAAAACCCAAATGATTGAAAAATCACCCTTTAAAAACTTCATGAAATCGTACTTCCTAATTGGAAGTAGTTATAGAATACAATACTAAATGCTCATAAATTATCGCAATATTTACAACGCATTACTTTAGGTTTCAAAGTTAAGCAAAGGGTAAAGGACACCCGTTACCAGGTAATATTTTAAATAGGTCCAAAAATTTACCAACATTTTGCTGCGAAGTTCTTTCCTGGTTGCAGAATAAAACAACATGGTAATGCATCTTTTTTTACACTCAGAAATAGATCCTTGAATATGATACCCAATTTTTTAAATCTGCTTTGGTAAAAATTTGAAAAATATTAAAAACACATATTTACCCATCCCCCCCCCCCCCCCCCCCATTCTGACCACTCATTTTTCATCCACTTCTAATGAGATTGGACCTCCAAAGAAAGTACATTTTTATTAACTTTAACCAAATCGAAGTGAATCACAGTGCGTATGATAAATATTTATGCAATGAAATAACAAGTATACGCCATAGTGGTTGGAAAGGCAAAAACTTACAAGTAGAGAACTATGTATGTGACATATATCCGACTACATGCATTTTCATCTGGGTATTTAATAATATCGTATGTTTTACAAGTGTGTTTCTAAACATATCATATAGTTAGCTAATTTAGCCATATAAAATATAAATTTCAACAATTGGTGTGTGAAATGAGAGCCAAGTATGCTTCTTGGTAAATTTTTGACAGTTTTGAGGTAAATAAAATTTCACTAGCCCATAGGGCTAGTAGAATTTTTGACATAAGCATAGAAATTTTTAAAATTTTAAAATTAAAAAGTTTAAAAGTTTATAAAAGCAAAATGAAAACAAAACTAATAAAGAAATCATCAGATACAGAAACGGGGTGCTGTTCTAAGACCACTTATTTAAGATGAAAATTACTGACGATAAATTATGCAAGTACTGCTTGGAGGATGATGAGTCAATGTAGCATATATTTGCCAAATCCCCTGCATTTTCTAATCTAGGGATGAATACATTTAGCTTATCCGAATTATGGGAGGGGCAATACAGAAAATTAGCAGTGAAAGAGATGTTGACACAGGAAGCACAATAGACCAAATTGATCGCGGTGCAGGAGGAGATATGATTCAACCCGGTTTATCACTTTCTGAATCAAATATAGTTAGGTTTTATTCATGAATCAGATAGAGCTTATTACAGGCAAAAAAAAATCAGGCTCGGTTTTGGCTCAATTTAAAAGATTGAAAAATTCGATAAACTATATATATTGTCATAATGTGGGATAAACAATGTTGATAGTATTGTCCTGCTAGCCGATTGATAACAGCAGCCAATTATGGTTTAAAGCGAATTTTGCACTGTTGGCATAATATTTATTGGTGATTCCAAACATTTTTTGAATATTTTCTTTTTTTTTTTTGAAACAGACAGCAAACATAATTTATATTTGTAATGACTGTAACGGAAAGAAATAAACTACAAAATTTACGTTTTGTTGGCAAATTTTTATTAAATTTTACAATTGGTATTTCGGCACAAAGAATGTTAATGAAAGTCGTAGCTGACCAGAAAATGCATTCCATTCGGCTGGTGTCTAATAACTTTTTCTGTGTATTCTCCATGTTTACTAAAATTAAAAAATAAGGAAAAAATTTTTCATTGGAAAAAACTTTTCCTATGATCTCGAGTCAAACTAAAAATACATTTTCATACATATAAGTATTAAAAAGATCAACTATAAAATATAAAATTCCAAATTTATGGAACTTAAAAAAAATCATTAAATGACAATAAACGATTTTAAACAAATGTATAAAATAAATATTTGTTTGAAATATAAGTACCTTTATTTTTAACTGAACAAAAAACTTTTTTATAAAACCAAAAACTGTAAGCAGTAAGTGTTGTTATCATATCTACAATTGGCTTAAGATTAGCAAAATTTTTAAAATTAAAAATTTGTATTTCTAAAATTTCGTTTTCACAAAGCTTAAGTTACTTAAGTTAAATTATAGTACATATTTTTTGCCCGTCATATGAGTTTTTTTTTTTGTAAATATTTTGTTTGAAGTATATTTGTGTTCATAACAACTAATTTCAGGTCTAGTGGACTTACATCGATCCAAATTAGATATATTTTTACGTTTTATCTCCAACGAACTCATTATATAAAAATACTTTAATTTGAACTCGTTTGCTTGGTATGTCTGTTGCAATAACAATTGTTTACAAACAAAATGAAATACACTTATTTCAAATGTCACAATAGGGTATTGACATGTAATTGGCTTTTGGTTAAATGACAACAAATTAACGATGTTCATATGTAATTACAAATAGTATATATGTATGTGCATAAAAATATGTTGAAAATAAACAATATTTTAATATCCATAAAAAATTCTACCAATTCCATTTTTTACTTAAAATGTAGCTTTTTATCATAATTTTAAAAGCATTAAGTAGTTTTTTTTCATAAAGAAAAACAAGAAATATCTTTGAATATTACTACTTCAAAAGAAGGGTGGAACTTATTTAGATAAACAGTTTTTAAAAAATATTCTAAATTGTGGTTTAACACTGATATTTTATAAAAATTTCTAACCTTACATTTTATTAATTTCATTTAATGCTTCTCAAGTACGTTTTATTGAAAAGAAAATAAAATTCCAAAATATGTTTCTCCCTTATTATCAATAAAAGAAGTATTTACAATAACAACAAACTTCAAAGTCAATGTATTTAAGAGCATCAATAAGAAATATTAACTGAGCATTACAAACGTGTTGCCATTAGTTAACTTCAGCTTTGATTGATTTCAATTAATCTTAGACGCGTGTAATTAATCATTGAACACTTTAATATGGTTAACAACTCTTGACCATACAACGGTTAAAAAGGTTCAACGAGTATAGATCTAAACATACATTTTTTATTCATCTATCCCCCCACTTAACAAAAACACACACTCCAACATTACAGCTTACAAATGTTTGAAATAAGTAAAAAAAAAAAATCTTTAAATCTCCAGACACGATTACATACTACAAAACAACAACAGAAAAAGGCCAAGAATGTAAGAATACAAAAAAAAATACAATCTTATTATTGGCTTGTTTTGTTTATTGTTAATGCGTTGGTGTAGCCGAGATTCTGTATTTCATTATTATTTCTCAAACAAAGTCAAACTAATGAATACAACTTGTTTTAATGTTTTCGATTTTATTTCATTTGGTGGATATTGAAATTGAAAAATATGTATTTTTATATATATTATAGTTTTTTGCAAGAAAATTCCGGTTTATAGAATTAACATTCTCACTCAAAATGTAATTATTAAACAAAAATATTATAATATAAGAAATATTCAAAAAAAATTTCGAATAGTTTTCAAATCTACAATAAAAAATGTTTAAACTTTCTTAAACAAAGTTTTAGTATTGTTTGTAGAAGAATAATTGATAGATCAATATCTATATATAAAAGAATAAAGTGTTGAATGACTGACTGACAAATCGGTCAAAAGTCTCGCTTTAACTGTCTACCAAAAACCTTTTACAAAGAAACCTAAATTTCAGGTTCTAGAGTATTTTCTAGCTCACTGATAAGATTATAGCATAAGGTTGAGATCCGTTAGACCGGGTAGGCCGAAACTGGGGTAATGCAAAACTCTAGATCAGATACGATTTGAAAAAGGAAAAAGCTACTCCCCCCATAAATGCCTGCTTACACCGTTTTGGCTAAATCCTGATATAAAATATTTATTTATTTGAGTATGATAGGTACCTTTTAGAATTTTAATAAGAAACGTCGGAAAACTGTGGGTTCAAAAAGAAAAAAGTTTTCCTTAACCCCTTGCCAAAATGGGAAACACTAGACAAAAGCATCGAGTGGACACTAAAATAGGGGAAGAAAATTAAATTAAACACGGAATGAGTAATATTTTAACACTAGACAAGGGAATGAAATAGAATGAAACGGGGAGTAGAATGGAAACAATAAACAAGAGGAACAAGGAACGAATGGAATTGATATACTTTGGAAGGGAGATATATTGGTATTTAGTGTTATTTATCACTTTGATTTTTTTTATATAAAACGATTTTAAGTATATCGATAATCTTATCTCTCAATGATTATTATTTTTATACTTGATGCATTCTTGATGGCAATGAATTTTAAAAAAATTTTCATTAATCAATGAAATTAAATCCTTAAGCATTATCATTAAATTAAAAAATGAAAATAATTTCATTAATATTAAGTTAACTAATAATTTTATAAGTACACTCAATCCCAAGTAGCGTGGATATCTACTAAGACGGGATTTTTAAAAAATTTTTTAAGGGTGCACGGAGAAAAGAGATTCAATGTGAATTTCTTGCCAACTGATTTACTTGGTTGTAGCAACTAAATTTTTTTGGTCGTCTTTATCAAATATGTTCCTGACATAGCCTTTTGGCTAGAAATCTGAAATTATGTTCTTTGAGCTAATTTACTGAAGATATAATTTCTTTAATTTGCAATAAAATCATACAAAAAATTGGATACAAAAGGGGAAAAATCCCCCTTAAAACACAGCCCAAACCGATCAAGTTAGAAACTTGAAATTTGGCGTTTCTTGCTCCCGCGATAGGACGGGATTTTAAAAAATTTGCAGGAGGGGAAAAACACAGAAAAAACCAAGTCACTAAAGGCTGGTGCTGCAAAATTTGCCATTTTATGGCAATATTTAGCCATTTCCGAATATATCTTGAATATTTTGTAAACTCGCAATATTATTTAATTATAAATAATCGAAAATACATACTAAATTAATCGAAAATAAAATCAAAAATTGGACTATTCATTTTCACTATATTCAACCCATTTTATTGTTTATTTTCAATCTGTTAAATAATCGACAAAAGTAATAAAATCAATCGAAAGTTGTTTAAAACCGCAATCAATGACAAAACGTTAAAAAAAACTTTTTTAGTCATTTGTTATTCAAACTGGAAGTTTTATTTATTGGTGTGTAATTACGAAATGTAAAATACACAGATGGTTTATATTTCCATGTGTGTATGTATGTCTGAATAATTTCTAGTAATTTTTTATGAAATAATTTTGTGTATAAAAAAAAACAAAAAGGAATTTTATGAATTTCAATTTTAAGAAACAGAAAACATAAAATTTTACATTTAATAGAAAATTTCAACTACTACTGAATGTCTGTTAATTTTTATAGTTAATTTTTTGAATGATTTAAATACTTAAAAAAATATAAATTTCTATAAATTTCAATGGATTCTTCATTAAAAACATACGTTTTAAATAAACTAAAGTCAGTAACGGAAAACATATTGTGAGTAAAGAAATGCTTTTAAATCAAAGAAGGCAAGCGGGGACATTTTTACCTAGATATGCGGACATACTCCCGAGAAGTTTGGTGTTGAAAATGAGCAAAATCGGTCCAGCGGTTAAAAAGTTATGAGTTACAATGTGAAGATACCTCTAAATTTTCCATATTTCATAGAAGCGACTGGGGAGAGTTTAATATTTTCACTTGTTTTTTCTGCAGTCGCTTAGAATGAAATAATATTTTAAATTCACATCAAATATTTTTCATCTCCAATAATTTTTTCAACACTAAAATGTTTTTCACCACAAAAAATTTTTTCACCCCAAAAAATTATTTTCTCATCAAAATTTTTTTCCACCACAAAATTTGTTTTCACATCCAAAAAAATTGTTCACCTCCATAATTTAACATTAAAAGTTTTTTACATTATTTAAATCAAAAACAGTACACTTAATAGTTTGTAAGTTAAAATAACTGAAAATATCATTTAAAAGAAATGATATTTCATTTAAAAACCGGTGTACTTAATTTTCATTTAAATTAAATGCCTTTGTTATTTATTTTCAAATGTTGATTAATCTACTGACACATCCGTAAGAAACAAATGATTTAATCAGTTAAAATAAATGCCAATTCCGTAAAAATAAATGTTTTTATCATTTATTTTAAATTGTTTCCCTTTTAGTATTTTTTGTTTTTTTTTTTTTTTTTGTTAATACAAAATGTATGTGTGCATACCCTGTAGGAAGCCTGGGGTCAAGTGTTTACAAGTCACCACTTTTGTTGACTATTTTGGGTGACTTTTTGGGGACATGTCCACAAAGCGTCTATACTTTTTACATTCCTTTTTTTGCAGCTGCAAAGCTGTGCTTGTTCTTGGTTTTTTTATTGTTTTATTTTGTTGAAAATACATGTGCAAACAATATAAAGAATAATTAATTTAAAAGGTAAATATATAAATTTGAACAAAATATGTATAATGAGCAAAAAAAATTACAAAAAACTTGTGAAAAAAACAATCAATTTTGTATATAAAAATAAAAAAGGCAACAATTTTTAGTGAAAGTTGCAACTCTAGAGATTTTGTGGAGCCTGATGAAGATTTTACAGAGCCTGTGGATGATTTTGTGCAGTCTTTTGAAAATTTGTCTACTCCAAAATTAAATTTTCACGAACAAGTTTTTTACTTTAATGAAATTTATAAACAAATTTTATTAATAAAATATCTAATTTAACAAAATAAATGCACCTGTTTAATCTTATTTCCTTCCTAGTGTGGAAATCTAGTAAAAAGTGGCAAAAGTGTAGACTAGAATTATAAAAATGTACTAGTGAATATCTGGTTCCAATGTCAACACTAAGTCAATAGTTGTGTAGATTCGCAATGACACGCACATGTGGAATGTCTACAGCAGGAAGCGTTGGCTGGGGCATAGTTAGTCAGTAGTACTGGTGACAAAGTCAATAGAGAATTAGTACAGTTTCACTATCGAAATTTTCTACAGAGAAGCTATAGCAACTTTTTGTATGAATGTGTTTATGTATGTATGTGTGTTTATGAAGTTCTTGTAATTTGAATTGAAATAATTTTGTATATATACAACCAATTTAAATAAAAAAATAAATTGAAATTTTTTGTATAGTTTTTTTTTTTGGAAACAGACAGCAAACAAAATTTAAATTTTTAATAACTGTAACAGACACAAATAAACCACAAATTTCTGATTTGTGGGTAAATTTTTATTAAATTTCAAACAAATGAAAAAAATAAATGAAACTGAAAAAAATCACTTAATGATAGTAAATCATTTCGAATAAATGTATAAAAATGTTAATATAGATATTTCTTCAAAAAATAAATGTTTGTTCCTTTATTTTTAAATTGAACGGAAAACTTTTTTATTAAACTACAAACAGTAAACTATATAATATTCTGAGTGTAAAGAATATTATTTTAGGACATTGGTGGAGGGTATTCAAAGATTCGGCACAGCCGAATTTAAGCCCTTTTTACGTGTTACAGGTTATATTTCTCATTATAATTTTCAGCTATATTTTTCCCCACAAATTTTGTATTTTTTGGTTATCACATTGTGGCGAAACACATACTTTCTGAAATACATACTGCATACTTTCTGGAATATCAAATAAGTTTTTTTTTAATTTTTGAGAGGATAATATGTTTCCACTGAATGTTGACTTTTTTTTGGTTTTTCACTATTACTACTTATTAAAATAAAATTGTTAAAAAATCCCACCTCACATTCACATTCAGTGGACATATAATCATTCAAAAAAGAATTTCACGCAAGGCGATTACAGGAAAATTTCTCGATCAAAGTCAAAAAATTTTTTGTATGAAATTTTTTATTAATTAATTTTCATTTCATATTTGCAATGAACATTCAAAAATATATTAGATTTGATGAGTCATAATCGTCATTATTATATAAAGGTTTTCTCAAATATTAATTAATTTGAAATAATTAAAACTTCAATGGCGATCTGTTGCCTCTAAATAAAACATTTTCTGACTTTTTTTTGCAGACCATATTTTTTCCATATTATCATATTTGTAGGCTTGTGGAACTCATAAATTCGACTTTGTTTAGTATACATATTTCAAAAACAAAAATTGTTAGTGCATCTTTCGAGTCCTTAAAGTTCCTTTTAGAATAATATAAGGTCAGATGTTAAAAAACTGTTAAATATTAATACCCGAATGAAGGGTATTAATCATATTTTAATAATTTTTTTTATTAATATTTTTATAAAAATTTAATGTCCGAAAAATTCATCTCTGACGTTCTTGAATCACGGGTTAGATTTTTCTCAATTATACCAAATATTTAAAATTTAAGTGTCTAAATGGTTTTCAAGTAAAAGTTTAAATATTTTACTCTCCACCGAATAAAACATAATATTAAAATCTTGTATTGTCTACACGATGTAAACAATTTTTTAAAAACCCAAAATTATTGACACATTGTATGAATTGTTGATTATTAATGACACAATTTCTTAAATTTCATTTACACTAAACTATAGTAGTTGTAAAAAATAAAGATAACCGATCAACATTAAAAATTTAATTCCTATTGTTTATTACAATTAAAAAACAATCGAAGGTATTTCACACATGGGCGCTAATGAATTTAATAAAGTCATTTTTCTTGGCTTATTATTATAAAACCAATTTTTTAAGCAGTTATCTTCATTTCTATCTCTATGTCTTACTGTTTCCAGTATTTTTTTTTTTTTTAACAAAATACAACATGATTGACTGGCAGGTCATTTACAAAACAATGAGGGTTAAAAATTTCACATCATTAATCATGAGTTACAGTAATAAATTTTTTACACAGAAAATTTAAAAAATTAAATAAAAATGTTAAAGAATTAAAAAAAAATATATTTATTTAAAATTGAATTGAGCAAAAAAAATATATATATTTCTGCACTTTTCTTAAAAAAACACTACAACTTCATTAAATTTATAATTTACTTAAAAAAAAAAAACAAAAATACAACAAAAATCCACTAAAAATTACCTCTTTTACTTGATGATGAGTAGACTAACTGACACCTCGTGATGAGATCATTTATCATTAACACAGAAGAATCACTCTAAATGAGTTAGCATTGTAAAACAGAACATTTCAGCTGACGAACAATTCATAAGATCATTTCATTACAAAACTCTGTATAAAGCAAAATCATAAAAAATGTTCAACATTTTTGTTGATGTTTTTTACTGACCACTCAATTATATGGGAGCTAAAAATTCAAAAAAAAAAAAAGATCATATTTTGTTGATTGTTGGTTAGGGAATATACGGGTGTTACCGACATTTGATTTGATATTTTCATATATTCACATGTGATTAATATTGAAATTATGTAGATGTGAATTTAACTATTTGGTGCTCAGCAGGTTTTTTTTATATTAAATAGTAAAATGATATTTATTGGTTTGTTTAAGCCCTCTTCTATTAAAATTGTTTTTATTTTTGATTAATTATGTGAAAACAATTTCAAGAAAAAAAGAATAAGTTGAAATTAAAAAAAAAAATTAATTCATATTTTGATATAAAAACTGAATTTAATTAATATTTTAAATGCCTTATTTACAAACGGCCTTTAAAGTTTGTATGAATGATTTGTTTTATAAAACTCTAATATATTTAATAAGCAATTGTGAATGATATCATTAAAATCATTTGTTTACAGCCATTTTGTTCACTGAATGCAAATATAATTTTTTTAATATTATTGAAGAAATGTTTTTAGGAAAAGTAAAGGTAGATTTGGCAAAAATATTGATTTTTGATTTTAAAATATAGTTCAAAATAGACGTAAAAACAAAGATTTTTTAATTTTCAGCCCAATATATATCACCAAATATGTTACACAAATGCTTGAATTTTTGCAATAAATTACCGAAAAATATTATATACTAGGCGTATGAGTGTTAATATAATACCAAAAAATATTACTCATACGCTTAGTAGAACATATTTAATTGTTTGAAAAATGAAATTTATCAAACGAATTTGTATTTTTTTTGGCCTTCGATTATTGAAAAAATTATTTAAATACAATGAAATATTTAATTATTAAAACGACACTTCATCGTTTTTATAAAAATTCATAAAGATAATTCTCTCAATGCAATTTTTAGTATATTGGCTTAATTTGCCAATTTATGAGACTCTCAAAAAATAAAATTATAATTAAATGTTATCATGAAATAGGAACCAGTAATTTTCAATAAATGCACGTAAAGATAGAAAAAGTTGTGAGGATCAGCACTAAAGGTAGTGGCATATTTTTGACCCGAGCGACCAGACCATAATCAGCCTCATCATGCGCCACTACCCACAAGTACTAATGGTTTGATTCAAAAAAATATAAAAAATCAGAAATTTGTTACCAGCGTAGGTTTCTCCTACACTGAAAAATTTATTGCCAAAAAAACTTCAATGAAATATTCTTTCGAATTTTTGTTCATTTTCAATTTAAGTTTAATTATATCAATTAAATTTTTAATTGATAGTGAACGTGGTGTAAAAAGTATTCTAGTTTACAATAAACCCTTTTGACAACATATAAAAGTCATATTATTTTGATTTATTTATATCTTAACTTTTATTACAGTTATATAAATTGCAAAATTACATCTCAAATCTCTAAACGCGTATTAATAATTTAATTTTTTTAAGAATTAAATTTACAAAAATAACATAGTCTATGTATGTAGTTTTTGTATGCATCAGATTCGAAAATTTATTGATAAAAAAATTAAATTTTTATAGATTTTTCAGATCGATAATGGAAAGTTATTTCTGCTAAATAAATAACGCCTTGGTTTTAATGCAGAGCTTGATAATCAATTTATTTTTTATTATTAATTTTCTGAATCTTTAAATTATAATCATTTCATATCAATAAATAAATATTAATTAAAAAATTTAATCGATTTGATTTATTCTATGAAAAAATCAACACAAATAAAATTTATTCTCTGAATTTGATATTAATTGAATAAAGTGGAAAATTATTCAATCAGTGAACAGAATTTTGCAAATCGATTCGTTGAAAATTGAATCAGATTTAAAAAACAAATCAAGGAATCATGTTAATAAAGGTCTATTTTAAAATTTAAAAAAAAATTTAAAATTCGAATTCTTTTATGAGGCCACCCTTTTTTCTAGACTGTTTATTTTTAATTTTTAGCAAACAAAATCTGCAAAAAATCATTTTAGAAAAAAGGAAAATTTGATTATTTAACAATTCCTTAAGAATTTTTGGATATTTTAACTTTACAAATGGGAACATGAGAAAACTTTTTTAGTTGGCACTTTAGTATTTTTTTGTGGTGCTGTTGGAACCTCAAAAGTACTATTGTACTCCTATGAACTATTTGATACAAAGTATTTAGAAATTTTCATGCGTTGATGAATTACAAACAAACATATGTATTTTTGTTTAAAATAATATTTAAAATTTGATTTAAATTTTAATTGATTTAAATCCGGAATTTCAATCAAAAATTTCATTAAAATTTTAATTGATTTGATGCTGAAATTTCAATAAAAAATTTGATTTATTTTTTAACAAATTTTTGGTTAAAACTTTAATTAATGTTTTAATTGAAATAACTAAAACTTTAATTGAAAACATTGAAGATTTTTAATTAGAAATTTAATTGATATAATTAAAAAAATAATTGAAAAAATTTCAATTAATTTTAACAAAAAAAATTAATTGATATCACAAATGTTTTTTTTGCTTGTCCAAAATCAATTAAATTTTGAATTGTATTTACAAATATTTTAATTGAAACTCCATTTTAGTTTTCTCTGTGAATTCCTAAGGGGAATGGCAAATGTCTCCCTCTTGACGGCTTGACCATAATACCCTTGTGGCTAAAAGGATAATGTATATCCTATTTGTATATAACATATTACGCAATGCCAAAGTAACCAAATATGTTGGAAAGTGAACCACAGTTTTCGTGTATTTTACATATGGATTATTTTGAGTGTAATATCTAAGACATGAATACTCCAGATATGGATCAACTCATTAATTAGAATTTTCACCAGAAGCTTGATAAAATAGAGTTTCAAAAGAGTAAAACTTTCACCTTTAACAGCCTACTGAAACAGCAAACACTAAAAATAGGAAGCGAAGTAGAATGGCATGAGAAGCGAACGGATTAAAACTCAACAGAAGGGCAACGAAACATGATTTAAAGAGACATAAGTGAATTTGAAACATTAGTCAATGTGAACACAATGGAATTAAAAGGGTGCGAGTGGAACTTAAAATCTTAACAAGGCGAACTAGTGGAAGTGAAAAATCAAAAAATTTAAAAATATGTTACCTGGAGCAGAGGAATTTTTACCAGGAATATTGTAATAATGGAGGTTCAGTGCGGAAAAAATACATCCCTTAACGACCTGCCCAAACCGTTTTTTTAGAGATCTGAAAATTAATATATGTGTTCCCTAGAGCATGGGCTAGTTCACCGATAATGATCTGTTTAGAATAATTGAAAGGAAGATAATAAAAATTACAAACTATATTCTAATACCCTAACGTTGTAATAATGAGGTTAAGAAAGAAGGAAGTGCCCCTCAGTCACCCATCCCAAACTACTGTAGCCATGATATTTGATATTAACCTTTATTATCCTAGCGTCGTCATATTAAGACACAACACAACAAAAATCGATAATTGAAATAAAAAAAATCGGCAATTGATATACAAACGAAGTGAAGACCTTAATATAGTATTGTAGTTTGGCTACAACTATAATACACACAAAAAAATCTATTAAAAAATTTCGATATCGGAATTTGTTTTTTAAGAAGGATACAAATTTATAGAATGAAAATTAAAAAGAAAGTTTCTTAACACGGTTACTAACTCATAATCAACGAGCTTTTGTGGCTGGAAAGTTTTGAACTGCGCAACTGGACATACAGCTTTGGCGACAATGGACATTTTAAAAGATTAATTTGCGGCGACACGCAAATTAATAATGTCTCGTTTTTACGATTTTTTGTGACCAACAAGATCGCCCGATTTAACTGCTCCACATCTTTTCTCTAGGGTATTTTGAAATCACGGATTCTGAAAACTTTTAAAGAAAATATCCGACAAGAGCGCGAGAACTTATCGTCTGGAGTTCTCTTTAGAACGATGGAAAATGCGGTAAAAAAAGCATTATTGAAAAATTAGAAAAAAAATATTAAAGGTCGAAATAAACATTTAAAAAAAATTAAATTAAGTCGATTCATCAGGTGTATTTAATTGGGCCACCCCAATTTTTGGCCGTATGAAGAGGTCATCATTGAAACAAACCCCTATTTTGAGAACCTTGAGAAAACCTATTATTAAGAAGGAATGACAAAATGGAAAAACGAAAGGTATCAAACTGAAAGGAGACTGTTTTGAAAAAAATAACACTTTTTGGCCGAAAAGAAAAATCTTTAATCCCAAAAGTCATTGACTAATCGAACCGCCCACGTATATTTAATAATTTTCTTTCAACATTTTATGTTCAATTATAGATTTTTGTAATAAAAAAGATTATGTACTCTGTTAATTTTAATTGCCATTTGCCAGGTAAAAATTTTTATTCTTCAACTATAAATACAACAAAAACCACTTTAGAAACATTGTTGTTATTAATAAAACAATTATAAATTTTATATTTAAAAATGATCAATAAAAATATAAAAAAAAACATGACAAGAACCCCTTTTTCAAAAACTAATAACATAAAAGGTGGTGTAAAAATAAAAACAAACAAGAAAATTATGGTTAAAAAAAATTTATAATAAAAATACAAATTAATATAAATAAAATTTTATTACAATATTCAAGTGGTTTTTAGACATATTAAAGTAGTTTAAGAATATATAAAGAAACAACTTAATAACCCTAAATAGTGAGTGTTGTCAAACGTGACTAGCAGACCACCCCTTTCTTTTTATTTTTCCAAAATAGAAATTATATCGAAAAAACAAAAATTATTATGCGTATGTTTTTATCAATATTTTGAGTGTATGATTTAAACACTTTTTTCGTTAAAAGTGTTGACATAATATTTAGCAGCAGAACACGAGCCAATCTATATATTTTGTCTGATTAAAGGGTACTGCACTCGTAGCTTCTCTAGCAGATGTTTTATGGTAGGAGTAAACTCACTTGAGCATAATAATGTTGATACATACTTAAACGCTAATAAGATTCATAGACAATAAAAATATTTTCAAGAAAATATGATGTAGAATATACTTAGTATCTTATATTTAGAATATGCCTTTAATAATGAAATTTGTTTTTATTGGCTTCTTCTATTACTTTGTCCCGCTTAATATTATTTTAGTACTATTTCATTTTAAAGTTGTTAAAGATTATTGTTCGTACAATAGATTTAAATTATTTGGTAGATTTTGAAAATTTATTAGCACATTAAGATAAAAATTCAGTTGTATACCAAATATCAAATTGTCACATGCTGCTGTGCTGCCTGCTGACTTATGCTTTTCAAATCTTTTTCAAAGTTTGTCATTAAATTTTATAGCATTTTCTTCAAGTGTTTGTAGGAATTTTGTTTTCAAGTTTATGGTTGCATATTTGGAATTTAAAAGATTCTTAATGGAATTTTTAAGATATTTGTATTAGAAAACATAATTTATTACTTTCTCAATAGTTGTATGATGTTTTCTAAAGCTACAGAACATTATGAAAATTTTGGCAGGTGTTGATTTAATATCAAAATTAATATCAATTTTGTTTTTAATTCTTAAATTTTAAAAAATAAATCTAAAGTTAAATAAATTTATAGCAGTATGAAAAAGTTAAAAAGGATGAAAATTTCCAAAACTTTTAAATATTTTGTAAAAATATCGTTACTTTTTCTATAATATAATTTATTACAGTATTCATGCCTAATTAATGCAAAACATGTAATGAAATTTATTTTCTTTAATTTCTGGCAAAAAAAAATTACAAATACCAATAAATTTAATACAAAAAAAAATTAAATTTTCATTATTTAGAAAACTGACATATGCATAATTAATTTAAAATCAGAGCAAATATATTTTAAAGAATTCTATGGACTAATATTACAATAGTGTAAACAATGATCTTTTGACCTTTACGCATGATTGCATTAAATATGCAAAAGTAAAAAATAAAATATAACATGCATAAAGATATGCAAAATAATGCAATATTTTTTTGATAAGGAAACAACAAAACAAAGACACCCATCTCAAGAAAATTATATTTAGTTGTTGTAAGTAAACAAAGGAAAGGCGCTTAGTGGTAGAGTTACTTTTGACAATTGCAATTTTAGGGGTGGAAATGGACGAAGGGCGATTAACAACAAATATGTTTTTGTTACTGTAAAAAGAATTATAGAAAATTAGGAAAACTAAACAATGCAAAAAGTAGTCGGTAAGAACCGTAATAAATACATATTGACGCTACGAGAAATTTCGATTTTAAATCCAAAGTTGGAACTACAAATTATGTAAATTAACATATTTTGGAAAGCTGCCAGAAATGGTGTGACAAAAATAAGTGGTTCTTTAGATTTGTAGTACTTCTGATTAATAATCAAAATTCAGAAGATGAAAAAAAGTTTCGAGAAAAAAATTAACCTTTATATAATCAGCGATATCCGCACCATTAAGCAAATAAACTGCTGCAGAAGCAATATCCGGGCTCTTGCCCGTGACCAATGATAACTTTCAAGCCCACCAAACACCTTAGCTACCGATAAGTGTCGGTTGATTTACCGAAAAAACTATGATGTATTTTGTATTAAAATATTTGATGAAAGATACCAGCTAAAATTGTTAATTTGAATTTTATTTGTTTTGCAATTTTATTAAGTAACGATAAAAAATCGTTAACCTAAACTTCAAAAAAATTTATATTGATAACAATTTTTTTACCTACAAGTATCGGTATAAAAAAGTAAGAGAAAATTATTATTATTGTTATTTCAAATGGCACTACGCACCGCGACCACAATAAGTCTTTTGTGCTGCCCAGAACCACCCTAAAAGTTCAAGCTATTAATGAAGCAACTAACCTTACCGGGTGAAGAGTTCCAAACGTCGGAAGGCGACAAAAAAACGGTCACCCAAAAACTTGATTCTTCTGACACAAAGCCCTATGGTACCTAAGGTCGCAGTGCCCAGTAAAGTATCCAGTCCGCCCTTTCGTTTCCCTCATGGCCCGGAATCCATCCCAGGGTAAGGGAGTTGCTACTACCGAGTCGGTTGAGTGCCGTAATACATTCCATGACAAGTTTAGATGACACCTCGTGGGACATAAAAGCTCTGAGTGCCGCCTGACTGTCAGAGAGAATATAGATACGAGATCTGCCCACACGCCTCCGTAGGCATTCCTCCACGCACACACATATGGCGTAAATTTCCGCCTGAAAAATGGAGGGAAATTTGCCCATGGGAAGGGCGCGCTAGAACTCGGGCCCCAAAACCCTCGCACTCGTATCCTTATTCAGCTGTTTTAAGCCATCTGTGAACCATAACTGGGCCCCAACTTCAGAAGTAAGAGAAAAAACTTTTAACGAATTTTATTGTTAATTATCGAATTTCGACACTGTAACTACCGAATTTCGCATTACTTTCGTGCAATTCGTTAACTAACGATAATTGTCGGCTGAGTTCCCGAAAAAGCAGTTCTGAATTTTTTGAAATTATTAACAAGAGATAGCGACAATAGTTATCAATTTAAAATTAATTTGCCTTGAAATTTTATAAAGTAACGACAAATATCATAAACTTAGACTTAAAAAAAATATCTGTAGTTAATGATTTTTGTTACTACAAGTATCGGTTAGCAAAAAGTGACAAACCAATGACCCTATAAACCAGCATGAACAAACTACCAAATTTTTAGCCCCCCATTATACCATGATGCCAAATGGTGCGACTACAAAAAAATTTTTAGCCAAAACCACGAAATTCTTAGCCAATTTACAGAAACATTTAGCCGCTAGCAAGGGTTGTAGCGCAAGTACAGTGATTGTGATGTAAATTTATACATGTTTGAATTGGTACAACCCATGCTAGGGGCTAAGTTTTTCTCCACCTTAAAATTTTGCCACAAATGCAGAGAGGCTTTAGTTTTTAAGATATATATTTTTTTCAGGATTTAAAAAAAATGGATTTTGAGATATGGGTCTTTGAAGATTAAACTTAAAAAATTAAGCTTTAACCTTCTAATATAAAAAAAACTTTTGGGACGCAGTTTAATGTTTTCACCTTTAAAATGATACCAATAGAAAAATTTTATGATGTATAGTTTAGAAGTTATGGGTGACTTTCTATAGAAACTTTTTCGATGTTTTAACGTTTTTGCCAATTTTCATGACGTCATATTTCGAGAACCGAAAGGGTTTGGGGTCGAAAGGTTAATGATTTGATAAACACTACCAATTTCCAATATTTGTGGCGAATTTCATCAAAATCGGAGATGACAAATACGAATTATGTACGGTTTGAGCTGGAATTGCCCAGTACTAAGTTTTTGAAAAAAATCTGTACAAAATATTTTTTTTCGCGTTGCAATAATCACTAATTAAATATTCAGTCGATTATCGGCTTTAATTTTCTTTATCCAATCATCACCAAAATTTATCTCATTAATTTTGCAAACAAAAAAAGATTAAGTCATGGAATACTTTTCTGGACAAATATTTCTAGGGGTCCTTACCTCACTCAGCATAGGATTATAAGAGCCAATATTGAGTTATTTTCTTTTTTGTTTAAATTTGTTAATTTTTTATCCCTACAATTTTTTGGGTGTTCCAAAAAAACAGCACATTTTTATCAAATCTCAAACAGAAAGCAAATAACATATTTGCCACACGTTACGCCTTATTATGACACATTCAAAAGGCTGTCAATGTGAAAAAATTAACATACCCCATAACAACAAATCCGTAAAAAAGGTGACAACATTGTTAAAAAAAAAAAACTATAAAAAAGCAACAAATATGCTAAGAAACTTAGAATAAAAAGATGCAAATTTTTAAAAATATATAAAAATACCACTTAAAGGCACTACAAAATTGTAACAAAAACATCCCTCTGCAAAAAGAAATTTATTGCCAAACAAACGTTACATGACACATAACGTATGTCCAGCTGTGCGTGGGTCTTTGTCTTCACTTCTTACCTGAATCTTTAAGAAATATTTGGTAAGATTTTTGTCCTTTTAATAATGTTTGCATAAAACTAGAGCAAATATTCGCTAACATATTAAAATTATTTCCATTTATTGCATACAGGGAAAAGAAAATGTGAGAAAATCTACTCCCCAAGAAAAATAACTAATCTTTAATGAAATTTAGCTGGATTTACGTCATATGTGTGTTATGATTTTATAGAAAAAAACAATAGAAAATTTGTGTATATGTTAGCTATGCAAAAAACTATTGTTTAGTTTGTGAAAAGAAACTGTTTATTTGCGTATCAAAAGAATAATAAAATATTTCATTACAATAGAAAATTAAATTTTTTTTTTGTAACAGCAGCCGTTATAAAATGTTGAAAATGTATTAGAATCGTTGTATTTGTCTTAAGTGTATTGCTTTTGATAAAAGGTTTTAGGGTAAAAATAATTATTTTAGTAAAGAATATCGACATTTTCGTATTAATTTAAAAAAATCTATTGCTGAGTATACATTTATCGTTTCAAACTAAAATAGGTTTTGTTAAAAAGACACTATGAGCCAGTATTTTAATCAGCAATGTGTGGTCTTTTTTACATAAGTAAGATATTAGGTTTGAAAATTTCTTACTTACCCAGCAAAAACACACCTCACCAAATAATGAGTCTAGTAATCTAAACTCCAAGATTTTCACGTATTACTCTTTATATTATAATTCTAACTTTTTTATATGAGATGTCCCAAAAGGTAAGGTGTTCTGCTTACTTGCAAGCTTGCGAAAAAATAAAGAATAATGGGTTACGCGTATGCATATAAATAATTGGTTACTAATAACAAATTATTAATTATTTTTCTGCAAATTATTTTTTAACTCCTGGTAACCAATTATAATTGAACTTTAATTAAGCGACAAAGTAATGCGATGCAGTGTTGTGAATTCCGATTTCTAATCTGCTTTTTTCCCAAATAAAAATATATAAATTAACCCTGTGAAGGCCAATGGTTAATAAATGTCCCATTTTTAGTTTTTGTCGTATTTAGCCCGTTTGGCACCGATTTTCTCAAATGCGGCTTGTATCGACAGGTGAAAGTTGTTGCTTTCAGACAATACTAACTAATTGGATCAATATGGTCTCAGAACCAATAGGATACCACAAATTCATAAAAAATATATATATTTTTGCATAATCTTTGGAACACTTTTTCTCGAATCCTATTAGCCAACACAGGGGATCAATATTTTGGTAGGACATGGTTCATTCCTTTCATTTTTAGAAACATCAATATATTTGGAATTGGTTCACTTCATTTGATACAGGATACTGCTACAGTTTGGGACATACATATGTATCCCATTGGTCGTCAAAGGTCAAAAACAGGAAGTTTTTGCTCAGATTTAAACATTTTTTATTCGCATTGAAATTTAAATAATTTTCATTTGATTCCAAAATTCATTTGGTCTCCAAAATTTTCAATCTCTTTACAATTTTGAAAAATTTTATAAAAAGGATATTTCGGAACTAAAGTTAAAATTCGATTTTTGCTCCAAGATGTTTTAAAGTTTGTTGTCATATTCGTGATCTGAAAACAAAATTAATTATATAAGATGTGTCTTAACACAAATAAGTTAAAATTAATTCGACACTTCTCTAAACTAATCTGTAGGCTTTTTCCTGTTCACGTACATGATAATTTGTTTTATTAAACATTTTTAATTCATCAATTAAAAAAATGCACATTAATAAATAAAGTTATTTAAACAATTAACAATGAATCATTATTATTTATATTAAAATAATAGAAAAGGTAAGCCATTACAGGTAACTTATTATATTTATTTCGAAATAATAAAATAAGTAACATATTATAGGTAATACATTATTTTTATTTTGAAAATAATGCTGAATGTAAGGAGTACTCATTACAAAGTAATGTATAAAATAATGATAAGTCAATACCATGTTTTCTTTGGGTAGGTTAAATTTAAGTAGAAAATTTTACTTAAAATAAATCTTCTATTATACAACTCTTTTCAGTGAAATATGATCGAAATTTAGTTTTAACCCTCTAATGCTCTTTTTTTCAGATATCGATAATATTTATACTACTCCTACTAACATATAAGTTAGTTAAATTTACTCTGTGTGCGTAAATGAAAATAAATACACACATAATGCGTAAGTTGGTGAATATATAAAACTAGATTGAAAAAAAAATGAAATTTTGAATTTAAAGCAGTGATCGGCAAACTAATACAACCATATTTTTGCCATTGTATAGGTGAGTTACGCTCTCCCTCTCTTAATGCACTGAAAGAAATGTGTTTGTAATTTTCCTAAAGCTATGTGCATATAAACAAACATAAAAAACAAAGGATGAGAACAAAAAAATCATAACAAAAAAAATAACAAAAGCAAATAAAAAAACAACAAAAAAACGAAAATTTATAATTAAAATCTTCAAAGATCCAAGTAGTTTCTCAGTTACAGCCTGGGAAAGTCAAACCCTTCCCTATTTAAATATGAATTTTATATATATATATATATATATATATATATATATATATATGTGCACAGCGCATGTTGCGGGGACGGTTTTTCGACTCACAGGTTACTATGAAGACATTTTGATTCTTTGGAGACTGACCTCAAACTTTACATTAATCTACTATATATACTGAAGACATTTTACTGGATACAGCTCATATTACGGGGTCTTTTTTGGCGGTATATACAGATGTCTTCAAAGTATGTGAAATGCATATATATATATATATATATATATATATATAAATATATATATATATATATATATATATATATATATATATATATATATATATATATATATATATATATATACATGTGCATAGCGCATGTTGCGGGGACGGGTTTTCGCTCCACAAGTTACTATGAAAACATTTTGTTACTTTGGGGACTGTCCACAAAGTTTTCATTATTCTACTGTTTACACTGAAGACATTTTACTGGATACAGCTCATATTACGGGGTCTTTTTTGGCTGTATATACAGATGTCTTCAAAGTATGTGTAATGCATATATATATATATATATATATATATATATATATATATGTGCACAGCAGATGTTGCGGGGACGGCTTTTCGTTCCACAAGTTACTATGAAGACATTTTGTTACTTTGGGGACTGTCCTTAAACTTTTCATTATTCTAGTGTTTACTCTGAAGACATTTTACTGGATACAGCGCATTTTATAGGGACTTTTTTGGCTGTATATACTGATGTCTTGTGCTATGCATATATATATATATATATATATATATATATATATATTCATTTCGCATTCTTTGAAGACATCTGTATATACAGCCAAAAACGTCCCTATAATATGCTCTGTATCCAGTAAAATGTCTTCAGTTTATACAGTAGATAAATAAAGACATTTTGTTACTTTGGGGACCGTCCTTTGATGATAATTACAATTTTTACAGGCTACAAAAGTAAGGAATATTAAAATTATTGAAAGTTAAAAATTACTACATTGCATGTTATCATTAAGAATCAGACAATATAACATGACTACACTACAAAGATTAGAATAAAATTTAATAATGTAACGTTATTTTTTTTTAATAAATTAGATTTTTTTTATATATTTCTGTCAGTTTTATGTATTATTACTAACATATATTGGCACAAAATATTAATTGTAAAGACAAAATGCGTATTTATAAATAAAATATGCTTATTTATACACTTTGTGTGTATTTTTACAGACAAAAATGTGTACATATAAGTTTTACACATTTGTTGTCTAATTTTAGGCGTTTTAGTGAAATTACAATCATTTTTTAGAGAGTAGTGTTATTATTTTAGAAGTTATGGTGATTTTCGCGTTTTGAAAATTGCGATATTTAAAATTTACCGAAATTGATATCGTGTACTACAATGCATGAATGTTTTAGTTGTGCTTAATTTTAAAAAAATTTGTTAACTGGATTTTGAGTCACAAAGATGTTCGTAAAACGTATCCTGGCGGTGTCCTGTGAGTCCGGAAGCAAAAATAGTAATGTATTTTGCAAGTTAAGACTGCTAGCTTCATTTTTTGTTATCAATAATGTATCTCAGAGCGTAACTATATTTTTGATGATTTTTTAAATATATTTTTCTGTTTTAAAAAGTTATTTTTTTCAAATTTAGGAAATTTTCACTTTTACGCCTCATTACGGTTCTTAGGGATGAACTTTGGTAGCTATGATTGTTGCTACACTGCGTATAGCACACATTTGTATACCAAACTGTTGGTCTGGTGGTCTTTCTTCCTAATTTGCAACTTGCTGCATGTTACAGTGGCAAGAGCTGAGGATGAGTAAAATCAGAATTCTGACATCATCCACTTTTATATCCAGTTTCAAGCTTACTTCCTTCATCCATGTGGTGAAGAGAGTCACCAATAATTTGTCGCAGACTGCTGCATATTCCTGGTAGTGACGAATCTGATCACTTGTTTGCTCAAATCATCATCGTTATGGCCAATTGTCATCAACATACAATATTATTTCCACCAATTTGGTGGTGCAGGGATTTTAGAATGGTAGAAGTTAACCAAGGTCGGGTAGAAAGAACCACCCTGTAGGAATTCTTGTTTAACTTTACGAGGTTTTGACTTATTGTTTCTAAACTCCACACATGACTGACGGCCCCACATTTAACTTACAATCCACCTCTTCGTGGGGTTGGGGAGATTAACGCTATTGATATCTCTGAAGAGGGTGGCGTGATTAATCGTGCCAAATGCTTTTTATAGGTTAAGCGCAACGATTGCGGTGATGGTTATGGGAAGGTGGTACAACGCTAGCGATACCACTGCCTGCCAATTTACATAGTTTAGCAGACCTGCACTGGCAATGGTGATGTCAGTCGAGCTTACGCTAGTTCAATTAATCCTGGTGGGAGCATCGACGGCAATCTGATCAGACAGGGCTCTTTTTCAATGGTCTTGTACGGGACATGAGTAGTTAGCTCGTAATTGTCATTAAAATCAACATCACTATGTGGATGTTATTCTCAAGCAAGGGGTGATAACCAGGCGGATAACTGGCCACTAGTGGGATCCACAGCTTATTGCAGAGTACACGACTTGGCTGAAAATTTGTTAATTAAGGGTTTCCGGGGTCTAAGAATACGAATCTGAAATCAGCTTTTTTAATTTAAAATTTCAGTTCTAATATAGCGGTTGATTTTGAAAAGTGCTGAAATTTGCTTTGAGTTTGATATTTACTTTACAGTCTTACTTGACATATGACAAATAGCTCGAAAGAAGAACAAGTATTTCGGATGCTAAATTTTAGATCAGTAGAAAGTTTTTATGTTTAATAAATAAAAATATTCCAGGAAATTAGACAAAAATTAAATACAATCTGTAAAAAAATCTAAAATAATAAAGAGATAGTTTTTTAGAAAGAAAATTCTGTAGACTTGTTTCTACATTTTGAATAGGATAAGTTTTCTAATTTGTATAAATTTTAATTAAAAATTGCCGTTAAAGCATAAAAAAAATTTGTAGTGTCATGTTACATATTTTACAAAACAAAATGTATGTTTTTGGTACGCAATGAAAACAAATTTGCCACCGCTGTCTGCTCACAAGCGACAGAAACTAGAATTATAGTAAATCAATTTTTAAATTTAAAAAAAAGATCTTCAAGGTTATTTTGGTAACCATTTCTTTTAAGATATTTTTTTACATATTTTAAAATTTAATTAATTCACTAGATATCATTGAAATGCAAATAATGTTTGCTGGAAAATCTGTTCATATTTTTTTCGAAAAAAACATTAAAATTAATTAAGTTAAATATATATAGGATACAGAATAAACAAGAAAGATTGGAATCGACCTATCTTGAATTATTTCCAAGCTAATTCTGCACCACACCATGGAAGAAATTAAGACCCAAATTAATCGTTCGCTAACTGGAACTAAAAATTCTGCTTCATATCCATTCGGTTCCATTCTATTTTAAGCACTTTTCAAATACAAAACAAAAATGCAATTAAATTATCATAAAAATTCGTCCCCCAACCAACAAAATTTATTCAATTTTCCGCTGTCACATTTCACTTTGATCTCACAATAAGTTTGTCAATAAATTGAGATCACAAAACGTGCTCATGATGATCACACAAAAATTATAGCTATTTTATTGAAAATTTATAGTGTATGTAGGCGGGAATGGGATGAGAAGCCGTATGTGTTAAATGACATTATTAACAGCAAACTATTTAGCATTTAGAGGAAAATAAATATTTATGAAGTTGTTAAAATATAAATAAATTTTGCAAGTAGTTAATATACGAAAAAAAAGGTTATGAAATATTTTTGTCTAAGGCAGTGTAAATAAATAAAATAATTGTTTTATGGTAACATAATTGAATTGAATTAAATCAATCATACAAAAGGATTCATCAGAGTTTATCTTCCAGATCAAGATTGTAATGATTCTTTAAAAATGGGTTAATGAAAAAAAAAAATTTAAAACTGTTAAATTGTTACATTTCAAAAGTAAAAAATATGACAAGCAATAAAAAAAACCTTTTGAATTAAATCCTTTTTTTCACACATTCACGTAACAAATTTCATTAACAAATTCAAGAACATCCCAGCAAAAATATTGTAACAACAAAATTTAATATCTTCATCTTCAAAACCCAATGGTTGACCACAGTTACTTCAGCTTATCGATACGCAACTTTTGAAACCAATTTTGCGAAAAAAAATTAAAAAAACTTTTTTTTCTTTTTAATAAAATGCACAAATATCGAAAGTCGGCAATTAAATATTGCCTCCGAATTTTGTTTCAGTATTCAATTCAATTATCAATTCCCAAGAAATATATTAATCAGACCACCTTAATATGCCTGCAGGTAATACATTTGTATAAGAATTATAATATAAAGGGTGCAAATCTTTAAATTTAGAATACTATACTTATTATTTGATAAGGTGCAGTTTTGCTGGGATGAGTTACTATCATACTACATTACAAATACTCATACCTTTCCTGATGTAAATGAATTCCTTAAAAAAAAGTAAAATAAAAAGGAAACGGATGGTTGCTTTTATGCGCGGGTGTCATGGCAAAAATGTTGCAAAAAAAATTATTTCACAAATACTTTTATATAATATGGGTAGAGGAAAAAAAACATTTCAAAGAGGATGTTAACGTTGACAAAATAAAATATGAAATGTGGCAAAATATGACTGTATGTTTGAATGATGACATTTATACTCCTATATGTATGTAAAAAAAAAAGAATAAAAGGAACATCAGACCAGGTTGTATTTGGTCTTTGTAAGCATACAGTTTCTACATACAAACGTATTTCATTTCATTTTCTTTCCTGGCTTTAAAATGAAATTTCAATTTAATTTTCTTTTATATTATGTTACTTTAGGTGATTTACTTTTCAATCTTTTGTTGCTCAATTTAAAAATTTTTTTTTGCAACATCCTTTTTGATGGTTAACGGATAACGCATGCCTGACATTTTGTTTACATTCTTGTGTTGATGATTCTTGTTAACAGTGGGCTAAGAAATCTTTAAGATGTAAGTTTGTGCAAAAATATATTGGCCACAAAAATATCGGAACTAGACACATTTTGTATACCCATCTACTCAGAATTAGTTTTTGTGTCAATTTATTTATGTCCATCCGTCTGTCCATGTATTCTTTGCAATCGAACTACAGGTCACAATAAAAAAGATATGTAAATTTTGTAAATTATTTGATCTATCTGTTTGATCATAATTTTTATTTTTTTTTTAATGTTACTAACGAATTGTAAACACTAATTTATTTTATTAAATGGAAAAAATTGTAAGGATCAGCGCTAGAGGGAGTGCACACTTTCGACCCGAACGACCAGCTCATCTTCAGCCTCCTTCTGAACCACCCAACACAAATAACTCATTGTTTTGAACAGGCATTTATATCACACACTCTAAGGAAAATTACTTTGTGAAATTACATTTTTCATTAGTGAATGATTACCCATACAAATGAGCTTTTTCCATCAATTTATAGAAATATCCCTTGGCAACCATCTTCGATTTTCGATGATCTGGAGCCTGATAAAATTAGAAATATTTAATTAAAAAGATATTTACATGGGTCCATAAAACTAAGAATACAGCAACATGTTTTTTAGTTTTCCGTAAAAAAAGTAAAATACTCAATAACCCATGTAAAAATCGAAATATATATGAACATACATGATCATACATGGGCTTGTATATGACCATATATCTTCGGATCCGAAATTTGAGGGTATATGGTGATATATGTGCATATATTATCATACATGTTCATATATTATTCATGTATGCTCGTATATGATCATATACGTCCATATACCCTCAAATTTCAGATCCGAAGATATATGATCATATATGAGATCCTGTATGGTCATATATTGAACAATGTATGGACGTATATGACCATGTATGCCCATGTATGATCATATACAGGCCCGTGTATGATCATGTGTGCTCATATATATTTCGATTTTTACATGGGAACTCAAATTTAACAGTAATTCAGTCTAATTAAAAAATAAGACGTACAACAAAATTTGGACCTTGAATTAATAATAAGCGTTTTTTACCAAATTTAGGGATTTATTGTGGAGAAATGGTTACAAATATACACTCAGAATATTATGTAGTTAACTGTTTGTAGTTTAATAAAAAAGTTTTCCGTTCCATTTAAAAATAAAGGAAAATACATTTATTTTTCAAAGAAATATCTATATTAACTTTTTTATACATTTATTCGAAATAATTTACTATCATTTACCGATTTTTTTCAGTTTCATTTATTTTTTTCATTTGTTTGAAATTTAATAATAAATTACCCACAAACGGAAACTTGTGGTTTATTTGTATCCGTAACAGTTATTACAAATTTAAATTTTGTCTGCTGTCTGTTTCAAAACAAAATATTCAAAAAATTTCAATTTGTTTTTTTATTTAAATTGGTTGTATATATACAAAATTTTTCAATACAAATTACAAGAACTTCATAAACACACATACATACACAAATACATTCACACAAAAAGTGTTTATAGCTTCATATGCATACATACATTTAGTATTGTACGAGTATATTAAAAAAAAAACAAAAAATACAAAAACGGAAATAATTTCAATTAAATGAAAAAAACATTTATTTTTTAAGGATTGGTAGGTAAAATTTTGACATTTATTTTAACTGATTATATCAATTGTTTCTTACGGATGTGTCAGTTGATTTCAACATTTAAAAATAAATAACAACATCAACATTTAAAAATAAATAACAAATGGCATTTAATTTAAATGAAAATGAAGTAGACCGGTTTTTAAATGAAATATCATTTCTTTTAAATGATATGTTCAGTTATTTTAACTTACAAACTTTTTTAAGTGTATGTTTGCAAAGTACTGTCCATCGCTGGCCACCAGTATTTTTCGGTTACCAGCTCGGAAGAACGACTCTTCTTTTGAGTCAATCATCGACCCATTTTTAGCATTGTTCATATAGATTGAACTTCTATTGGAACAGGCCATATGCCATCGAGCAAAACTAGAAGTAGTCGGAAGGAGCGATGTCTGAATAATACAGCGAGTGGGAAAGGACTTCCACTTTCAGCATTTCCAAGTTGGTATTGACCGGTCTTGCAACACGTGACCGAGCGATGTCATTCTGCAAAAACACTTGGTCTTGCCTTTCTTCGTATTCCGACCATTTTTGCTTCAGTGCGCAACTTAAACGCATAAGTTGAGTCTGATTGGGTTCCCCAGTGATCGTTTTATTCTATTTGAGCAGCTTGTAGATCACGCCGCGCTGGTCCCACCAAATACAGAGCATATGCTTTTTGCCACTAATATTAAGCTTTGCCAAGGCTGTCGATGAGTGTAGGGGAAAACCCATGACTTTTTGCGCTTGGGTTTGTCGTAATGGATCCACTTTTCATCGCCCGTCACAATTCATTTGAGAAGCTTTTTGCAAGCGAAAATTCTCCTTTTAAGGTCGCGCTTCTTCATCACGTATGGCACCCAGTTTCCTTGCTTTTGAATCTATACCAAAAATAAGGGCAAACCTATAAATATAATAAACTTTTACTTTAAAACGATACAAAAATAACGAAAATTTTACCTCCCCGCGTAAAAAGAGCAGATCTGAAGAGATCTCATTAGATCTAATTGTACCAGATCTAATTAGATCTCAAAATTGGGGAGAGATTTGAGATCTAATTTGATCTGATCAAATATAAAGAGATCTGGCGCACTATATATAATCAGGTCCAATTTGCTTTGGATATCATAATAAGAAATAAAAAATTAAAGATCACCTTAATTTGTATATACCTTTTTTCTTCGTTAGCTTTGAAAGCGGCTCAGATCCCGTACAAAATCTGATATTAGATATGAACTGATCTGGCACAAGATATGATCCCATAACCAGATTTCTGGCCAGACAAGATGCAATAAATTTTTCAGATCTTTTTAGATATAAACTGAACTGGCACTAGATCTGATTGGATTTGTCCATAAAGTGTATCAAATTTGTCATATCTAATTACATATGATCATATCTGGCATCATATCTAATTAGATTTAATCAGATCTAATTAGATTAAGGAAGATCAGATCATATCGAATATTTTTTCCACGGGTCTTTAATATTAAGTTGAATAGATTTTTATGTGTTTATACTCGTAAAATAAGGTTTTTGTTATTTCGGTACTTAATTTGTTCCATGTATCCAGAAGAACCTGCTCCATTGGTGTTTTCTTCGTATTTCGTCTTTTCGCACATTTCTTTCCCATAATTTTCCATATGTCCTTAATGAAGATGACATCAGGACTTTGTGGAGGTATTGCTAGGATATGTGGAATGTTAAAGAGAAGCCACATTTTGAACTGTGTGCTTCGAATCATTGTTGAAAATAGTAGCCTCAGCTAAACCCATTTTGGGCGCACTTTCCTGCATGTCTAAATTAACACATGTCTAATAAAATACAGAAATAAATATTTTAAAATCTAATTTAGTTTGATTTCTTTTTAATTTTAATATGTTTCTACTTATTTTTAAATTGCGAAAATAAAATCTTATATGAAGACATATTAACCCAGCAAAAAAATGGTAGTCATTCTGTGACTATAACTTCTTTCATTGCTTCCTATACTTTAGTTTACATTCTTTTATGATTTTTTGCTGTTATTCTAAGGCACTTCCAAAAGCATTCATGTGTTCATATTTCAAACGCAGTAATCTGGATATAAGCCCGATGCATATCTTAAAATATCACTCGTCATTACTTCTAAAGCATAAGTTATAGTATGTATATTGTATATTTTTTTTTTTTTTTTGAATCTTAAGATTTATTTAAATTGAGAAAATAGTTCTAATGATCTTTTTTCATTTTTTTAATTAATCATTTTTTATATTTTAGTTTAAAATTTCATGAGGGTTAGAATTTATGCAGTTTTGCAATTTTTATAAAAGTTTTGAAAAATCAAGAAAAACTGATTTTTTTGACCTTTAATTGAAACTAGCTGGCCTGTCATTTGCTTTTTTCAACCTCAAATATTTATGACGACGCAATCTGTACATTTTTCTTATGATTTAAATTTTCATCAAAGCTTAAATATTACAAAGTATGTGAACAATTTCCACTCATGCATCAGAATATCTAATCATTGTATTATCATTGCTTCCTTAGAGTAAGGTATGAGTAATGCTTGTAGCTACATTTGAATACTTCCATATTATTGCACGCTAATGTTAAATTCATAGATGAAACCATTAGAAAAGGAGTGATGCCTTTGCCATAGTAGCGATGCTTTTATTGCTTATTTGGCAGCTTCATTTTTGCTGGGAATTTAAATACGAAAAAAAATAATTTTAACTAGAATCATATTTGTTTTAATAAGATTCATACTGAATTTAAAAGTGTTCGTAAGAAAATAAGATGTTCTTTCAAATATTATATAATATTTGATTTATCTATGATTTTTTTTCTCTGTGCATATTACCGATTTGTTCATAAGATTTGTGTTCTTTATCAGTAATATTAATTGTAATTTGTCTCTCCTCAAGAGCAGCGTGGCATTATTTTAATTTTTTTATAGGCATTTTGAAGTTAAAACTTAAGAAATTTAATTAATTTATATTTTTCGTGTTAATTACAATGCTGCTTACACAGACAGTACCACTGACTTTTGCTTCTCTGTGATTTCTTATGTACCGTAATTCTATATAAACAATAAGTGTGCCCTTAGTTTTGCGTTGCCATATCATGAGGTAATATTAATATAATATTTTTGTGGAATTTATTTAAAACATCATAATGTTTTTAATTTAAAATTAAGGACAAACTTTTTACTAAAAATAAATATGGGTTTTGTTTTATATATTTGCTCAAACATATATATATTGGCAAAACCTAAAAAAAAAAAATATTGTGTCCTTAGTTTTGCGGGACATTGCATATAAAATTTTGGACGTAAGCTTCTCTTGTCCCAAGAACGAACCAAGTTTAGACTGGTTAAATTCGGTTTAACTATACTGCACCTTTATATATAATAAATATCATATCCCTTCCCATAATTCGGTTCGCTTTCGGCAATATGTCCCAAATCGTACAGTTGTGTGGAGCATCTTATGATCGGATTGGCCGACTATAAGCGATTTTTCAGTTAAGTATTTAAGATTGCTTGGAATATCGTTACTTGAAATATCGATATTTAAGATGTTTTTCATGGCAGATCATATAAAAATACTTTAATTCTATTAATAACACTGCACAACAATTTCAAACTGATTCTTGTTAAGGAGACCAAAAAATATATACGCGTGTCGGCGTTTTGATAGTTTAGATCGGAATTTCATTTTGGAGGCAGTTTAAGTTTCCCAGCCCTGGCCTGTTTTTGCAGCATATTGGTATATGAGGTGCAGGGTATGTTCAGCAACTTTGTAGATAATGGTATGACAAATATTTTTGTGGAACATATTAACCCTCTAACTACCCTATATAACGGCATTTTTTGGCTAAATTCTAATAAACCACCTCTAAAATGAACTTCCGATGTAAACTATCAAAACCCTGACACACGTATATTTTTTTGGTCTCCTTAACAATAGTCAATCGTCGGAACCCCGTAATTTTTTTTTGTGTTGAACTGTGTAATACATACATTCGATTATTCGCCTTCATAATGTTTTTACAGCTTAACTAATTTTTAAGATTTATCATTTATTTTATCTTGTTAACAATTTTATCCCACTGTTATTATATCTAGAACTGAGTATAGAAGCGTATAAATTTTTAAGCACCTACGTTGTATTTTTAAGATGTGTTGGTGTCATCATGTACTGCTGTTGGTTATAACGTGTGGTAGTAATTGTATTTATTTATTTTTTTTTCTTATTATTTTTCTTTCTTCTTTCAGGTTTTTTTTTTTGTTGTCTTTTTTGCCAAGAAATTGAACTGTCAAAATTTTTGACATTTCGATTGTTAAATGACAGATCGGTTTATGCACGCGTCTAAGGAAATGAGTACAAGCTGCAGTATTTTGTGTTCTTAAAAGAAATTTTCACAAATTATTAGCACATGATGCTTAATAATCTATTGAGTTCTTTTTTTTTGTTTTGAAAAAATAAAGTCAAAAATTATAGGAGTTAAGAGGATTAAAAAATTATTTAATAAATATAAAAAATACAATTTTGTATAAAACAAAGCAACATATTTTATAAAACATCACCTGTCTTTTAGTTTTTTATGTAAAATAAAATAAAAAAAAAAACTTCGGAAAAACTATGCTCCTATTTATGATAGACATATGTCCCTCATGGTTAAAAAAGAGTTGTACAAAAAAATATAAAATCACCTACTTTGACAATAAGAGATATAAAAAACAAATGCCTTTTTTTCGTTAACAAACAACAAGCATTTCCGGTTAACATAAAACAAACCAACACATATAATAAAAAATCACAAAGTCATGTTTTCTCACAGTTATTTTTCTTCAAACATCAAAAATCATTTTGATTGTTTATGAACAAAACTTGTCAACTATTTTCCGCTAAATAACATAAAATTTTCATGTTAGAATGATTTAAGTCAATCATATAATTTTATCGTAACATGCTTAAACTCAACTAAAAATAAAATAACATTACAAAGGACACCCTTATTATAATGATATTGTACTTTATACACTTACCACTTATAGTACAAAATAACCATTAATTTTTGCTGTTTTTCATATACACCCTCTACTGGGGTTTGTTTTAAAAGTGCAGTAATTACTAGTGCATGCAATATCCTGCAATTCTTTGTTATCCTTGCATGGGAATTTTTGTTACCACCATTCTACAGAATCCTTTATTTTTTATTAAATTCAATTTAAGTTAACTCAAGCTTAACATACAATCTCTGATAATTGTGTTTTGACCACAATTATTTAAATTATTTATAATTTTTGATTTCCGTTTAAATATTGATTGAGGGGAGTTGTGGGAAATTTTAGAATTTTTAATTAGAGCAAAAAAAAAGATACAATAATTTAGAGAATATATTCTATATTTCATTAGCTGACTTTAAAATTGTTCCCATTACCTGAACCTTATCTCACTTGTTCCTTTTATTCAAAAATATGAGGATTTCAAGGAAGGATATAAAGTAGTCCAATTAAATTATAAAGTAGAGAGGGAAGTATTACGACAATATTATTAAGGGGAAAATGAATCAATTAGGAAGGAGTCCAGATTAGCTATTTTACCAAACTAGGTATCGCATTTAAGAATTTATCAAAAAAAAAAACTTAATGATAGAGAATATTAAATTTTTATTTTTCTTTAATATTGTATTTCTCAAATATATTATAAAATAGTGCAAAAAGGCAAAATGACCAATTTATTGTTAAAAAATGTGTGTATTATTTAAAAAATTTGTATACAATTAAGATATCTAGTTAATATAAAGAGAAAATATTTTAAACAATTATATTTTGCAAACAAAATATTAGAAACAAAACGTGCATTAATATGGGATTACCAATATTATAGAGCAAAAACTTTTTTATTTGAGTTTCTATTACTTTCATAGAAATAAATCTCTACAAATAGTAGAAAATGTTACTAGAATTTATTTTAAAGGGCTCTTCAGCTGTTATAACGCTTTTCGAAACAATCGCATCCACTTGCAACCCTCTTCACCATTTCGTACACGCAGAGAAAAAACATTGTTGCATCATGATCACTGCTACTATATTATGCTTGCTGCTTTCGGGAATGGTTGTCACAATCAAGTTATTGTTATATAAGTAGGTTCTAACCATCGATATGGTGGCTACCATCATGCATGATTGCAACTTTCTATTTTATAACATGATTGACTGTAACCATTCTGCCGTAACACAAATTCTGATTACAAAAAAAAATATGATAATTATTGAACTAAAAAATGCTGACAACAATCAATGAATAATTATAAATCAAATTAAACTTGACTTTGTGACGATAACAGTCATATCATAATACTGTCTTGTTTTCATAAAAAAATTGTATCAGTTCAGTAACCCATGTAAAAATGATACTTTCCAAATTATAAATTACACCAATCAATTTATTGCCAACAAGATTCTATAAAAAGATTAATTTCTTGTAAAATAATGACTTTCTTGAGGAAAAACTACTCAGAATATTAATATTTTTTATAAGAAAAAGTCTGTGGAACCCACTTAATTTTTAGACATTTTTCTAACGAAAAAATTTTTAAATTCTATTGATTTTTCCCCTAAAGTTAGATTCTTAGATTTTGAGAACTTTTTATTCTAAAAAATACTTATATTCTAAGAATTTTTTCTAGTAGAAATATTCTTAGATTTAGGGACTTTTTAAAGAAAAATTCTACTAAACTATCTAAAAAAAATCTTAAAATGTTTTAGAATTTTTCTATTAGAAAAAGTCCATAGAATCTATTTTTTTATTAAAAAAAGTCCTTAGAGTTTAACCCTTTTTTTGTAATAATTATTTTTTTAAGTCCATAGAATCAAAAAGTTTTCTCTAAAAAGTCCTTAGTATAATTTTTTTTTGGGAAAAACATTTCTTAAAAAATATTCTTAAATTTAAAGAACTTTTTCATAGTTTCGAATCAAAATATATAATTTTATTATCATACTATGATAATTATATTATAGTACGATTATGGTTGGCACAATCATAATACCAAAATATATAAGAAGCTCTTCCAATATGATTGCCCCAACTATGTTTTTTCTCTACGTGTTCCGTTTGAATGTTTTTCCTTCGTGTTTGATGGTTACCAATATCCAGCCAATTTCTAAAAAAAGGTTTAGCTAACAACTCTGACAATTATCGCCCATTTTCCGTCTGCTCTCGAAGGTTATATAGAGCATGGTTAAATACCATCTTGTTAATTTTCTTGAGACCAATTCACCTCTCAACGAACAACAGTATGTTTTTCGTACAAGTCGTTCTACAAGAGACCAGATGGTGTTTCTTTTTGAACAGATTTGGTGAAAGCAAGGTGATTGCACTCGTGTGAAAGCTTATTGCCTATGGTGTTGGTGATGACTTCTCTCGAGTTGTTATAAAAGGGGTCCCATTCAATGAGTTCCACTTAATTGCAGGGATACCACAATTTTCTGTTCTTTCTCCTTCCCTCTTTCTTGTCTTTCTAAATCACTTTCTTAGTCAGACTTCGAATCCTATTAACACTTTTGCAGATGACAGCAACATTTGCCATTAAAAGTCCTTCGATCATAGACTAGGCCTTGTGGAGGTCACGGGCAGAAGGCACCTCGGAGCTACCAATGTCATCTGTATACATGAGTGGTATCAATTTTCGGGAATCTAAAGCTATTGATGTTCTGTGTAGGTGTCGTGTTTAATTTTGTCCCCTAGATATTATCCGTATGTGGTCAATTGTCCAGTGGACCGCACAACGCATTACAGAAAAAAATCGTTTCTTGGTCGAGACACCCGTATGTGAAATAAACTCCCAGCAGATGTCTTTCCTGATACCTACAATTTAGAAAGATTCAAGTCAAACGTCTACAAATTCTATTCCATATTTCCTCCTTTACATAACATATTTTCTGATATCCACATAATGCACTGCTTTAGTAGGAGGTCTCCCCTGAGTGTTAGTCTACTGCTTTATAAACATATTAATTAAAAAATTTTGGTCAATTTAAGTTAATTGCAAATGACAAATTAATATATATATTATTACGTCGGTGGAGGAGCATTCGTACACTTAAAAAAGTTTGTAAGTTAAAATAACTGAAAATATCATTTAAAAGAAATGATATTTCATTTAAAAACCGGTATACTTAATTTTCATTTAAATTAAATGCCATTTGTTATTTATTTTTAAATGTTGATTAATCAAATGACACATCCGTAAGAAACAAATGATATAATCAGTTAAAACAAATGTCAAAATTTTACCTACCAATCCTTAAAAAATAAATGTTTTTTTCATTTATTTGAAATTATTTCCGTTTTGTATTTTTTTTTTTAATATACTCGTATAATACAAAATGCATGTATGCATATGAAGCTATAAACACTTTTTCTTTGAATGTATTTGTGTATGTATGTGTGTTAATGAAGTTCTTGTAAATTGTATTGAAAAATTTTGTATATATACAACCAATTTAAAATAAAAAAACAAATTGAAATTTTTTGAATATTTTTTTTTGAAACAGACAGCAAACAAAATTTAAATTTGTAATAACTGTTACGGACACAAATAAACCACAAGTTTCCGTTTTGTTGGTAAATTTTTATTAAATTTCAAACAAATGAAAAAAATAAATGAAACTGAAAAAAATCGGTAAATGATAGTAAATTATTTCGAATAAATGTATAAAAAAGTTAATATAAATGTTTCTTTGAAAAATAAATGTATCTTCCTTTATTTTTAAATAGAACGGAAAACTTTTTTATTAAACTACAAACAGTTAACTACATAATATTTTAAGTGTACATATGAAATAAAAAATAGTACATTAGTACGTATGTACGTATGTAGACAAAACAGAGATATAAAAACTTTTATTCCTACATAATTTAAGTTATATTTAAGTGAAATGCTGTTAAAAACAATTAACAACCTAACTTTATAAAATCAGTAGAAATACTTGCTAAATATTAATATATAAAAAATAAATATTTGCATTAAAAAATATACAAATATAAATAAAGTCATGTAAAAAAAATAACTTTGAGTTGTAAAAATTGTTGCTGATTTCAACAGCATTTTTTCACCTGCTTTCATCTTACAGATGTTTTTTATCTATATTTTGCTGATTCCAGGTTTTTTATGCAAGTCCTTATTTGTTAACTATTAAGTTAGCAGTAAAATATTAGCAAACTGTACAGATTTTTTAATAAAAATTCAAAAGAAAAATATTGACCAAAAACATCTAATTTTGCCAACCATACCATGCACTCTTTCCATTTCCTTTTGCCTTACAAAATATAAATTTTAGTATAATATGTATTTACCAAGCAAGTAACTATTATATGTGTCGGAAGTCACCATACAATTACTAATTAAGATTTTGTTTAAGCTAAAGTTATTATCTTAAATTTATCTTGAACTTTGTCATCAGCATTTTAATAAATACAAGCTTAATTAAATCTTCAGTTTGTAGCGCGTGCTCACCTTTTTTTGTTTGAAAAATAAACCTAATAAAAATTGTTTTAACTAAAACATCCGCTTTGAACTGAACATAAAACTTTGGCATTAAAAGCTATTAACCATAGTTCCGAAAAGTGTGTTAATAGAAAAAATATGTGTATTTAAAATCTTTTCTTAGTACTTATGAGTTAGATGCACTTTTTCATAAAGAAGAAAGCCACTAGAAATCAAATTAAAAAAAACGACATTAAACTCTAACACTAAGCAATTATAATTAAATTGTCTTCTCTATATTTAGGTAATAAAAAAATAGTCAACATTTATGAGATCATTTTGAGGTGACCACCTGAGTTGCTACATTTAAACCATTAAAAATATTTAAGGCCAAAACTTATATAGAAAAGTTTAATTTATCTAAAAACTGTTAAGACTGAAATCAAGAATTTCAAAATATGTTTTTAAAAAAAATAAAAATATAAACATTATAAATCATAACACGTCTGGTTTTGCTAATTTTCTCACGTTTATATATTTTTTTATTATTAATTTTACTTGTATTTGTGTGTTTTTCAGCAAGTGACAACTACAAGAATCATAATAACATAACTTTATGCAGTATAAAAATTTTGCAAAATTATTTAACATACTCATATGTATGTATTTTTATAAATGTTAGTTTGCTAGTTTTTGACCCATACTTGTCAGTCACTTAACAACAACTGCGTCATATACAAAGTGTATAGGTATAAAAATCATGCATTTAAAACTATAAATTCATACTAGTCATCGTAAAAATTTTTTACTAAAATCTTAACAGACAAAACAAATGCAGGATGAGCTTTAAACCTGGGTTAGTTTTTCTTTTTACTAAATTATAGGGCAGTTACTCAATTACATCAAATACATGTCTGTTATCAAAAAAAAAAAAATAAATTTTCCAAGCAATCGTTTAATGTGAGTTTGGTCTGATAGAATTATTATTATGAAGAAATTAACCAAGTGAATAATTGCCAAATGTAATTGAGATCGCCCAGGTCTGTCCACATTTAAAATATGTCATGTGAAATTACCTTTGGCACATCACATGTGCCAAGTTAAAAATGTGATGTGCCGGGCGCATTTGAATGTAAAATGCGCTGATTTCAAAAATATTTGCCACCAAAAATCCTACACTGAGAAAAAAAGTTAGTAGAAAAATTTGTAAACGGTTTTCAATCTAACTTTCACTAACTCTATTTCTATGCGAACGGTGACTCGATTGACAAGTCGAATGAACAGCTCGAACGCAAATGTCAAAATCAGTCACTTGCTATTTTTTTTGTCGAGTAAATATATATTTGATATTTTTAAAAGCAAAATGAAGTAAAAAAAGCAATAGATAACAAAAGGTAAGTACAAAATAATACAATTATTTATAGTTTATTAAGAATTTCAAATTTTAGTTAAAAAAAATCAACAATGGACCAGCCGAAGACGCATGTCTTCGGAAATTAGACCAGAGGGTCAATTCTTGTTCTGTGATAATGTGAAGTGAAAAAAAAATTTTCATTATCGTTTTCATAAGAACTTTTCACTCGAACTTTTTACCAATACATAATTTGCGATTCTCGTTTGTATTGTGAAAAAAATGTTTCATTCCCACTGTACCTATGAAACTTTTGCAAAACAGAGAAAAACGTAAACAAAATTGAAATAAGTTCGTAAAATTTTTTTTTTAATTAAAAATATTAAAATGTCTGGATTAATTGTATTATTGGATATTACACAAAGAATTCGGGATGAGCAAAGGTAAGACAATGATGTTACAAGCGTTTCATTGCAGTAAATAATTTCATATTTTATAGGAATTTTTTGAGAGTGCTGAGACGCACACTCCGTGATGGACAAAATCCATTCGAGATGACTACCGACGAGCACTTCATGGATTTATATCGATTTCCCAAATCATTGTGCTTGGAATTAATTGATGAAATAATACCTTTTTTGCCAAATTCGAGCCGCAAACATGCAATTCCAAGTCATTTAATTGTATTAAGTGCCCTGCACTTTTTTGCCACTGGAAGCTTCCAAAGAAGTGTGGGACAAGACAGTTTATCTTTTTTATCACAAACATCTGTAAGCAGATGTGTGCAAGTGGTTGCTTCCGCGTTAAATAATGTATCTCATAGACATATTAAGTTTCCCACGCGCGAAGATTTCCCGGCATTGAAAATAAAATTTATGCAAAAGTATAAATTTTCAGGGGTAATCGGGCTCATAGATAGAACACATATAAAAATATTAGCTCCAAAGAATGAAATAGAGCACGTATACTATTGTCGAAAGGGTGGACATTCCAAAAATGTGATGATTATATGCGATGCGGATTGCCTCATTCTAGCCGCAAATGCTCAATTTGGGGGTACTGCCCATGACTCGTACGTATGGCGTCGTTCACGAGCTTGCATAACTCTGGAAGAGCTTTATGGTGCAGGCGAACGTAATTTTTGGCTTCTAGGCGATAGTGGCTATCCATTGCAGGTAAGCAGTGACTTCCTAATTTAAGAGTAATCCTACTATTTCGTATATTTTAAAATAGCCTTGGCTGATGACACCAATTAGTGCAGCATCTAGTACTCCTGAAGAGCGCTACAATGTATCTCACAAGTCAACTAGAGCTCTTGTCGAAAGATGCATTGGTATTTTAAAAAGCAGATTTCGGTGTCTTCAAAGGAAAGAGCCCTTTTTTACAGCCCACCAAAAGCCGGTCTTATAATCAACGCTTGCTTGGTTCTACATAATTACTTAATTCGTAGAAGAGTACCATTTCAAGAAACTTATGTAGAGGACTCTGAGGAATCTGAAGTGTATGCTAGCTCTTCTTTGGATATTTTAAATGGGAATTTATTAAACATTGCAAGAAGACAACGTTCGAAAATTGTTCAAGATAACTTTACTAATAATATTCAAACATAAATTTGTACTGTATCACATTTCAGTTTATTAATTATATTAATATATCACGTTTTTTAACACTAATAATTAAATTCAAGAAACATTTACTTATACTAATAATACTGTACTTCACTTTTTTTTAAATAAAAATTTCAATTAGTTTTGACAATTCTTGTTTACACACCTTTCCGATATTTAATGGCCTTTGAAATTTCTATAACATTTACAATTGACGGTAACTGTCAGTTTTGTTTTAATAATTGTGAAGTACACAGAAAGAGAATATACATGGACAAGCCATGAAACGCTATAGGTCCCAAGAACGAGGAATACTCCTGTTTATTTTCAGTGAAAATTTATCTTCAGCGACTAGGTTCATTTTCAACTGAACGGATATGTAAACAAACAAAATTTGCTATTCTGGGGCACTGAAAGTCACATTTACTTGGTGTTTTTTGAATATGAATAAGCAGCCGACTTTGAAAGCTCTCAAAGAGAATATCCGACAAGAATGTTTTATTGCTTTATTGCCCAAAGTTTGCTCCAGAACGAAGGAAAATGAGGTTAAAAGACTCCAAATCACCCTCAACAGTGGCGGCACCTACTTGCCCAATTTAGCCTTCAATAATTATTGAAAAAATACTTAAAGGTCAAAATTAACTTTTAAAAAACTACAATAAATTATGGCGCTTCATTTAAAAGATAAAGCAACACAATATTGGTGAATGATTTTGGGCCACCCTATATTACAAATTTGTATTTGAAATATTTTTTCTCTTTATTTCAAAAAACTTTTCAATATGCTGAAATACATACAAAAATATTAAGAAAATATTAATTGGCGAGATATAAAATATTCACAGAAAAAATTTTTTTAAAAAAGGAGAAGCAACATTCAGGAAATTCTTCCTACTAGTTTAGGTCTTGCTTTCTTGGAAAAGGCATAGATAAGCTATGGAAGGCGGTTAAAGGTGCCATGACTGTAATTGTTCGAGATGATTAAGCTTAGATGAGTTGTCGCTCGCCATCTGTAAGAGAGTTGGCTAATTTGTTGAAGCTTTTTTTAGTTCATAGCCCTGTTCTGAACATCGAAGGAGGACGTTGCGATATGTATGAGGGATGGAAAACTAAATTACATTATTTTTCTGCATTGTTGGTGCCGTCGATGGGGATAGAACCCTCAATGTGCTGTGTAACAGTCCAATGAGCAAACTATTACAACACAAAGCGCTAACCATTATTCGGATTCGGTTATGGTTGAAACTGAATTTCGTCGGACGGTGTAATTTTTCAATAAATTATTTTTTCTTACCCTTTCAAATTGTACAAATATTTTTTTTGTACTCTGGTTGATAAAAAGTCCTCTTCAAATGTTTTTTTGATAAGGAAAATCGTATTTCCATCGTTTCTTCGCCAATTTTTTTTTTATTTTGAAAATGTTTTCTCAATTTCAATATGTTTTAATTTTATCTAAAACAAAATCGGCAAAGCCGAATTTATGGCTTTAACTTATTTTTAATTTTTTTTTTTTTTTTTTTCATTTATTGGCAAAAGAATAAATTCTTTACATGTTATGTTTCTGATATTGTTATATATTACGAATTTTTATACTTGTTTTATAATTTGAACAAGCTGCTGCAATGATACTACTATTCATAGTTTGTTCTTTAACAACGTGGTACAACGTCTGTTTTATCTCTTTGGTTATCATAACCACATCTTAAGTTTTTTTACAAAGCTTTTTTTTTTTTTAACTGTGGTACATTTTCATTTCTTTGGTTATGTTTTTATTTGTTTTTAATCTTAACCGACACCTGTGTTATATTTATATATGAATAAACTTGATTGTTTCGAGAACCAACATGCTAATAACTAAATGTAGTTAAAGGTTTGTTACTTCCGGATACTTCTAGGGCATTAAGTGCGTGAGATAATGTTTTTTTATACAGAATTTATTTTACAAAATGTGAAGGAATTCTGGGAGAGTTAATAAAATTATGACTTATTGAAGTTGCTGGTAAAGACTAAAAATTAATAAAAGTACAGAAATTGTAAACAACAGAATTCAAAGTTTTAAAATATCGGAAAATAATTAAAAAGATTCTTTCTTTAAAAGATGTGAGTTAAAAAAAGTTGTTTACAATTAACACTATAACTCGCGAAAAAAATTTGGGCAATTCACAACGGGTATTGTATCGTTGTATTTGTTGTATAGTGTATTACTTTACAATAGTGTAAAATTGTTGTTGGTAATTTACACTTAAAAATCTGATACAACTTTACAATTTCATTTGCTGTGTTTATTAAGTGTTGTATTGTGTATCATAACATATCAGTCTCAAGTGAATGCCAGTTTGTAATAAAAAGAACAAAAAAAAAAGAAAATTCATTTGTTGATAAAAAATAAAAATTAGAAAAGAGCAAATAATATAAATACATCGGTAAGTTTATTTCTTTAAAAATATACTTTTATATATATCTCATATGTATTTTATCTTTTTATTTCAACCAAAACGCATTCGCCTAAACCCAACAATAAAGTGGTCAGTGGCAGAAGAAAAGTCTTTAATTGACTTTTTAATGGAAAATCGGGAATTCGAGGTATGTATTAGTGCCTGTTTGTGGCAATGAATATGTATTCTAATATTGAGTTTTATTTCAGAAGCCAACAGCTCAAAGCTATTATTACAAGCGCTTCTGTAGCAAAAATGTACCAATTGATTGGACGCAGGTTAGAGGAAAAACCAGAAATATGCGAGTAAGCTACAACAAAGCTAAAGCATAGGAGGGGTCAACAGGAGCCGGCAGTATGGATGGCGGAAGTGTTTAAAGTAAGTTTTTTTACATATATACTCGTAGTTTTATCATTCAATAAACTTTTTTTTGTTTTAAGTACTTTATTAAAAATGTGCAACTACTTCGATGTGCTTGACGATTTGTTTGGAAGCTGAATTATAAAATGCGCTATAATTGAACAGAGCTTGGAATCTGGAAGCGATTTTATGTTTTTCACATAAAGCAATTATTAGTTTGTCTTTTTCACTTTTACCTTTATTGTTCGTTTTATTTTTATTTGTTTCTTCTTGTTTCCATAAATTTATAAATATTTTTATTCTTCTTCTTTACTATTTCCCGGTTTACAACATCAAAATACAACTGACTGTTCACAACAAAGTATTTGTATATTGTATTTCAATACAACATACAATACCAGCTGTGAATTGCCCAATTGATGATAGTCGTAGCTGCCCAGAGTATTCTTCTTGTTTAGAAATTATAATACTTGTCTATTTATTTAAAAAGAATTTTTTTTTATAATCTTGCAACGCACAAAGAACATCTCACATTACATAAAACTTTATAAGTCGAGATTTTTAAGGTTATGTTTTATAATAATTAAATTTAACTCAATTAATTTACCAAAATTTCTTTATCAAATAATTTTCTAAACTGCTTGATTTAATTTTAAATACCATATAATTAATTACATATTTTCGAAAATAACTTAATTTAAACATATAATTCCCATCACATTACAAAACATAAAAAAAAAACTCTAAATATTTTGGTTTAAAATTTCACCTTTTGACATCAAACCTTTTTCAAACTTCATGAATGCAAATGAAAAAGTGACAATTAAATTAATAAGCTACATGAAACGCAATTGAATTTATTTCCTAGCCATACAAAAAAAAAAAACAGCAGTCAAAATTGTAAAATAATATACCCTGTTATATGCTACATATTTACCCGATTATTGAAATTTTAAACCACTTCATTAAAATTTTATTTTATCAACCAACGGCTAAACAAAAAAAAAAACTGAAACTAAATATTCTTTTACTAAAGAAAATCATTGTAAAAAAACACGGTGTTAATAATTACCTCATCAACTTGACTGATGACACAAATGAATCACTGTCGTCCTTTTTTCTATATACTTACATATTTATACGCCAATATGCATAAATTATTGAACAATGTTTAAGAAAAATACTTAATATTAAAATTTTCTAAATGATATGCATACAAGTTTTGTTTCTTCCGAAAAACAAAAATTAAACACATAACTTTTTCTGACCCATTGAACCCTTTTTGTGCTGTTATTGTATGGCGTATGTTAAGAGGATGCTGTGGCATGTTTTTTTATTAACCCTTATGTCCTGTTATGAGATTGCGCAGTCACAAAGCATCAGTAATATATATGTGTTGTTATGTGTTTGTTTTCTATTGTTAAGATATTAAGAGTAATTAATCACATTGAACACAAACAACAGATAAAGAAAGTTAGGGAAAATACGAATTAAATTTTTTAGGGCAACAAAATAAATTCAAGACCAAAAAATATTAAGACTCAGTGTAAAAAAAATAGATGGAGGCTACATAAGACTCTATATTTTTCACGGTCCTTGAAGAGATGGCGGATTTATATCCACTTTGTCAAATACAATCGGGGTAAAACTGCAGGACACTGTGGCTCAAAGCACATGGCAGTAGCAAAACCAGGAACTAATACTGAATCAATCTTACGCTTATAACTGGAAGATTGATAGATTGAGTGTTTTAAAAGAATTGTGTCATCACTCATTGTGGGTTAATAATTATTATCACGTTGAACTGCTACACAAAATATTGCGGGTGAGATCTCCAGCGATGGCAACATCAACTTGGAAAAATAGTATTTACTAGTTTTCTATCCCTAAGTTAATTTTCAACCCCACCAAAGTAAAATAACATAGTCCTTCAACTAAAAAGCTTCAACAAGTTCACCAACTCTCCGTCAACTGTTTCAAGATTTAACATTTCATGCCAAATCAGTATTGCTATATTTAAAGTCCTTCATGACTTGAAGTCAATTTCGATTTCACTATTTCTACGTCAGACATCTGGCATTGCTTCTTCATCTTCATGCAAGAGCTTTAGGGTTGTAAAAAAGGTGGAAAGGTTTGCGGATTGAAGACTACTGTATGCAAACTAATTGGATCAAAGGATAATCCACATTCTAGCAAGGATAAATCTTGATATATTAATGTTGACAGAAACATTATAGCTGCAAGTTGCGATGTCTGCAGTAAAATCTATTGGATTCCAAGGGAATAGTAATGAGAAAATCAAAATCTCTGGACTCCACTTAATTATGTGCTGTAATGCCAACTCACCTCAACTATTTTTTGGAAGTACTGACACAAACAGCAGAGAAGAGTCACTTTTAGTCACACTGGATTCATAATTATCGCGGAATTATCTGGTGCACAATTGAACTGGGGCATTACATGACCCGACTGCAGGATTACAGATCCTGTCCAGTAATAAGTACACTCAGAATATTATGTAGTTAACTGTTTGTAGTTTAATAAAACAGTTTTCCGTTCCATTTAAAAATAAAGGAAGATACATTTATTTTTCAAAGAAATATCTATATTAACTTTTTTATACATTTATTCGAAATAATTTTCTATCATTTACCGATTTTTTTCAGTTTCATTTATTTTTTTCATTTGTTTGAAATTTAATAAAAATTTACCCACAAAACAGAAACTTGTGGTTTATTTGTGTCCGTAACAGTTATTACAAATTTAAATTTTGTTTGCTGTCTGTTTCAAAAAAAATATTCAAAAAATTTCAATTTGTTTTTTATTTAAATTGGTTGTATATTTACAAAATTTTTCAATACATATTACAAGAACTTCATATACACACATACATATACAAACACATTCATACAAAAAGTGTTTATAGCTTCATATGTATACATACATTTTGTATTGTACGAGTTTATAAAAAAAACAAAAAATACAAAAACGGAAATAATTTTAAATAAATGAAAAAAACATTTATTTTTTAAGGATTGGTAGGTAAAATTTTGACATTTATTTTAACTGATTATATCATTTGTTTCTTACGGATGTGTCAGTTGATTAATCAAATTTAAAAATAAATAACAAATGGCATTTAATTTAAATGAAAATTAAGTAGACCGGTTTTTAAATGAAATATCATTTCTTTTAAATGATATTTTCAGTTATTTTAACTTACAAACTTTTTTAAGTGTATATAATATCCCAATATACTTACATATTTGTAACAAAAAGAAACAAGCTAACTTTATTACTTTTTTAAATGGGGACATCTTTAAGATGGAAAGCGAAGCAACTACGATTTAAAGACTACATGAAAATGTTACTTTAAATAAAATGTAAATAACAAAAAACTATAAGCCCCCAGTGTTGTGTTTAGATATGACAACTATGGGCTTATTCGGGTTAAATATACTATAGGTCTTTTGAGGGTTGGAAATAATAATTTTCCGATCGTTGGTACGAAATTATTGCCAACTGAATAGTTTTGTTGCAGTAACCAAATTATTTGGTTTCAGATCCTATTAAAATATATGGTTTCAATTGAAATTCGGTTGTATTTGCCAAATTTCGGTAGCCAGAAACAAATATATCGGTAGCTCCAACCAAACCATTCGGTTGGCAAGAAAGTCGGTTGTCACAATGAATCGGTTTTCTTTGTGAGAGAAATATTTAACTTAAAATGTACTAGAAGCAAATAAAATTAGTTTTAAATTCTAATATTTTAAAAGCTTTAGCGATGACATTGAGTATATTTCTGAATCATCCAAGTTGCGATAATTTTTGGAATTATCTGCTTTGACATGAGGTTTACTTGAAGAGTTCCTCTGAGGCCTGTCTAATCTCTAATACGGAAATTAAGCAGCGAAAATTTTAGATTCTGGACCATTGAATATTTGCTAAAGTTTACTTGGGCGATTAAAAGTATTACATATTATAAATTACGTGAACCTGGTGGCATTATCCCGACGGAGTTGCAGAATGTGTCTGATTTCATTGCCTCCTGGCTTTTGAGGATCTTAAGCGGCAGCTAAAACATATCATATGTTATTTAAGGTAAAGGGACAATATAGTAGATTTTTTTTTTTAAAATGAGATAAATTTCACATAATCAAGGCATTTAGACCCATTTCTATTTGAAGACAACTGAACGACTGCTGGACTCGTATTTACATGAAACCACGAAAACATGCTAATATAGATAGTTATTCACGAGCTTTTAGGTATATTTTAGAAATTATTAATATGTAAAGTAGGTACACATTATTAGCCTTCTTAAATATATAGCAAAGCTTCCAATAATGTCATACCGAAATGGATAATTTAGGCCTTATTTCGTCCAGAAGTGAACTGGGGGATCATTTTCCTAACCAACATCCTGCTCAGCAATAACGGTATAAATTTCAAGTCATGTTTTTCAAGCACATGGTAATTTCTGAAAAAAGATCTCCAGAGGATATCCTATCAACGCTCTTAAGAAATGTAACAGTAAATACTATGTTTATATCAATGGAAATCAGATAAAAAAGAAGTTCATTAAAATATTTTTATATTTATTCTACTTCAAGTCCGTTACAGATCCTAACCAAATTGGATAGAAACCCATTTTTAAACAATGATGATATACGGGCATATCGTGATTTTTTCAGAAAGTATTTGCTTAATAGGAGATATTTTCATTATTGCTTGTTTATATCGAGCCTCCGTATATTCACAAAAACAAGTCAAATTTACGACTTTTAGCTAGGTTGATAAATTTATTTCTATCTGGCAAAAGATCTCTTCAGAACCCAAAGTTTTAGACAAGCTAGAGCCCCCAGAAATAAGCAGAGCCAGAGCAACATATCAAAACGTATATTTTGCTACATTTCTGTCTTCTTAGCAATCACAAACGTGGTTAAGTTGTTTTCCTAACAGTCACAATGATTATAAAAATTATAAATTTTGTTATCTCGTTATACTCGGACTCAAATAATATTTATAGAAAAATTTGTCAGTTCACAGTCCATCCTAGGGAACATATTTTGAACCAAAATTCAAATTTTTTTATATAATGTGGATCCCACATGGGTTAAGATTTTAAGGAAACATTGTTATTTTTCTGTCTGCAAAGACTTTTGAGAATTTAATAAAATATTGTACATTTATATATAATTTTACCATTTTTCAATTGTCATATGGCAACCCTGTTTAAATAACAGTACTCAAGAAAATATTTTTTAAACAGCTTTCTCCTAGAACTTTTTCAGAGTTGTGAGTCTTTCTTTCGTAAACAATAAACGATAACCATATCAAATTTATACTGGGGCAAAAATCTTGTAAAGTGATGTAATTTTAACAGCATTATTGTTATTTTCTAGAAAAAATTATAAAAATTAACCACAAATCATAAAAATACTGATTTCTTATATTAGCAATTTTGATAATCATGAAAAAGTTCTAATTTTACTTTTGGAATATCTAAAACGCAAAGTAAATGACGGAACTTGCTTAAAATTTTATGGAATCAGAGTTATATATCATATAACTACGAGGTAAGCCCTCGTATTCTAATATATCTCAAAAATTTGGTGATGCACGCAGAGAAAAACATGCACTGCAACATGATCACTGCTACTAGATTATGTCCGCTGCATTGGGGTTTAGTTGTCACAATCAAGTTATTGTTTCATAAATAGGTTCTAACCATCAATATGGTCGCTACCATCATTACATATAATAGTAAATATATTATTATTTCATGATTGCCACTTTTATTTTATAACATGATTAGTAGCATATTGTGGTAGCAAAAATTCTGACAATGAAAAAAATATAATAATTATGGATAAATAATTATAAATAAAAAAAAAACACATGACTTTGACATTTACAGTCATAATAATGTCTTGTTTTCATAAAAAATTTTAACAGTTCATTCACCCGTTTAAGAACGATAATATATAATAGTTTTCACCTAGGGGATTTTATTTTTGAAAATGCATTATATAAATATATAACATTATAATTTACACTAATCAATTCATTTTCAACAAAATTTAATAACAAAAATATTCTACGTAAAAATTTTATATTTTTAAATTCTTTTCAATAAAAATAATAATACTTTTTTTTTAAATATGTTCATTAATACATTTCTTGTAAAATAACAACTTTCTGGTGTAAAAAGGGCAAAAATAATTTTTTATAAGACAAATTCTGAAGATCCAAAGAGTTGTTTTGCACGAAAAAGTTTCTTGTACCAAATACTAGATTTTTAGAAATTTTTCTATTGGAAACATTTTTAGAATCTATGGCATTTCTTTTAAAATAAAATTCCCAGATTTTGCAAACTGGTTTTTAAATAAAAATTTATATATATTCTTTATTAAAAAAATTTAGATTCTAAAAAATTTGTAATGAAAAATACATAGATTCATCATGAAAAGTGCTTAGATTCTAGAAACTTTTTCGAGTAGAAATATGCTTATATTCTAAGGACTATTTTAAAAAAATCTTAAAAATGTCCCTAGAGTCTTACAATTTTTCTATTAAAAAAGTCAAATGTTCTTTTTGTTACAAATAAAAACTCCTTAGAATTTGAAAATTTTTTTTAATTATTTTTCTTTAAAAAAGTCCATAGAATCAAAGAGTTTTCTTTACCAAAAATATGTCTTAAAGATATATTCAATAATTCAAAAAACTTTTTCATAGTTTCAAATTATAATATAACTGAATTATGGTAAAATTGTGGTTAATTTGACATCATAATATAATTACTATATTATAGTACGACTGTTGTTGGCACAATCATAATCCCAAAAATATATGGTGCTTTTCAATTGCTCCAAACATGTTTTTTCTCTGCGTGTGCAAACAGTTCTTTCGTAATTTTCTATTGACAAACTCTTTTAAAAAAATACAAACTAAAATCTGTGTACAGGCTTTAAGTATTTTTGTAAATCAAATGGCCTTAAAACAAAATGGCGCATTCTTCTTACAATACCAAAAGGTTAAATTTTAAAAATGACCTCTGAAAGACAATACAAAGAAAAAAAACAGAAACATTTGTTGAACATTCCTCACAAAGTTTGCCATTTTAGAAACTTAAACTTTTGTTATAAACTGGACACTCCCCTCTTAAGTAGCTGATATAAAAACAGGACAATACTTTATTCTGTACAATAAACATGAGTATTAAAAAAAAATTGTAAATTCATTAAAATTCATAAAAAATGTTTAAAACTTGTAGAAAAAATACAACCTTTAGTAGCTAAAACCTATTTCTTAAACACAATCCTTAGACTGTGAGAAGAAATGTTCAAAAGTACGGTGATGACCTATAACCTTTAAGACTACAAGGACAATGTTAAAAAAAAAGCTTGATCATCCAACAATTTCTAGTACAGCACCATACAGACTGACCAATACGCTGACCAGTCCTAAAATAGAATTTGATAATTTTGTATTATATGCAAACTGACCGTTTACTATCCTGTCAAATACAAAAACATCCCTTTTTCACAATATCCTTAATACTCGTAGAAAATTGAAAAAAGTAATAAAAACTAAAAAAAAAACTTGTTATCCTTCATAAAGGTTTAACATAAAAACAGGCATACCAACTCACAGTTGGATATTTTTGAATTTGTATACTCTTTTTTTAAGAATTTCTAATTTTCTTTAAAAAAAAAAAAGTAAGCAACAAAAATCCTTTGAAATTTTGTTTGTTATATGTCATCTTAAACATAATTAATAAACGTAATTTATGATAATAATCTGTTTACTTTAGAATGGGAGCAAATACAAAAAATATATATTTTTTCTTTAATTCAATAGTACAATATTACCCAACTGTAAAAATTGGACTTTTTGAAACACGAAGCTATTGATGTTGTATTTGTCAGAATTTTTATTATGTAGGTAAATAACCAACACAATACCAAACTGTCTGTTGGAAACAATATACATATCAATCATATCAAATTTTTATATAATTATTATTTTTTGGTAATCTTTTAGCAAAACGAATAACTATACTTGGAATAATGAATATTATCATTTAGCAAAATTTAAAAACATCAAAGTATATAAAACAAATAACTATACTTGGAATAATAAATCACAAATGCAACATTAAAATTTTGTACTTTATCTCAAGGAATTAAAAGGAATTTTGAAATGTCGATATTAATTTAATTATATCCCAGCAAAACCATATATTACCAAATAATGTGTTTAATGTATAGCCGTAGAAGTCAATGCATTACTTTACACCTTACTTCATTGATGAATTTTACAGGCAATGAGTCGCAAGGTAATGCATGGACTCATTAATTTAGAGGTCATAAAGTAATGTATCTAAAAATAGATTTTCATTCAAAAAAAAAAATTAATAAAAAAATGATTGCAAATATTTCAAACGTTACTAAATAAAACGTGGTCATAATGGGAATCGAACCTGGGAGCATACAATTTTAAATTGCTAAATGAATTAATTATAATTTAACGTTTATAAAAACGTGAAAAAAATTTTTGAGGTGAAAAAAATTGTTTGTGGTGAAAAAAATTGTTTGAGGTGAAAAATATTTGAGGTGAATTCAAAATATTAATCATTTCTAAGCGACTAGTGAAAAAATTTGAGAAAATGTATTATGTACCAGTCGCTACTATGAAATTGTACTAAAATACACCAATTTGTATTAAAAATTTAGAGGTATCTTCACATTTTCACTCATAACTTTTTAACCGCTCATTTTCAATAACAAACTGCTCGGGAGAATTTCCAAAAATCTGGGTAAAAATAGGCATCCCCGCTTGCGTATTCGCGTCGTGATCGCCATTTCAGCAGACAGACACGAATATATATATACTTTATGGGGTCTCAGACCTATATTTTGACATGTTACAAAAGATATGACAAACTGATATATACCCTTACCAAATATGGTAGAGGGTATAAAAAACTAACCAGTTTTTGAAAGGTAACTTTTTGGTCTCAAACAGCATTTGAAGTTGTCGATATTTTATTTTGTACAAAATTACTACAAAAAATTTCATATACTCAAAATAATATCTGAAAAATATGTAAAGTTAACAAAATTTATTTCTGTTTTAATAATAAATCATTTAAAAAGAAATAATTAAAAAAATAATTTACTAGAGCAAAATTTTGTCCGTTTTTACAAAATGGCGAATATCTCGAAAAATAATCGAAATAGCTCAAAATGGGCGAAATTCTTGCTTTCCTAGATACTACGAAAATAAAAATAGGAAAGATCCCGAGATATCCATTTAAAAAACAGCCTATGTAAAGCAATTAAATCACCTCCCTTTTTGTAAACAAATTCGTTTTTGATCAATTTTAAAGGCATTTTTGAGGCATTAGTACGATGTCATTAGCATTACTCAACTAATGCTAATGAGATTGCAATGGAAATGAAAAAACCCCAAGTATGACATAGGGGACACGTATTTTTCTTTTGTACACAATTTTGAGGTTAAATCCAGCGTTGCCACTTATTTGAAACATTTCTTCGTGAAAAGTCGTCTCAATGCCGAACGAGCTATTTATATACGTTTAGAAATAGGAAATAATCATCCGGAGGATATGGCGGATGAGGTACCAATTCGTAGCCCAATTCATGGAATTTCGTTATGGAAACTAAGTTGTCACACGTTTGCGTTTGTGGTTGATTGCGAGCAAACGCGGCACCCATCTTGCAGACAGCTTTCTTAAATACAACTGATCATTTTAAATCGAAACCACACTGCCATATGAAATGCCTATAGCATCAACAATCTCACGCACTTTTACTGTTCGATCGGTCAACACCATATCGTAGATTTTTTCGACAATTTCGGATGTATTGACCTCAATTGGCCTTCCAGAAGGTTCAGCGTCATTTGTACTTGTGCGACCACAACGAAAGTCAGTAAACTACTTTTTTACCATTGAAATCGATGGAGCAGAGTCGCCATAGTATTTATCGAGCTTTTCCTTGATTTGATTGACGGTTTTTGTTCGCAAAAAATAATGTTAAATGAGCACTTGAAATTCACTTTTATCCATTTTTAAAAAAAAATCCACGAGGTTGTATATTTTGAACAGCTGTTAAACGCAAAGTAAATGACAGTAGTTATTAAAAGGTGGTACTTGATGGGAGCAGTGTTGCATTTCATATATTATAGTAGGGAAGTTAGAAAGGATACGGACTTATTGATCCGCCCTTGTATATAAATGTGCTCGGACATGTTAAATATATTGATTGGCTTTTGGTAATAATGCCCCATCTCTTAAAATCTTTTAAATGGTTTGCAGAATTTAAACGAGGTCTTTATTTTGTACCTGATGAAGACGAAGAAGAAATCATCCACTCAAAATATGTATATAGACTTTGTAGATAAAAATTTGGTAGATTTAAAACAAAACAAATAAAAACGAAACCAATTTCAAATTTTTTACGGAATTGGTATGTAAAATTTTAACATTTAGTTTTTACTGATGTGTCAGTGATGTTCGTAAGTACATCGGTTTTTATATAAAATATTATTTCTTTTAAATGGAATGTTCTGTTATATTAACTGACAAATTATTTTAATTATAGCCATCTCCGGGGATTGGGCAGACTACATCACAAGAAATCTTACATCAATATTTAAATGCAAAAAATTCCACATAAATTAAAAGATTTCAAATTAAGTGCTCATAGAACTGATGTCAGAATTGATTATTTAAGCCTAAAAAATACTCAAATTATTTCCCATCAAAAAAAAAAACAAGTTGCACAAATTGCGATCTTTAAAAGTCTTTAATAGCAAATTATCGGTTCAAAATATATGTTTGTGAGATACCAAGTTCAGATTGGGAAATAAGCTTCGAAAACTTATTTTTAAGATTGCAAATGTATATAGATTATATATGCATAAATTAAAAAAAAATATATACGATTTTTCAAAAATTTCTGGATTTCAATTTCTATTTTCCCAAAATGTTTAAAATTTAAATGATAAAAATCCATTCACTGATTTTGATCTAATAAAATCAATTTTATTGTTCATATTTCGCCGTAATTTAAACTTCTCATGAATTCTCATGAATAAATGGCACGTGTGTTTTTTTATTAATCAACTAATTAATCAAAATAAAAAAACTAAAAAATACAAATAAATTTGTGTTAAAAATCTAAAAAACCTCTAGATAAGTGCAAAAGTCAAATGTAACAAACAGCATCCCATTTCAAGATTAAACACAAAAAAAAAAAAAAAAGAAAGGATAAATGAAATCAGATCAAATAAAAAACAAAAGCAACAACCCTTCAATACAAACATTATGATCTTAAGATGCTAAAAAAACAATGAAAGAAACGACCTCGATAATTTTACAAACCAATGATGATGACAACGACTGTTCTAATTTTGGACACGTACAGAGCAAGATCAAACCCTTAAATTTGTTAAATATCTTGTTGAAAAAAACCTTGTATAAAAACCTACAGGTAAGTAATAAAAATTAGGGTAAAATGTACAGAACAAATACAAGCATCCCAATAAAAAACAAAAACAAATATGCCAAAACAGGTAATGTATTATGATAAAAAAACAACGACAAATGATCCTTTTTTTCTCCTTTCATTCATTCTCTAATACTTTGTATATGAATGAACTCTTGGTCTACACATGATCAGCTTAAGTGGCATATTGAAAGGATTATTATCTCATTTTTTATTTGTTTATCGTCCTTTGTAAACAGAGGCTGTATGTTGTATATTTTATTTAGAAGACACTTTTGTTTAGTTTAACACAAGAAAGAAGCATCCTGCTGCGTGTGCGCATTTACACGCAAACACTCATTGTCATCCTATTGTATTCTTTGTCGTTGTTGGTTTTTTTTTTTGCGTAGTTTAGCTTCTGTTGGGATAATATACTTAAAAAATATTTCATCCGTAAAGGATTTTATTTGAATCTTTTTTTTTCATATTCTATAGCTACAAATGATTAGCATTACAATCCGATTGTAAACGATATTGTTTTGTAACTTTTTAAATATCTTCTGCTAAAAAATCGCATCTATTGTGATTATTCTCGTATATTTTTTTTTTTTGTTAGCAAAATGATTCATTTAGTTTTGAAGTGTGATTTTTCACACATTTAGTCATTAGGGTGGGTGTGTTTTATTTAGTTGGATTGTTGTTAGACTTTTCGTACATTAAACAAGTGGCTTTTGTGTTGACATGCATTGATTGCTATAGTGACAAATTTCCCACATTTAACGTGCTTAAGTTGTTCTATTTTGTAACAAAAAGTATTACAAAAAAAAATTCACTATAGAAGTTGGAGGATGATAAGTGCAATTTAAAAGTCAGTGAAGCGCAAATTTGTTAATGAAGTTATTTAGAAATAGTTACAGTGAATAAGTAGCACCCTCATTTATGAGCTAAATTAGTCATTGTGTAATTTAATAAAGGATTACCGAAGTAAAATAGAATAATATTTTAAAATTAGAATAACTTAAATTTTTTTTTTTTTAATTTTTGTAACACTAAATCATTTACGTAAAATGAGCGGTAGTATAAATTTGGATAATGTACAAAAAAATTGGGATACTAGAGAAAAGGTAGAATATTTAAAACTTAAACCGAAAACCGGTTGAGAGAATTTCATATTTTTTTTTAAAGACCGCTTTCGGTTTTTTTTTTTTCTATATTCAAATAAAACGAAGACCGGGTTGTTGGTGTAGGTTAACCAAACTTTTATTTAAATATATATTTTTCTAATTTTTGCACATATTTTAAACTATTTTAATAGGATAACATATTCGCTTAGTTAAAGCAATGCCCTGTAGGAAGCCTGGGGTCAAGTGTCTACAATTAAAGTTTTTAATAAAAAAAAATAATTTAAAAGTTCTATATACAAATTTAAACAAAATATAAAGGGTGTCCCAAGAAGAACGCAATTTTTAAATTTTAAATAAAACACAGATATTTAAAAAAAAATCGTGAAACTTTATTATATCGTAAAGTAGACAGAATGAGGTTATGTATGGAACAATATATCGTGCAGATGGCTGCCGCGACTTTGCTGGCATGCACGCGATCTTTTAATGAAATTTTCAATGACCGTTTCGCATGAATGCTGCGGTATTTCATTAATGCATTGTCCAATTTCCTCTTTTAAGGCTTGAGTCGTCGTCGGCGTATTCGCGTAAACCATCGACTTCAAAAAACCCCAAAGAAAAAAATCTAATGGTGTTAAATCGCACGATCTAAGCGGCCAATTCTGATCTCCAAAACGCGAAATAACGCGACCGGGAAATGACTGATGCAGCAATTGAATTGTTTCTCTGGCTGTATGTCATGTGCCGCCGTCTTGTTGGAACCACATGCCCTCCACATTCATTTCTTCAATTCTAGGCAAGAAAAAACTGGTTATGATTTCACGATACCGAACACCATTGACTGTTTGCGCTTGACCTGCTTCATTTTCATAAAAAAAGGTCCAATGATTCCTCTAGCCCAAAAACCACACCACACAGTGACACGTTGAGGATGCATTTGCTTCTCGTGAATCACTCGAGGATTTTCCTCACCCCAAATGCGACAATTCTGCCTATTGACGAAGCCATCAAGATGAAAATGGGCCTCGTCACTGAAGATGATTTTATCGGCAAAATCAGCATTTTCATGTTGTCTCTCCAATACCCAATTAACGAACTCCCTTCGCTGTCCATGGTCAGCTGGCTTCAGTTCCTGAGTCAATTGAACTTTGTATGCATGAAGATGCAAATCTTTCGTCAAAATTCGCTGCAAAGTGGATTTGGAGACACCAATTTGCTGAGCTCGGTGTCGAATTGAGGTGGATGGAGTTTGAGCGACATCATCACGTACAGCTGCGACATTTTCGGTCGATCGACCTGGTCGATGTCTTTACATCACTAACAGACCCAGTTTCGGCAAATTTATCCATTAATCTCTTTACAGTTGACTCTTTTGGAGCATTATTGTGACCCCAAATTGATCGCAATTTGCGAACTGTAGCCGCAAAACTTTCACCATTTTGGTAAAACAATTTCACAATGAGAATGCGTTGTTCATTCGTGTAGCGCTCCATTTTTACTAACCTCGTACCTTCTACTAGCAAACAATAACAATTGTTCAAATGTCAAACAATGACACTTCGAATGTTGCCAGATTTAAAAATTGCGTTCTTCTTGGGACACCCTTTATAATGAGCAAGAGAAACTACAAAAAACTTGTGAAAAAACAATCAATTTTGTATAAAAATAAAAATAACAAGAAAGAGGCAAACATTTTTAGTGAAAATTGCAACTCTAGAGATTTTGTGGAGCCTGATAAAGATTTTACGGAGCATGTGATGATTTTCTACAGCCTTTTGAAGATTTGTCTACTCCAAAATTAAATTTGCACGAATTTTTTTTTACTTTAATAAAATTTATTAATAAAATATCTTATTTAACCAAATAAATGCACCTGTATAATCTTATTTCCTTACTTGTGTGGAAATCAAGTAAAAAGTTCCAAAGTTTAGACTAGAATTACTAAAATGTACTAGTGAATCTCTGGTTACAATTTCAACACCTAGTTAATAGTCGTGTAGATTTGCAATGCCCACAAGTTAAATGTCTACAGCAGAAAGCGTTGGCTGGGGCATAATTAGTCAGTAGTACTGGTGACAAAGTCAATAGTGAATCAGTACAGTTTCACTATTCCTACAGGGTAGTAATAAGTAGCTACTACTTAATAGTTTATACATGCAAAGAAAAAACATGGTTGGGAGAATCATATTCGAAGAGCATCATATATTTTTGGGTTTATGATTGTGCCAACCATAGTCGTACTATATTATGGTTATCATATTATGATAATAAAATATCCATAATTTTATCATAATATTGACCCTACAGTTATATTATGATCCAAAAATTACCATATTATGATTCTAAATAAACATATTATGATGTTGAATTTATCATAATATGACTGAATGTAATCAAAGTATGCTCAAAATGTTATTACATTATGGTCCCCATAACTATATTATGATTTCTGGATTATCATATGATCCATATAAATTTTTATAAAGAATCTTTTTGATAATGAATTGATTATTGTAAATAATAGTACATGTATAAGGAATTTTCGAAAAAAAACCCTCAAAAAAGTCTTCTTAAGTTAAAAAAAAATAAACTGGATCTTGATAGGTCAGTTGATGAAATGTTTTAATGCCACTTGAAAGGTATTTTCTACCCATCTGATATTTGTCTAGTTTTAGAAAACAATATATGATTGTTTTTTTTTTTAAGACATTTTGGTTTTTATGAAAACAAGACAATACTCGTATTAGGACTGTATGTAAATGTCAGTAATGTTTTATTTGATGTATAATTATTCATTGATTATTGCCAGCATTTTATGGTTGCATAATTATCATATTTTTTCATAGTCAGAATTTTTGTTACCACAGTATGGTTACAGCCAATCATGTTATAAAATAGAAGGTGACAATCATAAAATAGTGAAATATTTATTATAATAATGATGGTAGCGACCATGTTGATGGTTAATCAACCAATAATATGGTTGTGACAACCATACTCGATTGCAGCAAGTATAATATAGTAGCAGTGATCATGTTGCAACCATTTTTTTTCTCTGCGTGTAGTAAATCCTGTTAAAGTTGTTATATCACCTTTTTTTAACTTTCAAACGAAATTATTTTGTTGCAAAACTATTGAAATTTTGAATTTGATAAAAATTAAAATGCCATATAAAATTATTTAAACTATCAACTTGGCGGCATCTCGCAAAAAGTATAATTTTTCAGAACTGCCAAATTTGATAAAATTGGCTATAAATAATTAAAATTTTAAGGATTTACTGTTAAATTATTAATCTTATTTTGAGTGTTGTACAATAAGAGATCGTACGAAATTTTCTTCGTCTAACGCAGAGATGGCGCTATGAACAACGAAAAAGTTTTGGAAACTTTTATCTGTCCTATAAACACAAGTTAAATATCATTTCGATCTGGTAACTCATGCATATACTAACAGCTGTTCCAAAAAGACGCTTCAGTGATTTTTTTTCTAATGAAAACATTAGAAATTCGTGGTGTCATTAAATATTTACATAAGAAAGGTCTATCGGGAAAAGAAAGTCATAATGAGATGGTGTATGTGAAAGTGCTCCTTCATATGCAACAGTAAATAATTGAGTTGCTGAATTGAAACGTGGTCGTACAAGCATTGAAGATGAACTACGAAGTGAACGTCCAAAAATAGCAACAACAGCAGATATCATAGCTAAGGTACGTGATTTGGTATTAGGCCATCGACAAGTAGCAAATTGGTAATGCGGTAGGCATCTAAAATGATCGAACCCATATATAATGTCAAAACATATAATTCAAAACTAAAATAATAATTCGACTAATCGATTAAAATAGGTCAATTAGTCGGTTAAATTTTTAATATGAATTTTTCTGTTATGTTTCTTAAACATATCAGCTAAAATACAATCAAATTCTTTTCAAATCGACTGAATCAAAGCAAATTTTAAATAGGCTTTAGGAAATATGATAGACAATTTTTATTTTTGTTTCAATTCCTTTAAAAAATAAATTTTAAATAATATAAAATTATATTTTTATGTCCAAAAATGTATTTCCAGCTGACAAAAGATCTCATCAGAAGGCCAAGTTTTAGAAAAACTTAATAACATATATATTTTTCTCCATATCAATGAAAAAAGTCACTAGATATATTCCTAACAAGCATTATGGAGTTACTTATATTATAAAATAAAAATATAAAATTGCTTTAAATTCGAAAAATGTATATTCTAAAAAACAGTTTCATTTAAAGTTCTATGAAAAAATTTATAAAAACTAAAAAATAGAATGGAATTTTATTTCTTTTTTGATTCATCAACAAATTTTGATGACTTAGGAATTTCAGTAAAATTAAGTTGTTTAACCAAAGATATATAAGAATTCTTCTATTTGAATTCTTTATTGCACAAGCATAGAAAAATCGGTGAGGACTTGTCGGGAATATGCGTTATTTTTTAAATCTTTTTTAATAGATAACCCCTTTTACTATAAAGCTTAAACCAGGTGTTGAAAGAGTCAGAGAACAGTGGCAGTTCTATCAAACTTTGTTTGTGAGTTTCGCAAAAACGATTAATATTTTTAAATTATTTTATATTTAGTAATTTTTTTATTCTGAACAGTGTCACATAAAATAAAATAAATAAAACCCAACAAAATGTCTCACTTCTGTAAAACACCATCTACTCTGCGTTTTTAAGGGTATACTTCCACTGAATACGTCTAACAGATTCCTCTGAAAAAAAAAACACAAGATTATAAAACACGGTTCTTCAAATCTCAGGATGCTCTGAATCTGAATTGTCTGAATTGTTCTTACCAAACACTTTTGAAACCAACGCAATAGACTTAACTTGATATATCAGCAAAACGCAGCTCTTTGTGTTCTTATTGATGAAAGAAATACATTTCTTCTGCATAAAACGATTAATCGACCCAAATAACCGATTAATCAATTTTCTTAATTTTTCGAAAAAAGACCAAACCGATTAACCAGCAGGGTTGAATAATTGGAAACACTATATACACCTGTTTACACACTTTCAATTTTATATGAACAGTGGAGCGTATGAGTATTATAGAACAATAAAGCAATTAAAATCAAGTATACGTTTCTGCAAGGTGATTTAGTACATTGCTACATACATAGTGCTTAGTAAGGGACTATTGGTATCATACAATTAGTACATAGTAATACAATTAAGATCGGGCATGCCCAGAAAAATTTCTGGAAGCAATTAAATTTTCGGGTCCTGATCGTTTTTTAATGAACAGGACAGAATATATAAAAATACATCTTACCGAAATTGACGGAAAACTCATTCAAGCAAATACCCGAAAGTTGGGTTTATATAGGGAATACGCTCAAATGTGCTCCGATTTTCTTTGGAGTATAATTTATGGTGCCACATAACCCACATTTTCACCAGATATCTACTGTTCTATGTGTCAAAATGGCATTTAAGGTCAATTCAGGAAGGACTTTTGACTATGGACCGATTTTCACTAAATTCTATAGGATTTGAACCAATATAAGCCTAAGTATTAAATTTTATCCAAATGTTTTGATATTTGCTTTAAAGTTCATTTGATTAAAGTTCATTTAAGCCAATGCCTTCTATTTTGTGTGTCTAAATACCACTTAAACTCAATTCAGAAGGACTTTTTATACCCATAAAACAGTATGAATTGTGGCCACCGAATTTGTAGCCAATCGAATTCTGGTGGTTACGACAACTATCTTCATATTAAATTATATTTTTAGTTGTGAAAGCCAATATTCAGTTATACAATTTTATATGTATATTCCACAGAAATATTATTATGTTATACAAAATTTTATTTTACGAAAAATTATATTTTTTACATTTTTTCGATATCAAACCTGGGCATTTAGATTCATAGTTCACAATCTTGCTTACAGCACTACAACTACTTTTAATTTTTATACCCTTCACCATAGGTGGAAGGGTATATATAAGTTTGTCATTCCGTTTGTAATTTCTACAATATTGATCTTAGACCCTATAAAGTATATATATTCTGGGTCCATATGAAGAGCGAAGTTGATTTAACGATGTCCGTCTGTCCGTCTGTCCGTCTGTCCGTCTGTGTGTTGAAATGGGTTTTCCGAAGAACCCAGACATGATGAGGACTTGATTCTTTTTTATTTCTGTTACATGTGATCCATTTCTGTTTGCTATTAAAAATCAGACAGATCGGTTAATAAATGGCTGAGATATTAGCAAAAAACCAGGACTACCTCTAATTTTTCCAGTAAAATCCCTTTGTTTAATAAGAGTGTGAAGATAAATACGTAGGTTAAATACGTTTCACAACTATTGTGAATGATATAAATAAAAAATAAATAGTAGTGTCGCCAACTTTTTTTTGCCTAGAAAATGCCAAATTTGACAAGAAAAGCGCTGAAACATATGGAAAAATATAAATTTGAGATTTTACATGACATATTATTTTGGATTAAAATTTTTAGACATTTAAGAAAAAATAAATGGGGATACCGCTTGTTTGTGGAGAGCTATGAGGTAGTAGATTCCAACGATGTATTCATCTCCTTCAGAATACCATGGTGAAGGGTATATAAGATTCGGCATAGCCGAATTTAGCCGCTCTTACTTGTTTTTAATATACTTGCCATTTAAATATTTTATTTAATTTAAAATAATTATTTTTAAAAGGTTTGCCTTTTCGAAGTACTGAGCTATTTATTTACCCACTAGACCAGAAGCACTTATAAATTTTGATTACTAATTTTGAATTTGAACAATTTGTTAGGAAAACAAATATAGTATAAAATTTTATTGTCAATACCAATCATTAGTGACGTTTATTATTAATACTATCCACTATTCGGTTGCTTCTACTGAAACCCTAATCAAGTAATATATTTGATAAAAATAAAAGTACTTGTAGTTATCACTTTTTAATAAATTTAATTGCTTGTACCAAATTTCTAATATATTCACTAAATAAATAGTTGTTTCCACCGCACACAAATACTAAAACAATTTTATTTTTAAAGTTGATTGGAAATACCAATACTTGAATAGTTCGATAGATTTTTAGATTCTTTCCCCCTTTTTTTAATTCTCAATACAACATTTTTACTTTAATAATGGATTTTAGGTAATTTTAAATAAAATTAAATCCTTACAAATAAATTTTAATGGTTTTGATCGAAATGCAATTCATTCACCTAGAAAACAGGTTGGTGCAACAGAATTTGTTGTCAATTGAATGGTGCAGTTGCAGCGACTGTTAGGCAACAAATTTAGTTTTTAGCACGAATCTGTATTATCTGTAATTGTTAGCTTTGGCTATTTAAAATATATTACCAAATTAAAAATAGTTAAATTTAAATTTTTTTTTACTTAATTTTTTAAAGCAGAATAAATATATACCTAATATCCCCGTGACAATGCTTTTCTCTACTAATCGTAAAAACCAGGCAAAAACAAAGAAATCATAATCCTCCCTACAAGCCCTTCACACCACTGAGTCACTCCTTATTTCTTCCTCAATTACAAGATTCTTCTTATCCTACCCACATACCCAGGGTTGCCACGATTTTGAAATCTTGGAAAAGTAGTCATGATGCAAAAAAATCGGAATAATGCAAAAAGTTTAGACATACCCTCAATTTAAGTAAAGTAGAAAATTTGCTATTTTGTTTAAAAAAAATTAAATAAATATTACATAATAATGTTAGATTTTATTTGGTGGTTCAAAAATGTTGACCACTTTCATGATAGACAATTATTGATATGAATTTAAACAACAATGATTTTTAAAATACGTCAGTAACAAAAATTTTTGGAATTTTTCGACCATGTTTTACATATCAGGGTATTTGTCTTCAACAAAGAAATCGGAAAATTGAATTCGGCTGCAAACAAAATTTACAGTGGCTTTTAAAAGGGAAAAGTTTAATATACGAGTATGAACCAATTTGAATGTAAATTTTTAACACCGCCACATTTTAAAAAATTTGACTCTTTTAAATAAATTTGTCTACAGCTCACAATCTTAACGAATATAAATTAATATAATTTTAAAAACGAATTGATGAAAGTCCAAAAACATTCCATACAGTTGACTATTAAAAATTATTTAATTTGTATGCCTTAAAAAATCCTGAAATTCAGCAGAATTTGTAAATTTTTGTTTTAAAAATTAGTTTTCTTCCGAGAAAGCTAAGATACAGCTAAATTGTTTTAAAAAGTTTTAAAATAAATGTCTAACATAAGAACTTTTATAGAAATTTACGTGTAATCGATTTCCTTAAATCGGTTGATTGTGCAGAATACTAATGCAAATGTATCAGAGTATTTCCATGATATTGTCATTTTATAAGATTTGATTTTATTAACACAAAAAAAAATTGAAAACAAAGAAAATCTTTGATAAACAAAACAAAAAGAGCAGCTACTAAAATGCAAACCAACATGATCGCATCATCATTATCCAGTATCCAGCATGCGGTGCTAAACTATTAGAAATACATTAGAACCCACTCAAACGTTCAACGAACTATATGCACATTTACGCAGTTATGCAAGGAAGATAACAAAAGATGCGCAAAAAACCAAGTAACATACCAACACAAATTTATGTGTATTCATAAGATACGACACAACAAAAGATGTTTTTGTTTGTGAAACAAAAGATAGATGATATGTTTTAGGTATCTGTGTAGTAAGAAACAAAAACCAAACCACAAAGAACATGTTTAGGAAGACAGGAGAAAAAAGGGAACAAGATAAACTTTGATGATGGATACGATGATTGAAGACGACGTTGAGGTAACATTAGTGGTAGCAAAAAACAAAAAACTGTAATTTTCTTTTAAACTATTAATGAGTAGGAGACAATACTTAAAAGATAACAAGAAATCTTTTTGTTTCTTATGTTAGACATACATATTGCCTAAATGGCTATAAAAATGCCGTTTAATGAGCTACAAACAAAACTCTCAGCTTGACTTAAATGAACAAACAAAATCTTATGTTTAGATATTTTGTGGTTAACGATAAAGATCAAGGTAATACAAAATCCCTTTGATTTTCATCAAAAAAAGGATACTTTTAAATAACTTTCCCACATCTGCTTTCAGAAAATGCATTTGAAATTATGTCCAAATTTTAAATAAAATTCAATAAATTTTAAGGTTTTATTTTCAATTTCCTTTTGTTTTGAATTAGAAATTATCCTTTTTACATAAAATTTGTCTGGTTTGTTGTATATTTTAAATATATTTAAAAGTTCTTGACTTAAAATGACCATATTAATTTATTTGATTTGTTTTTAATGCCTAAGCGTTTTACCATAAAATCCAATTTTCCTTGAACAAAATTTCTGCTTATTGTATAATTTTTTTCTATGGCTTTCATTTTATCCTTCATATATTATGTAATCATGCTTAATAATATTCTCATTACGTTGAGAAAAAAATATCCTTTTTAGGTTTTAGATTAAAAACAGTGGTACAATGCATCTGTTATATAATCAAGCTAGATTCCAGCGGTTTGGGCTGGCCGTTAAGGGGGAGACTTTTCGCTTTTTGAACTCCCATTTTTACTGAGTTCTTGGCAAAAATTCTAAAATAGTTAGACCACACTCCAGGTAACACACATTTCGAATTTCATATTTCTAGCTATCGTTGTGGCCCTTTTGCCCTTTTTTTCCTCTACCCGTGGGTTTTTCTACCCGTGGTTTGGACAGGTTAAGTCCCTAGCCAAAATTCTAAAATGTACCTTAGCAAATACTCCAAGAAAAGCTTAATTTAAATTTTAGATTTTTAGCTAATGGGGTTTAGGCAGGCAGATAAGCCCAGCAAAAACAGGGTTTCAACTACATACCAGCCTATTTACTCGCTTAATTACTTTTGTTCGCGATGGCCCAAAAGTAATGAGTGGTCATTACCTTCTCACTTACAAAAAACACAAAGTAATGGGTGGTCATTACCCTCTCGCTTACGAACAGCCAACAAATAATGAGTACCCATTACTTTTTGGACATCGCGAACAAAAGTAATTAAGCGAGTAAATAGCCTGATAAGTAGTTGATGTCATGTTTTTGCTAAGAGGTACCAATTCGTAGCACAATTCATGGAATTTTTCCATTGAGACTACACACGTCACACGATTACGTTTTTGGTCAATTGAGAGCAAACGCCGCACCCATCTTGCAGACAGCTTTCTTAAATCCAACTGATCTTTTAAAATCGAAACAACACTGCCATATGAAATGCCTATGTCATCAATAATCTCACGCACTTTTAGTCTTCGATCGGCCAACACCATATCGTGGATTTTTCGACATTTTCGGGTGTATTGACCAATTAAGGCCGTCCAGAACGTTCCGCGTCATTTGTACTTGTGCGAACGCAACAAAAATCAGTAAACCACTTTTTTACCATTGTTTTTTCGCAAAAAATAATGTTTAAGGAGCACTAGAAATTCCCTTTTTCCCTTTTTAAAAATATCCACAAGGTTGTATGTTTTGAACAGCTGTTAAACGCAAAGTAAATCACGGAACTTGCTCAAAATTTTACAGTAGTATTTTAACAGGTGGTACTTGATGGGATCAGTATTGCATTTTATATAACTACGAGGAAGGTTCGAAAAGTCACGGACTTAAAATCCACATATATTTTGATCAATTCAGATAATTTACATTCCATAAAATATTATTTAATATTAATATTTCTTCGTACTAAACTGACCACAGTACTAAAATCATTTATTTTTTTCTTCTATAACATTTAGTAGCATTTAAATCTTCAACATATTGTCATAAATTTCTTAGTAATTTTATCTTTTGTATTCATACATTTTACTTACATACGAACACATATTTTTTTACAATGCCATACATTTAACTTATTACATTTTCCACAGAGTACATACCACATACTTAATATAACCTACCCCCAATCTCATACCTTTTCAATGAACTGATTTTATACATTTCCTTCCCACTTAAGGCTAAAAAATCGCATTTAAATGTTTTACATTCATATGAAAAAATATATAAAAAAAAATGTAAACTTCAAGTGTCGTTGAGCTATAGATAATGATGTTATCCTTTTTTGTGCTGCTATTCAAGAAGAAAGGCCTGCAAATGTCGTCGAACCGACATTGTCGTTTTTAAGTGTTGTATTTTTGTAGCCAAAGTGCAAAAAGCATAAAATCGCATCAGTTTGTTAACAATAATCGAGGAAGGGTAGTGAGTGGGTGGGTAGCTGAGGACGGGGACGAGCAGAGTAACCATAAAAAGGATAACACTTAAGTACTTGAGACCCATCAACTGTTTATAGTAGTAGTAAGTATATATGGATATATTTTTAGTATTTTAAGCTTCTCAAAAACGCTTACCATAAAAAACGATACAAAACAGTGGGATGTATGAATGTAGTCATTATTATACATTCAAATATATGATTTAGTTAAATGGTCATTGAAACAATGGGGTTACTTTTTATATTTTATAAATTCCTTAAAATATTAAAATTTTCTGATAGTAAAAATTTAAGGACTTAATAAATTCAATTGAATAATTTAAAGACACTGGATTGCTATTTAAGCTTAGTTGGTATTTTAAGCCAATAAAGCAAAATGCTGGATCTTATGGTTTTATACATTGCCAAGATCTCATGGCTGTACACATTATCAATTGTAATACGACATAACTTAAGAGAGACTTGCGTGATGTGGATATAGTACATCATGTTTCAACGGTTACATTTTGCGTGGAAGTTTTAAAAATGCGTTTATATTTAAATACTGTTTATAGAATCGAGCGCTTATTTGATAGAATCGAGTGCTTATTATATAGAATCAAGTGCTTATCAGATATCGGGTGGATAGTTTGTTGCCATTGATATATGTTTAAACCTTTGTGGATTATTGTACATACTACGTAGCATAAACATTAATGAAGAAAAAGAAAGATTATTTTTTATTATTATCTAATTTTAAGATATTTTTAAATAGTTGTATTCACTGTTCGTTTTCTTCTATTACTTTTACTTTAACATAAATATTTTACTCACTACAAGCACAAGGTGGTCCATAATGTGTAACTCTATCGGGCAATGCTATAACATTTGTAAATGACTGCAACTGTTGATTTTTTTTAAATATTTGAAGAAACGCATACATTTCTCATCGAAAGAAAGATTTTTTTACAAAATTATTTTAGAAGTTATTCTTAAGAAAAAATCATATTAAAATTTTGGGAAATGTATGAAATCTTTATTTGAGTCGATAGAACTGTCTATATAATTCAATGTTTAAAGATGATTTCATGTGAATGTTGATCGCGCCTGCGCTATAAATGGTTCATACGCTGGGTCCAATTTTAGCATACTCTCTCCAACATATCGGCCGGTATCTCATGAAGAAATTCTTCAATATTGGCTTCCACTGCGGGCCGTCCCCATAGACATGAGCCTTAACATATCCCCACAAAAAATGATCTAAAGGCGTTAAATCGCACGATCTAGGCGGCCAATTTACCGGTCCCAAATGTGAAATAAACTGTTCACCGAACTCGCCTCTCAATTGGGCCTTTGTTTCGCGTGCTCTGTGGCATTTGGCACCGTCTTGTTAAAACCACATATCAGCCAAGTCCAGCTCTTCCATTTTGGGCAAAAAAAGGTTGTAAACATCTCGAGGTAGCGCTCACCATTTACAGTAACTTTGAAAAAGTACGGTACAATAATGCCACTGGTCCATAATCCACACCAAACAGATCATCTTTCAGAGTGCATTAGTAGCTTTTGAACTGCTTCTGGCTGCTTTTTACAACAAATTCGGCAATTCTGTTTGCTGAAGTACCCATTGAGCCAAAAATTATCTCGTCGCTAAAGACAATTTTTCGATTTTTGATTTTTGATTTTTGTCACACAACACGAATTTTGACTATAAAATTCAAAAATGTACAAGCGTTGTTCGTTTGTAAGTCGATTCATGATTAAATTATAGACCAAACTTAACATGTTTGACAGTTACATATTACACTAACAGCTGAGCTGCCAACAATTAAATTACATCTAATAAAGAAAATCGCTAAGTTTTCGACTAATCTGAAACTTTTCCTGAATCGCGAAAACTTTTTCAATGTGACAAATACTAAAGTGGAGTGCAGACCTCCTTAAACATTTGCGACACAAATTTGATCCAAACTCGGCGTTTTACTGTATACAATTTACATGAATTCGCCCAACTGTTAGGCTTTCAAGATATATTAGTCTAAAGTTTCATGAAACCTCTTCTTTCGCCATATTCAAGACATTATAGTAGCGCGAGTTCAGCTTTATTTGTAAAATTTGTTATGTCGTCTGAAAGGATACCAATTGTGTTCTCTAATATCTTGTGCCTTCTTTGAGATATATTAACCTAAAGTTTGAATAAACCCAATGTTTCTCTATATTCAAGGTATTTTCGCTATAAATGAAAAAAAAATAATTTTTCGTTACATTTAACCCTCTCAAACCCCTCTTCATTTCTTCGCGAGCTTTTTTTTTTTTTTTTTGAAAGCCAAAACTCGTTGCTAGGAAGCGAATTTTGTTTTAAAAATAAGTGTAAACTTAAAAAGAGCAAATTAGAGAATTTTCCCAAATTTCTAATGTTGTCAACAAAAGGTTGTGTCATTACAATATTTGCGATATATTTTCATTTGCTCGACGAATATGATGCAAAAAAAAGAGAAGGTGCATGAAGAGAAAAAACATGGTTGGGACAATCATATTCGAAGAGCATGATTGTCCCAACCATAGTCGTATTATAGTATGGTTATCATATTATGATAATAAAATAACCATAATTTTAACATAATATGGTCCCTTCAGTTATATCATGTTTCAAAAATTACCATATTATATTTCTAAATAAACATATTATGATGGTAAGTTTATCATAATATGATCGCATGTAATCATAGTATGCTCAATATGCTATTATATTATGGTTCCCATAACAATATTATGATTCCTGAATTAACATTATATGATCCCCACAAAAATATATATATGATCCTTCTTATTATATTACGATTATTAATATACATAATATGTCTATCAAATATCATATTATAGCACATTAATAAGCTATTCTGAAAAAGCTATATAAAAAAGATAGAAAATTTTTTCATTTTATTAAAATTGTTATATATACAGGTTGGTTGAAAAGTTCTTGCGCTCGAAATGAAAGAATACAGTTTTTGTTACGAAATATATTTTTTTATTCAATATAATCTCCTAGAAGCTCAATACACTTGTTCCAATGATCTTCCAAAAATTGTATCCCATCCTTATATTGGTTTTCCGGAAGCTCTGCAAAATAACCGTCTACGGCTGCTATGGCCTCTTCATTCGACAAAAAATGCTTTCCACGAAGGAATTGTTTGAGATTTCTGAAGAGATAGTAGTCACTGGGAGCCAAATCTGGTGAATACGGTGGATGTTCAAGCAATTCGTACTTAAATTCATTGAATTTAGCCATCGTCAAAACACTTTTGTGAGCAGGTGCATTGTCTTGATGAAAAATGATTTTTTTCTTCTTTAAACCAGGTCTTTTCTCACGAATTTTTTCATCCAGCTGATCCAAAAGGCCGCAATAATATTCAGAGTTGATTGTTTTACCTTTCTGAAGAAATTCAATCAACAAAATTCATTTTGCATCCCAAAAAACTGATGCTATAACCTTCTTTGCTGATCGTTGTGACTTCACCTGCTTTGGAGCTGAACAACTAGCTTCAGTCCACTGTAAACGTTCTTGTTTTAATTTAGGAGCATGATGGTAGATCCAAGTCTCATCCATAGTTATAAAACGACGCAAGAAGTCGTTTTTATTCGGCTTAAAATGCTCCAAATTACGCTGAGAAATTTGTTTTCGATCCAGTTTTTGTTGAATTGTTAATGTGTGCGGCACTAACTTTCCAAACAGTTTTTTCATACGTAATTCTTCATGTAAAATATTATTTACCTGCTCAATGATTTCTGCTGTGGTTGCAGTTTTTGGTCGTCCTTCACGTGGATCGTCTTTAAGGCTGGTACGACCACGTTTAAATTTACCAGCTCAAAATTCAACGGTGCGTTTTGAAGGTGAGGATTCCTCATACACTTCTAACAATTGCTCATAAATTTCCTTTGCTTTTAAATCCTTTAAAACAAAGAATCTAATGACTGCACGATATTCAATTTTTTCCATATTAAAAAAAATCAATGACACGTCAACTTCAAATGGCTTGTAAACAAAGAAAGAATTGACAGAATGAGTTGCAACTTTGCATGTGTTCTCAGGACAGTTATACCAACATGAGAAAAAAAAAAGTTTGGAGCTAGCAGTGCCATCTCTTGGTGAGCGCAGGAACTTTTCAACCAACCTGTATTTATTTAAAATATTAAGGCACACTTTTGTAATTTATAAAAGTCTTTACACGTAAAAAGGTGGTTAAATTTTAAATTTTAGAATTAGAAAATTATAAGATTCTGACTATTTCTTACAGAATAATTATTAAATTTTTAAATTTTAAGCACTTGTGAAAGAAAAATACTTTGATTCTAGAAAGTGAGTAGAAATCTAAAAACATAACATTTTTATCAAAGAAGAAAAGTTCCTGAGAATAGAAGTTTTTCTGTTAGGCAAAATTCTTAGAATATAAACAAAAGTTTTAAAGCTAATGTTCTTAAAGCTAAGATCTTTTCTATAAGAGAAATATTTTAAAACATACACTCAGAAAAAAAAGTTAGTAGAAAAATTTGTAAACAGTTTTCAATCCCACTCTACTATTTTTGTACTGATTTTTAGTAAAAAATTATTATTTAGCAAATCTTTTTGCTATTTACATTTTACAAATTACAGAATTTTTACAGAATATTTACAAATTTTTGTTGCTAATTTCAGAAATCATTTTACAAATTTTTGAAAACCGATTTGCTAAAATTAGCAAAAAAAATTACTAATTTTAAAAAAGTGGATCTTAAAGGAAATGTTATTTCTAATTAAAACTTACACCTACAAACTTAAATTACCTTAAAATGCTACATAGATTAAAAAAGGGATCGGAAGTGAATATACCGACTCATGTCTGAAAATGGGACATCCACTTAAAACAGCACTAAAAAGTTTTTTTTAGTTCTAAAAATCAGCCCTAAAAACAATTAGAATTTGACCTTAAAAGTAAAAAAAAATGACCAAAATATTTTTCAAAACAGAAATTACCAAATTAAAACAAAATGATTAATTCGTTTTTTTTTAAATATATTCAAAATTTTTGAAACTCGATAAGAAAAATAAATTCAAAGCTTTTTAATAATATTAATAAAATTAAGTAATTTTTTTTGCTGATTTTAGCAAACAGATTTTAAATTCCACTTTACAAAAAGTCAACTAAAATTTAGTAGCGGGTACTAATTTTTCTACTAATTTCATTATACTACACGTCAGCAGACATGTGATGCTAAGATTAGCAAAAAATACCGCTGGGCTCGAATTAGCAGAATTTCCCGTAATAACAGCAAAATTTTCAGTTGCCATTACAGACTTTTTTTGGTGAGTGTATAATTTTTTTAAATAGTCCTCAGGATTTAAGATTCTTCTACAAGAAGTCCCTAGACCGACCCTAAGTATTTTTCATAATGGTATGAGAAACACTTTTTAAAATCTAAGAAAGTTTCTAAAAGGAAAAGTTCTTAGAAACTATGAAAAAGTTCTTTAAATTTAAGAGTTGAGGACTTTTTGAAGAAAAATTGTTAAGGAAAAAATCGTACATTCTAAGAACTTTTCTTTAAAGAAAGTTTTAATTTTTTTTTTTTAATACTTAAAATTTTTGTCTAAATTCTAAGGACTTTTTTTAATAAAAACCCTTAGATTCTAACGACATTTTTAAGATTTTTTTAGAAAGTTTTTAAAAATTTTTCTTTTAGGAAAAGTCCTCAGAATCTTCGAATATTTCTACTAGAAAAAGTCTTTAGAATCGAAGTATTTTTCACGGTAAAAAGTCAACAGAATCTATGAATTTTTCTCTCAAAGAAAGGCCTTAGAATCTAAGTTTTTTAGGATTATATGAATTTTTATCTTACAGATTTATGCAGAATCTGAGAATTTTAGTTTAAGGAAAATTCAATAGAATCTAAAAAGGTTTTTATCAGATAAATTTCTAAATAACTAGTATTTTGTATAAGAAACCCATTCGTACAAAAAAAATTTTGGGTTCTACAGTGTTTTTCTTATAAAAAAAATATTTTATTAATATTATTAGCACTTTTTACAAGAAATGAATTAATAAATATATTTTTTTAAAAAATATTTCTTATTGTTTTTATTGAAACGAATTAAAAAATATAAAATCTGTATATTGAATCTTTTTGACAATGAATTGATGAGTGTAAATGAAATTGTATGTATAAGAAAACCCTTTAAGAAAAATCGTATAAAGTTAAAAAAAAATTACCTGGATCTTGATGAAATGCTTTAATGACACATGAAAGATATTTTCTACCCATCTGACATTTTCCAGTTTTGGTAAAAAATATAACTGACTGAACTGATAAAATTTTGGTTTTTATGACCGCAAATGTCAAAATCCTGTTTTATTTAATGAATAATTATTTATTGATTGTTGCCTGCATTTTATGGTTGAATAATTATAATAGTTTTTTCATAGTCAGAATTTTTGTTACCACAGTATTGTTACAGCCAATCATGTTTTAAAATAGAAGGTGGCAATCATGAAATAATAAAACATTTACCATAATAATGATGGTAGCGACCATGTTGATGGTTACGAAACCAATAACATGGTTGTGACAACCATACCCGATTGCAGCAAGTTTAATATAGTAGCAGTGGTCATGTTGCAACCATGTTTTTTCTTTGCGTGTGTAGTCTCTCTAGTAAGTATATAATCTTTGGTATGATGGGGTGTCCGGAATAACGGCTCGCATTAACTGCTAGCACTCACACGATGAGTAATTCTAATCTGATTATGGGACAAATAATCAAAAAATTTTAAAGGATACTTGTTGACCTCCATAAAATTTGTAAAGTTTTTTTTTATAAATTAAGGCATATTAAGACTAAATTTTAACAAATATAAAATATTGTTAGTTCTTATTTAAAAAAAAAACTATATACAGTTGTGAACCAAAATCGAAGCAATCATTTTTTTTTTAATTTTTCCCTGCATTACCATTTTACTAAAAAGCAATTAATCAAAAACAAACAACTTTTTCCGGCAAATGTCAAACTTTAAATGCTTTTAAGATCTAAAATGTTTTATATATTATTCCTATTACCTTTATTCGCTCTTGTTTCAAACTAATTATTTAGACCATAAACGTTTCGTAGTAAAACGTTAGACCGTAAACGTTTCATCGTAAAAAATTAAAAATATTTATTTTTGATGGTTGGCTTAAGTCTTTTAACATCAAAAATTGCATATTAAGTAATTCCGAAAGCCTTAAAAAATTAAAAAATGTATATTTCTGGGGGAGGGGGGCTTAATTATTTCTAGGAGTAGCTTAGCATAAAAATTCATTAATTTTATGATTCAGCGAATAATTTAAAATCACTTTAATCAACGATTTTAAATTGAATGAAGCGCTGTAATGATTTATGTTCGCAAAGAATTAATTTAATGAACCATTTTTTGATTGAAGTACTTTGTAAAAGATTAATCCATTTTATTAAAAAAAATCAACAAAATTCAGTATTTAATTAATAAAAATAAATTTGCGATACGTTGACAACTGAATTATATATAAAAACTGAATCAAGAAATTATTACATAATTTGTACATATTAAGAATGATTTGCACCTTCAATATCCCGTTTTAAAAAATTTACTTACCCCACTGTCAAAATAAATAGTTCATTTCAATGTTAAAATTATTAAAATTGTGTTTTTTTTTATTAAATATTTTATTGGTAAAAAATATTTCAAAAACAAGTATCTTTCATATAACATATTATACATAAAAATTTAAAAGATAAGAAATTTTGTTGTTAAAAAAATTGATAAGGCTCATTTGAGACGAGTGAGGTCAAATGACCTCTTTAAAATTATTGAACTAATCTTGAATATAAGTCTGAGAAATATTTAGAAATATTGAATATACTACGTGCGCATTGGAGTACTGACTTAAAACGGACTAAATAATATTAAAACAAACTAAAAAAATATTATACAAAATTCTTTATTTTTACTTTTCATATCAGTTGAAATGTATAATATTTTTTTTATGTGAGTAATAAACAACAATTTTTATTCGAACCATTATCTCATCTTCAGTCAATAACAACAACTTTGTATTCCAAGAAATTTTATACCCTACACTAGGCCTTTTAACAAGGGACTCCTGCCAAAGCTTACTCCGATAAGTGAAAGAAAATAAAAGCCTAATTTTAATCTTATTTTCTTATGTAAAAAAACGATAGAAACTAAATATTAAAAATCATTTATGTACTTGAAAGGCTTCTGTTGATATTAGGATGATTTTCTTGTAAGTCTTGACTATAAAACCGTCCCTAAATCTTAAAGATAGTTTTACAGTCAGTAGGTATACTTTACTGTATGTTTAGATCCACATTTTGTCTACAAAATTATTCCACTTATTATTTTTCCTATAATTAATCACATTTTTTTCATATTTGTATATATTTTTAAATATTATATACATGATTTAATTTAAATAATTGTTTATAATTTTGCAATCAATATTTTTCTTATATGTTGTTTTCATTTTAATTTTTTTTTATTGATAACTGTATATTATATTGTTGTTGTTGATCTACAAATTGAACTTTTGTCCCTATTTGTTGAACCTTTATGTGTTTGATTTTGTGACGATCTTTGACGACACTAATTTTTTGGGTGACTAATTATTTCACTAAGGATCAGAAAATATATTTTAATCATTTTTAACATAATAGATGTATAATACACAAGTTTAAAGTCTAAATAATATATTGTAAATATGCGGAATAGTAGACTGTAAGGTATTTTTATTAATGAGTAAATATTGTAATGAGTTTGGAATAAAAAAAAAACATTTTTGATATTCTAGAACCCACTTGGACTTGAGTATGACAGCTCACTTGTTCTATTAAATAATTATACGTGTTATATCTTTTTTTATACCCTACACCTTTTTATGTAGAGGGTGTTATAAGTTTGTGCTTATGTCTGAAATTCCTACCCCAACGTTATTGCATAAGATCAGTTCAAAACCACTATAACGGAAATTCTTACATTGGGTCTTGGGCGGAATATTGTAACGCTTTTGATGAATTGATCAAAAAGTTAAGTTTTGTTTCCGGGATGGGTTAAAAATGAGTTAATTAAGCTAATATTTAAAATATTGTTGTAAAAACTTACCCTTTTGATGTCTGTGAGTCCAAATAACATTCGATGATTAAACACAGAGAAAACAGATTCATTGTGTTAACCGAATTTATTGGCAACCGAATGGTTTGGTGGGAGCTTCCGACTTATTTGTTTGTGGTAACCGAAACTCGGTTATTATTATTCAATGCATCAGGAATACATTTGGTTGCGACAACCAAATAATTCGGTTACTGCAACCGAACTATTCAGTTGGCAAGAAGTTCGGTTGTCACAATGAATCGGTTTTCTCTATGTTTTATTTTTTATTTCAATTTTTCCGTGCCATACGCAAGACTTATATTGAAACAGAGAACTGATTATTCGAAATATAATAATATTTGCAATTTATATCTTAAGAACTAATTACAAAAAATCAAATCATTTGGTATTAGACTCTGAATTAATAATAAGCATTTCTTTTGAAATTCATGCTTTTATTGTGCAAGAATGGTTACAAGTTCACAGTATTGTCCATCGGTGGACACAACTTTTTCCCATCTTTCTGGTAATTTTCGGATACCATCTCGGAAGAACGACTTGTCATTTGCGACAATCCAAACATCGACCCATTTTTTTAATTGTTCGTATGAAGTGAACTTCTGCTGGGACAGACCATGTGTCATCGACCGGAACAAGTAGTGATCGGAATAAATGATGGCTGGAGAAATCGGCGAGTTGCGTAGGACTTCCCATTTCAGCGTTTCCAAGAACGTCTTGACCGGTTTTGAAAGCAAAAATACTTTGACGAATCTTTTTTCATATACCGGTCGTTTTTGCTTCAGTGTGCGGCTCAAACGCATGAGTTGAGTCCGATTACATACCCCCGTGATCATTTTATTTGGTTTGAGCAGCTCGTAGTAGATCACGCCGCGCTGGCCCAACCAAATACAGAGCATAATCTTCATGTCATAAATATGCGGCTTCGCAAAGGATGTTGTTGGCTGTTAGATCCACTTTTCATCGCCAGTCACTATACGATGCAAAGAACCTTTTCGTTATTGGCGTTCAAGTAGCTGTTCACAAGCGAAAAATCTTGTTACAACCTCTAAGGCAGGGGTGCCCATAAGTTCCTTATGAAAGAGTAAACACCAATACATTTAAAGAATAACTAATTTGTATTCAATATTTTTTATTGTAAAAACCAATACATACAAAGGAAAAAGAAAAAAAAAATATTTCATATCATACGGTAAACAAAAACAAAATCTACATTGACGATCGCTGTCGTCAATGTTTACCAGGAAAGCATACGAAAGTGTTGTTGCTTTGCACTTGCGTGTATACAGTGAAGAACGACAAAAAAAAACTAATAAGGCAAAGTTGTTTGTGTATTTCGTATTGCTATTGCTGAGTGCTCTATGTGGATTAAAACACACAGCCTATAGCTAAGAGCATTTACAAAAACAAATGAGAATAAAGAGTATAGGCCTTGGACACCCTTGCTCTAAAGCAGTTTTGGGTTGACGCGGCCGTTCCTTGCCTTCGAGTTAATTATTATTTATTTAATTTTTTCGAACAGTACGGAATTGAGTTCCAGAGGTGGATGGCGTTGATAAAAATTTGCCTTAGAACTATACAAATACTTTAAATAGTTTTTAGTTTAGTTTTTTTAAATACTATTTAAAAAAATAAATTTTAGATCATGTATCACAATCATTCGTTTGGGCTGCATTTTAAATCAACGCAATACAACCTTAATGATTTAATGACGAAAACTACTGAATTTTGCTGAAATCACTTTAGACACAAAGGTACGGGTAATACTTCGAACGGATCGGGTAATACGTCGACGCGGGGACGGGGTATTACCTGATTTCTCTACCGATTCCTGCCTCCCTATATGAGAATCGTTGTTTATTCTCATTACAAGCTAGCCGTTGCCTCTAAACTCGGGTATCGCTGTTTATTCTCGTATGTAGTTAGTCATATTATCTGAACACGATAACTGTTGTTTATTTTCATCGTTAGCCAGCCATATTATATGAACACGAGAACCGTTGTTTATTCTCGTTCTAGCTAGTCGTATTATTTGAGCACGAGAACCGCCTTTTATTCTCATCGTTCTCCAGCCATATTTTTTGAACACGAGAACTGTTTTTTATTCTCGTTATTAGCTAGTCGTACTATTTGAACCTGAGAACCGTTTTTTAATCTCTTCGTTAGCCATCCGTATTATTTGAACACGAGAACCTATTTTATTCTCTATGTTTATATTCTATATGTTTATATAGGTCATACTTATTCAATATATGACCATATATGTCATATACCCTCATATTTTTGATTAGAAAATATATGGTTATATACGAGATCATGTGTGGTCATATAATGAACCATGTATGAACGTATATGTTCATATATCATATATGATCTTACACAAGCACGTGTATGATCATGCACATGTATGATAATGCATGTAAATCGATAACTATATACTAAATTCGAATTAAACAGTTGCAATCAAGTCGGAATGAAAATTATGTTCGTAGTAACAAAACTTCAAAAATCAAAAACCCAATGAATTTTATATGTAAAAAATTACAGCTGGACAAATTTTAATGACAATTTTTGCTACATATTATGTCAATCAATGTGAATTTCTAAAAATGTGTGAAAGGATTTAAAAATGTGAACCATTTTCACACCTCTAAATGCAAAAATATTTCGATTAATTAATCATCACACTAACAGCTAGACAATAAAACGGCAGGAATTATGTATGAAAACAATCATTAATTATCGTCTTAATCCATCAGCATTGATCAACAGCAACGACAAAAAGGACACACTGGTCAGTGCTGGTCATCACCTAAGATCATTAAGTAAGAAGAAATTTTCTCACACATACAAACTGGAAAAAGATTTCACAAAAATGTAAAGTATGAAAATGTTAAATAATTAACCATGAAAAATTGTTCGTTTGTCTTTGGCATTCTTAAACTGACCATTAGTGACAAGGCGTTTTTACCACCCCTTTTTTGAAGTTTATGTTTGTCATTCAGAAGAAGAAACAATAAACAGGCAAAGAATAAAAATCAAAATTCTAACGGTCAGTCAATGTCAAAAACCATTATCTCGCTAATAACTCAAAACACACACTGTGATGAAAAAGTAAAGATGTGTCCAAAAGGATTCTTATGAAATTTGAGATCTTTGAAGAATTTAAAAAAAAAACTATTAAAGCTTCAGGTAAAGATTCTTAAGGAAATGTTCAATTCAACCCTTTTGTACATCATGTAAATCAGTGGTCAGTTTGAATTTTTCACGCTTATGCAATTTTATCTTTGTCGTATTCATGTCCTGTTATTTTCAAACTGGACACTCATTTACTTTGCATAATCAATAATCCTTGACGCTTTGTTTAATTTTATGTGAGTGTGCGTAGATTTTTTTCTTCTTATTATTCTACACAAAGAAAAAGATAAATTATGGTTTATAGTCAAATTTAGCAGTAAAACAATCCTTTGATAAAGAAAAACAACAACATTATAAAGGATTCCTTTACAGGACATTAAATATTTTTTTCCTTACGTGCTCAAAGATAGGTAAACTAACTTTGTCAAAGCACATCTGCTATTTGTATAATTTCTAGAGCTGACCATTCCTTATACGCAGTAGTGGTCAGTCATTACTTTATTTTTTATTTGGGTTCTTATTAGGTTAAGGGTTTTGTTGTTTTTTTGGTACTTAAGATTTTTTTTACATACAATATCATTGCTCTTTTTGTGGATTCTGTATACATGTTAATTTTGTGAGAACTTACTGGTACGAACTTTGTAACTTTTTATAAGCATCTCGCAAAAAGGTTACCACATGTAATATTTTTTTTAAGGAAATATAGCAATTTAATTTCATAGGTCATTAATTTTTATAGAGATGCATTATTTTAATTTTAGATTTTACAATTTATTTTTAAACCGTTATTTTTTTTTTTTTTTTTTTGTATAAAATTCTTTAAAGAATTGTTCGCAAATCAGTGATATGTTGAAATTACGTCAAAGTTGCAGTAAATGACATGTTTTTAAAATAATATCCTGTTTTAGCCTTCCTTTTGAAAGTTCGTGGTTTTAGTTGGTTGGGTTTTTACAGGCAAAAAAGTGCGCCGTACACTTTTGAATCGAAAGTATTTTTGAGAGATAATTTCGAATTTATTTTTTTTGCCAAATGTAGGGGTCGTAGGGGGTATGAGGAAACAAATGTTTTGATTCCAAGGCCATTGACCTCAAGCATCTCGACGAAACGTTTAAAATGGCAGCCAGTTCGATAAAAAAATTTAAAATTGTTCTGCTGGAATTATCAAAATACTTCCTTAGGGTGTCTCCTTTGGGTGATATTAATTGAGATCTGGTGGATATAAAGTAGAACGGGATACTTGATGTCAATAGCCCTTAGAGCAAAATATTGGTCGAAATTACCTTGGAAAAATAATTTAGATTCAAAGGTGTACGGTCTAGTCTTCTTTTTCTGGTACTGTCTAATAGGCCGATTCCACAATTTTCAGTCGATTTCATCCATGGGCCAATACACCATGGAAAAAGTAAAGTTTTTGGCCCATTTTTGTAGCCGTCGAAATTGAATTCGAATTTACTGACATATTATAAGATATTAAGAGGCATTAATCGTGTGAAAACCAAAATATTATCGTTCAATGTTTATGTAAACACAGGGAGCAGATTCATTGTGACATACGAATTTCGTGACCACCGAATAGTTTGCTTGCAATCAAATGTATTCCTGAATCAATTAAAAAATTATATTCCAACCGAAGTTCTTCTAAATTAACCGAATTTATGTCACCACAAAATAAAACTATCGATGACCACAATTTAACCATACGGGTGTCAAAAAAACTCGTTTATCACAGTGACTATTTTTTCTCTGTGTAAAAACTAATAACGACAGACTAACTTGGAAATTCTCACGAGTAGGGGCAACAAGTAGAAAAGTCTCTTATTTAACTGCCTGCCCGAACCCTTTTGTTCATAATCCTAATATTTTAAATATATATATTCCCTAAAGCAATGGTTCCCAAATGGGGATCGCGACTCACTGCATCCACAGGGGTCCGAGAAAAGTTCGGAAAAAAATCTTCAAAAATAAGAAGGTAATAATAAATAATCTTCCAATATCAGTTGCCATAATTGTATTTAATGAAAAAAATTAAAATTTTTTTTCTAAAAAATTAAATTTTTTTTCTGATAAATCTCTTAAAATCTGCAAATTATATCGGGTTTTCCAATAAGGACTTGGCAACTTTTTTTAAAATAAAACGCAAACCCTTTGAGATATTTCCAAAACTTTATGATCGACTTGAAATGCAATCAGAACATTTAAGAATGAAAATCGACTTCGTTCATATGGCCACCGCGGGCACGTCAGCAGCGGTGGATTCGTTGGACCCAATTTTCGATGACTCGGTCACACATTTCGGCTGTAACGGCCGCTAATTCGCGTTCAATGTTGGCTCTGAGTTTTTCCAACGTCGTCGGCTTGTTGGCATAGACCAATGATTTGACGTAGCCCCAAATAAAAAAGTCTAGAGGCGTTAAATCGCACGAACGAGGCGGCCAATTGACTGGTCCATTTTTTGAGATAACACGCCCACCAAACTAACTCTTCAATAAATCGATTGTATTGTGTGCTGTGTGGCTTGTGGCACCGTCCTGTTGAAACCACATGTCGTCAAAGTCAATGTTTTCCAATTCGAGCCAAAATTATCGGTAATCATGGCGCGATAATGATCGCCATTCACAGTAACGTGAAGATCGTTATTGTCGACGAAAAAATATGGCCCAATGACGCCGCTGGCATGCAAACCGCACCAAATAGTTATTTTTTGTGGATGAAGTGGTGATTCATGAAGCACATGTGGATTTTCACCAAACCAATAACGCATATTTTGCTCATTGACGAACCCATTGAGCCAAAAATGAGCTTCGTCACTGAAGATGATTTTGCGATGAAATTCATCATCTTGGCGCATCTTCTCCAGAGCCCAATCGGAGAACGAACGTCGTGTCAAATGGTCCATCGACTTCAATTCTTGGGTCAGCTTGATCTTGTTAGATGATCAGTAAAATAGTGCGTTCACAAATTATATTCATAGTTATCAAGTACCTATTAGAAACCCCTTTAAAATAAAAAAACTTTTTTCATCTTTCGTATATTTTATTAAACAGAGAAAACAAATTCATTCCGACTACCAAATTTTTTGCAAACCGAATGGTTCGTTTGGGACCACCGATATATTTGTTTGTGCCAACAAAAATTCAATTAATTCTAGAGAAATTAGTTTTATACAACAGAATTTCGGTTAATGCAAAATATTTCAATTGTGTCAGGATATATTCGATTGCCACAACCAAATAATTCAGTTGCTGCAACCAAATTATTTAGTTGACGAAAAATTCGGTTGTCATAATGAATCTGTTTTTTCTGTAAACTACATTTTTTTTTTAAATTCTCGGACTCAAATGTTTTTATTTAGATATAAACATTCAAAAATTTTGGGGTTTCGTCAAAATATCTCGAGGGGTCCTTGAAGTAAAAATTAGTAAAAATGCGGTTCAAAATCTCTCCATAAAGGCCTGCCCAAACAGCAAGAGCTAGGAAGTTTAAATTTTATCTGAAGGTTCTTCCTTCGGCTTAGATATCAGTATAGATTGCATTTTTGGAAAAATATACCACGAGCTTGGATGTTAGAATTCAGTACATAGCTTCCTCGCCCGCGTAAACATCTATCCAGGCGGGTTTTGTTAAAATTCCGACGAGGAGGGACAAAAAGGAGAAAAGGAGCCTTGGGCTAAAAACCTGCAGCTGGGACTAACTCCCTGATAAAATACATTTTGAAATTCTCTTCAGGGACGTGGTAAAAATTAGTGTTCTTCCCTTAACAGCCTGTCATAACAGCTAGAACTAGGAGTTTGAAATTGGGTATGTAGGTTCCTCCTCCGGCGTTGACACCAACTAAGACGAGATTTTTGAAATTTTTACGGGGAAAGGAAAATTTCCTGTGTCGCCTTTTTAATTGTACATACTTTCGCTTTAACTATAATTTTCACTAGATTTCACCGACAAATTTTTCTGAATTTCATCTGGATTTGATAGAATTTATGTTAAATTTTTTAAACTTTTATTCCTCTATTCTCCTTTATAATTTAAAAGATCACGTTTCTAGTTCATAAAGCACGGGTAAGCATTTCAAACAAAAAAAAAGACACTTTTTTGATACAGTTAAAGATCTCATTGAACGAAAATATATGACTTAGAGGGCTCTGTTGAAAATTAGATCTTGGGCCAAAACTAAAATTTGGCCCATACTATATCTTGGCACATGATTAAAATCTCTTCAATTGGGGTGTTTACAATATGGGGTACATATTTAGGTCTCTCTATCGTCCAATAAGTTTGACAAATTTGACTACAAATTGACACACAAAGTTATTCTGAGTCGAACTGAATACTTAAAGGTGAGCCTAAATCCAATAGCCCCAACCCGAAATCAAATCTGAGGCATTATAACCAATTTTCCGCAAGCGTTATTCTTTTCTTCTACGATATATCACATTTCCTAACAACATTTAGATTGGAGGGCTTTCATCAGTTTCCTTGTAAGCGAATTAATTAAGAGCGGATAATATTTTCGAAGCACACCCAAATAGGTATCTCTATATTACTTTTTTATTATATACTTTTTATATCTGGACTTAGTTGGCCTTAATCCTAAAAAAATGTTTCTACCTAAATGAGCAAAAGCATCATTTATGATCATTAAATCCGTTTGATTTTGCTCAATACCGCTGAATTTGCGAGATATCGTAAATGCAATTTAAAACATTATCTAAATTTCCAAATCATGAATTTGAAGTACCTACATTTCGTTGCAAAACAAAGAACAACAGTTTTTCCAGTTGACATAATATCAATATATTCTTACGCAAGAATATAATTACATTTTTATTCAAATCTTTCAAAAAAACACACACCTTTGCTAGTTCATCTTGTTGACCTTTTTGTTGAAATGTAATTGAAAAATTTTTATTATCAATGACCAAACATTACATTTCCATATAAGCAGCTGTACAAATGTTAAGATGAACAGTTAAAGCAAGCAAGGAAGTAGAAGAAGAAAGTGTCAAAATTATCATTAATAATCACATTAACAAACTCAAACATTAGACAAGATGCTTAAAGTAAACAAGCATTGGCATTTCAGTGATTCTTCTTCGCAATAAAGAAGAAAAAGATGAATTGATGAAAATGCAAAAAATGTCAAACAAATATTTAAACTTCGAAAAAAAAAACAAACTGGACAATGCAAAATCATCATCATCGCCTTCGACGTAGTTGTTATGAAAGAATATTAAATTGATAGAAAGAAAAAGACAAAAAATAGCAGTGTTGGTCCCCAATGACAGAAAATTCTTCTTCTGATAGTAAATTGAAAAATTATGATAAATAGCATACAAAAGAAAGGTTTACCTATGGTCATACTGATATAAAGATGAACATACCCATAAGTGTAAATACATTTGTATGGTATGTTGCTTGTGGACACACACACATCAAAGGATATTAATATGCTTATGAAAGAAAACAGCGGAATATATTTGTATGATAATGATCATCATAAAATCGGCTATGTAAACCATTATGCTACTAGCTCTTTGTTGGAAAGGGTTGTTATTGCCATATTTATTTACAAAAGCTAGCACACACAATTCACACACTCAACAAACGTGTGCATCTCTTCATAAAAAACTATAATCCACTATATTGAGTGAGCGTAGCTAACTTGAAAAATCTCTAATATATTTACGAAATCCTTTCGCTACGGGATATCATTTACGATTTGTATACAAAGGTTTATTTAAGTTGGATTTTCTTGTGTACCCTATATCATGCTATGGTATGTACAATTGGTATGTGGAATTGTTTTGGCTTCTTTGGTGCAAGTCCAACAGTTTCAATCCATTGTTGATGGAACTGTGTTATGAAACAGTGTTTAAAATACATTTTATTTTGCCTAAATCGATCCGAACAAGCTTGAGAAATTTTTATTAGAATAGGTTTTTGATCAGCTGTTAACAAATGCGGCACTCATCTTGCAAAAAGCTTTTTCATCTCTAGTTATTGGTGCAATATAAAATGCACCCAATCATTTGAGGATCCAATGGCATAATCTCGTCGATCGTCTAATATGAAATCATGTACTTTAATTATGATTTATGCTGTTGTTTCTCTTTTTTGACGTCCACTTCTGGTTCGTTTTAACGATTGTACCTCGATATACACTCAGAAAAAAAAGTTAGTAGAAAATTTTGTAAACTGTTTTCAATCCCACTTTACTATTTTTGTACTGATTTTTTGTAAAAAAATTATTATTTAGCAAATCTTTTTGCTATTTACATTTTACAAATTACAGAGTTTTTACAGAATATCTACAAATTTTCGTTGCTAATTTCAGAAATCATTTTACAATTTTTTGAAACCCGATTTGCTAAAATTAGCAAAAAAAATTACTAATTTTAAAAAAGTCGATATTGATGGAAATGTTATTTCTAATAATTTAAACGTATACATATAAACTTAAATTGCCCTAAAATGTTACATAGGATTAAAAAAGGGATCGGAAGTGAAGATACCGACTCATGTCTAAAAATAGGACATCCACTTAAAATAGCACTAAATTTTTTTTATTTCTAAAAATCAGCCCTAACAACAATTTAAATTTCACCTTAAAAGTAAAAAAAAAAATTGATTAAAATATTTTTCAAAACAGAAATTACCAAATTAAAACAAAATGATAAATTCGTTTATGTTTTAATAATTTTTAAGATTTTTAAGCCTTTGATTTTTTTTCATTTTCTATAAAACATCTTTTAAAAAATATAATTAAAATTTTTGATGCTCGATAAAAAAAAATAAATCTAAACCTTTGTACTAATATTAATAGTATTTAGTAATTTTTTTTGCTGATTTTAGCAAATCAGTTTTAAATTCCACTTTTCAAAAAGTATACTAAAATTTAGTAGCGGCTACTTATTTTTCTACTAATATCATTGTACTACACGTCAGCAGACATGTGTTGCTAAGATTAGCAAAAAATACCGCTGGGCTCAAATAAGCAGAATTTCCCGTAATAACAGCAAAATTTTCAGTTGCCATTACAGACTTTTTTGGTGAGTGTATATTGTACTTGATCCACATTTCAGCGACCTCGCTGTAGATCCCATGGTTCTCTAGCAGATACCACTTATCCAGTTCACTCCGAAAAAAATCCAGAGTACGTAAAGGGTGGTGTAACCATAATGCACGATGTTAATTGTGAGTCACACCTTAATGTCAAGTTTATTGACCAACTTAATTTGACATTTCTTTATTTCAGTGTTTGACAAATCCAACCATGGAAAAGAACACAATTGAAAAGCGCGTTAAGATTATTGAAGCCTTTTACGAAAATGGGCGTTTAAATCAAATGCACTTCGTGCTTTTTTGGTCAGCATAATCGATCAAATGTATCCACAATCGAGAGAATTTTGAGCAAATTTCACCAAACCGGATCTGTAGAAAATGTGTAAACACCTGTGCATGCTCGGTCAGTTCTTTCTGCGGAAAACTTTGCTGTTGTTCGCGATAGGGTGCCAGAAGAGCCGTCAACCTCGACTCGTCGTTGGTGTTCGCTACCGTGAGATGATAACGGACTTCTTGTGACCAGAAATTAAGGTAAGGACCTGGACGATATGTGGTTCCAACAGGATGGTGTCACTTGCCACATAGCCAATGAAACAATGGCTCTTTTGCCCGAGAAATTCAATGGCCGTGTTATCTCACGTCGTGGCGATGTTAATTGGCCGCCACGATCATGTGATTTGACACCTTTGGACTTCTTTCTTTGGGGATACAATTCAAGAGCTATATTACGAAATTGAACCTCAATTATGTCTCAGAGTCATTGAAAATATGGACCATCGGATAGAGGTATAGTGGAAGGCGTGGCGAACATTTGGCCGATATTTTGTTTACACATAATTGTCATAGATCCTTCTGTAATAATAAAAAATATTAAGATGATTCTCTGAAAACTTTTTGTTTTATTTACAATTAACATTGTGCATTAGACCTATTCCTTTATAAAGGAATTGTTTAAAAATTTTCTATCTTTTAAAAGAAATCGCTATATAGGGTATTCGACATCTGGCCGATATACTTGACATTCTGACAAAGGCTTAAGATTATCCAATATTACAGCTTAGATGTCATGTTCTAAAGGTTCTTTTTAAGACAGATTTTGCAACAATTGTTCCTTGTAACAGAGGAAAATTTTCACTGGCAGGTTTCATTTTAACAGATATAGTAAATTTAAACACATGGCCGCAACAAGATTATTCCATAAAACTCTACCTTAATTTGCTTCCATGAATACCCTGCATCCCAAATGGTGTTTCTTCTTTTAGGGTTGGTTGGAAGACCTTATCTTATTTGACCAGAACACTTTTTTAAGAGACACAACACTCTGGAAATTCCTCATATTAATTAATGTGTTGCTTTCTTTGGAAAGGATATAGAGGAGAGATAAAAGGTGCTAAGATATGAAGAACTTCAAATATGACAACACTGTAATTACGTAAGATGTAGTTGTTAAGTTCATAGCCTTGTTATCAATTTTACCACATTTAGCTTATATAATATATCTCAGACCAAGAAAGAGCAGAGAATAATAAAAACTAGACTGGTACTGGGGATGCTAGTATTAGGTCTAACATGTTGAATTTCAAATAAGCATATGGTTATTCGATGACATCATTTTTTCTCCAGTCTGCTAGTCTCAGACCCTCTTCTCTAATTCGGTAAATTTTAAGTCCCTGTGTGAAGGGTTTCTTTTTTTCCAACCGCAAGATATGGAGGTGTCCCGTAGGACTTTATATGAGTTATCCCAGTGAGGTAATATAAAACTTAAATTTTTTGGGAAATGATTCAAAAAATATTTACATTATTTAAGGTTTGGTACACCCAGAAAACAGTATCAGTTGTGGCTACCGAATTTGTTGCAAATCGAATTCTGGCGGTTACGACAACTATCTGCATATTAAATTATATATTTAGTTGTGAAAGCCAATATTCAGTTGTACAATTTAATATTCATATTCCACAGAAATATTATTACGTTCCACAACATTTTATTTAAAAAAAAAATCTTAGATTATTCCGGTATCGAACCTGGGATTTGAACTCAGAAAATAGGAGTACTAACTCTCTACCCACTAGCCCACAAACACTTATACATTTTTATTACTAATTATGAATTTAAATTTTTTTTAGGAAAATAAATATAGCAGAAATTTCGTTTACAAATACCAATCTTTAGTGGCTTCTATAATCAATACAATTCACAATTCGGTTGGGTAAAATGAAATCCTAATTTAATGATAAAGTTGATCAGGATAACCGTATCTGTAGTTACCACCTTCGAATATCGATAATTTATTAATAAATTTGATAGATTGTACTAATTTTCACTAAATAAATGATTGCTTCTACTATACACAATTTCTAAACGAATTTTATTCATAAAGTTGATTGGAAATACCAATAATTGGATAATTGTATTATTTTTTAGTTATTTTCCTTTTTTTTAATTCCTAATGCCATATTGTTTCTATAATGATGGATTATAGATTATTCCAAATAAAATAAGGTTCTTACAAATAAATGTTAATGATTTTGATCGACCTGCAACCAATCTTTTCTCTGGGTGTAGGGAGTAGCTTTAATATCGCCAAACATATTTTGAAAAGTTTTAGATAAATGACTATTTTATACTTTAGGTGTAGGGTGTTAAAAATACGATATATGTACCTTCCTTTTCTCAATTATTCCTTTCTACAACTCCGTCTTTGGTAATCACATATTTCTATATAAAAGGACTTTTACTTTTGTTTTGACCATTACAAGGATTCACAAGGATATTATAGTTAGGAGTGTATCTTTTTTATTTCATTCATTGTTTTATGCAAACACTATTCTTGTCTTTCTTTTTTTTTTTGCAAAAATCCTTTTTTGCAAACACATCATTTACTTTTTTATCTGTTGTGCAATAGTTCACATAAGCTTGCATTAACTATACGCAAATATATGTATTTTACACCATGTATGTGGTCGGTTGGTAATTGTGTAAAGGATATTTGCGCTCCCATAGTTTATGTTTACAAAATATGCATAGTTTTTGTGTGTACAATGACTTACGTTACTTTGTCGAACTCTAGTATGTGTTATCATTTACAAAAAGGGTTAGACATTATGTTGACAAATGTCGTTAAAGGATTTTCTTGTATTTCCTTTTTGTATTCTTCATATAAGCCAATGGTTTATTGGTATTTTGAGCAAATTCGTTTAAAGGATAATAAATGTGTGATAATGCAAACAAAGTTTAAGATTATAATACTTAACCGCTTTTCTTTGATTCCAAATACTGATGAAATCAGTAGAATAGTTGGAGTTTGAAGTAAACTAGAAATGAAATGGATTATTAGAATAATGGCAGCAAACTATGGGCCAGAGTTCAAAAAAAATTGCGTAAAAGTTTGTTTTTAGATCACTGATCTATAAACTTACATCTAGTGTATTTGGATGTACGGAGTGAAAACATCGACTTTTTTGCAGCAAAAGTCCAAACTCGCTGTCCTAAAAAGGAAACTAGACTAGCTACTCCACTTGTCTCTCCGAAATACTTGAAGAAAATGATCGGCTCCTCACTATGGGCGCGGCTGCTACCGAAGAGCTACTATCGGCCTTAGAGTAACCAGTGGTATGGTACGCAAGACGTAAAGAATGCTGCGAGCTAGCGATATAGGGAGAAGGGAAAGGATGAAGGACTCCTGTTCAGATGCAAAAACCAAGAAAAAGAAAGGCGTGAATGTGAATAAATTGACAGGCATTACGACAGGAATAAAACCCAAAAATTCGATCAGAAAACTATTGTCTCTTCAAGAGATAATAATGGAAATATAAACTCAGAAAAATTTGTAAATGGTTTTCAATCCCACTTTACTATTTTTGTACTGATTTTTAGTAAAAAATATTATTTAGCAAATCATTTTGCTGTTTACATTTTACAAATTACAGAATATTTACAAATTTTTGTTGCTTATTTCAGAAATCATTTTACAAATTTTTGAAAAACGATTTGCCAAAATTAGCAGAAAAATTTACTAACAATTTTATGAAATAAAAATTTTATAACTTGAAGAAAACATGATTATAAAAGAAGTTTACAAAGTGAAAACATTTACAGGGGGCACAGTGGATATTGAAGGAAATATTATTTCGAATAATTAAAACTTACACCTACAAAATTAAATTGCCTTAAAATGTCACATAGATTAAAAAAAGGGATTGGAAGTGAAGATACCGACTCATGTATAAAAATAGGACATGCACTTAACCCTTTATCGGGACATGTGACAGTAATGTTACAAACCCTAATATTGACTCCAATTTTCTTTCATGGGTAAATTATTGCAAATTGGTTAGAGTAACATATCCGACATGGCTTGCGCATCATATTAAGCTTATACGATAGAGCGAATCAGCTTATTGTTTACTTTTTTTTGGCGCCAAAAGTTTATGTTAAAACATTTTGCGACAACACATCAGGTGTTTAAATTTGCTGATCAAAAAAGTTTTAAATATCGCAATAAACGAAGTTTTTTTTTAAAAAACAGTGCATAAGCATATAACCAATTAATTCTTACCGAGTGTGTAACTAAAAGTAAGTGATAAATAACTTTTCAGCGGTTATTTTCCGTTTGTAACATTTATGTCACATTGTCTTATAGCATCTATATTTTATCAGGGTCAATATTCAGTATGTCGAAGACATTGAGCATTGATGAAATATTACAAGTGCTTGACGAGAGTGAAGATGAGCTCAATTTTGATGATGATAGTGTGGCTGATCCAGATTATGATGTAGACTTGGAAGAAATTGGTATAGCTGAAGATTTGGACCCAGCTGTCAATGAGGATATTGATATACTTTTTGAGATACAATGAAAAAGATCGGAAATGGTAATACGGAACAGACAGATATTTCATCATGCGAAATTCCACCAAACGCAGTATTGAGTAAACAACCCAAAAAAATTGTTACGCTAATCTTATTTGGAAAATGAAAAACATAGCTTTGGAGGAGCATCAATTGCGCTTTACAGGCAATATATCAATGCCTTATGTCATAAGCGAACTTGATACGCCAATTCAATATTTTCTTTTTATCTTTCCAAAAGAACTAATACGGTTAATTGCTGATCAAACAAATTTGTACATTGTTCAAAAAGACGTCAATGAGGCATTTCGTGTGTCAGAAATTTATATTCAACAATTTATTAGTGTTGTTTATATGATGTCTTTAGTACAACTTCCTAGTGCAGCAAGTCACTGGAGTAGCAAAATTGGAACACAGGCACACCATGAAGTGATGCCTCTTAAAATATTTGAATATATACGACGTCGTATACACTTCAACGACAACACCAGAAATCTACCACCAACTGATAAAAATTACGACAGGATGTGCAAAATACGCCCGATCATTGAGGAGTTGAATAAGAATTTCGGGAAAGTTCCTCTTGTACAACATCTTTGCGTTGATGAGCAAATGTGTTCTACTAAAGCCCGAAATTATTTGAAACCATATCTCCCAAATAAACCTCATAAATGGGGCTATAAAATATATGTTCTCGGCAGCTCTACTCGATTTGCTTACAAAATTGAACCAGAAACTGGCAGAGAAAATATATCGGTTGTCAACGAGCCGGACTTAGGAGCATCTTCGAATGTGGTAGTGAGAATGTAACGTATAATTCCACGTAATCAAAACTTTCAACTTTATTTTGACAATTATTTTACATCTATACCACTGCTCGTGTACTTGGGAAATCAAGGAATATTCAGTGTTGGAACAATTCGACGGAATAGAATACCAAATTGTAAGCTGCCAAGCGAAAAAGAAATGATGAATAAAGAAAGAGGATCTTAGGTGGAGTATCTTTGTAATACTGAAGGAATCGATATTGCAACTGTTTTGTGGAAAGATAATAAAATTGTAAATCTTGCGTCCACATTCGTTGGCGAAATCCAAAAACGTACTGTAAAAAGATATGATAAACTTCAGAAAAAATACGTCGAAATCGAGCGTCCGTCTATTGTTCGTCAATACAATGCGCACATGGGAGGTGTTGATGCCATTAATGCAATTACGGGAAAATATAAAATTAAATTTTGCAGCAAAAGATGGCAAGTTCGAGTGTTTCATCGCCTTTTAGACTTAGCTATGGCGAAAGCATGGCTTCTGTATAAAAAAAATAATGAAACTAAAAAAGCAGAAAAATTGCTGGCTGCGGCAGAGTTTCGTCTTGAGATTGCTGAAACTCTCTTAAAGCTTGGTACAAAGACCAATTCAAAAAACAGGTCTATTGAGCCACTAATACAAGCTAAAAACGTAAAGGACCGGCTCAGCATGCCCCACCACAAGCCAACATGGGCAAATAAAAGAATAAGATGAAAAATGCCGAACTGACACGGGGTTTCGCAAACGTTGTGCGAAAAATGCGAAGTTGCATTATGTTATAATAAAAACAACAACTGTTTTCGCACATATCACCTTTCATAAGTTTATTCACTTTAAGTTTTTTTGAGCTTTTTAGGCAATGTAGCATTTATGTAACAAAGGACTTAAAAGCCTTTAAAATAAAAAATTAAATAAAGTTGTTTTCTTATTTTAACAGTAGCTATTGAAAAATAAACGTTTTAATTAAAAATATTATCTTGCCCGATAAAGGGTTAAAATAGCACTAAAACAGTTTTTTAGTGCTTAAAATCAGCCCTTTAAATAATTAAAACTTGACCTTAAAAGTAAAAAAAATATTTAAAATATTTTTCAAAACAAAAATTAGCAAATTAAAATTCGTTTTTATTTTTAAAAATTCTAAACACCTTTTTTTAATTTTGTCTAAAATATTTTTTGAAAAAAAATAAATAAAAAAAAATGTTGATGCTCGATAAAAAAATACATTTGAAATTTTGTACCAATATTAATAATATTTAATAATTTTTTTTTGCTGATTTTAGCAAACAGATATTAAATTCCACTTTACAAAAAGTTTATTATAATTTTAAGCGGCAGCTAATTTGTTTTTTGTTTGGATAAATAAATATTTAACTGCTAATTTTACTAATCGGTTTTCAAAAATTTGTAAAATGATTTCTGAAATAAGCAATAAAAACTTTAAAAGTTCTGTAATATTTAATAAATAATAACTTTTTTACTAAAAATCAGTACAAAAATAGTAAATTGGGATTGAAAACCGTTGACAAATTTTTGTATTAACTTTTTGTTCTGAGTGTGATACTCAGAAAACAAATCGCAGTTTTAAAATTTTCGTATCGTGCTGAGCGTGCTAGACGACTACCTTTATAATAAAAAGGTATTGCTTGCCAACCATGCAATGAAGAGATCAGATGAGTCATTGCTGGCAGTGTTTGAGGAGAAAATTCTCAGTAAGTTTAACGTTGCTATACGCTAAGCTGTACGAGCTGTACGCTGATGTAGATATAGTCAGACAGACGCATTAACTAAAACTTACATGATAATAATCAAAATGGATATAATCAGTTGCTACTTTTACTTTCAATCCTTAAAAATCTCAAACTAATCGTATTTAATTTGTATAATGCCCAAATGAAAAATTTTCATATTCTTTCGCGCATATGTTAAAAACTTTTGTTTTATCTTATAATCACTGTTGACATAACATAAATTTTCTTAAACTAAAAACTCTTTATGTCACAATTTGATTTCCATGTTGTATGTTTATTTAAACACACATTATATGAAATCGATTGTATTTCCCCCTTTCTTTTTCCGCTTCTTATTTTACCAAGACGATTTGTTGCTTGGTTAGTTTATTTTGTCAGCAGGGATTTCGTTTGTTTTTGGTTGTTTGGTTGCATTTATTGTTTGAAGAAATATGATCTTTTGATCGGTATCATAACATAAAATTAGCACTTTCAATGGAGTTGTTTTTCTTTATATTTCAGTATTTTTTTTTTTTAAATGACATCAAAAACGTTTTAAATTACGTGTTTAATTTGTAAGTGTTTTAAATTAAATATAAGTTTTGGTTTATTTACAACAGCGAAAAAGGGGTGTTGTAATGAACTTTATTGGTTTCAAAATGTTATAAATATTATAAAATTGGTCGTATATATTTCGGAAATAGAGATTTCTGTGATATAGCATAAATGTGAGAAACTTTTGTTGGAATCATATATTTGTAATTAATACTGGATATTGTTTTTTTAATTACTTCATTATTTTACAGTTGATTTGGGATATAAACTTACTAGAAATACAAGTCAATCATTCTCAGACTATTGCGAAAAAAATTTGTAAGCAAGTTATTTTAAATTAATATTGACAAAAGTATATTATTGACTGCATCCAGGAGCAAATACAGGGTGTCCGCCGGAAAGGTATACTAATTTGTTTGTTTATAATTTTTGATTAAATGAAAGTGAATGGATCTTATATTGATAAATGTTTTATTTAATGTCGGCAATTATGTATGGAATACAATATTAGATAAATGTCTGCCTCTGTTAGCCTCACAAATGCGAGCCCATTTGAGCACATTTTTCATTACATTCTCACACATTTTACGCGGTATTTCATTAATTTCATCACAAATATTTTGTTTGAGTTGCACAAGCATTTCTGGTTTGTTTCAGATATCCCCATAAAAAGAAGTCCGAAGCAGTCAAATCAGGCGTCCGTGGAGGCCTCTCATCATCACAATTCCTTGAAATAACTTGTTGTGGAAAGAGGTCTCGCAGTTATTCCATTGTAATCCTGGCTGTATGCGGTGTGGCACATCTTGTTTATACCACATGTTAATCAAGCCCAAAGCATGCAGTTGTGGCATTAAAAAGTTTTCGATCATATCACGATATCGCTCCCCATTCACAGTTACCGTAACGCCGTTTTCATTTTCAAAGAAGTAAGGTCCAATGATTCCTTCTGACCAAATTGCACACCAGACTGTCACTTTTAATGGATTCAAAGGTGACTGATGAATAATTTTAGGGTTTTCCATTGCCCAGAACCGACTATTATGTTTATTCACATATCCATTGAAATGAAAATGTGCCTCGTCACTCATTATGATTTTTTCATGTAAATCGGGGTTGTCATGGGCGAGCTGTAACATTCTATTGGCATATGTAAGGCGTGGGAAATGGACCTGTGGAAGAAGCTCTTGTGTCTGAATCTTAAATGGAAACAAATGCAAATCCTTGTGCACAATTATAGCCAATTTGTTCTTTGAAGACCAAGCTCCTGAGCACGGCGTCGAATTGAGGTTGATGGATCCTTGAGCAGCAGTAATGTTTTCAGCCGATCTTGCAGTACGTTGTGGTCCATGCTTGGGCCTATCACCTACAGACCCTCTTTCTTCGAAATCATTCACTACACGATAAATAGTGCGTTTTGTTGGCACGTTGTTTCTCCCAAAAATTTCACGTAACTTTCTCATGGTCACAGTAATCGATGGTTGATTTTGATAAAATGTTTTAACGATTAAAACTCGTTGGTTTATCGAATGTTTTTCCATAATAAATTTGCTACGTGTCTACTTCACGACTGCCAAATATGAACTGTCAAGACTAATGTTTACCAAAATGGAGGCAAAAAAAAGTAGTATACCTTCCCGGCGAACACCCTGTATGTGTGTCAAAATGCCTATCAATTTTGAATGATGAGGCTTGAAATAAAGGGTGTCCCAAAATTCACACAAGGTTTGAATTAAATAAAAAGCAGAGTTTACTTCTTTATATTTTTTTCTTTTTCTTTAATAATAAAGTTATACAGGACAGTCTTATGGCTAACTAGCACAGACACCCAACACCTCTCTGCAATTTTCCATTCCTATTTTGCATAAATGTGGCAGAATTTTATCAGAAAAATAAATCCAATGCAATTACCGAAACGAAGGGAGTTCACAACCAATAAATGTGTCATACAGTAACTGCATTGACGTAAGCCATGTCAACCACATCATTATCAGTCAATTTGGGCAAAAAGAACTTATAATGTCGCAATATTCATCACCAGTAACAGTCACTGCTTGACCAGCCTCATTTTGAAGAAGTATGATCCACTGAAGCCTCCAGCCAAAAATGCGAGCCAGACGTTGACATAATATGGGTGCATTTGTTTTCTCACAATCACAATTTAGTTCCCTGAACAATGCCATCAAGTTTAAAATGTCTTTCATGGCTTAATTTGTCTGTAGCCACCACACTTTTATTATTTTCGAAATATTGTTCAACAATAATAACACGTGGTTCTATCGAGTAATGCTCCATTTTCACTTATTCCATTTTCCGAAACTGTCAGCAGTTAAACTGTTTTTATTTTGGTTGGCAACCCTTTACTTGTGCGAATTTTGGGAAGCAAAATGGGTTCAATTGCACAGAAATTATGGGCGTTCTGGTCTAAAGGTTAGCGCGTTGCACTGTTACACAGAAGGTTGTGGGGTCGATCCCCATCGGTAGCAACGTCCTCCTTCAGTGTTCCCATAGCAATTAACCCCATCGAAGTAAAATAACATAACAGGACATTAAACTGAAAAGCTTCAACGATTTCACCAACTCTTCATCAGACGGCGCGCAACAACTGTTTTAAGAATTATCAAAATAAAAAGTACGTCAAAATGCCACACGAAATAGCAAGAACTGAGTGTGTCAAAGTAATCAGAAACTAGTACAAAGATCACAATGTGCCATGCCTACTATGACAAGCTATACCAATAGGAAACCTATTCCTTTTCGTGTGAACAGGTCGGAAAATACATAACTAAATCGCCCAAAATGTTAATTAAAGAAACTACCTGGAAGGTGGGTTTATATGGGGAGTAGTTCCAATTGTTGTCTGATTTTCTTTAAGTTTTGAGGAAAGATTTATCATTCCATATAATAAAACTAAATTTAAATCAAATATCTAAAGTTTTGTGTGTCTAAATACTATTTAAGCCCAAGTAAGATAGAACCTCTCTATGGGAGGTAGGTCTGAATATTGGACTGATTCTAACTAAATTTTAGCAAATGCCGGAAAAGCGGACTCATATTGGGCACTATGTTCAAATATGATCCGAATTCGTGATTTATGGTTCCATATAATATAGGGCCCGCCAGCTAACGTTTTTTTTTTCAACTAGTGCTTTTTTCGTGAATGGTAACACTTAGCTCATGTCTGATTTGACAGATAATTAGTTTTATTTTTCCGCTGAACGAATATGGTTGTTTGTACGCTTGAACAACGCTGGGAAATATTGCGACATTACTTTGAAAATCATGGTAATGTTGCAGAATGTCATCTTTTTAATGTCATGTTTTCAGATGAAGCTCATTTTGATCTTGGCATGTATGTAAACAAGCATTTTTTACCATTTTTTCTATGAGTTATTTAAAATGAGTATATTAACAATTTAATTTTTTCTTTATTGATCTCTTTTTTAATTTGTTGTTTGTGTTTTTTTTTTAAAGAGCACTATTAATATATTTTTTTTAATTATACACTAAAAAAAAATTTAGTAAAAAAATTAAAATTTTTATTTTCTTTGTTTTTATGTTATTTTTACTAACAATTTATTTTGAGTGTAAATTTGTTTTAACTTAAGTGATTATTTGTATGTAGGTATATTTTAGAGCAATTTTTAAAGTTCTTAATCAAATTCTTATAAAGGAATCATTCATAGACCATCTGAATATTTTATGTTTTTATAAAATTAATGCCAACCTTTTGTTTCTTTTAAAAAAATTAATGCATGTTCAATAATTTTAGTAAAATTTCAGGGTTAATAAAATTTTTTTACTTAATCCAGAGTACAGTTGCTGGTTTTTTAAATAAAATTTATTATCATTATTTTGTCAAAAGTACTCTTTGGGTTTAGTATAAAAAAGCAATAATATTATTTATGAAATTCACTACCTGCAATTGTGAAAGCATTGTTAGTTAAAGCACTAAAATGTTTGTATAAAACAAACCAATAAGTAAATTCCATAGTCGTTACTGTCTTTCAATTAGGCAATGCTAAAGCTTAACTTTTGTTTTTTCTGAATTGACTGCCTTAAAGTTACAATATTCTTTTAATGTGTTTCCTTGTTTCGGTTTTATAGTTAACTAAGTATATTTTATATGTATTTTTCTTAAATTCGGTGGAAAAAACTATATATTTTTGAACTTTAGAAAAATTTCTTATTGTATCTAAGTAATCGAGTGCTATTTTATTTGTCTCTTCGACTTTTAAAAAAGTCTAAAAAATATATGTATTTCAATTTTAGTTTTTTTTTTAGCAATATGTCAACAACAAAAGTTCAACTCAATTGAATCCAAATCTTAAAAACTTGAGAAGTGCTTAAACTTCAATATTATTATAAAATTAATCTAATTTAAAATCGTCTCCAAAGCTTTAAGTATTTATTTTAATTTAACTTTAAACTTTTTTTCATAAGATTTCTTGTTCTTCATCGAAAAACGTGGTTTTGTATAACAACGAAAAAACTAAAATTTTAATTTTTTTAATAAACTTTTTTTTGAGTGTATAATAAAATAAAAATTTTAACTGTGCTATTTTGTAAAAAAAAAAAAAAAACAAAAATATATTTTGAAGCAATGGAAGCAAAAAAAAATAATTTTTAATATTAACTCATGGTGAAAAAATGGTCAAAAATGAGCAAATTCAAGAAGCCATAACTTTTTTTTCGAACCAACTTTGACAAACCCCTTTGGCAATTTTGTCTTTCTTACGGTCTACTTTCGTCCTATGTTCAAATCATAGAGGCAATTTTCGATGACCCAAAATTTGCTGCACAGTATCAGCCGCAGAGCTGATGTCGTTTGGCCACCTCGGAGCTGCGATTTGACACCGTTTGACTATTATTTGTGGGGTGCCGTCAAAGATAAGTGTTACGCCGACAATTGACGCTTTAAAGGACAATATTCGTGTAGCCATTGGTGAAATACAGCTACACACAATCGATAATGTGCTTAAAAATTGGACCGATCGTGTAGGCTACTGCATGGCCAGCCGGGGCAGCCATTTGAATGAAATTATTTTCCATTATTAACCGGAAGAATTTTACTTTCAAATAAAAAAAGAAATTTGAGAAAATATTCAGTAGTTTTTTTATAGCATTTTCAAAAAAAAGTTATTTGGCGGACCCTATATTTACAACCCAATTTTCAAGCAGATATCTACGGTTTCGTGTGTCAAAATAACATTTAAGTGCAATTCTGAAAGGGCCCTTCTGTGGGAGATAGGTCTGAATATTGACAGATTCTAATCAAATTCAACAGGGTTTTTTCTTGGGAAAGTAGAAACCTATATAATAAATTTCATCCAAATGTTTTTATATTTGCGCCCTGTAGTTTGATTACAAGGTTTACATGGACACACGGACGGATATTATTAATTCGACTCAGAATGTAATTCGTAAATTTTTCGACATTTTTAAGAATTTAAATTTAGAATATGTCATCATCGTCGGATAAAACATAGGAAAAAATAACATAGAACAAATGAACAAAAAAATACAAACAAAAAAAAAACGGTCTTTTGGAGATAAAATAATACAAAAGTCTAAATAAAAATTATCACTGCGATATTGTCGAGGCGCATTTAAATGGCCAATGTCGTGTCCGATTTCTTGTCCAATGAATTTTGTTCCTCCTAAAGCTAAAGCTTTCTTGATAGTGACCTCAATTGTCCTTCGATTGCTTATGTGACCTCAAATAATTATGAAAAACACATTTGTTGCATTAAATTGATGAAGTAGAGTCTCCATAGTACTCGTCAACAATTTTCCTTGGTTTGAATGATGTTTTTTTTTCTTAAATATTGTGTTTTATGAAATTGAATGTTAATTTTTAAATTTTTGAAAAGAGTTGTCTCCTACCAGATCGAAGTTGAAGGGAGCAGTCTTAATTTTTAATTTCCCAGGCAAAACAGATTCATTGTAACAACCGAATTTTTTGCCAATGGAAAGGTTTGGTTGGAGCCACCGATATATTTGTTTGTCGCAATCGAAATTCGGTTAATGTAACAGAATTTCAATTAAAACCAAAAATTTCAATTGTATCAGGAAAACATTTTGTTGCGGCAACTAAATAACTCGATTGCTTCAACCAAAATATTTAGTTGACAGGAATGTCACGATGAGTTTATTTTCTCTGTGTAGCTACTGACAACCGAATTTGTTGCTAATCGAGTAATTCGATTGTGGTAACCAAATTTTCGGCTTGTGACAACAGAACATTTGTTGGCATAACAGTTCCAAGGAAATGTTTTGTAATATCAGCATATTCATGCTTACAACCGAATTTGTTGCCAATCGAATGGTACAGTTGCTGCAACCGAATTTTTCGCTTGTTACTACCGAATTATTATTGAGGCAACCGAAATACTGTTGTCACAGACAAATTTCTTATGTTTGAATTGGTTTTCTGTTGTCACCACCGAAAAATTCGATTGGATACAAATTTAAATTTTAAAATTAAATTTATTTTTTTTTTTTCAAATTGTTAACAAAAATCAATCCATACAAATAAAGAATTTTTGAGGTTTGAGTTATTTTTTTTTTCCATAATTAGGAAACTTAACTTCAATATATTTATAACATAAATGGGATTTACTTACATTTGAAGCTAATTTGTCTTTTAAAAGCAAAACCACAAAAAAACACATGTCAAAAACCAAATTCAGACCGACCTGATGTCTGGCAAACAATAAAACACACTTTCCTAAACAAATTTACCAACAAAAAGGACATCCATAGCAAAAGGAGCTCAAGTGCAGAAAACACTTGTGTAATGCAACACTTGAGTACGCAAATGTTGCGGCTGCGTAGTGAAAACACAAACGAAAAGGAAACTAAAACCTTTCAAAAACTAACTGTTGACCTTTCGACAATTGTATTGTTTATTGTAAGGGTGCTAAGGGTACTTTTTCTACAAAAGAACCTGCACTTGTCATTAAAAATATTTTTTTCTGGATTTGTATGAATATAAATGTAAGTAATTGCAGGATCATTGTAGGGTATAACGTAATGTATTAAATAACGTATTTTTAACGTGATTTTTTTTTCTTTAAAGACATTCAATCACAAATAAATTACTTTCCCAGGAAAACCACAAATGCAAGGTGTATGCTCTGTAGTATAACAAAAATGAACTTTTTATGTCAAAATACAGGATATAAACCTTAATACTAAAAGGAAATCGCGTTTTGAGTTCTTTTTGTAGAAAACTTGAAAATAAAATATCAATAACCAACCTTTAAGATTAAGATTTTTTTTTTTATTATTTAGAAGATTACTTTAAAGAATTTTATTTTACAATTTTCGTGAAGTAGTGAAATATGATCTGCTTTGATTTTTTCTGGTACGTAAAACTAATTAAGCATAAATCGTCTAATTCTTTATAAGGTTTCCCCCACAATTTAAACAAAGCGCAATATAATATTCATATCTTAAAATACCTTCTATTCAAACTAAATTTATAGTACATACATTTAAAAGAAAGAAATATTTCCACGTATATAATTTTCTTCTTTGTTACATATATAGTAAGTAACAAATTTGTAAGTGTGGGAACATTTTCAAAAATCTGTTTAAAACTAAAAAAAAGTATGTGTTTCAAATTCAAATTAGTCGTACATCATGTTTAGTTTTATTATGAATAATGTTACATTATTTTTCCCTAGAGTGGCACAAATTCACTATACCACACAATTGGAGCAAGAAAATTCTCGCGGTAATCAAATTTCCTTGTGTTTTATAATATTTACATGGTGTGTTGTAATTGTCTTTGGTTTTTATGTAATTGTACGGCACCTTCTTTAAGCACGTATGTGCGCAGGCGTAATTATTTTAAGGACATTTTTCATTCAGTCCTCCTTAAAGTAAATCCATAATACACAATATATTTATTTTTATATCCTTGGGAATTTTTTTTCTTAGTGTTTTGGTTTAGATGCGGTTTAGAAGCATAAATAAATATTTTGTTTTTATTAGAGGATTACGTGAATTTGACATATTTAAAGGTTTACATCCGTTAATACAGGTTCTTTGTGTTATTAAAGATTTTTAGTAGACAGGTTGCTTTTGAAAGTAATAAATTTTTTTTTAACAGATGTTAGTTTTGGGATTGGAAATAAATTTAAAAAAGTATTGATTTTACACTCAGAAAAGTTACACAGTTACTACATGGCAGTTGCTTGTGTAGTTAAATGGCAGTAGTTTTTTTTAACTGTAATCGCAGTTGTTTTACTTAAAAAAATTGAATGTTTTTGAAATAGTTTTCTAAACAACCAACAAAGACTTATTTTTGATGCTAATGCACGCAAAGAAAAAACATAGTTGGGTCAATCATATTCGAAGAGCATCATATATTTTTGGGTTTATGCTTGTGCCAACCATAATCGTACTATATTATGGTTATCATATTATGATAATAAAATAACCATATTTTTACCATAAAATGGTCCCTAGAATTATATTATGATTCAAAAATTACCATATTATGGTCCTAAATAAACATTTTATATTGAATTTTATCATAATATGATCGCACGTAATCATAAATGCTCAAAATGTTATCATATTGTGGTCCCTCATAACTATATTATATGATCCATAATCTAAGAAAATTTCTTAGTGGAAAAGTTCTTAGAAACTATGAAAAAGCTCTTTAAATTTAAGAATACTTCCTTTAGAAATGTTTTATCTAAAAAAACTTAATATTAAGGACTCTTTGAAGAAAAATTGTTAAGGAAAAAATCATAGACTTTGAGAACTTTTCTTTCTTTGATTGTATAATTATTTATTGATTGTTGCCAGCATTTTATCGTTGCATTTTATCGTATCGTAGCTGCTACTAAATTTTAGTAGACTTTTTGTAAAGTGGAATTTAAAATCTGTTTGCTAAAATCATCAAAAAAAATTACTAAATACTAATAATATTAGTACAAAGTTTTAGATTAATTTTTTTTATCGAGCATCAAAAATTTTGATTATATTTTTTAAAAAAATATTTTATACAAAATGAAAAAAAATCAAAGGGTTAAAAATCTTAAAAATTGTTAAAACATAAACGAATTTATTATTTTGTTTTAATTTGGTAATTTCCTTTTTGAAAAATATTTTAGTCAATTTTTTTTTTACTTTTAAGGTTAAATTTAGTTGTTTTTAGGGCTGATTTTTAGAACTAAAACCCTTTTTAGTGATATTTTAAGTGGATGTCCTATTTCCAGACATGAGTCGGAATCTTCACTTTCGATCCCTTTTTTAATCCTATGTAACATTTTAGGGCAATTTAAGTTTGTATGTATAAGTTTTAATTAGAAATAACATTTCCTTCAATGTCGACTTTTTAAAATTAGTAATTTTTTTTTGCTAATTTTAGCAAATCGGTTTTCAAAAATTTGTAAAATGATTTCTGAAATTAGCAACGAAAATTTGTAAATATTCTGTAAAAATTCTGTAATTTGTAAAATGTAAATAGCAAAAAGATTTGCTAAATAATAATTTTTTTACTAAAAATCAGTACGAAAATAGTAAAGTTGAATAGAAAACCGTTTACAAATTTTTCTACTAACTTTTTTTTCTGAGTGTGTCTATTAAAATGGCGATCACTGCGCGGAGCCACAAGCGGGGTGCTTTATTTTTAACTAGATTAATACAAATCCTTGTAAGGAATTTTGTTTGGAAAACGAGCAAAATAGGTTTAGCGGTAAAAAAGATGTGAGTAAAAATGTGAAGGTACACACAGAGAAAAATTTGGATTATTTTCAACAGAAATTCGTTTTATACAACTGAAATCGAATAGTGGAATCGAATATTGGTTTTCACAATAAAATCGGTTAATATAAATTTTTGTTACAACATCCAAGATGTGTTTGCTCAACATATGAATTTGGTTGTGCTAACCGAATTTATTGGTTGTGGCAACCAAAACACACTTTTCAAATCGGTTGGAAATTTATTTTTCTGTATCTACTTTTAAATATTTTTAAGTACAATTCCATAGTAGCATTTTGTGGATAAAATATTTCTTATATTTTTTAACAGTAATTCGAGTTGAATAAATTTTTTCACCTTAAAATTTTTTTCACCGAAATTTTTTTTTCTTTAACACGAAAGTTGTTTTTCGCCTCAAAATAATTTCTACCACATTCATATAATTTTTTCAATTTTTACTTTTAAATTTTAAAACACTGTGGAGAACACGAATAATGAAGTTTGTACTATAGTACTTTTTGTGGTACTATTCATAGGTACTATCCCCAAATCTTCCCTTTTTTAATTTTTTATTTATAAAAACTTTTGTGATATAATTCCTACTAAATACTGTTTTGATAGATAAAAAGTAACTTATTTTGGTACCATGGTACATTTTGTGATTTTGTGGCACAATTAGCACCTCAAATGTACTTTCGTTTGTACTATCCACAAATGTTTCCCTTTTTTAATTTTTTATTTACAAAAACTTTTGTGATATAATTTCTACTAAATACTGTTTTGATAGATAAAAAGTAACTTATTTTGGTACCATAGTAAATTTTGTGTCACAATTAGCACCTCAAATGTACGTTTGTACCTGACAAAAAGTTAAAAGTATTTTTTTCTAATCATATTAAAGTTTTTAACCTCTCTAACATGGTAGAGATCGAAAATATTTAGGTTTATGTGGGTTTTAAGGTTTCACACACAATAGTAGATAATAAAGGTCCAAATCCATGTTTATCGATGCCATAAATGGACCTCAGTTTTAACTTTTATTACCTTAGTATTGTCATTATTAGAAGTACTGTAGCTCGTATATATACACAGAGAAAACAGATTCATTGTAACAACCGAATGTCTTGTCAACCGAATAACCATTCGTTGAAGCCACCGGTATATTTATTTGTCGCAATCAAAATTCGCTTAATGCAAAAGAACTTTGGTTAAAACCAAATATTTCAATTGTATTAATAAAACAATTGGTTGGTGCAACTAAATAATTCGGTTGCTGCAACCAAAATATTCAGTTGGCAAGAAATTCGGTTGTCACAATGAATCTGTTGTCTGTTTGATATTTTATTCAATAGTGAATTTTTGATATGAAAAAAATTAAAAAAAAAATATTTTTTTGGAACTTTTGTGGTCGAGAAAATACTTTTATTATATTATCAAATTCTCATTTATCATTCCTAGTGGAGGGTATAAAAAAATTGTTAAAAGCGGATTTAATGCTTTTACTTTTTTTCTTTTTGCTCTCTAATATTTTTATTTAAATTTTACCTGTAAATGATAAGAAAAAGAAACCAGACAAACAATTTTACATCCATCACATACAGACACATAGTAGCTTACAGTTTTTCAATAGTTTCTATGTTTGTTGTTATAACTGCTTTTTTAGTTGTTATTAAAGTTTTTCAACAGTTCGTTTGTCTGATGTTTTAACAGCGTTTATAGATGTTTTTTAACAGTTAAAAATAACTACATATTCCAGTTGATTTTAATGAAAATATTGTTGTAGGGATCCCTTCCCTACATTTGTATGTATTTCTATTTGCAATTAGTTACCTTTTTTGAATAATGTGTTTGAAGTTTAGTAATTATTCTAATTATTTTTTAATCTTTAAAAATAAAGAACATTTTTATATACAAATTATATAAATAAAGAATAAAGAAAAAAAAAAACTATATTTTTTATAAAGGGTGTCCCAAGAAGAACGCAATTTTTAAATCTGGCAACATTCGAAGTGTCATTGTTTGACATTTGAACAATTGTTATTGTTTGCTAGTAGAAAGTACGAGGTTAGTAAAAATGGAGCGCTACACGAATGAACAACGCATTCTCATTGTGAAATTGTTTTACCAAAATGGTGAAAGTTTTGCGGCTACAGTTCGCAAATTGCGATCAATTTGGGGTCACAATAATGCTCCAAAAGAGTCAACTGTAAAGAGATTAATGGATAAATTTGCCAAAACTGGGTCTGTTATTGATGTAAAGACAACAACGCGCCATCGACCAGGTCGATCGACCGAAAATGTCGCAGCTGTACGTGATGATGTCGCTCAAACTCCATCCACCTCAATTCGACACCGAGCTCAGCAAATTGGTGTCTCCAAATCCACTTTGCAGCGAATTTTAACGAAAGATTTGCATCTTCATGCATACAAAGTTCAATTGACTCAGGAACTGAAGCCAGCTGACCATGGACAGCGAAGGGAGTTCGTTAATTGGGTATTGGAGAGACAACATGAAAATGCTGATTTTGCCGATAAAATCATCTTCAGTGACGAGGCCCATTTTCATCTTGATGGCTTCGTCAATAGGCAGAATTGTCGCATTTGGGGTGAGAAAAATCCTCGAGTTATTCACGAGAAGCAAATGCATCCTCAACGTGTCACTGTGTGGTGTGGTTTTTGGGCTGGAGGAATCATTGGACCTTTTTTTTATGAAAATGAGGCAGGTCAAGCGTAAACAGTCAATGGTGTTCGGTATCGTGAAATGATAACCAGTTTTTTCTTGCCTAGAATTGAAGAAATGAATGTGGAGGGCATGTGGTTCCAACAAGACGGCGCCACATGTCATACAGCCAGAGAAACAATTCAATTGCTGCATCAGTCATTTTCCGGTCGTGTTATTTCGCGTTTTGGAGATCAGAATTGGCCGCCTAGATCGTGCGATTTAACACCATTAGATTTTTTTCTTTGGGGTTTTTTGAAGTCGATGGTTTACGCGAATAAGCCGACGACGACTCAAGCCTTAAAATATGAAATTGGACGCTGCATTAATGAAATACCGCAGCATTCATGCAAAACGGTCATTGAAAATTTCATTAAAAGATCGCGTGCATGCCAGCAAAGCCGCGGCGGCCATCTGCACGATATATTGTTCCATACATAACCTCATTCTGTCTACTTTACGATATAATAAAGTTTCACGATTTTTTTTTTTAAATATCTGTGTTTTATTTAAAATTTAAAAATTGCGTTCTTCTTGGGACACCCTTTATTTTATTTCGGAAAGTTGCATCAAATACTTCACACCTAGCCATTCGGCTAAAGTCTAATAACTTTTCTGTGTATTTCCTTCCCATTATTAAAAAAAATGTTTTCTATTCATTTGGAAAAGAAAATCTTTCCTGATCTTGAATCAAAGAAAGATCATCTTACCAACAGTTGGCCGCTGTTTATTATTCGTACGATCTGCCAACATATAACTGATAGTTTGCCAACATATTACCGATTACATTTTTAGTCTGAGCTTATCTAAAAAATAATCCGAGTTAAACACAAACCTTTTCTTAAATCTAAAAAACTTTAATAATAATCATTAAACACTAAACTTTAGTTATTTATTGACAAGTTAGCATGCCTTAGTATAAAACTTATGAACATTTATTACGCAAAAATACAATAACTTTCAATTTCCATTAACTGCGATATAACTTGATTAAATGATAAATATTAATTAATCAGTAAAAAAAAAATTCAATCAAAGATCAATTGGTTAATTTGTATTGAAAAAAAAATCACCGGATGATGTCTACAATAACTAAATTTATGAATGAATTTATTTTTCTTTTCAACTTATTAAATCAAAAACACCATAGGGAGTCCTGTTTCTTTCCCATTACATCAAATAAAAAATCTTCATTCATCATTTAGCACATTATACTAAATAGAGGTCTTAACTAATAAAGCATTTAAATGGTAATTACCGCGCTTAATCGGCAAACATCTAAAAAGAAGAGGCAACATATTGTATAAAATAGTATAAGACCACCCAATAATACAATAATGAACTTAATTAAATGCTAATTGAACATGGAAGTAAACAAAAAATACTATAAGAAGATCTATAGAGTACAAACGCTTTGTAAGCGGTAACATGAAATCGAAGTTAAAAAAATGTCAACCATGACATTTCGACACGAAATTAGTGAATTAAACAATATATAGAATGTATAACTGAATTAAACAATGTTGCAAAAACAAAGTATTTTAAAACAGAGATGGTAAAATAAATAATTAAATTTTGCGGATTATGAATAATAATATAATAATATATTATTAATAATTATGGTTTAAACAATAATACCATTTAAATACATAATAAGTCAGAAAAAAATTTGAAAAACTTATTTTAAACCGATTTGAGAAATTTTTTAAAAATTTTAACTTAAAACAGTGATTTAACTAAAGGTTTTAGTTACCTTCTTTTAACACTATACTTGAAGCTCAAAGTGCTAAAAAAAAAGAAAAAATATGAAATAAAAATAAACACAATTATCAAAAATCTATGAACCATTTCATAGATTTCACGAATTAGATTTTAAAATCCAGTTTAAACTAAAGTTTTAGCGTAATGTAAAAGTAAACGAGCTTAATGTAAATAAATCATGTTAATTTTTAATTAAATCTTAACTTTTTAAAAATATCCAAAAACATGCAGTATTTTTCGAGGTCCATAAAATAGGCATTTGTTTGACCAATAATTTCATCGTTGGAGATAAATATCTTTCCACCGAGGCATTTCTTTAGGTTTGGAAATAGGAAATAGTCACTGGGGGCTGAATCCCGTGAATAAGGCGAATGAGGGGGCATTTTTGCCATGGAAACTAAGCTGTCACACGATTTCGTTGGTGGTCGATTGTGAGCAAACGCGGCAGCCATCTTGCGAAAAGCTTTCTCATACCCAAGTGATCGTTCATAATTGAAACCACTGATCCATGTGAGATGCCTATATCTTCCACAATCTATCGCACATTCAATATCCGAGCGGCCAACACCACATCGTGAATTTTATTCAATTGTTGTAGAGACCTCAACTGGGCGTCCAGAACGTTCGGCATTTCAGTGCTTGTAAGGCCACAACGAAAGTCAGGAAACCACTTTTTACCATTGAAATCAACGGTGCAGACTCCCTATAGTATTCATCAAGCTTTTTCTTGGTTTGATTGACGGGTTTTTTCGCAAAAAATAATGTTTAATAAGCACTCGAAATTCACATTTTTTCCATTTTCAAAAAAAAAACACGAGGTTGTATGTTTTGAATAGCTGTTAAACGCAAAGTAAATGACGGAACTTACTCAAAATTTGACAGTAGTCTATTAAAAGGTGTTACTTAATGGCAGCAGTGTTTTATTCCAAATAACTACGAGGGAAGTTCGAAAAGTCACGGACTTATTGATTCGCCCTCGTATTTTTAAGTTCTTCTCAAGAATATTGACCCGTAAAGTCAATAAAGGCCAACAACTCGGAAAGGCGACCCGCTTAAACTTCGTTAGTAACTGTATTATTTTATACTCATGTCACTTTACGACACCTACAGCAATATATGAATTCCGCCGAAATGTACAAGTACATCAAATTAAAATTTTTTAACTTTATATAACAAACAAAATTTTTTTAACCTCAAAAGGGGTTTATTATGCTAAATATTTTATTTTTGAATTTTAAAGTATTAAAAACAATTTTCTATTAGGAAATAACCATTTAAAATATTTATTTTCTAGTTATTTCTTACTTCATAAACATCTGATTAACTTTGCCACCATTTTCGGCGAAAATCCCTACTTTTCTGCAATTAGGGGAAATCGCAGTTTTTTATTTAGTTCAGATGTCAAAAACAGTTGGATTTTAATTTTAAATTAAATTGGGATTTTAATTTGCATGGGAAATTATTCGAAGTCCTAAGCATTTATTGGTTTTCCGTCGTAATTAGGCCGGAGACTGGTCAACCCGGTTAGATCGGCTATCATACCCGGTCTTACGGTCAGACCGGGTAGACCGGTCTACTCGTAAAAACTAGTCAGTGCGTACTTATGTAAAAACAGATTTTAAAAAAAAATATTTTTTTATGTTTTTTTTTCCCAAAATTAAGCGCTTTTGCAAATATAGTGCCGTTTTAAAATTGTTTTTGTTTCCAAAAAAGTACTTTTTCCAAAAAGCCTTCTTTTTTAAACAAAAACAAAATTTTTTTAAAAAAGTACTAGTACAACAATGACTTGCCCCTCCGAAATCCTCAATGTTATCTTCATAATAATCCCATTGATTTATATATGAGAGCAGCTTATGCTTAGAAGTTCAGAACCTACACTCACCAAAAAAAAGTCTGTAATGGCAACTGAAAATTTTGCTGTTATTACGGGAAATTCTGCTAATTTGAGCCCAGCGGTATTTTTTGCTAATCTTAGCAACACATGTCTGCTGACGTGTAGTACAATGAAATTAGTAGATAAATTAGTAGCCGCTACTAAATTTTAGTAGACTTTTTGTAAAGTGGAATTTAAAATCCGTTTGCTAAAATCAGCAAAAAAAATTGCTAAATACTATTAATATTAGTACAAAGTTTTAGATTTATTTTTTTTATCGAGCATCAAAAATTTTAATTAAATCAAAGGCTTAAAAATCTTAAAAATTCGTAAAACACAAACGAATTTATCATTTTGTTTTAATTTGGTAATTTCTGTTTTGAAAAATATTTTAGTAAATTTATTTTTTTTACTTTTAAGGTGAAATTTAAATTGTTGTTAGGGCTGATTTTTAGAAATAAAAAAACTTTTTAGTGATATTTATTGGATGTCCTATTTTTAGACATGAGTCGGTATCTTCACTTCCGATCCCTTTTTTAATCCTTTTTTAATCACTTTTAGGGCAATTTAAGTTTGTATGTATAAGTTTAAATTATTAGAAATAACATTTCCATCAATATCCACTTTTTTAAAATTAGTAATTTTTTTTGCTAATTTTAGCAAATCGGTTTTCAAAAATTTGTAAAATGATTTCTGAAATTAGCAACGAAAATTTGTAGATATTCTGTAAATACTCTGTAAGTTGTAAAATGTAAATAGCAAAAAGATTTGCTAAATAATAATTTTTTTACTAAAAATCAGTACAAAAATAGTAAATTGGGATTGAAAACCGTTTACAAATTTTTCAACTAACTTTTTTTTCTGAGTGTATGGACATGCTAAGCTTTTCAAGGGCAAGGGGTTGTTGGTCCACGATGCTCACGTGGCCGGATTATGATGTGGGGCGTACTGCATATCTAAATTCTCAATAGGAGTAGGAGAGATGTTTCGTCAGTGACGGCCCTACTGATTAGTCACTGGCTAATATGCAGACAGTGATGCACAAACGTCTTAGTTTGCGAGCCACTTTTTCTTCAACAAAATTCGAAGCATTTTTTATTTGAAAAAAAAAACATTCGATCTCCAAATACTTTTATTTATGGAATAAGGTCTGATTTTTATGACTTAAACTAGAAGAATAACAAAACTGGCGTTTTTAAAATAAATGGAAATCGGTATAAACGCTTTTTTAAATTTTACTGCTAAATTAAAATTTCGATCAACATTGTTTGATTTGAGTATAAATTTTTAACAAAATATTCAAGTCATAAAATCAAAAAATTTTATCTTAGTTTCTTTTGAAAATTCGTAAATATTATTTTTCTGATATTTGTCAAAAAAAAGTAGAAATGGCAACAAAAAACTTTGCGAGTATCATCCATGCTTTTATCATAATTTTAATAATAATATATCACCTTTCATAAGCCCCAACTCTGGTTTAAACTAATTATTTAAGCAACAACAAAAATGTAACAGTCAAACGTTTAAAAATATTTAGATGGAAATACAAAAGACTTAAACAAATTGACATTTAAGTTCACAAAAAATGTCACAAAAACATGAACTTAACATTTTAATATGATTGTTGGGTAAGCAAAAAATATAACACAATGATAGTATGATCTACAAAATTATGTATATGTGAATTAATTGTTTAAAAAAAAAAACATCTTAAGAAAGAAAAGGGTTAAAAAGTGATGATCTTAACAAAGCATCTTGTTTTTGTGTATCAAAGTAACATCAGCAGCATCAAAGCACCAGAATCATGATTTTATGTCAATTTATAAAAGGGTTAAATAATGTTGTGTTTAGAAAATAAAGATCAAAGATTTTTGTGTATTTTTTCTAATGTTCATTTAACATTTAACCCATTTTTTAGCTAATTTTATATAGAAAGAAAAACTTGATTTGTTTTTTAACAAAACATTTTGAAATGACCGTTAGAAAATTTCATTGGTAGTTTTTTTTTTACATTTTATCTTAAAAATGATTTTATTCCTTTTTAATTATAAAAATATTTTCCCATAGAAATCTAAACATTTGTACAATTTTCTTATATCAACTCCTGTTTATATCCTGTCAGGAAGTGATCTTTTGATCCGGAAATAAATAAAATTACAAGCATGTTTATAGTACGTCCACGTTAAAAAATTACATCAGCGACATTGAATAAAGGGGATGTTGTGGCATCATAGTGTTGCATGTTTTAGTAGTTTACAGGCGGAACAAATATTTGACTAAAACCACCTGCATTAAAAAATAAACCCACATAAATAGAAATTAAACACGAAATTGGAATTAACAACAACACGAAAGTGAAATTTTTCTTTTGAAAAAAAAAAATAATCAAAGTTTTTTGTTTTCCTTTATTTAATTTTGATTGTTATGTTGAGGGAGAAAAATAACAAAATAGTTTGACGTAAACGAAAATATGCTTATTTTTTCACAATACGAGGGTGAAGTAATTGTAAGTATTTGGTAATTATATTTTAAGTAGAACTGCTTGATTGTTAAATGTGAAAAAAGTGGCTTGACGAAATATGTTTTACGGATTTCAATACGATATATTTCGACTCAAAAATGTATAACTCTGGCTCATATCGGCCCAAGGATAAACTCTATTGATCTTCGTTGAAATCGGTATATGTTTAATTGTGCGCTACCGGTCTCGAATTCTAAGGTATTTTAATTAAATTGGATACACGGAATCATATGTCACCGCGGACTATTTATTTAGGTTGTAATACAAGCCCAGTGACAAAATCCATTAGTTTTGGGGCAAGGCAGTCCATGTTTAACCGTGTTAAATCCTAATGAGCGTATACATATGTGTCTCATTCTATTGGCACATATGGAGTACAGGGTGGTCCAAATACAGATATCTTTTTAAATCATATGTTGATTAAAAGTGAGTGCTCCGATGTGTTGCCCAAACTGTGCGTTTGAAGTTGAAAAGAAGATTTGCCCGAAATGAAGCACCCATTGCGCGTGCTGCACGCAAGTTTGTGCAAAACTTTCATAAGACTGGCTTGCTAGTAGACAACAATCATAGTCTGCGTCGCTGTACGATACGTACCGATGAGAATCTGCCTACTTTTGGCGAAAGTGTGCAACATCGACTTGCCATCAATCTAAACAAATCGGCATGGTGCGTGAACCCCATGATGAAAATTTTGCACAATTTTACCAACTCTTCATCAGAAGAGGACAGGCAACAACTTTTCTTTGATATTTCAATACCTTTGATATCTCCTCTATCACCCTTCCAAGGAAAGCAATATATTATTTAGTAAGAAAAATTTCCTGAAGCTCCAATCAGTTATCGAATTTGGCCGAAAAATCATATTTCCTGTTGAAGAGCACTTTTATACAGAGAGGGACAGTCATTATTAATACCCTAACCGAGCACCAGCAACGAAGGCTTTCGGCTCGTTGTAGCGAAAACAGACCAGAGCCTCTGGTGGAAATCGAACCCACGACCCCCGCACTGATAAGCTAGCACGCTACCAACTAGCCTACCGGGGCGTAAATTTTGGAGTGGTGGCAACATTTTGGATCATTGTCGATTTGACTCCTTTAGAGTCAAATCTAAATGCATAATCCTTAAGGCTAATATCGTCCGAAGCATTCATAAGATGACGTCTACAAATTCTTATACACAGAAAATAGATTTGTAGTTGCAACCGAATTTTTGTAATTCTATCTTCCATCAATTTTACAAATTGTTATACTCTTGTTATTGCCGTATTTTATTTAAAAATACCGAATTTTGATTGTAATTGTTGATTGCTTTTCTATTTATAGATTTTAATATAATAATCTATAACATTCAATAAATAGATAATCTACTAAAAGAAACGCGTTCCATAAAGATTATTTTATAAACAAAATTTTTGTATGCTGCGAAATGCATTAGAACCGTCGACGATTTTTTTGCCATGTCATTGCTTCTCCTCTAAGATAAACTGTATTAATTTTTTTCTAGTCAAATTTCAAACTTGAAAATAACATAGCATCCAAGCCAGAAAGTATATTATGTCTTTTTCATTTAATCAATAAAAAATATATTTAAATAAAAAAATTATAAATTTCTAAGGGTTTTTAGGACTAGCAGGCTGTGTCTCTACCCACTACACCACAGACACTTACATTAAGTTGTTGTTTAATTTTAAATATAAAAATGTATATGAACTAAAAGCAGAATTATAAAATATTTCAAAATTTTGTTCAATCAATATTTCTAATAGATATTTTTTTTAATTATTAACCCATTTATAGCCAAATATTAACATAAGTTCATTTTAACCCAATAATATTTCGGACCCCAACACTTATTGACTTAACCAGACTGGTAAGGATATTTGTACTCGTTTCTTAAAGTAGTAATTACATTATTTTGGGTACACATGACAGATATTTCCATTAAGCCAGAAACTAATCGGCAGCTATTATATATTCGTCGATTATAAATCTGCTATAGTAAGGTCATTAGAATTAAAAAAAAAAACAGGTTTTAAAATTTGATGAAGCATCAAAATTTTTTTTAATTTATGATCAAGTTAGAATTAAAAAAAATGAACTAAAAATAACCGTTAAGATCAAAAGGTCAATGCAAAAAGAAATCAAGTTTTGAAAATTTAACCTTAAAATAATAAGAAAATTTTCTTGAAATAAATTAAAAAATGTGTCCTTAAAAAGCCTGAGAAGTTTTAGTTAAATTTGACCTTTGACACTATGCATACAAAAAAATACCACCCCAAAAAGCAAAAATAGAGCAAAATTATAGAACACAAATGTTTTAATAAAATAACCTCTCACATTATAAAAAAGGAACTTATAAAAAACAGGTTTCTTCTAGAAAAATAAACTATAATAAAATTGAAAAACTTCATATTAATAAAAAAAAAAAAAACACTTAAAAAATACAATTATTTTCTTTATTATTTTTAGGACGTATGTAATACATATTAACCTTTTTAACATTATGCGATATATGGTCATTGGACATTATTACATATCCGCTAATTTTTATTTTTTCGCATAATTTTGCGTGTTATGCTCAAATGTATGTTGCATGTCATAATTTGCCAAAGTCATAAAAACTGTTTAATTTTTTGTGCCGTGGTATAAATTTGTACCATATGTTAGAATATAAAAATCCTTAATTTATGACCCTGCCATCCAGGTGATCTACTTTGACTAGTTTTTAAATGTTAAAAGAATAACATCATAAATTATAGATATTAGTTTAAAACGAAATATATGTATCTTCCTGGTCTATTTTTAATGGTCACTTTTTTAACATTTACATGGTCATAGAAGTACAGTAATTTGTTAGTAAAATAAGATTTGTTTGATTTAAGATTATTTTATGTATGTTTTGACTTTAAGAAACAAATGTTAAATTTTTATGTTTGTTTGGAATGAGAGTCATCTAAGTAATGTAGTTTACAAACATTTTATACCCTCCATCATTTATTGTGAGGGTATATATCAGATCATTCCGTTTGTAACATGTCGAAGTATAGGTCTGTCTGTTTGTTTGTCTGTCTGTCTGTCTGTCTGTATGTCTGTCTGTCTGTCTGTCTGTCTGTCTGTCTGTCTGTCTGTCTGTCTGTCTGTCTGTCTGTCTGTCTGTCTGTCTGTCTGTCTGTCTGTCTGTCTGTCTGTCTGTCTGTCTGTCTGTCTGTCTGTCTGTCTGTCTGTCTGTCTGTCTGTCTGTCTGTCTGTCTGTCTGTCTGTCTGTCTGTCTGTCTGTCTGTCTGTCTGTCTGTCTGTCTGTCTGTCTGTCTGTCTGTCTGTCTGTCTGTCTGTCTGTCTGTCTGTCTGTCTGTCTGTCTGTCTGTCTGTCTGTCTGTCTGTCTGTCTGTCTGTCTGTCTGTCTGTCTGTCTGTCTGTCTGTCTGTCTGTCTGTCTGTCTGTCTGTCTGTCTGTCTGTCTGTCTGTCTGTCTGTCTGTCTGTCTGTCTGTCTGTCTGTCTGTCTGTCTGTCTGTCTGTCTGTCTGTCTGTCTGTCTGTCTGTCTGTCTGTCTGTCTGTCTGTCTGCCTGTCTGTCTGTCTGTCTGTCTGTCTGTCTGTCTGTCTGTCTGTCTGTCTGTCTGTCTGTCTGTCTGTCTGTCTGTCTGTCTGTCTGTCTGTCTGTCTGACTGACTGTCTGTCTGTTTGTCTGCCTGTCTGTCTGTCTGTCTGTCTGTCTGTCTGTCTGTCTGTCTGTCTGTCTGTCTTTCTGTTGAAATGGTGAGAGTGCTTATTTTTACCTAGTTTAATGGACACCCTCCCGAGCAGTTTGAATAAAATAGGTCCAGCGGTTAAAAAGTTATGAGTGAAAATGTGAAGGTACCTCTAAATTTTACATACAAATTGGTGTATTTTGATACAATTTCATGTAGCGACTGGTACATACATAGTATATTTTTTCATATTTTTTCACCAGTCGCTTAGAAGTGAATAATATTTTGTATTCACCTCAAATATTTTTCACTTCAAAAAACTTTTTCACCACAAATAAAAATTTTTCACCTCAAAAATTTTTTTCATCTCAAAACTTGTTTTCCTCCAAAAAATTAGTTTTTTATCCAAAAAAAGTTTTTTACCTCAAAAAATTTTTTTCACCTCCACAATTTTACTTCAAAACTTTTTCACGTTATTTGTATCAAAAACAATAGAGAACATTTTTAAGGAATTGATGGAGGGTATTCAAAGATTCGCACAGCCGAATTTTAACCTTTTTTTACTTGATTCTGAGATACATTTCATCAGAAACTTTTAAAATACAAAATTGTAATAATGTTAGAAATAACTTACAGATTAAATTTTGATATGTGATAGAAAAAAAATCTTACATTTTGGGTATCTTGAATTTCTAAAGGGTGAAAAGGATGAAGAAATTGAAACATTTTGGGTGTACTTGTTTAGGCAAAAATGCACTTTATCGGGCAATATTTTTTTTAACTTCAGTTTTTTCATACATTTTGTGTAAAACCGGTACGCGTAGTAAGTGTGGGTGGCCCTTTTATTATAAGATATTACGCGATTTTTTAAAATAATTTGTAATTTTTTATTATATGGGCCCAATGGGTCTTATAAAAAGCTGGAGGCAACCACTTATCATGGACCATGAAACAGAATACATGTTTAGGGCCTGGGGCGCATAGTCTCCAAAAATCGAAGATAGAGGCAGCATATAGTAAACCTTCGAAATTCTATATAAAAGCTGCAATAAAATAATATATTTCAAATAACTCATTTTTGACTCATTAAAATTTCGAAGTGTTCCAAAACCAAGACAGGTTGGTCCCAGTATACTGCATGAGAATTTTTATTATCTGATATAGAATACTATACGATATCAATGACCTCTGAAAATTTGGAAGTGTTCCACTCTTATCATCAAATTTTTTATTTTCTCCAAATTATGATAAAGAAACAAAACTGTTTATATACAGCGGCATAATTTAAGATAATATTTTTCCTAAATATAATATTTACCAAAATGTTACAGATAAAACACTAATCTTGAAATCTTAATTCTCACAAAATAAAATATTTATTATGAATGAAATCATTTACTGTTTTAAGCAAAATGTCTAATGTGAAACTATGCGTAATACAGTAAAAATGTAAATAATACTTAAAATTCTTATCCAAAAAAATAAAAATTTAAATATAAATATTTGATGAGAAATTTAAACAAAAAAAAATATAAAAATACAGAAGTGCTAAATTGAGGTCATATTTAAAAAGAGCTTAACTTATAAGATGAGGTGATATAAAAAGTTATAATTTATAACAACAAAATTAAGTAGTTTAATAAAAATAGTAGTAGTAGTTAAATAGAAAAAGAAGGGTGACATATGTTTCTTAAATATGGAAATATATGAAAAAAGCGTGGAAAATTTATAATTATTGAAAAATGGAAATTTATTATCAATTATTAAATTTAGATACACTATATATTCTGACTTCAATATTTACCAGTGCTTACCAGAGAACTGCAAAATAAACTTTTTTCTTGATTTAATCAAAATTCTTGTTCACATTTAATAATTCAACAAAATTCACTCTAGAATAAAATCAGCATCATGTAACTGAACGCGTAATTGGGATCAGTGTGAATCATCTGTCGATTATGTTTTATGCAAATGTAATCACTCAACAAAAAGTCAGCGTTGAATAAATCAGAAAAAACAACAAACAACGCGTATGAGTGTATTCATAATCAAAACAAAATAGAAACACATTTCATAAAGTTACATAAGGGTGGGACTTAAATCCGCTTTTTTAGAATTTTTATTAGTAATACAATACTAAAAATATTCTTCTTTGTGAAATAAAAATATTTTTTTGGAAAAAAAATTTAGGTCGATATCTCAGGCCTGCCTAATTCCGAAAAATTTAAATATTGTCTAAATTTGTTTTCATCTATTTTAATTGGAAAATTAGGCAATATTCAACTTTAACTGTATTGGGAGAGCCTGAGATATCGACCTAAATTAAAAAAAAAAAAAAATCACAAAAAACAATATTTTTGGTATTACTAATAAAAATTCTAAAAAAACGGATTTTAGATCCACCCTAATTTATGAAATGTGTTTTTACAAAACCACCCCCTTTTTATAGATAAAAAACTATTTTGTTTTAATTATGAATACACACATACGCGTTATTTATTGCTTTTTCTGATTTATTCTACATCAAAATAATTATTGTTGACAAAAACTAACAGAATAAAATCAATGGTATAAAAATGACCGATGATTATAAATCCGTGACAACAATTTGCACTTCGTTTGATTGATTTAAAATCATCAACATATATGTGTGTTGGAGTATATTCAACTTTTGAACCCAAACACATATTTATTCTTGTGTTGATTGCGTATGAACGTTTTGCAATCAGCATTTGCAGTTCTCTGGTGCTTACCAAAAAGTTTATCTTCTTTTAAAATATATTTTAAAATACCAATAACTGCCACCCTTGTATATATTCAAGTATATTTTATAAAAATTAAACATGCAATTCTCTTGATTTCTATAGTTAAAACCGAGTCATTAAATATACATTTTGATATTTCAGTTGCGAATGAGTGACATTTACTATAGTGTCATCGCATAAAGAAGGGTTGAAAATTGTATCGCATTTCGTTGATAATAATGCAAACTGTTGAGTGCATAATAATTTACATAATAAGGTAGTTATTTCATTACATGTAAAATATTGTGTTATAGTCAGTATATGAGGACTATTAAATGCAAAGTAGTATTAATATAAAAAGTATACCTTTTGTAGGGAATTTAAATTGATTGTTTTAATTTCTTAAAAGGGTTACCACATGTGTGGACAGTAATTTAATAATAAAAGCAAATATATCGATTTTAGGAAAATTACTTCCGGCTTTAAGAAATTTATGTAATTTAAAAGTTGGTTAGTAAAATTGTAAATCTGAAACAAATTTTGTTGCTATCCCAACTAAAAATATGAACTAATTGTAAAATTCTAACATGAAGTTAAGCATGTTAAACGGCTCTTCCACCAAATCAATGGTTTTTGGAATCCTTATCTCAAGTGATAGTATCATCGTCAGTTAAACGTGGTCAACTTATTACCATCGATTTATTCAGTTGGCGCATAACCCCTACAAAAAATTCGAACAATAATAAACCAAAATAATTTTTAAAATTGTAACCACGTAACATAATACATTTTGACTGACCCAAAAATTAATATATAATCCGAAAATAAGTTTTAATCTGCTCTATCACTTTAAGTCGAGGTTTCAGCATTTAATTTTTTCATATCATTCTTTCTCATTTTTTCAATTCATACTCATCCATCAGGCATGATGCAATGCTCATTCTCGCCACTTGGTGAGCACAAGCATTGTTTCTCGTAATCAAGCCTCTGAGTCTACTCAAAATTAGTAGGTATCTTGAAGCATTATTTACTGGAATATAAGAACATAGTAGGTTTCTCCTTTCCAATGAAAATAAATTTCATATATGAGTCGATCCAATCGTATATCCATGACGGCAGACCCTGTTTACCAGATCGATCCACTTTACTATATTTGTACTGATTTTAAGTAAAAAAATTATTATTTAGTAAACTTTTATATTAACAGAATTTTACAAATAACAGAATTTTTACAGAATATTTAAAAATTTTTGTTGCTAACATCAGAAATCATTTTAGGAATTTTTGATAACCGATTTGCTAAAATTAGCAAAAAAAAAAATACTAATTTTAAAAAGTGGATATTGAAAGAAATTTTATTTCCAATAATTAAAACTTATACTTACAAACCTAAATTTCCTAAAATGCTACATAGGTTGAAAAAAGGACTAGGAAGTGAAATACTTTTCACAACCGACTCATGTCTAAAAATATAACAACCACTTTAAATAGTGTTAAAACATCGAATAGTCTGATCCAACACACCTAAATATTTTCGGGTCAAGCGATCGTAAATTTAGATACGTCAAGGGCAGCCTGACTGTTACTGCAGATACTGTTACTCCAACCTCTCTATCCTTTTTCGATAATTCCATTTGCTATATCCAAAAAAGACAATATCTCAATCCGAAAAACTACCACACATGTCAAAGAGTATATGTTCCCATCGTTCAAATACCAACCGCTTTAGGCACTACATCTTAAAATGTAAAAATATGACAATACTCCTCCAGTGCTTCGATTGGATTGCCTCAGTCCTCGCCACTTGGAATAATCCCTCTCAACTTTCTATCAAATTCAATACAGGGTGTCATGTCATATACTGACGTAAGATAAGTCGCACAGAGTTCCCAAAGCGTCTCATTGATAAGACCTTAATATGTGTTGGAATACAAGTTTCATTCTACAGGATACTTCATAGGGATCGCCCTCTATATGGATTTACAAGTAGATTATGATCAACATACTATTTAGAGCATTCAATCATTTCAGCTTAAATTCAAGAGCATTCAGTATTTTAATCGATATATACACTAAAGAAAAAGCTTAATCTCAACCCATGTATACATAATCAAAATTAAATCAGAACCAACAAAAATACTTTTTCGCCCCTAGACCCTTAATAATAGACCCGTTAGCATAACTTCTTTTCTTCTGAAGACATTGAAAAAAATCTTGGACACCCATGTTAAGGCATAGAGCCGACTTTTTTGTGCCAACCAGCACGCTTATACGAGGGGCAAGTCTGTTGGGACGGCGCTTCATTCGGTTGCCTCACAGAATGAAAAAACTCTTTATTTTAGGGAATTTGCCTTGAGAGTCTTCCTTGACATTGCTGGTACATTCAATAACACATTCAATAGCGCAAAGAGGAACTACCCAGGGAGGAGTTCTATATCCACTATTGTGGACGCTTGTTGTTAACGAGCTTCTCGAGCGGCTCAAGGGCGAAACGGCTGGGATAATTCCTTTCCACCAAGTTCATACATTGCGTTTATGGAGTAAACTTTTGATGGATTGCATTAAAGAGAAAAGCCTACTGCAGGCGCCTGGAAAGCGCGCATAGACTTGCTAAACTATGTATCACCGTCCCGCTACGTATAATGTCTACTGCAGCACTAGATGTTACGCTTGTGGCTACGGGGCAGTTTGTATAGACGTCTTATGGTCACGAAAAAGTCATTGGTCGTTTTAAAGTTGTACTTCAATGAGGGACTACGCCTCACTATATGGGAGAATCTTTAATTTTTTCATGGATGGTTCTAAGATGGGCGAGGGAGTAGGTGCTGCGGTCTTTTGCCAAGAGCAGGGTTTCGAGGAGTCATATAAACTTCCAGATTACTGCAGTGCATCATTTTTTAGGCCAAAATGGCTGCTGGCCTTGCTTTTGTCCCTGAGATAATTGGTTGTTACGCTAATTTCTATATTTAAAGTCGAAGCACTCCAGTAGGCTATTTGGTAGCGTGCTGGCTTATCAGTGCGGAGGTCGTAGGTTCGACTCCCACAAGAAGCTCTGATCTGTTTTCGCTATAAGAAAAAGATAGCCTTCGTTGCTAGTGTGCGGTTGCGGTACTAGGATATAATTTGTAGTTATATGATTAATATAAATTGAAAAAATATATGTAAATAAAATATATTGAGTCAAGCGACTATTAGGGCGTCCTCCGCCGATTTGACATATTCATCGATTTTCCAAGGGTGCACGGATTCTTTAGGACGACTTTGTACCAGCAGCAGAGTGCACATCTATTGGATATGTAAGCACCGGGTTATTGAGGGTAACGAGATTGTGTAAAAGCTTGTGAAGCTCACACATTCGTGTGCCACTCCAGTTTCTGTTATAGGCAGATTTGAGCCGATTTATGTAAGTCTTACGAAGCTAAGGCAACGGGTCTGGGGTTGTTGTTAAGAGAGCGGAAAAACTGGCGAGGTTTTGTGGGGTACCGGGGTAGCATGTTATGTGCCACTGTTCGGCTATTGCGCGCACCAGGGTAAGTTGCTTGGGAGATTATCTATTCTAGATCAGAATTTTCAGACTCCTTGCATTTGCTAAGAGAGTGTGGGGCACCGTGGATGCCATCACATCTGACTGATGTTTTATGCGGGTTATCGTTAATATCTGGTAACGCTAGGGGCCAAATTGGCCTATGCAAGGTCTTTGACCAACCAGTTCAACCTAACCTAAATTAGACCTTGACACGCCAAACTAGAAAAACAAAAAGGAGGTGAGTTAGAATGTATTTCTTGTTAGTAAAATTAACACAGAATACGATCCACCTAAATTGTTTTGTGTAATTTTAGTACAGGATTTAAAATTTAAAATTTTATAAAACAAATTTATCTGATCATCTAATTTCAAACATTTGTCCCTAAAGTTTTAAATATATTTTTTTTCAAATACTTTTTATATTATAAATTCTATTTATAAAATAAAAAACAAAAATCCACAAAACCCTTAACATCATAAATCAAATATTTCTCCCAAAATACAATTATTTATATTTACATGCTTTTAAATATCAATGACCGGAAAATAGTTTTCAAAATTAAGCATTTCAAAACACCAATATTTGACGTGTAAAATTTTTTGAGAAATATTCAATACCGTATGTATTAAAAACACACAAATTAGCTAAGTGTCTAGCAACAGGAAAACTGTGAGAAAAACTGAAAAACGACAAACAGACTATAATACAATGCACTTATTTTGGTATAAAAACTATGTGCTCATGTTTGTAACAACCAAATATATTTAACAGAAACCAATCTAATGGTATACCGATTGATTCAGAAAAAGCTTCTAAGTCGATTTATCAATGTCTACGTATATTTTCGCATGTAATTATCATAAATATGAAGAATTTTTTGATGAAATTTAAAATACTTATTCATATGGGTCGTAGGGGCAAAGTCTGTTGATTCTGTATTTTAATTGATTAATACGATTTTTCGCACGATACATCAAGCACTTATATGGATCATATAAATACATATGTACCTAACATCAAGAAAAACATGAATTTCTGACTAATTTTGCAATTGTGTCCATTAAAATGTTGGACAGAAACGCTAGTAGCTGACTTTCCACCAGACTGATATAGGGTATCCTATAGTCGGCATGCCCTACATTTCCTTTTTTACTTGCTTTTTTTAGTAAGAGTGTTTAGAAAAAAATCCATACATAATCATTACGTTTAACATCTGGTATTAAAATTCCTTTTATTTTACTTTATTAAACAAGGATGTAAATGACATTTTTTACAACACATTAAAAAATTCTTTATATTGCTGTAGTGGAGAAAATAAAAATATTAATTTCGAGTTTCTTTTTAATTTCAATGTTAAAAAAATTGACATAATATTTTATAACATTTGTCACTTTTGAAAAATATATGAATGTAATAAGAATTCCTTTAAACAGGCTAATGGGAATGTATTAATTAAGAATAATAAACATGTATGTATGGATGTCATAAAAAAATATAAATTGAAAGGATTTTTATTAATATTGAATTTTCATTTATACAGTCGGAGCCCCGTATAACGAACAATCAGTATAAAGAAGACGCGATATACCGCACGACCAAATTGTTTGCATTAACTTCCTTATATAACGCATGTTTCTGAAAATTTATATTCGATATACTAACAAACTATTTGTAAAACATGAAGAAATACTTTAAATAAACAAAAAACCCTAAATAAGATTATAATTCGAGATTTTTATGCTCCTGAAGTTTCTAGCTCAGGCATGTAACCACTAATGCATTTCGTTTTTATATTTTTAGTAATCTCAGATAATTTAGAAACGATAAATGTGATGTGATATAACGAATATTTCGATATATCAAATGGGCCTGACAATATATCATTCGATCATCATCATATATTTCGATCATGCCAACCCTAGGTTAGGTTTAAAAGGAGGGATTGGAAGTGGAGATATTATTTAAAACTGACGTATGTTCAAAAATTGGAAAAAATTAAGCCCAAAAGAAAGCTAATTGTGCGCTTTCATGTAGGTTCGAATTACTTGTTTTACTGAGGTTTGGACTACTCAAACACTCGCCATTTGTTAAGACTGACTTCAGTCAAGACAAAAATTTCTTAAAAAAAACTTAAGTATGTCTTATACCAGGCAGGTTTTGTGCCGACCATAGTAGTAAAAATAATACAGATACACACAGAAAACAGATTTGTAATTGCAACCGTTTGTTTGTAGTTCCATCTACCATCACTTTAATACATTTTTAATACTGTGATAATTTCCGAATTTTATTTACAAATTGCGAATTTTAATTGTAATAGTTGATTGCTTTTCTATTCTACTAATAGAAATGCGTTCCACAAATTTATATTAAAAATAATTTTTATTGCCGTGAACTGGGCTAGAACCGGCCATTGCTTTTTCTCTAACATAGGCTAAACTGTATTAAATTTTTTGTAGCCAAATTTCAAACATAAATATTTTTTAGATTTGAAATTTGAATATTTTTGTTTAAAATAACATAGCATGTAGAACAGAAAAACTATTTAAAAAGAAAGAAATTTAAAAATGTCTAAATGTTTGAAGGTCAGAACACTAAGACTAGCAGTATATGTCTCTACCCACTGCACCACAGGTACTTACATTAAATTGTTGTTTAATTTTAAATATAAATTTGTATATAAACAAAAAGCAAAAATATAATACATTTCAAAATTTTGTTTAAATAATAATTTTGGTAGCTTATCTTAATATATTATTTTAATTACCAAAATTGTGGAACTTAGTGCTTCCTTGCACTATTGTTGATAAACAATTTGACATTTATACTAAAATTTATTGAAAAAACTAATACTTTATACATAGTAATAGTTTTTATTGAAACCGAACTAAAATTAGATTTTTGCTGCAACTATTCTGTTCAAATGACAAAATTTTTTGATAAATTGTTGGTTGTGGGTATTAAAGGTAATGTAGAAGATATTTTTTTGTTCAATATTGATTAGAAAAACCAATATTTTGGATGATGTAAAATTGTTTTGATTAATTTGATATATTTTGTGTTTATAATTAAATTTAAATATTCAAATAATGAACTTTAAGTACATACAATTAAAAACTTTAAATGACGATGCAATATTGGTAATTGCGGTAGAATTCCAACCAATTTATTTGCTGTGTTTATCATTTGTGAGAATCATTTTATTATTGAAATTCGATAACACGAGGGTGGGTTAATAATTCCGTGATTTTTTGAATGAAACAGGCTTTTGGATAAAAAATCATTTTATTATCTTAGCATTTCAGCATTCAACGGTCTTTGATTTCCTTCAATGTGCCTTGCAGGTACACCACAGAAAGGTTCGGGACCAAAGAAGTGGCGATGGGCTCCGTATAAGGCAACCTGTCAGCTAGTTGGTGGCCCACAAACCCCTTGTGCCCAGAACCCAGCTTAGGATTAGTCTGTTGCATTCGCCGACTTTATTGAGGAACTCAATCCAATACAGGACTAGTCTTAATGACACGTCGCAGAACAATAATAACCTGAGCGCAGCTTAACTGTCCAAAATAACATTAATAAGTGCCCCCTTGTGTCCTACTAAAACACTCCGATGCACATACTTCGATAACGCAAGGGCACGTTGAAAATTGGGTCCACACACGCCCGCCCTCGTATCTGCATGGATCTTTTCAAACCGTCCTGAACCACACCAGTTCAGATTCCCAAGATGTGTTGGTCCATATATTCCCCTCAAAAAGTTAAATATATCAAGAATTTGTTGTTTTTTTTTTTTTTTTTGTGAGAAAAAATTTTGTTCAGTCTTATTTTTATTTAAAATAGACAGATCGGAAAAAGAAATTTTTGAATTTGTAAAAAATATTTTATGATGAAAATTACCCCCGTTTTTCCTTCAGCAGGTAAAAATATTTAAGAAATTGAACAGGCAGTGTTGCCAGATTAAAAAAAACTGTCTAGAATTAGAAAAATCTTTTCAACATTCTCAAAAATTGTGAATAATTGTTATATTATTGTCTTAAAAACAAATTTCATAAAAAAAGTCCAACGGGATCGAAGAGTGGTATTAAATGGGGTAAGTCTGTTTATATCAAAAATTGGAAATTACAAATAATTGCAGCGCTGAGGGAAACAAATAAACTGCCACAGAATCGGCCACTTTAAAAAACACAGATCTGTCATTATTGTATGCATATATCAACTATTTCACTTAGAAGAGTTCGGAGACATATTCCAGGACATGATAATGAATTGTGCTTTAAGGAGTGTTTAGTGGTGTTTAGTGGAGTGTTTAGTTCCTGTAGTTTAATTTTATTTCATCTTTTGATTTTTGAAAAATAATTTGCTTTTTCACCTCTTTAAAAATCTTTTCTGATATTTTTTACTTTTCAAAATTTCAAGCTTCTAACTTTTTCCCACACCCAAAATCTAGTTTAGGTATAACCCCCTAACAAAATTATATTTCACACAAAATTAATTTTTATTTCACTTTAAATACAAACTTGTCAATACAATAAATATCAATTACCGCAATATCGATATATTAATAATTATCCCTGTAAATATTATTTTGGTCAATTTCATATTAAAGAAAAAAATATTTACACACTATTTATTACAAACCAACAACCCTTTAATGTCAGGAAACCTTTTTTATACAGCGGAAGTCGTAATGTTATTTTATCCTTTTAATGGTGTAATATTTTATTTACTACTTTATGTTATACCATTTTATTAATATCGTATTACTTGAGTATTATAAAAATAAATATTTTCTTTAGAAGGTAGAAAAAATCAATCACGGTAATCACTGAAACAGATAATTGTCAATTGAAATTTGGTGGAATTATATAAGAGGTAAATTTTTTGATTTCATTAAAAAAAATTATTTAAAAATTAAATAATAACCGATCATAAGACTTATTTAATTTAATAGAATTTTTTAAATCTTAAAATATGTTAAATTTATATTCTATTCCATAACTCTAATAATTACATGTCATAAAAACAATGACCACAAAAACCAATTATCGTATTAGTAAATAAAGTAAAAGTCAGTTAAAATCCAAACATCTGGTCAGTATGTGACATAAAAAAGGACACCCTAACCAGCAACGGGGGCGATTCCCCACAAACAATAACAAGACAATACAAAAGAAGAAACACGGTCTGCTTAAAGACAATTAAAAACAACAAGAAACAAATGGCACATGTTAAAAAGGACTATTATCTCTAAGAAGGTGAATGTAATGAAGGTGTTACATGAGCACAAGATAAAATACCAAAACCTTTTTTCTTCTTCTTATACCTTCAAACTTCCTTTATAAAATACCAATACGTTCTAGTTTTTTTTTTTTTTTTTTTTTTAAATATTCATTAAATGAATGAATTGTTTTTACTACTGTTAAACTACTTAGATGCTTTGTCGGCAGAATAATACCAAACTACTAGAAATCCTGTAAATAAAAAAAAATCCTTATACGAGTACATTTAATATTAACAAAAGATATTATTTTTACTTCAGATGTGTATTGGAACTTTGTGCTGTAACCGAAACAGAATGAGAAGGTGTCTTATATGGTTATTACAAGTTGTTGTTAGGTTTTGTTTGATGGCGATATTGTAAAACAGCAGGAGGAATCATTCATACGCCTACTAATAGGATATTATCTTTGCTACCTTATACAAATGTCCTTTTTATATCCTTTTAGTGTGATTTGTGGGCTGTTGAAAGGACATTTGTTAAGGAAAAGTCATAGTTTATACTCTTCTTCTGTGTGGAATATTATTAAGGTAAATGTTTTATATCTGTTGAGGGGACTATATTTGTAGTTAATGTGGATATTTTATAAAATAATTGACCATAGTTATTGTTATTTTAGTTTTCTTTGTGCAAACTATATTGTAGTTGTATTACTTTTTTTCTTTTGTGGTAAATTTTTGATAGTTTTTGTATTGAGTTTTTCTAACATCTGAACTTCCGAAAATAATTTTATGGTCATTTTACAGACATTATTATCTAGGTTTATTGTTTAAAATGTTTAATAGGACATTTGCTAAATGTTATGAAATTAGAGCAATATATAACTATTAAAATGATGTCTTAATTTTAATATAAAGTATTTACTTGAAATATAAATCTTATTATACTGCGTTTAAATATACGTCTAAATCCCCAAGATTTCGACTAAAAGCGCAGCAATAATATGTGTAATAAGAAGTGGGTCTGAGTCAAATATTTTTCATCAGAATGTACCAGGCTCTGAATTATTTGCTATCTGTTAGGTCAGATATTCTATTTTCCCAATGCATACGTCACATAAATATCTGCTCTACAATATCCTAAATAAATCCAATATGGCAAACATAGATTTTTTGGGTCAAAGTCAAAGTTTTGGTTTTCTAGCCGGATCAGGTACTCAAGAAATCATTTAGATATTCATTTCTACTTTCTGAATTTGATTCATGCAAAAATTTTATACAAAAACAAGTAAGAGCGGCTAAATTCGGCTATGCCGAATCTTATATTCCCTTCACCATGGTTGGAAAAAAAATGAAGTTTATATATGTACATATATGGAATGGACAGATTTATATACGCATTTATATTTGCATTTGCAATTTTATTTGGCTTTTTTATTAAAAATATTTTTAATTTCTTTAGCTTAATTTTAAAAATTTGAAGGAAAATAGTTTATAATTTTTTTTTTATAAATTATTATAAGTTATGACCTAAAATAGTTGCACTCAAAGGGAAATTATGTATAAAATTTTCTTAATATGTGAGAAATAAAATGGTTTAAAAATCTTTTTATAAATTCTTTTAAATCGGAGCAAAAAATAGAAATAAAACCGTTTGTATTTTGTTTGTATCAGAGGGTTTTTATAAAAATTTTGATGTTTTTAGCCTATTTATGGATTATTTAATTATTAATATAAAATTTTATTTAAATTAATTATTAAAAAAAAACAAAAAATAAACTAAAAAAAATCTTAAGAAAATAAAAAAAAAATGTACAAAAAAAAGTGAATTGACCGGGATTCGAACCCGCGACCCTTCCACCTGTGGTGAAGGGTTTGTATTTTGTTTGTATCAGAGGGTTTTTATAAAAATGTTGATGTTTTTAGCCTATTTATGGATTATTTAATTATTAATATAAAATTTTATATAAATTAATTATTAAATGTTAAAAAAAAACAAAAATAAACAAAAAAAAAAGTCTTAAGAAAATAATGAAAAAAATGTACAAAAAAAGTGAATTGACCGGGATTCGAACCCGCGGCCTTAGAGAAAAAAAGTATTTGTGACATAGCGTTTAGACAACTGAGCTATTGAAGCTCACACAAAATCATCGTCAATAGAGGTACATATATAAAAGTCTTCGTTTATTAGAGATTTGTTTAGTTTTTATTTAAATGGCAAATCTTTGTATGTGTGTTGTTTGTGTATAAAAGGTGGAGATGAAAGAAAAGAATTTTAACACATGGATGTGTTTGTTAAGCGTTAAATTCTACATACATATTAAACAAAGGGATTTTACCGAAAAATTCAGAGGTAGTCCTGGTTTTTTGCTAATATCTCAGCCATTTATTAACTGATCTGTCTGATTTTTAATAGCAAACAGAAATGGATCACATGTAACAGAAATAAAAAACAATCAAGTCCTCATCATGTCTGGGTTCTTCGGAAAACCCATTTCAACACAGACGGACAGACGGATATCGTTAAATCAACTTCGCTCTTCATAAGTACCCAGAATATATATATTTTATAGGGTCTAAGATCAAAATTGTAGAAATTACAAACGGAATGACAAACTTATATATACCCTTTCACCTGTGGTGAAGGGTATGAAAACAGATTTATCACAAAAGAGCAATAAAATTTTAGTAATTTTTCGAATTTTTAAGACTTTAAAACCGTGTTGATAGTTTGAATTGCGAATGTAACGCCCTCTCATAAATTATGCCTCTAAATTCAAAGAAAATCGGACTACTTTTAAACTTGTGTAAATGGATTTTTTCGTAAATTCCATCCATATATTTTTCAATATTTTCTGCGATGTGAATTATTCCGCTCATAGGATCGGGTCCTTTCCCGGAATTTAATGCTCTTACCGGAGGATAACATTAATTTGATATTTCATTTATTTTGCTATCGGTGTTTTAGGACAACTGAATTTCAGGTTTTTCAGTTTTTTCGGCAACGGTAGTCGTATTTTATATCTATATCATTTGTTACCTTTTGTTGTTTTAAATATTTTATCAAATTAAAAACACAACAACACAAAAGTTTTAAATATTTTTATGACAAATATTTTTGTTTACATTTAAAAGAGAAAAGCCAATAATTTCTATGACTTGCCAGCATTTTTATACAATCTTAAATTTAAATAGCTATATCTATATCTTTTAAGAAAAACTATATCTACTTAAATTTATATGGAATATCGTATTTATATAAAATTCGAAAAAACAAACCTATTGAATAATTTAAAATACCAAAATTTCGAATATCAAATAATTTTATACAAAAATCATTCAAAATTTTGTTTTTTAAACATTTTTTAAAGGGATATAACACAAAAGCATTTTAATATCCTCCTAGTATTCTCTAATATTTTTTCAAAAGGGATATAACACAAAAGTATTTCTATTATCCTCTAAGGATTTTATCAAAAGCCATAATTTGAAGTTTTTTTTTTTTTAAATACCGTTTAATAAATAAAACCAATAAAAAAGGCTTAAATTCGTCTGCTTCAAATCTTTGAATTCCCTCCACTAATATCCTAAAAAATGTTCACTACAAATAATGTAAAAAACTTTTGATGTACAATTATGGAAGCTAAAAAAAAATTTTTTGGATGTGAAAACACATTTTTTGGCGAAAAAAAATTTTTTGAGGTAAAATAAATTTTTGAGGTGAATAAAAATATTTTGTGGTGAAAAAACAAAAAATACAAAAACAAAAACAAAAACAGAAACAATTTCAAATAAAGTTAAAATTTTAACATTTATTTTTACTGATTAATCATTTGTTTCTTACGGATGTGTCAGTTGTTTAAACAATATCGTATTTAAAAACAATGTGAAAAAAAACTTGGTTTAAATGAAAACTATGTAAACCAGTTTTTAAATGAAATATCATTTCTTGTGTATGGCATTTTCTGTTATTTTAACTTACAACATATTTTAAAGGTATAGAAATATTTGAAGTTAACGTTGAACTCATGTTGTATTTAAATAAGTTATCCGACATAAATGAGTTACAGATGTAAACCTACATCTGACTAATTGCGGCTTAACTTTATATAATGTAAAATTTTAATATATAAAAGAGAGGATTGAAAAAACACGACAAAACACTATTTTACACAGTGGAAACAGATAAATCGTAGCAATCGAATTTCTTGCCAACAAAATACTTGTCGCCACTAAATGTATTCCTATGACAATTGAGATATATGGTTTCAACCGAAATTCTGTTGCATTAATCGAATTTTGGTCGCCACAAACAAATATATCGGTGGTTTCAAACAAATCATTCGGTTGACAGGAAATTCTATTGAATCGATGAACAATGAATCTGTTGTCGCTGTGTAATTAATACATTTTTTATACATATAAATTTTTAGTGTTTCTAAACTTTTTTTGTATCCTTTTTTAAATCAAATTATTAGAATACAACAAAAAATGTAAATAATCCTGCATGAATTAATTTTCGATTAATCAATTTATTTTAAAATATTATTTGATTAATCGGTTAAGAAAAAAAAACAGAACAATAATTTGAATGTTTAATCGGTTAAAATGGAAAGTCGATTAGTTAAATTTCTTACTTATAATTCTTCAACAAGTAACTACTTGGGCGCACAACAAGCCGACTTTCGAGCTTAAGTGCATGTCCTATTTTTTAAGAGGTAAATCAGTTGTAAAAACTATCTTCACTTTCAATTCCTCTTTTTAACCTTAATTATTACATTTTTGGATAATCCATACATATAAACAAACTAATTTACAAAATAGGAAATGAGAATTATAAGTTAATAAAAATAAAAAAATAAACATTTGTTCAAACAAAAACATATTTCAAATATAACAAAACTGCAGTCTTAAAAAAAACAACTTTAAAATCATTAAAATTTTTTTCCTAAGTAAAACAACTGTAATTGCATTTAAAAAAAACTATAGTCACTTTACTACACAAATAAGAGACATGTGGTAATTGCAGAACTCTTCAGAGTGTACAACTGTGTTTCTGTAAAGATTAATATCATATAAAGTGTGTTAAGTCTTAATTCATGCATATACAGTATGCCCCAATTTAAGTTTATGACCATAAATATTTTAATTATGAATCCAAATAACTTATTTATGTTTCGAAAAATAACATTTTAGCAATAAAAATTAACTTTCTTAAGAAAAGATATTATCCTTTTTAATTTAGCTTTTTTAAGACTAATTAATGCAACACCGGTGTATTTTATGACCTAAATATATAAAATAAACCAAAAACAGAAAAATGTGGTCTTAATTATGCCACAAACAACAGTAATTTGAGAAAAACAAATTGTTTTATAATGTTACATTTAAATCATAATAAAAAACAAAATACGAATCCTTAAACGGGATAAGCAAAAACATTACAAGCAAGGATGCTGAAATTTAAACCTTTTCTATTTTTATAAAGAAAAACTAGAACAAACCTATAAAAGGGGTGCTTTAAATTATTTTTAAAATGAAACTGTAACAATTTTTTAATGTAGCATATGTGTGTGTATCACTTTCAAATTATGTTGACAATTATTTTACATTTTTGTGTTAGATGGAAGGATAAGCAAAAAAGGAGGCATATAGCGTAGAGTTATATCAAATTACCACAAAGAAATTATAAAGATTGCAATTTTATCCTTTCATATTATTAATTTTGTGGTTTACTTTTTTATGACAAATGTCAAAAAGTTTAGATTTTCTTTTTGCTAATAATGTTATGTCAATTAATGATTTCAAAAGGGGCGAATTTTTTCTTTTAAAATGTTTACATTTAAAAAAAAGAGTTCAAGTAAAGGATGCTGTAAGGGTTGGATTTGAAAAAAAAAATCGCGTGCCATTGATCGAAGATAAGACGTTTAAAAAACCCGAGTTCAATGTTTTTGAATGTTATTTCGATTTATTTTTTTTTTTTTAGCTGAAATAAAAAGTATCAAATTTCAGTTTTAAGTGCCTAACATTTTAGAACCAGTTTTAAAAATCTATATCACATAGTTTAGATGTCACAGTCACATGTTTTAATTTAATTTTTATATTTTTTTACATTTTAGGATATTTTGTTGTAAAATTTTATATTTATGTGTTAAAAACAAATGTTGATAATGATGTGGAGAAAATGTCAATAAAATATTATTATCACTTTGTTTCAGACATCCTTAGGCAATTGATATGATTAATTTATTACTTTTGGTTTCAAATAAAAACGTTTTAAAAAATTAAAATTTTAAAACTGATAACATACAATTTATATTTTCTTATCACCCTTGAAAACCAACACAAAAAATTTAATGTTAACAACAATATATTAAAAATTGTGTTTTTAAAAATCTTCAAAACCCCGACTTTAGTGTTATGTAAATTATCTCACAGATAATTTAACTCATGCTAAAGTAAGTGTTACCAGATCAATTTTTTATGTATACTCACAACATTATTTTGTTAAAAACAACTTAAAATATATATTTAATTAATCGAAAATGCAATCAAAAAGAGGACTACTGATTTTTCATTATATTCAACCCATTTTGTTGTTTATTTTCAATCATTGTTTAATAATCAACAAAAGTAGTAAAAACAATCGAAAGTCGTTTAAAATAACCATCAAATTTTTACTAACAAAAAGTTAGAAAAAACTACTTTTGTGGTTTGTTTTTCAAATTGAAAGTTTTTTTATTTGTGTGTAATTACAAAACAGAACACAACACATGCAGATGTATATGTATATGTTTTTATTGGCTTTGTGTGTATGTATATTTCAATAATTTCTTGTAATTTTTATTGAAATAATTTTGTATATATACAAACTATTTTGGTAAAAAACCAAAAAGGAATTATATGAATTTATATTTTTTGAAACAGAAAACATAAAACTTTACATTTAACTAAAAATATCAACTCCTACTGAATGTCTGTATATTTTTAAAGTTTGTTTTTTGAATGACTGTTTCAAATTGTTAAAAAATATATTTCTATGAATTTTAATTGATTCTTCATTTAAAAACAAACTTTACGTATTACTTCCCAATTAAACTACAGTCGGTAACGGAAAATATATTGTGAGTGTATATATAATCAATTGAAAACTACGGTTAACCTTTTAATGTTCGGTCTTCTGATTCTGTTGGCAATAATATATATACTTTATATATGTCATTGGAAACTGACCATTGCAAAAATATTAAAATTAAGATTTATCGACTTATTAAGCAAAATTGAAGTTACAGACACATGAAAAAATGCAATAATCAAATATTTTGGGTGTTTGCTTTAAATAACACTACACTCAAAATAGGTTGTAGTTTAATTTAACTAAAATTTAAATTAAAATAAATGAAAAATTACTTGAACAACGGTCTATTAACTTTTCATTCAAATCAAAAGATCATTTCATTTCGTTTAATATCCGTAATATCCGTAAATATTAAATGATTTTTCTCTTATCTTAACTGTTAACAAACTAAACACAAATCTGTAAAGAAATGATATTTCCTTTATTTATTTCTTTTAATTGACAATTAAAAAAATCGGTAAAAAATAAGTAATAATATTTTTACTCCTTTTTTTTAAAAGGTCAACAAAATTCGAAAAAATAATGATTCGTTTATTTAGTATATTTTTAAATATCATAAAAATTAGCTAAAAAGTATGTTAAACTAAACGACTTTTAATTTATTTTGATTACTTTAACTATCAGAAAATTAACTATTTAGAAATAAAAAAATAATTTTTGATAAAATCATTTTAAATGAAAATATTAACAGTAACAGAAAATCCATATTAATATGTAATTTATTTTTAAAATAAATGTCAATAAAATATTAATAAATTTGAAAACAAATGTACTTATAACTTTTTAAATAAACTACAGACAGTTACTGTACAAATATTTGGAGTCATTAAAATAAAATAACATAGCGAAAATGTATCAATAATATAATTTTAGAAGTTATGGTGATTTTTCTCTTTTTAAAAATTGCGAAGTTAAGCGAAATTGACAATTAATAATAATATTGTAAATTTTAACAAAATTCGTTCTACTTACTACAAGGTCTGAGTAAATTGACAGGACATCATTTCAAAAAAAAAAAATCTGTTGGCTAGTTTTTGAGTTATAAAGATATTCATAAAACGTGTCCTGGGGTCGAATTACGGCATTCGTGATCGTAATTTTTCGATCAAAATTAGTTTTTTATTTCTAAAAATCAAACATTAGAACGGAATTTTTTCCATCAGGGATGTTGTAGTTTGGCCCCAGATTGGAAATAAAAGTTAAAGTTGGTGTTATCATTATTAGTATTATTGTGGTAACTTTTTTAAAAAACAGTTTTCGAACAATTTCATTCGATCACGAATGCCGTAATTCGGCACCTGACGTTTTCCTGTGGAAATAACCCCAAATTGGAAAATTAAATGACCAAACAAAAATTGTAGAAACGAGTTTGGGTATTATTTATTTTATTTTAAATGTTATTGCATTTTTAGTTTGGGGATTGTTGCATTATAAAAAATCCCCCAAATGAAAAAAAACATCCAAATTTTTTTTTCTTAAAACCGGTTTTAGTAAGTTTATTTTACAACTATGAGCCGTTAGGATTAACTAAAATTACAATTTCTAGCATAACAATTGACTACCTAGATAATATCTAGCCACATCGCCCAGTTCATCGTGGAATCTTTTTCCCCAGCCATCTTAGTCTCAAACCTTGTCATCTAGGACAGTTGCACAAAATGTGCTCTATTTTCTCTAGGTACTCAATATCCTCGCAAAACCTACAAAATTGCTATGTACCTATTTCCCATTTACCAATGAAGGCTCGAATAGAGCAGTGGCCGGTTACCCCTACTAAAGACCTGAGATTACTCCTTTTATACTTTACAGTCCATCACTATGCTTGAATGTACTGAATGGCATTTCGAAGCCCTAACTGCCCGACTGTCTACATAAATTGTCACTACAGATCGCTCTATGACGTTTGCTCTTTTGAACTCTGTTGCCCTTCAGATCGCTAGGATCCCTGTCTGGAAGACACTGCACTCATCCGGGAACCTGTATGACATCCTTTTGTCACCATCCACTATGTAAACACCAGTCTCAGTGCCAGATTCCATCTAAGACCCTGTTCGTGAAAACTGTACACCCTTCAAACAGCGGTCGAGACCCTGTTCACTCCTAAGTCCAAAGTCGTTACACTATGGGTCCGAGATCCCAGTGGGGATCCTATCCTGACCAATTAGGCCTTTCCTGAGTATTCTTTTTCCATGATTGTTTACTATCGAGGAAGGTTCCGATATACTTGGCTCCATTCGATAAAATCAGCTTAAGACCGCCAATTGTTGGCAATTTAAAACTCTCCACCCTATATTTTCTTGTAAAAATTACTATCTATGTCTTCGTTGGATTTACGCCCAACCCATTTGTCTTGTCCCAGGTTGAAAGGTCACCCAGAGCCGCCAGCATGGCCTTACTGATCGTTGAAAGAAACTTTTCCTCAATCAGAATCACAACATCATCCCAATACACTCAGAAAAAAAGTTAGTAAAAAAATTTGTAAACGGGTTTCAATCCCACTTTACTATTTTTGTACTGATTTTTAGTAAAAAAATTATTATTTATCAAATCTTTTTGCTATTTACATTTTACAACTTACAGAATTTTTAAAAACAATTAAAATTTGACCTTAAAAGTAAAAAAAAATTACTAAAACACAAATTGCCAAATTAAAAGAAAAAGATAAATTCGTTTCTATTTTAAAAATTTTTAAGATTTTTAAGCTTTTGATTTTTTTTAATTATGTATAAAATATTTTTAGAAAAAATTAATAAAAAAAAAATGTTGATGCATGTTAAAAAAAATAAATCTGATATTTTGTACTAATACGGGCATTAATAATATTTAGTAAATTTTATTGCTGATTTTAGCAAACAGATTTTAAATTTCACTTTACAAGAAGTTTACTAAAATTTAGTAGTGGCAGCCAATTTTTTCTACAAATTTCATTGTACTACACATCAGCAGACATGTGTTGGTAAGATTAGCAAAAAATACCGGTGGGTTTGAGCAAAATTTTTTGTAATAACAGCAAAATTTTCAGATGTCATTACAGACTTTTTTGGTGAGTGTAATATTTAGAAATATTTTTTTTTATAGTTTAAACAAGATTTGTTATACCCTTCACCACAGGTGTAAGGGTATATATAAGTTTGTCATTCCGTTTGTAATTTCTACAAAATTGATCTTAGACCCTATAAAATATATATATTCTGGGTCCTTATAAAGAGCGAAGTTGATTTAACGATGTCCGTCTGTGTGTTCAAATGGGTTTTCCGAAGAACCCAGACATGATGAGGACTTGATTGTTTTTTATTTCTGTTACATGTGATCCATTTCTGTTTTCTATTAAAAATCAGACAGATCGGTTAATAAATGGCTGAGATATTAGCAAAAAACCAGGACTACCTCTAATTTTTCCGGTAAAATCCCTTTGTTTAATATGTATGTAGAACTTTACGCTTAACAAACACATCCATGTGTTAAAATTCTTTTCTTTCATCTCCACCTTTTATACACAAACAACACACATACAAAGATTTGTCATTTAAATAAAAACTAAACAAAACTCTAAAGAACGAAGACTTTTATATACCTTATGTACCTCTATTGACGATGATTTTGTGTGAGCTTCAATAGCTCAGTTGTCTAGACGCTATGTCACAAATACTTTTTTTCTCTAAGGCCGCGGGTTCGAGGTTCGAATCCCGGTCAATTCACTTTTTTTTTGTACAATTTTTTTTATTATTTTCTTAAGACTTTTTTTTTGTTTATTTTTGGTTTTTTTTAACATTTAATAATTAATTTAAATAAAATTTTATATTAATAATTAAATAATCAGGCTAAAAACATCAACATTTTTATAATATGATACAAACAAAATACAAACGCTTTTATTTCTATGTTTTGCTCCGATTTAAAAGAATTTATAAAAAGATTTTTAAACCATTTTATTTCTCACATATTAAGAAAATTTTATACATAATTTCCCTTTGAGTGCAACTATTTTAGGTCATAACTTATAATAATTTATAAAAAAAAAAATTATAAACTATTTTCCTTCAAATTTTTAAAATTAAGCTAAAGAAATTACAAATATTTTTAATAAAAAAGCGAAATAAAATCCCAAATGCAAATTTGCCAGCTAAATCAAACATTTTTGTAGAAATAAAACACATGCAGTTCTAGTGATAAACGATTTTTAATATTTAACGATTAAGTTTTACCGATTTGTTGAAATTCTTTTCTTTCACCTCTTCACCTTTTATACACAAACAACAAACACTATTCTAGAGCTGTAATATGACCTATGGATACGTCTTATATAGCAAAATATCGAAAATCTTTAGTATAACATATTTGCTGAAAAACTCGGAAATATCGGTTCAGATACAAAAAAGTTATGCCCAAAACATAAATTTTTTTTAAATACCTATTTTCTGGAACCATAAATCTTCCCGAGTCCAAGTTTTATCACCAAACTAAATGGTTAATTTCCTCTTAAAGGCGTCCGTATATAAATCTGTCTATTCCATATATGTCCATATATAGACTTCAGTTTTTTCCCAACCATGGTGAAGGGTATATAAGATTCGGCATAGCCGAATTTAGCCGCTCTTACTTGTTTTAAGTTACAATCGACTAAGTGTTAGCATAACTTTGTTAAAATTATTAATTCTTTTTTGCTCACTGATTTCTACCAACTCGATTTGCTGACATTAGCAGGCTTTCTGCAAGCAACCTCTTGACTAAAATTTTGCTGACTTTACTAACTTTACATTACTACTAATATTTTGCAAAATGATGCAATTGATGCAAATTTTAACAGGGTAAATTTTCGTTTTTAGTTTAGTAAAATTTATCTCAAATATAACAAAAATTTGGAATATTTAAAAGTTCAATTTTTTTCTATTCATATATAAGTTTATTAAAATTTTTTTTATTATTATAATCTTTTAAACAATAAGAGATGTCATGAAAACTAAAATTTGTTCAACCCTTTATATTACACCTCTGACATTTTCAGATGACACAGTGGTCAAACAGCATCCAAATTAAAAATCTGATGTTAAAATGGTCAACTCTTTTGTTGTATAAAAAAAAAAAACGGTTTGACAAGACAATTGCATATGAACTTCGACTTAAATGAGAAAAAATTTTGTTTAAAAAATACAAGGGGTTAATCAGTAAAAAAATAACGACTTTTTGTGAGTAAACAGCATCCAAGTACCAATGATAAAACTACCCTTGAGGTTAAAGTTTGTACAAACAATTAACGCATTTTAATTGTTACAATGATTGAGGTTTTGATTGATATTTTACTTAAAGCAAAGTAATGCAGCAAAGAAAAAATGTCAATCATTTTTGAGGAAATAAATTTTAGCAAAAATCTTTTTATGAAGTTTTTTTTGAAAGATTAAATAATTAAGATCTTATAAAATTAATCAAAAGAATAATCAAACGGTTCAGTGAATTTGGCGAATAAAGGGGGGTCCTAAAATGATTTTCTTTAAGTAATATATCAGTTTTTTTCCTATTTTTTTAATTAAAAATTCGATAATCAAAGACATCAAAATACTAAGGGATTTTTTAATAACTTTCTAAAATAATACAAAATTAATTCACTTATGATAGTTTAAAAACCGGATTCCTTTTTATCATTAGAAATAAGAATTGTAATTATTTTTTGTTATTTTCTTGTTAAATCTACCCAAAATTTTTACAATTTTTGCCCTAAATTTAATGAAAAAATAAACCTTTTTAAATTTTTACAAAATTTTGTTAAATTAAATCGGCTTTTATCAAAAAAAAAAAAAAAACAAAGAAAATTTTATAGTTTTAAAAACACATCTGCATATATTCTCATGCTATACAATTCGATAATGTATGCAAATGCAAAAAAAAGAAGGAACTCAACATCATTTCAAACATCTTAAGGTCATCTAAGGTCACTACTGGTCATTTTCAAACAAGACTCATAACTACATACTACTACAAAACGAAAGACAAGATAGACAGCAAACAAATCTTGTCTTCTTTTTTGGGTGCCTTTCTTTAATTTTTGAAAACTCTACTGCAAAAAAGGGGTGCTTTTTTCTATAGATTTTCAAACTAAATTCTTATTCAATACAATGACCAGGTGTGTGATTTTTCTATTTATGCTCAAAAAAAAAAACGAAAAATCTTGTATAAACATGATAAGAATATTTTAGTTTTTTCTCTACTTTTTCATTAGAAAATCATAAAATTTCCAAACAAAAATCGCAAAATCACTTAATCGTCATTGTCATATGAAAATATATCCAAGAAACATAAAAATTATCTTTAAATTGTTCAAGTATTAAGTGTTTATAAAATGCATGACAGCTATAAAAACATCGAAAATTTAAAGTTAGATCTGAATTTAAAAATAATACACTTTTTATAGTGTCTTCTTTATGATGATTTTCATACATAATGCTTGATTTTCTATTTAATAACAATGTTATGTTGCAGATGTTACATATTTGACTTATCAAAAATTATCACAATTAGCGCTTTATTGTCATATTTTGTTGGGCATATAATTTAATTAACACTTGAAACTTGTACGAATTTATCTTGTACCATTTTTATGAAGTGTATCAAATTATGATTTTCTTAAATACAATTAAACATGATGAAACATCAGTTTTTTTATTAAAGTGTGAATTTTGTTGGCTCCCTAATAATATGTATGATCTGCAAGAGTAATTTCTTGATTTGAAATATTTCTAAATTACAAGAAATTTCAACAGGATCCAATAAAAGTTAACCTTCTTGGAAAATTTTTCGGAATAAAATGTGTAAATAGATGTGTTACACTATCTTAAATTGTTCAATCGAATTCAATTTTTAAAGAGGTTATAATGGGTTTGTGAAAATATCAAAAACACTGGACTTATAGGCGATATCCCATGTAAATTTTGTGATCAAACTTTAGGTTACAAATTTAAGGATTTTAAGCTGAAATTTGATAAGAAAACTTTTATTCATTTAGAAACAAACTCTATTAAAATTGGTTGGAATCCGAATATATTTATATCTACCTCCTATAGAAAGGTGCTGTCTGTATTGGGCCTAAATGATATTGTTACACTTAAACCCGTAGATATCTAATGGTTATTTCCGTTGTGAATGTCATATTGAACCATAAATCATGACTCCAAATTTAAAGAAAATCGGACAATATTTATATATAGTCCGCAAAATAAATCCTGCTTCTCGGTATTTGCTTTAAGTTAATTTACACTGCAGAGTTAAGATAATATCGAGCATTACCTGCTAATGATTGCAATGAAATTTTCACTTTCCAAACTAAACGCAGCATTAAATGTGCTTTTCGGCAACATAACTCACAAGGAAGGTCTTCGCTTTACTTTGATTTGACTGAAATTTGCATTTGGTCTCCGCCAAAAATTAATAAACACTTCATTAAAATTAGTTGCGCGGGGTGTGCCTCTGATTTATTTAATATTAAAAACTTTTTGGGTACAGGCCACTTGCCCAAGGTGTACACTCACCAAAAAATGTCTGTATTGGCAACTGAAATTTTTATTGTTATTATGGGAAATTTTGCTAATTTTAGACCAGCATTATTTTTACTAATCTTAGCAACACATGTCTACTAACGTGTTATATAACGAAATTAGTATCCGCTACTAAATTTTATTTAACTTTTTGTAAAGTGAAATAAAAATCGGTTTGCTAAAATTAGAAAAAAAACTTAATATTATTAATATTAGTACAATCAAATTAGCAATAATAAATTAGGAAGCGCTATTTTAAAATATAGCAAAATTTTAATTTATAAACAAAAGTATTATTAAATTGCCCAAATTAACTGCATTATATTTAGATACACTTGTTACACTTTAAAGTTGCTAATTTCTTTTGAATTTTCCTTGCGAATTCGAATCAGTAAAAGCCCGGTAAAACGCGATGTTTGCATTAACTACCTTAAATAACGAATATTTCTGAAAAATTATACTCGATATGACAAATAATTGGTAACAAAATTTAGAAAAAAAAAATTAAAAAAAAAATAAAAAAATTTAAGTAAGAAAATAATACTGTAAAACAATTTCAAACTTTTTCAAAAATTACGGGGTTCAGACGATTGATTCTTGTTAAGGAGACCAAAAAAATATACCTGTTTCAGCATTTTGATAGTTTACATCGGAATTGCATTTTAGAGGCGGTCAAAATTTCCCAGCTCTGGCATGTTTTTGCAGCATATCGGTATATAAAACTATGTTTTCTTAACATCTGAGGTGTAGGGAATGTTTAGCAACTTTGTATATAATAGTATGGCAAATATTTTTGTAGAACATATTAACCCTCTAACTCTCCCTCATAACGGCATTTTTGACTTTATTCTAACAGACGGGAATGAAATGTTTTACAAAAATATTGGCCATAAAATTATACTATATATGTCAGAGCACACTAAAGCCCAAAACTTAACACAAACTCCAAAAATCAGACAAATTCAAGATTGCCCATCAAATTTGTAGTCACATTTTGGGATGACCTAAATATTATGTAGGTGATCCCAAAATCTGACTTTTAATATGTTGGTCATCCCAAAATTTGACTAGAAATCTGATGAGCAATCTTGAATTTGATGGGTTTTTGGTGTTTGTGTTAAGTTTTGGGTGTTGATGTGTTCTGACGTATATAGTAGAATTTTATGGCCAACATTTTTATATAACATTTCATCCCCGCCCTTCCCCTTTTTCGGGGTGTTTTTTATAATTTGTTAAAATAAAGCCAAAAAATGCCATTATGAGGGGGAGTTAGAGGGTTAATATGTTTTCCAAAAATGTTTGTCATACCATTATCGACAAAGTTGCTGAACATACCCTACACCTCAGATGTAAAGAAAACATAATTTTTATACCGATATGCTGCAGAACAGGCCAGATCTGGGAAACTTTGACCGCCTCTAAAATTAAATTCCGATGTAAACTATCAAAACGCCGAAACACGTATATATTTTTTTGGACTCCTTAATAAGAATCTATCATCGGAACCCCGTATTTTTTTTTTTTTTGTGTTGAACTGTGTAATTAGAGATTTTTTGTTTCGGCACCTTCCTCTTTTAAATTTTTAGTAATCTCAAGACATAACGAATATTTCAGTATAACAAATGTGTCTGACTATGTATCATTCGTTATACCGGGACTTGACTGTATGCAAATTTATAGTTTTTTTCGAGCAACATATTTTAGACATATTTTAGATAAAATTTAAAAAAATCAAAGGCTTAAAAAATTGTAAAAATAAAAACATAAAGGAATTTATCATTTTGTTTTAATTTAGTAATTTTTGTTTTAAAAAATATATATACTGAACGACCTGTAGGTGGCATCGGACATAGACAAAGGTGATCTTTTTGGTTATCTCAACCTTTAGGTTTGGGTCTAGTTTTCCGGATGTCAGCTCTCTACGGGTGGTGTGGTTTTTCAAAACGGAGTCGCTTTTTCACTCAACTTGATAATTACAAGGGCGAGAGCCGAGAGCTGGCACTTGAACCAACCAACCAAGACAAAATAAATTAATTTTCGCAAACAATTAAATATTTACCGAAATTAGTAAGAGTTGGTTGGATTTTTAAATTTTGATACTACATATCTTCCTGTTACAATTAGTGTTTCCAATTCGGTTAATCGATTAACCGATGTCTCGATTAATCGCCTCTATTTCGGGTAATGTCGAAACAAATAATTTACAACTCAAATAATTATTCGATCCGAATAATCGATTAAAATAGGTCGATTAACCGGTTAATTTTAATATGAAATTTTCTGTTATTTTTCATAAATCTTCCTAATTTTCTTAACTTTGGCAAGAAAATCGTAGAAAAACACATCAACTAAAAAACAGTCAAATTATTTTTAAATTGACTAAATAAAAGCAAATGATATATAGGGTTCGAAGTTTTAGAAAGGCTAGAGCCTCTAAGCAGAGCTTTAGGAAAAAACCTATTAAAATATATATTTTTCTCCTCAGCAATGAAATATATGACTGAGTTTATTCCTAACAAGCACTATGACGTTACTTATATTAAAAAATAATAATATAAAATTGCTTTAAATTTAAAAATGTATTTTCTAAAAAACAATTTTATTTAAAATTTTATGAAAAATTTATAAAAAATAAAAAAAAAACATTAAAATTTGTTTCTAATTTGATTTATCAACAAATTTTGGTGAAGTAGAAACCTCAGTAGAATTAAGTTGGTTGGTCAATAATATTTAAGAATTCGCTTATTTAAATTCTTAATTGCACAAAACACAGAAAAATTGGTAAGCTTAAACCAGGTAGTGAAAGAGTCAGACAACAGTGGCAGTTCCATAAAACTTTACGGGTGAATTTCCAAAAAACTATTTAACACATATATTTACTCCCACTAAACTCGTCTCGTCAGATTCCTTTGAAAAAATCCAAGATTATAAGGCATGATTCTTTAAAAAATCTCAAGATGCTTCGAATTGTCCTAAACGAATACTTTAGAAACCAATGCGATAGAAATTTATTTTGCATTAAACGACTAACCGATTAATCGATAATTTTTCCAATTAATCGACCAGAAAAACATATTAAACAATCTGCTTCATTTTTCGAATAATGACCATACCGACTAACCGGCAGGGTCGAATAATTGGAAACACTGTTTTTTGCCTAAAATAGTTATTCTGTGTTAGAATCAGAGGAACAAAATTGTATTTTTTAATTTTTTTATCCGCTTTAAAATACCCGCTTAAAATAGTTTTTTTCTAAAGATTTTTGAGCTTTAAATTGTTTTTTTTCACATTTTTTGCCTTAATAAAAAAATATTTTGTTCTCAGTTTTGTTATTTTTTAAGTGTCAATGTCCAACTTTTTTATTTTGTTGTTTTTGCTTTAAATAAATTGAATTTTGTTTTTTTTTTTGTCTTCTCTGGTTATAAGACATTAATAGTTAAAGTTAAGAAATTACCAAAAATAAATAACGCATTTAAATGAATTCTGCATTATAAATATTTATGTTAAAAACCGTTATTTTTATTGTAAAAAATTTTTATTCATCGATTAATATCATCTATCATTTTTTTTTCTTTTTAACAAGTAATAAAATTTAAATTAGTTACAGTTTCAATTATAACAAACCTCCTATTTTTTTTTAATATTCTTGAAACATCTAAAGCATTCTAGAACATAAATATGGCTACACCCTAATATCGATAATCATGCTGACATCCAGTCACAAAATGTCGTTACAAATGTAAAATCATAACTATACATGACCACTAAAAACTATAGAAAAAACTATAAAAAATTTGGGTATAAAAATTACAAAAAAAATAAAATAATATTTCAAATCAAAAGCGTTAAGTGTAACAATTATAAAAATGACACAAACTGTCCCTTTTTTTTAAATTAAAAAAAAATCCATACTACTCATTTTTGCATACATAAGCAACTAAGGCATAGAAAATTGTTGCATATTTACTACTACCCTGTATTAGCACCCTAAAAATGTTATGGTGTTAATGATTGTGCAATTTTTGATTGTCGATACAGTAACAAAATATATTACATATTTCTATTTTGTCAATATATATTTGGTGAACACCCCATCCCTGTTCAATACTCACCTTTGACCTGTTTCTGCAAAAAAGCCTCCTTTTGTTCCTATTCAAATAAATTTATATTCCATTTTTACATGTTTGCATATAAAGTTTTAACAGTTTCTTTATAATTTCTATTTATTATTGAATTTCTTTAGAATTTTTTCGATTGTGTGAATTTTCAATTAGATGTTAGGACAGTTTAGAGAAAAGTCCAATTTTTTGCATACATACAATAAAATATGCTGAGTTTATAGTTTTCGTATTTTTTGTTAGAAATAATCCATACTTTTCATATATTTTTACTTTTTTTTAGATATTTTTCTTTGTGATAAAACTTTGCCAAAATTTGATTTTATTGTAGTCATTCAAGAGGAAAATTTTAATTAAGACCTTTTTGAATATATTATTGAAAAGAAAATCGTTAAGATGTTTGTATCATAAAATCTTTTCAAAATTTATACAGCACCCTGTCGTTATTTATCGCACAGAATCAGAGATTATGATTTGATTTGTATTCAAAGATTCATATTGGCAGGAAATCCAGCTTCACTTTATATAACATTTATTTTATAAATTTCATGTGAATTTTATGTTCAAATTTACCTTTGATTTTTCAGCTTAATGTAGGAATCTTATATTTTTTGAACTCCCCGTTTTCGAGAGTTAAGAATTTCAAAAATATTTAAAAATATTTTCATATATGTATGTACACGCAAAGAAAAAACATGGTTGGGTCAATCATATTCGAAGAGCATCATATATTTTTAGGTTTATGGTTGTGCCAACCATAATCGTACTATATTATGGTTAACATATTATGATAATAAAATAACCATATTTTTACAATAATATGGTCCCTACAGTTATATTATGATTCAAAAACTACCATATTATGGTCCTAAATAAACATGTTATAATTAGTTTATTATAATATGATCGCACATAATCATAGTATGCTCAAAATGTTATCATATTATGAGCCCTCAAAACTTTATTATGATTCCTGGATTATCATTATAAGATCCATAATCTAAGAAAATTTCTTAAAGGAAAAGTTCTTAGAAACTATGAAAAAGCTCTTAAAATTTAAGAATATTTCCTTTAGAAATGTTTTTTCTAAAAAAAATTAATATTAAGGAATTTTCGACGAAAAATTGTTAAGGAAAAAATCATGGACTTTAAGAACTTTTCTTTCTTTAATTGTGAAATTATTAATTGATTGTTACCAGCATTTTATCTTTGCATAATTATCATATTTTTTTTTTCATAGTCAGAATTTTTGTTGCCACAGTATGGTTACAGCCAATCATAATATAAAATAGAAGGTGCCAATCATAAAATAGTAAAATATTTACTAAATAATAATGGTAGCGACCATGTTGATGGTTTAAAACCCAATAACTTGGTTGTGACAACCATACCCGATTGCAGCAAGCACAATATAGTAGCAGTGATCAAATTTCAACCATGTTTTTTCTCCACGTGTATTCGGTATTTCAATATTTATTAACACAAGTTAAACATTAGTTTGTAAACAACTTTTTAAATTGTTAAATTTCGTTAATTGTTTGTTGTTTCGAGTTTTCTAATTTGTTTCATCGCTCTTTATAAGTAGATAATCGTCAATCATTAACCCCAAAAGGGCATGACTACTGGAGATGGCTTTATGGCGAAACCCAAAAATATGTTGCTGGAGTCCCAAAACAGCATTTCCGACATTATTAAAAAAAAAGTAATTTTATAAAGAATTCGAATCCATAATAAATTAAAAGATTTTTTAGAACTCCTTCGTAATATTGATCCGATAAAGCATTTTTCCCTGGGAACCTTTTCGAGGTTAAGAGACAAAAATAATTTGAAATCATGTAAATACTACTTTTTAAATTTTCAGCTTTTTGAAATATTTGCCTGTTGGGTATTCTATAGGACGATATGCGATAGCCGTTTACTTCTCAAAGATAAATTTCTTTAATAAAATGTATTGTACAATTTTTTAAAATGCTAACTATTCTATTTTAATATCGTCATCATTAGCATTAATGATAGCAATTTAGGTGTCAGTTTATTGTTATTTAATAGAATTGTCCTGATGTAGAATTGGAAGATATTGTTTATCTAAAACAAATATAATTATATTTAAAAAAACAAATTCTACCAAGAAAGTTCTACGGAGTGATTCACTCCAATTTTGATGAAATTTCGATATATTGTCAAGAAGGCAAAATAATGAATACGTGTTTTTATCGATCCAATGTCAAATTTAGAGGTTAAAATGGATTTTTAAAGATCGTTGATATTTTTTTACGCAAGCATAACGGAAATTCCTAAAATTCGGATTTATTTATAATTACTTGGAAAAAGTCCTCATAGGTTAGGTTGAAAAATATAAATCGGAAGTAAAGCTACTCTTTACAATCGACTCATGTTCAAAATAGGACGTACGGTTAAGCCCGAATGTAGGCTTGTTGTGCGCTCTCATGTAGGTTCAAATTTTACTGCGAATCAAACCAAAAAATAAGTTTTTTAGAGTATATAATTCGCTTATAAGGTTCAGAATAAAAATTTGAAGTTAATAAATTAAAACTCTTCCCCTTATGGATTGTCGAAACCGCCGTAGCTAGAAACCAGATATTTTAAATAAATATACATTCGTCAAAAAAGGATTTAAATTGGGAAAGTGCCGTCCTTTACGACCTGCCGAAACCGCTTTGGCGTAAAACCGAGAATTTAAGGAATGACTAAAATTGAAGCGGTAGACAAGGAAAACAAAATAGGAATGAGTGGGAATGAAATAAAAAGCAAGGCTACCGAAATGGAATGAAAAGGGGAACAACTGGAATATAAACTCTGAACAAGGGTAAGAAAATGGAATGCCACAGGAAAGAAGTTGAATTGAAAAAATATGTAAGGGGAAGAAAATTAAATAGAACGTTGAACGAGTGTATTGAAACATTAGAAAATAAATCGTATTGAAATAGAGAAAGTGTAACATTTAAACACTATAAATAGCGACGTGAATGGTATGGAATCACATACTACACAGCAAGAAATTAACAAAATTCGGTTTCAGTTGAATTTAGCATATATTTTTTTTTATTACCTAAAATTTTATAATACTTTTTTGTGGAATGGAATGGTATAGAAAGCTGGAATGGTATAGAAATTCGTTTTTTTTTAATATTCGTTCACACCAAAGAAAGTGTATACACTCAAAAAAAAGTTAGTAGATAAATTTATAAACGGTTTTCAATCCCACTTTACTATTTTTGTACTGATATTTAGTAAAAAAAATTATTAATATTTTTACTATTTACATTTTACAAATTACAGAATTTTTACAGAATATTTACAAATTTTTGTTGCTAATTTCAGAAATCAGTACACATTTTTGAAACCCAATTTGCTAAAATTAGCAAAAACATTTACTAATTTTTAAAAAGTTTATACTGAAGTAAATGTTATTTTTAATAAAAAAAACTTAGACCTACAAATTTAAATTGCCTTAAAATGTTACATAGATTAAAAAAAGGGATCGAAAGTGAAGATACCGACTCGTGTCTAAAAATAGGACATCCACTTTAAAAGCACTAAAATAATTTTTAGCCCTTAAAACAATTAAAATTTGACATTGAAAGTAAAAAAAAAATAACTAAAAGTATTTTTCAAAACAGAAATTAGCAAATTAAAACAAAATCATAAATTCGTTTATGTTTTTACAATTTTTAAGCCCTTTATTTTTTTAATTTTGTCTAAAATATTTAAAAAAAAAAAAAACAAATAAAATAAAAAAATGTTGATGCTCGATAAAAAAAAATAATTTGAAATTTTGTACTAATATTAATAATAATTAGTAAATTTTGTTGCTGATTTTATCAAACAGATTTGAAATTCCACTTTACAAAAAATTTACTAAAATTTAGTGGCGGCAGCTAATTTTTTCTACAAATTTCATTGTACTACACGTCAGCAGACATGTATTGCCAAGATTAGCAAAAAATTACCGCTGGGCTCAAATTACCAATATATCCCGTAATAACAGAAAAATTTTCAGTTGCCATTACAGACTTTTTTGGTGAGTGTAGTAGAAAATCATAGTTTTCTTTACAAAGTAGTTTTTTTTTTAACAAAATTAGTCTATGCTACATTAAATGTTTTGCAAAAAAATACAATCTCGAAAACTAGTAAAGATATTTCATAAATGAAATTCATTAAGGCACAATTGCAGAATGTTCAATTAAAATTTAACAAATAGTTAAAATTTAATTTTATATAAGAAACAACAATAAATGTTTCAATGAATATCACAGTTAGCAGCTATCGGAAAATTTTTCATTTCTTTTTCGAAATTCGTGGATTTATTTTGGAAAATTATTGTCCATCGCTGACCACAATTTTTTCCATCTTTCTGGCATTTCTCGGATACCAGCTCTTAAGAATGACTCGTCTTTTAATACAACCTAATCATCAATATAGCTTTTTTTGCATTCTTCATATGGAGTGAACTTCCGCTTAGACAGACCATGTGCCATCGGCAGGAATAGGTAGTAGTCGACGGGTGAGGTATCACTTCCCCTTTCGGTGTTTCCAAGTAGATCTTGACCGATCTTACAACATGTGACCGAGCATTGTCATGCTGCAAAATCACTTTTCCGTGACTTTTTCGTAATAAATCACGCCGCCCTGGTTCCACCAAATACAGATTATAAGTTTCCTGCCATGAATATTCGGATTTGCTTAGGATGTTGATGGCTGTCCGGGCAAAACTGATGACTTTTTGCGCTTGCAGTTGTCGTAATAGATCCACTTTTTGTTGCCAGTCGCAATGCGATACAAAAAACATTTCCTTTTTTGCCGTTCGGGGAGCTTTTGAATCATTCCTAGACTCACAACATTATTTCGTTAAAAACAACTTAAAATACATATTAAATTAATCGAAAATACAATCAAAAAGAGGAATACTAATTTTGAATTATATTCAACCTATTTTGTTGTTTATTTTTAATCGCTGTGTAATAATCGACAAAAGTAAAAACAACAGAAAATCGTTTAAAATAACCATCAAATTTTTACTGACAAAAAGTTAGAAAAAACTACTTTTGTGATTTGTTTTTCAAATTGAAAGTTTTTTTATTTGTATGTAATTACAAAACAGAACACAACACATGCAGATGTATATATTTTTATTGGCTTTGTGTGTATGTATATTTAAATAATTTCTTGTAATTTTTAATGAAATAATTTTGTATATATACAAACTATTTTGGTAAAAAAAAACAAAAAGGAATTATATGAATTTCTATTTTTTGAAGCAAAAAACATAAAATTTTACATTTAACTGAAAATATCAACTTCTACTGAATGCCTGTAAATTTTTATAGTTTGCTTTTTGAATGACTGATTACTTTTTAAATCAACCACAATCGGTAACGGAAAATATATTGTGGGTGTATGGTTTTTAGTCATTTGCTGACTGTCGACTCATCCACATATAGCAATGATTCCAATTCTTCGTTTCTAAACTTTTTCGTTTGACATGGGCGTACCTTATCTTCGACATAATAAGAATAACTTTTAAAGCGATCACCATATTGATTTCATTTAAATCCTAATTCACCTATTAACCGCTCTTAATTTGTAACTCATAAATAGACCATCGAAATATTGTGTCAAATTTTATCACTTTTTTAATAAACAAAAACATACAAGATCATATGTCAATTCATTTATTAAGTCTATAGAACATAAATTTCTTACAGACTAAGACAAGAAATACAAATTGTGTCTGCAACCTTCTTTTCTTGAGTTTTGCACAAAAAAAGCAAAATTTAATTGTCCCAATTGTTAATATTGTACACTTTTTAAGAATGAAAATGTGTAAAAAAAACCCTTAAAAGTAACTCTTTTTTTCAAAAAAAAACTTTAAAAAACAACAAGAAAACAAACATGATCCTTAAGTAAATAAAACAACAACCCCTTGATCTTTCGACAGCATCCTTCCCATTTTTTTAAGGTATAAAATCTAGAAAAATAAGAATGATAAGTACCCTTTCTTCTAACTTAGGGTTAAATATGGTTAAAGATCATTAAATTTAATTAATATTATGATTAAATAAAGGATAAACTGATTTATTTTTTAAAAGGTAATTTTGGTAAACTTTTTATAAAAAAAAATATGAGGGTTAATTTCACTGATTTTTTTTAAGAAAACTTATTGATTTATTAGAAAATAATAAGGTTTAAATGTTTAAAAAATCAGATTTTAAGTATATAATTTGAAAATTTATATTTTAAATTGAAAATTTATATACATATCATTTTTAAAAAGATTTTTAAGAGCCTGAAAATAATTGAAAAAAAAGATTTTTTATTGAAACATAATAAGCCCCATTTTCACAACGTCTAGTTAGCTACTAATTGGGATTTTAATTGAAACATTTGTTGTTGTTTCTTATATAAAATTTGAATTTAACTATTAGTTAAATTTTAACAAGACATTCAGTAATCGGCCCTAATCCAAACAAAAAGATGATTAAAAAAAATTTTTGAAATTGTTTTCCATGATTTTTGAATAGCATTCAAAATTAGTTTAACAAATCGTAAAATTTTAAAATGGAACCGTCACAACATATCCGTTGCCAAATTTTAGTGTCAGTCACTAAGGTGGTGTTTCCATAAGACGTTCCCTGCTAGACAAAGGAGTGATTGCTTGTATTTTGTTTTTGTGTTGCCTATATTTTGTTATTATATTTACGTTTGTCTAAAGCAAAACGTGAACTGGAAACAACACCTAAAATTTATATAATTTCGGTTTTTTAACATTAAATTGATTTTTCAACAATTTCTTTTAATTGTTTCTATTATATATTTTTTTTGATTCTCTTTTTGTTTCCTATTCAAAATTTCGCTGTTATTGTTTTATTTTATTTCCTTAAAATTGTTACTTTTAAAATAAACTTTATTCTTAAATTTTTCTTTTTAAACTACAATATTTCGCTTTAAAAATTAAATCTGTTATAGTAAAAAATTTAATGTGTCACTAAATGCCATCGTAACTGGATTCTCCCCTCATTTTTAAGAGACCCCATATTTATTAGAGCGAGACAACATATTAACCCCAACCAGGCAATATATATAAAAAAAATAAAAATAAGACTCAATCTAATATACTTAAGATGATTTAAATATTACACTCACTATTTTATTCTCCATCAAATCAAAAGGCGGAGTCACCCTTAAATGGCTGGTTGAGTTTTTTCTAATGAGTTAATGTAGAAGAATCGTATATTAAAATGAGTTTTATTTAGAGTGAGTTATTTTTATCTTCGTTAAGTTTTACGGCTTATTAGATTTTTGTCTTATAAGTGGAATAAGAAAAAAAAACTCAAAATTAACAGAAAATCTCTGTTAACATTCCACTTTGTATTTCATAAATGTTAGGCTCTAACAGCAATAATGGAAAATTACATTTAAAAGTGAAACTTTGACAAATGAATTTTTAAGTCAGGGGTTGGTATATTATTTTAGGGATATAACACTTTTAAATTTCTAGACCACATCACATGGAAAATACATTTAAAATTATAAGTGACTGAAAAATATCTAATAATTACACTATGCAACAAAGAGTACACTATTGCTAAAAACAAAACCTACGACATCTTTCTACCAAATTTCGCCAATAACTTCCAACGAGAAGCATATTTTGAATAAATTGGGTAAAATGTATCATATAGACACAATGTCAAAATAATTTGTTTTGACTAAAATCGGCCTATGTTTTACCTAGAACCCACATAATCTTACAAAAATTGACTCACATGAGCACAAGGGACAAGTCTATTTATTTTAATTGAAATCGGCCTATATTTAGACCTAATGCCCATATACAGTTCCCTCAAGGTTATACTATTATCTATTTCTTGTTTGTTACGAGTCATCGTCCTTTCTACTGAAAAGTCTCGAACGAATGGTGGAGAAATGCAGGTCAGTAATTGTCAACAACATAAGTATTATGATTTTGGACTCAAAGAGGTTTTTACCTAAAGCGCATTGACCTAGTTATTGTTGAATTCATTCGCTTCATGTTGACCGCTGAGCAGGTACCCGTCCATATTTCAGGGGCAAATCTTTGCTATCTTTCTATGTACATTGGAGTGTCTTTGAGTGGCTACAAGGGGACACTTTTTTATATTATTTTAGGCAGTCAAGCAGTCAAATTAATCCTAACATGGGTTCCTTGGCACAAGGAGCATACGGGCACTGCGGGGCCTGTCGTGACTTCTTTGGCCTGAACCTTAATGTGGTGTACTCATGGGGTTTATCAGAGAACAACTTAGGATTTGAAGGGAATCCAAGACCATTGAATGCTGGAATGCTATCATTGTCCAGCGCCAAGCTAAAAGATTTATCGTCCCATCTAGTGAAAGGACTGAAGAACCTTAACAGGGTTTTTGACTAGACATCGTAATCTCAGATACCATTTGAGGATAAGAGGTCTGTGAATTGGACGCTCAGACATATTCTGCGTGTGTCCCAGGCTTGGTGGCAGGAAACCTCAATTTCTTGGTGGATATAGTGTATATTCCCTTGGAAATTTAGTAGGAAGATTGGCTTCATTGGAAGCCTTAATATTTAGGGCAAAAATTAGCCTGCACAAAAGATCAACTTTGCATAGGCCTTTCCAATCTAATATATACGCTAAATAGTTGTAATCGAGAAAAACAGTAAAGAAGATTTACATTTTTTAATTATTGTACATAAAACAGTCAGGTAGATAAAAATCGATACTGAATATCTCCGACATGATATCTGAATTAGGAAGAGGATATTTACGTTATAAATAATGCATTTTTAACTACACTTTTTTTTTCAAAAATGGTCGGTGTGGTAAAGCAATACAAAGCTGACGACACAGGCTTATGTGGATAATGTTTGCGCTTTGGTATGTGGGAGCTCACCAGGAATAGTTTGTTTGGCCACCTATTAGTCCGAGCAAGACAACACTTGTATTGTTTACGTGTAGGAATTAACTTAAAAGTCTTAGACTTTTGGTATTAAAGAGGGTTACTCTCCAACTATATACAGAGCCCAAATACCTAGGGATGATTTTTAGATAGTAAACAGATGTAGAGAAGGTGTGTAAGGGGCTGCGGAGAGCTTTTAAAATTACTTGAGGTATAAAACCAGCAGGTGTTCACTTTGGAGTTATCAGACCCATCGTCACATACGCATCTGGTGTAGTCTGGTGACCCAGAACAATAGTTAAAACCATCTAGGCTAGGCTAAACTGATTACAAAGAGCCTTGGTTACGAGGGCGGATTAATAAGTCCGTGGCTTTTCGAACTTTCCTCGTAGTTATATGAAATGCAACACTGCTCACATACACTGTTAACAGACACTGTCAAATTTTGAGCAAGTTCCGTCATTAACTTTGCGTTTAACAGCTGTTCAAGACATACAACCCCGTAAATTTCATATACAGGGTGAGGCTATTAAATCAGTATGCATATGCATATGGATTGCAACACAGGGCATTGTCTTTTTGTTGAGAGCCTTTCGGAACTTTGTTCGATGTTTCTAATGCTGAGTTCTAATACCTCTAAAGGTACTGAATCCAGTTGGTATCTGGACGATAAGAACAAGTACTCTTATGACATGGGCAGAATGGCGACAGTCTTTCAAATTGAGATTTTTGCTATTTTGGCTGAATAATCGATAATAAGGAGTATCAGTATCTGTAGTAAAAATCACGCTGCGCTCAGTGCAATAGAATCTCCAATCACTTTGTTTATGATTGTGGGCAATCTAATAGCCCAATCGTTGCCAGACTTTAGATCGGTTTCGACTACCACTTATTCGAAATCGCAGCTAGTTTAGACTTTAGAAACACGAAATTCATGTTTTCAGCGGTCCCCCATCCAGAAAATAAATTTGTGCAAACTAAATTTATTGTCAACTGATGAATGAATTTCGCCTTTGGGAACACTAATTTCTGGTTGAGTATACCCTAAGTCTTATGCCACATAAGTGTTGTATTACAAAATTTCCTATCTCCGCAATCGAAAAATCCTATTAGCACTTATGAACCATTATTTATATTGGCAATAAATTTGATCTGGTTTCTCTGTGCAAAATTACCCAATATAATCAAGTCTTACCTAAGGTTTATAAAGTTTTGCGAAAATATTAATACATTATAGCTTTAAAATTCCATCATATGTCACATATCCAAAAATAAATCAAATGCAATCACGTTAATTTTATGTATATATTTTATTTTTTAATCTTAACATAAGACAACCCTCACCATAGTCATTATTTGTTAAAAGGCGCTAATGATGTTTCTTTTGATTTCTGACAATTTCACAAACACTTTTCTTTTTTCTTTTCATTCATTCTTTTAACTTTTATCCATTAAACATACAGAGATTCTCAAAAAGAGAAAACCATTTGTTAAATGTCTTTGACTAAAATATGGAAGGATCTTATGACTGTCTAAGGCTGGGTGCTTTCATTTTAATTGATGTTTAACCAGTGCCAGTAGTAATTAAAAACACCTTTCAACTGTCAAATCGTTTAGTGTTTTTCAAATAATGTACATTGATTTTGTATTTTTGTGCAAAATATTGTCATTTTTTTTTCTTCTTTCTTTTTTGGACAATGAAAAACAATTTGTCAAATTATAAAGTACCAACATAGGCAGACATTTTATTGATATTTTGTTTTGCTAATGATATTTAAAGTTTGATAGATTATTTCGATGATAGATTTCAGTCTGGATTACTTTTTATTTAATCAGCTGAATGTATTGAAAAGGTTTTACTAAGGATTTTTAGATGTAATTACGAAAATGGTTTTAATGAGAAAACGGGATTTGTTAAAAATTGATAATACAATTTGGTTTAAAATTGTTTTTGGCAATAAAAAAAATTTTATAAATATTGGGTAATATAGATTTTTTTTTATATTTTTTGTATTATTTTTAAAGATAATTGTGTTAAAACTGTTGTAAATGACTTTTGCAAAAATTTCTGTCAAACTTCATATTAAAAATAAGGAACTGTTGTGAAATTGCATTTGGTTTAGTATAAAATTGAATCTTTTGATATTTCTAGAAAAAAATTTAATTCAACATTTGGTTAATTTATTTATTTATTTTTAATTATTAAGAGTAAAATTTATTTACAAATAATATTACAGTTACAGTAACTGGATACAGAGGCTGATTTTTTCCAATTAAGAATTCAAATTTTTTATTTTATATGCATTTTAAAAATAATTTTAAGTTCTTGAGTTTTTAAATAAAAAAATTATAAAAAAGTTCAACATCATAAAGGCTTAGTTAAAGGAGTGTTTTAAAACATTTTTAGTAAAACTAGTAAAAAAGTCAAAAAACAGATTAAAAAAAACTTTAAAATATAAAAAAAATTAAAATTTCCTATAAAATTTCCTTTAGAATTTAAAATCTGCACAGAAAAAAAGTATCACAAAATTTTAAGTAATTAAAATATTTGTTACACAGAAAAAAGTATCACAAAATTTAAAGTAATTAAAAATATTTGTTAAAATTTAAGCTCGATTTCTAACAATTCTTTGTTTGAAATATTTGTAAATTGTCACTCTTCATATAAAAATTCTTTGAAAATAAAAATTTAAGTAACAAAAATTCCATTGTTGGTGCCTTTTTAAAAAATATTTTTTTTGTATTTACAAAAATGTTCTATGGACGATGTTCAATATTACAAACAGAATTTTGTAATTTTATTCTGTGTAAAATTTTAGTTCGATTTCTAATAATTTTTTGTTTGAATTGTTTGTAAATTGTTATTTTTCATGTAAAAATTCTTTGAAAATAAAAATTAAAGTAACAAAAATATAACAAAAAGTGTTTTTGTATTTACAAATTCCATTGTTGGTGCCTTTTTAAAAAATATTTTTTTGAATTTACAAAAATGTTCTATGGAAGATGTTCAATATTACAAACAGAATTTTGTAATTTTATTCTGTGTGGTAAAACGTAAGATAGAAATTGATACAAATAACTTAAACCTGCGGAAAAAGAACCTATCCCAGGACACGTCAAGTGACCAGTTCATTGTGATAGGGACCGGTCAAGCAACCGATTTTTTTTATATGAAAACGACCGGTCACTTAACATGGGATTTTCCTAGGAGGGGGTCAACTTCCCTCTATGACATGTCACAGGACTGGTCTAAAAAAACATGTCACATAACTAACCCCATAGAATATATAACAGACCCAACGCAAAAGACCATGTCTTGACCCTTAAACCGCTCACGTGGAAAAATTTATATAAATCACTTTAACAAATCACTAAACCTATCACTTAAACGTAACGTGACTTTTCGAACTTCCCTCGTAGTTATATGAAATGCAACAAGTACCACCTGTTAATAGACTACTGTCATTCGGTCATTTACTTTGCGTTTAACAGCTGTTCAAAACATACAACCTCCTGGCTTTTTTAAAAATGGAAAAAAGTGAATTTCGAGTAATCATTAAACATTATTTTTTGCGAAAAAAAACAGTCAATCAAAAAGAGAAAATAATAAATAAATACTATGGGGACTCTGCACCATCGATTTTAATAGTAAAAAGTGGTTTACTGACTTTCGTTGTAGTCGCACATATACAAATGACGCTGAACGTTCTGGACGGCCAATTGAGGTCAATACACCCAAAAATGTCGAAAAATATCCACGATATGGTGTTAGCCGATCGAAGAGTTAAAGTGCGTGAGATTGTTGATGCCATAGGCATTTCATATGGCAGTGTCGTTTCGATTTTAAATGATCAGTTCGATTTAAGAAAGCTGTCTGCAAGATGGGAGCGCGTTTCCTCTCAATTGACCATTATGCACGGGTGCACACTCTTAATAGAATTTTAAATGTATTGCTCTATAGGAAGATGCTAAAACTTTGCAAGTGATGGCAACTGTCAGTTTTGTTAAGTAAACATATGCATAATACACTACGCCATGGTCCGCTATACTCCTCAAGAAGGCGGAATACTCGTAACTATTTTGCAATGAACTATTTTATCATTAGCGGCGAGACCCATTTTCATTTGAACGGATTCGTAAAAAAACAAAGTTTGCGCTTCTGGCGCACTGATAATCCACGTGTCATTCACAGCCCCACTCAGAATATTATTTATTTATTTATTTATTTATTTATTTATTTATTTATTTATTTATTTATTTATTTATTTATTTATTTATTCATTTATTTACTTATTTATTTATTTATTTATTTATTTATTTATTTATTTATTTATTTTATTTATTAATCATATAATCACAAATTATATGTTAATACCCTAACCGAGGCCTTCGGCTCATTGTAGCGAAAACAGACCGGCGCCTCTGGTGGGAATCGAACCCACGACTCCCGCACTGATAAGCTAGCACGCTACCAACTAGCCTAAGAAAATTTTGTAGTTTACTGTTTGTACTTTAATAAAAAATATATTTTCAAAGTGATTAACTGTCATTTACCGATTTTTTGCATTTGCTTGAAATTTAATAGAAATTTACCGACAGAGCGGAAATTTGTGATTTATGAATTTTAAAAATTCAAAAAATTACAATTTTTATTTTTTATTTAAATTGTTGTTTATATACAAAATTATTTCAATGTGAAATAGAAAAACTTCATAAGCACACACACACATAAGGCCATTTCCAGTAAACGTGGCAAAACGATGACAATACCCCAGACGTATTGCCTTGGTGACAAATTTTATTGCGTCAACAAACGTTTTCGTATTGCGGGAGTTACCCCATTTGAAAACGTGTCCCGAAAGTTATCATTTGGAAGTTTAAAAAAGACACTGTCAAAAGAAAAAAGTACGCTTTTGACAAATATTTGTTTGCCTTTTTTATAGCATTTCCTGATATTTCATCTCTCAGTTATGTTTCATGCGACCGAAATTTTGTAGCCAACCTCTCAATAAATGGTTTTTTTCTAAAAAAAAGCAATTCCCTAATATTTGGGAAAATATTTTTCATTGCAATTATGACTTGCCTTAGTATTAATTTACATTTTTATTTGTAGTGGATTTCTTCAAATTCTGTTGATTTTTTATTTTCTAAAATATTTTTATATTTCTAAATAACGCAAATGTTTTCTTTAATATCGCCTATATTTCATACTTTGATTGTCTTCTAAATGAAAAATTGAAGATATTGCCATTATATTCCAGGGTGATATATCTTCCAAATACATAATGGGTTCACACAAAATGTGTTTATAGACTGTGTGAGTCTACATTTTGTAAATTAAAATATAAACGAAAATTCAAAAAACCGAAATAATTCATATAAATGGCTAATCATTTATTTTTACGGATTTGGTAGGTAAAATTTAAACATTTATTTTTAAATGAAGAGCTTAAATAATAAACAACAATGTTGGCGATCACTTGACGATTAAATCTTCAAAATTATTGAAAAAAACATAAAGATCCAAATAAACATTAAACAAATTTATTTATATCACTTCATTTTAAAGAAATAGCAAAACATCATTGGGAATGCTTTGGACTACCCAGAACTTTTTTTGTATTGAATGTATTCTATTATTGTATTTTCGTTCCTCAAAAACACCACATATGAGTTTCTCTATCGACGCAAGTCACTTAAAAAAATATTGGTTGGAAAATGAGGCTAATATAAGAATGAGACTTATATCAAATATTTGTCATAAAAAACGCTAACTTATCAATTTATCTTAAACATACAGACTTCCGGAATTGAATAATTTATTTGAAATTGATGTTATAACATTAATAAGGAGTAAAAAGATTTATAAAATACTTATAATATGAGTTACTATTACTCATAAACTATGTTATATGTGAGTAAAAAAATACCAAACAGTTAAATAAACAAAACAATTGAAATAAATTTAGCAACGATAAGATTTAAACTCATGAAATTTTATAGCCTTAAGGAAAAACTCATAACTTTCGAAATACAAAAAAAAAACACAATGCAATGCAAGTAAGAAAACACAAATTAAAAATGAAAACAATTTAGAAAAGGTTTATGGCAGAGTTGTACAATCTATTAACGCAGGAACATCACTGAAATCAAGAGTTGGAAATTGGGACATGTCCCGTGATAAGTAAAAACAGGACCGGTTCCGAAAATACATACCACGAGAACGGTTTAAAAGTATATATCACTTAATGGGTCTGAAAGTATAAGTCCTGTGGTAGGTGAATAGAGGATCGATTTCTAAAGTACCTATCATGTGATCGGTATAGAAAGTCTCCATCACGTTTTGGGTCGGTAAGTACTAGTACCGTGTTAGGTGATAGCAGTACCGGTTCTCTAAAGTTTAAAAGCCTCTATCACATGAAGAGTTTGAACACTTAAAAAAGTTTGTAAGTTAAAATAACTGAAAATATCATTTAAAAGAAATGATATTTCATTTAAAAACCGGTCTACTTAATTTTCATTTTAATTAAATGCCATTTTTTATTTATTTTTAAATGTTGATTAATCAACTGACACATCCGTAAGAAACAACTGATATAATCAGTTAAAATAAATGTCAAAATTTTACCCACCAATCCTTAAAAAATAAATGTTTTTTTCATTTATTTAAAATTATTTCCGTTTTTGTATTTTTTGTTTTTTTTTTAATATACTCGTACAATACAAAATGTATGTATGCATATGAAGCTATAAACACATTTGTATGAATGTATTTGTATATGTATGTGTGTTTATGAAGTTCTTGTAAATTGTATTGAAAAATTTTGTATATATACAACCAATTTAAATAAAAAAACAAATTTTTTAAATATTTTTTTTTTGAAACAGACAGCAAACAAAATTTAAATTTGTAATAACTGTTACGGACCCAAATAAACCACAAGTTTCCGTTTTGTGGGTAAATTTTTATTAAATTTCAAACAAATGAAAAAAATAAATGAAACTGTAAAAAATCGGTAAATGATAGTAAATTATTTCGAATAAATGTATAAAAAAGTTAATATAGATGTTTCTTTGAAAATAAATGTATCTTCCTTTATTTTTAAATGGAACGGAAATTTTTTTTATTAAACTACAAACAGTTAACTACATAATATTCTGAGTGTACACTTAAAATAGTTTGTAAGTTAAAATAACATAAAATGTCATTTACAAGAAATAATATTTCATTTTAAAAACAGTCTACTTAATTTTTTTTAAATTAAATACCTTTTGTTATTTATTTTTATATGTTGATTAATCAACTGACACATCCGTAAGAAACAAATGTTATAATCAGTAAAAATAAATGTCAAAATTTTACCTACCAATTCCTTAAAAAATAAATAATTTTATCATTTTTTTGAAATTGTTTCCCTTTTTGTATTTTTTGTTTTTATTTTTAATCACACTTTTTGTGTGAATGTGTTTGTGTATGTGTGTGTTTATGAAGTTCTTGTAATTTGAATTAAAATAATTATGTATATATACAAGCAATTTAAATAAAAAAAAAAAATTAAAATTTTTTTAATTTTTTTTTTTTTTTTTTTTGAAATAGACAGCAAACAAAATTTAAATTTGTAATAACTAATAAATCACAAATTTTGGTTTTGTGGATAAATTTTTATTATATTTCAAAAAAATGTATGTTCCTTTATTTTTAAATGGAACGGAAAACTTTTCTGTTAAACTACAAACAGTTAACTACATAATATTCTGAGTGTATACATATTTATATTTAAAACTAAACTACAACTTAATGTATCAGTGGTGCACTGGGTAGAGTCACGGCCTGCCAGTCTTAGGTTTCTGACTTTAAACCCTTAGCAATTTATTATTTTTTTGGTTAAATATTTTTTTTCTATTGATTTAAATTAAGACATAATTTATTTTCTGGTATTGCTGCCATCTTATTTTTAAACAAAAATATTAAAATTTCAAACCTGAAAAATATTCAAGTTTGGCCTAGAGGAAAATCAATGGCGGGATAATTTTTTTTTATTTTTAAAATAAATTTTGTGGAACGCATTTCTAATAGTAGAGTATATATTTATAGAATGTCTATTTATAATTTATAATATAATAATTTAAAAATAAAAGCACAATCAAATATTACAATAAAAATTGGGAATTTATAAATAAATTTCGGTAAATACAAAAGTATTAAGATAAATAAAAGTGATGGTAGATGGAACTATAAAAATTCGGTTGGCAAATAATAAATAATTCCATTGCAACTACAAATCTGTTTTATGTGTGCATATTCTATCATCAGGCGCTTTAAGGTGATTGATGTTTTGTGTTCATCTTAATGTTTTTTTTTTTTATTTAAGAAAACTTATCCTCACAATTTTTTTATAAAAGATATTTTATTTTACCTCAAAAAAAAAACTTTTTTACACTAAATTTTTTTTCACATCCAAAAGATTTTCATCACTATTATGATATTTTTTAATTTAAATTTTATTATATTGTTTGAAGCAGGAACACTATAGAGAAGTAATAATCCGTTGAAGCCGAATTTAATACTTCTATTAGATTAAATTAATTTTCAAAAGTAATATATCCATCCTCTCCATAAAGGTTGTACAATTCAGTCTTTACAAAAAAAAGCCTTTGTAAACTTATGTTAGTTCTGTTTTTAAAACCAACAAAAAGCAATGATGTGCTATAAAAACCAATTTAACCAGTCATCCCAGCATTCTAGCAACTGACCGCACACTTTGCGAGTAGGTGTGTGAAATAGGGCTCTGTGGCTAAAAGGAATGTAGTAAAACCCACCAGAGTAAAAATAAACCTAATACCACTTGATGGCCATAGAAATTGGATAATAAGCAAGTGCGTGTTGGTTTTTGTATGCTTTAGCAAATTAAACAGTAAATTGTGTTTATATAAACAAAAAATAAATACTTTTATTCAGTTAGAGTTTACAATTACAATTTTGTTAGTTTTTTTTTTTTGTGTGAAGATTTTTCTTTTGGGGCTATAACAATTTTTGCACTTACTGGATATTTAATGATTATAATCATCATTATTTTATGGTATAAAATACATAGTATTATATGATGGGTAAGTTATTTACCGTTGGCCAATACCCTACACTTGGATATTAAGATTTTAAGTTTGTTTTGACTCAAGCGATTTTTCTTTTACAATGACTTTATTTATTGTTTTCTTTTTTACTTATTAACTATTTACTAATATCATTTTTGTAATCCAAGAAAATTAACCTTTTTTTTCAGAAAGGAAGAACCTCTTACACTAATATCGTAGGTAATTTACCCGAGAGTCGTATGAGTGATATGTATTATAAATGCAAAAATTACGTATACGTATTGGTTTACTTTAATTCGAATTAAATATATCCCATGTGTAGAATCAATATTGGGGTATCATTATTTTTTAAATTACAAATAATGATGACTACTTACCTTCGAGATTATTTTAAAAATAATAGGTTTGTAAATTTTGTATATTATTTGATCTATCTCTTTTAATTATATATTTTAATTTTATCAGGCTCAAGATCATAATTTTTGAATGATCTAACGAATAGTAAACACTAATTTTTTATTAAATGGAAAAAATTGTAAGGATCAGCGCTAGAGGAGGTGCACACTTTACACCCGAGCGACCAGGTCATATTCAGCCTCCTTCTGAACCACCCAACACAAATAACTCATAGTTTTGAACATGAGCCTGATAAAATTAAAATATATAATAATAGGTTTGTTCGTGTAAAGTTTAGTAACAAAATATACTCCCAAAAAAATATCCAAAAGTGTGCAAATGGAAAATTTGTAAGAATTAATAAGATACGCAGTTAAACAGCTGATTGTAAATACCAAACAAAAAATATCAACCGGTCAATATGGAAAATATGAATAAAAAACAGAAATTAAATGTCAAGTATTCTCCAGGAACATCTTCTTCCATCTTACTTCTTTCGTCGTAAATAAGCTGATATTTACATATTCTTTTACTTTTATGAGAAAGAAACAAACAAAAAAAGGATTAAATTCGGCACAGCCGAACTTAAGCCTTTCCTCTACTGTTTTGATACAAATAATGTACAAAACTTTTGAAGTAAAATTATGGAGGTGAAAAAAATTTTTGAGGTGAAAAACTTTTTTTAATGCAAAAAAATATGAGAAAATTTATTATGTACCAGTCGCTGATATGAAATTGTACAAAAATACACCAATTTGTATGGAAAATTTAGAGGTACCTTCACATTTTCACTCATAACTTTTTAACCGCTGGACCGCTGCTCGGGAGGATGTCCAATAATCTCGGTAAAAACAGCCACCCCCGCAGATGGACACACATACAGACGGATATTGCTAAATCGACTTAAAACTTTATGGGGTCTTAGACCTATATTTCGACATGTTACAAACGGAATATAAAATATGTAATGTGCATATAAGCAAATTCATTGTTTTTAATTATATTTTTTTCATTCACCTGTAAAAGAGTTTTCAAAAAAATATTATGAAAAATAATAAGGACCGATGATGTCACCCGGTGTAAATGGCGCACCATGGAGTGACTTTGAGTGGATGTAATGGACCTTCGTGCAGGATACGTGGATTATCAGTGCCCCAAAAAGGCACATTTTTTTGTTTACGTATCCGTTCAGAGGAAAATTGGCCTCGTCGCTTATCTTAAATTTGAATAAAAAATCGTATTTATTTCCATAGCTTGTTGACGTATATTCTGGATTTCTTTACTTCACAAAACTGACAGTTGCCGTAATTTTCACAATGTACATCATTTTGAAAGATATTTGCTTTAGCAATAAACAAAAATCCCAGCCGTTTAATTGCAGTACAAAGTTTTAAAGTTTGAATTTTTATGTATACCACCAAGAATTCTTATTGAATAAACAGTGCACCAAATTCCCTCAAAAAATCCCACGAATTCGATATGTGGTGTTAAATTTATTAAGATAAAGTTTTATGATCTCCTCATCGGTAAACTAATGATTTTTGTTCGATATGAGATCATATTTGAGATCAATTGATTAAATAAAGTGAAAAACTAGAAATATCGAAAAATCCTGGATCATGGGACTTAAAATATTTTGAATCTCAGGATCTAAAAAATCTAGTTTAGTTTGGCCTTACTAATGCCAAATGCTCTCTGTGTTATTAACATGTTCTTTAGCGGTAAACTTAAATATTTAAAAAATCCTTATGATATCACCCAAAATAAATTCCCCAACTTCTACTGTACCTTAACGGTCCGGAACATTAAAGGACCATATAAATGAATTTTCGAAAACAAAACGTTTTCACTCCGTTTTGGTGTATTTGTTTATGTACAAGCATGTACGGTCTTCCCCGATTTTCATCAGTTTTTCCGTGACTTTTGAATTCGTTTTGTTGTCAAAAACGAATAATTAAAAAATGTATGTTATAATTATTCTTTTTTACATCACACATCAAAAATAAATTTAATTGATAGTTATATATCAGGTAAATATTTTTGAAATTCAAAACAAGTTTTACAGTGATGTGTGAAATTTTATGCAATTTTGCAAATAAAAATATTGCCTCACAGTTTTTAATAGATTTTGTTGAGAAATGTGCAAATTTGCATTGTGTAAAAACCACCAATTAAAGCTAAATTAAAATTTATTTTATTTTTTCATGATTTTCAATGGGCCATAACCGCAGTGATGGATAGAGATAAATTTATCATTTAATTAAATTTGTAAGAGTTATTTAACATCTTTATCAATAAATTTAAAGAAAAAAGCTACATTTTTTTATTAAAAATAAAAAAAAAATTTGGCATATACACAAATCCGTTTTTGTTGAAAAAACGGTACGAATACGAATCCATAAATGGCCCGTCATTGACGAACTTTCAACAAACAACTTCGTTTTTCAACCGACATATCAGTTCGTAAACGCTCCGTCATATATGGACTTTCAACAGCCAACTCCATTTTTCTTATGACATATCGGCCAGTAAACGGTCCGATATTGACGGCATTTTAACAGATTCGGATCAATTTCGATTTTCCTTAAAATCAGTTTTCTGGTCCGTTTACGGATCGTATTATTTGTTGGGTATAATGTTGTGTAATTATTAATATGATATTTTTAAAATATTTAAATGGTAAAAAATTTCAGAATCTAAACCCAAAATTAACCAAATAATGTGTAGTTTATAATCAATTCGATCATGACCAACGACATTTATAAAAATACTATTCTAGATTTTTTTAACCCTCAAATATATAAAAACGTATAAATCCGTTGTCTAGTGGTAAGCGAATTTCTGCAAAACTTTTCGTGCTGCATGTGCAAGGTGGCCATAGTTCATCTTCTATCTTTTTTATATTTACAATTTACAAAAAAAAATAGTCCTATTGTAATCAACTAAACTTTGTTTGTATAAGTAACACAGTGAAACAAATTTTGGAATGGCACCGTCAGAAATGAAAGTATAACTTTGAACAATTTCTGCAAAGAATTTACAAAGTTAGCTTGGAGTTTTGATTTATGGTCTCTTGAAATATCTGGTTTGAAAACAAAAGGTAAATTGATGATTTTTCCCAAATTCTTAGGAAATTATTATAATCTATCCGGCATTAAAAAATTGTATGTGAAATCTTGAAGATACCTTGAAATGGTACAACTTTGTGCTTTGCTAAAATGTGTCATTTTTGTCCTCAGATTTTCACGATTTTGGTAAGTAAAAACAAGAAGCCTATTTTGCGTTATTCCAATATACAATTCAAGTGATTATAAACTAATAGTCTGAGCTAATTTTGTAAAACTCTTTAGTATATTTGTAAGTGCATTGAAATTATTGAAGTTGAAATTTTTTATTACACTGTGTAATTTTTTATATTTATTTACAAAAAAATATCACAAAAAGGACTTTTCTTCAATGAATTTCTTTACGTTTTCAGGTCAATTGTTTATTTGTATTATGGTGCCCACTACTTTGTGTGCCTTCTGAAGTCTATTAGAGAAGTGCGTTTTATTTGTGGTTTTTTTGTGCTAATCAAAGAGTAAACTAACAAAAAAAAATACAGTATTTTATTATTTTCTATTTAAGTCATTGTATCTATATTTTTTGTCGTGGTATTTTTTTTACAAATTAATTGTGGCTTTTTTTCGTTTTTTACTTATTATTGCGGTTAAATAATAATACTATTTTTATTTAGACTTTATTGATTTGTGTCGAATGATTTTTTTTTACCAATAATTGTTTATTGGAACTTTTCTTTAGAAGTAGATAAAATTGGCACGCTTCATGCAATTATTTATAAAACTTTTAAATTGATCTTTATAAGTTCAATAATCGCGATTGTATTTTATAATGAATTAATTGCTTTATTAAAACAAATACAGTCAAACACCAATTTCCGTCCCCTTTTTGGGACAGCGAGATTTTAGAGGTCAGTGTTTTTTTTTAGAGAACATAAAATTTCTTGATTTTCTTTAATTTTTAGAAATATTTCTTAGGTTAAATTACAAATTTAATAAGAATTTCTTGTTCGTGTCTCAAAGCGTTATTCAACGTTTCAAATATCAATGAAAAAAGCAACAACAAATTATTATAGCAAGTTGCTATTTATCTTGCTGTATTGTTTTGACATATCTAGTTTCAGAAGTCTGTCATAAATCAAATGTTTGTTACACCCATGAGAAAATCCAATATATTCTGAAAGAAGAGACAAAAATATAACGTAAATATTGTTTAATTTTTCGATCAGTCGCCTAAACCGCGAATTAATATTTTGTTAATATTTTTGTACGTGAGCATGTCTTAATTTTTGGTACTTCAAAATTGTTGTTGCTCTGCTTTTACGTACTCTTTTTTTTTTTTCTTGGGTACCAAACTTCATATTTTAAGGAGTATTTGAATGCTGCCAAAAAATAATAATAAGTAAAAAATGGTCAAATTCAGAGTAGTATGCTTTCAGATAAATATAAAACTGTGTTTCTGAAATAATTTTTAATGTGATGGCAGAAGAGTCTTGGTAACTTCCCAGTTGAAAATTGCATCTTGAAGTCAGTGTCAGCAGCGCATTTTATGTGATAAGTCAACAGGTGTAGACATTTACCATGATCACAAGAAATTGTAAGTAAAAAAATATAATAACCAAAAATATATGTTATATATTTATGCCCTGTACGAGGTGGCTAAATAAATTCTAAACTAAATACAAATTGACAAAAGGTTCTTAAATTTCTTTCTTTGGAAACTTAAATTTCATTTAGATTTCATTTAGGCAGTTCCGTTTATGACGGGCTGAAAAAGGTACGTTTTGGTTGTTGGAACTATTTGTATTATTTTGGTTTAGATGAACGGGTAGGGCATTAAACTACCAAACATAAAGCTTCTAGTTCGAATCTTGGTAAGTGTGATACATAATAAAACACCCTGAATTTTAAATATTGGATGTGTAACTCAAAAATGCGGTAATCTCAACAGTTGGCGTATCCTTTACGTGGTTTGTGTCTTTACACTCACCAAAAAAAAAGTCTATAATGGCAACTGAAAATGTTGCTGTTATTACGGGAAATTTTGCTAATTTGAGCCCAACGGTATTTTTTGTCTAATCTTAGCAACACATATCTGCTGACGTGTAGTACAATGAAATTAGTAGAAAAATTAGTAGCCGCTACTTAATTTTAGTATACTTTTTGTAAAGTGGAATTTAAAATCTGTTTGCGAAAATCAGCAAAAAAAAAATACTAATATTTAGTAAAAATTTTAGATTTATTTTTTATCAACATTTTTTTATTTTATTTATTTTTTTTTTTCAAAAAATATTTTAGACACAATTTAAAAAAAAATCAAAGGCTTAAAAATTATTAAAACATAAAAAATATTTAAGTCATTCATTTTACTTTAAAGGTAAAATTTTTATTGTTTTTATGGCTGATTTTTAGAACCAAAAAACTTTTTGGTGCTATTTTAAGTGGATGACCTATTTTAAGACATGAGTCGGTATATTCACTTCCGATCTCTTTTTCTATTATATGTTAGTTTTAGTTAAAAAAAACATTTCCTTCAATATCCACTTTATTAAAATTAGTAATTTTTTTGCTGATTTTAGCAAATCGGGTTTAAATAATTTGTAAAATGATTTCTGAAATTAGCAACAAAAATTTGTAAATATTTTGTGAAAACTCTGTAATTTGTTAAATGTAAATAGCAAAAAGATTTGATAAATAATAATTTTTTTAATAAAAATCAGTACAAAAATAGTTAAGTGGGATTGAAAACTGTTTACAAATTTTTCTACAAACTTTTTTTTCTGAGTGTAATAACTTTTTTGGTATTTTTGAGGGTAAACAGCTGTTATTTATTCTCACTTAGTCATTGAATGAAATAGTGTAAACAGTTTTTTTTTTTTTTGCAGTTTGAAAAAAGTTTTAGCTGAAGCTCATCGATTGCTCACAAAAGTTTACCCTGATGCTTTGTGCGGTTCAAATGTGTTGAGTTTTAAAGCCCACCCAGGCCAGCCAAGAAAGTTGGAATGTGATGATTTGGAGGCATTACACGATGAAGATCGTTGTCGAACTCAAAAAGAACTTGCAAAATCATTGAGAATAAAGCAGAATTTTTAAAATGTTTGTAAGCAGCAGGATTCATACAAAAGTAAGGAAATTTGGTACCACACGAGTTGAATCCGCGAGAATCTGGATGGGACCAGAAGGGTCCCATATATTGTGAGCTGTTGAAATCCTGCCAAAAAAGCACTGGCCGAAAAACGCCCGAAATATGCTACCAAGACAACGCAAGACCGGTTTAAAAATTTAGAAAATTGTAGTTGGTAAGTTTTGCCTCACCCCTTTTAGTAAGTTTGTTTTAAACCGTTTGAATATCATTTATTTCAATCGATGCAGAATGCTTTCACTGGCATACGTTTCACTCAGGACAGGATATCTGAAATTGGCTTGATTCGCTCTTGGTCTAAAAAAATGAACAGTTCTTTTGACGCGGAATCCATATTTTGCTAGAAAGATTAAAAAAAGCCATAGCTAATGATGACCAATACTATAAATAAATTTATATTTGTACCAATGTTCACAATAAACGCCCAAAATTTGCCAAAAATGCCCGATTTCGAAGTTATAAATCTTTGCGTAGTATATTTTAACACTAATATTGAAATATTTAATTGCTGGTAGTTAACTAAATATTACGTCCAAATTTTGTTGCTTATTTTTCCCGTTTTCAGCTTATAAATACACTTCGCTTATTTATTGGGACCGCCTAATGTACATATAGAGACCTTATATTCAATTCCCTTTATGAACCAATTTCTTAAAAATCCCTTTTTTGATGGAAAATTGTTCACTGATAACTAGAAACACTGACAAAAATTTCAGAGAGAGAAAATAAATTTCAGTTATCTTTTGTAATATTTATTATTTTGCTATCAAACATAAAATTTATTTTTAAATGCAATAATCTCTACTGATAACTAGAAACACTGACAAAAATTTCAGAGAGAGAAAATAAATTTCAGTTATCTTTTGTAATATTTATTATTTTGCTATCAAACATAAAATTTATTTTTAAATGCAATAATCTCTATAAGACACATTAAGATTATCGACTGAGGAAGAAGTAGTTTAACACTACATCTACTGAACACGAAGTTGTGAAAATTTCGGTGAATCATTAATGATTTTAACATTGGCGTGTGATTGGGAGGAAGTAGTGTGTTTCGGTGCTATGAAAAATCGATGAGCAGATGGAAATATAGGGACTACAACATAAATATAGGGAGTGGCTTTTTTTTAAGTTAAAAATGTGATTTTGAACACCCCAAGAAATATTATTATTATTCCGACCAGGACAAAGTGAATGTCACTGGCAAAATATGTTTTCAATAAGGCATTTAATGACTACAGGAATTAACCATTTATGGACCAACTAAATAATTGTTTTTTTACTAGTAGGGGTTAATATCAACATTTTGGAAGTTGTTTAAAATGACTTCTTACAAATCGAAAAATTTGCACTTTTAACTTCTTTGGATGTTCTGAAAAAGAGATTCGTAAAGAATAACATCCATTTTATTTTGCTGGGTACATATATTAAACGAAGTTTTTACCTAAAACTGTTTATACAACTGCACTTAACATTTTAATGCTTGTTTATTAGTGTGTCCTGTAATATATGTTTTTCGGATTCTTGAAGAAATAGCATTTAATCAATGGATTTTTATTTGCAGATTATAATTTATTTTCTTGCCTATAGACTATTTTAGAATAACAAAAGGATTACAAAACATAAGAATCACGAAAAAATAGTAAAAATTAATAATCCATTAATCAAAATTTGTTTAAAATCTACAATGATGCCAAATGTATTTGTTTAACGAGTATTAGCACCTGGTTGTGCCAAAAATTATCCAACAGTTGTGCATTTAAGATTCCTAAATTATTTACCAATATATTTTGTTAAATTTAAAATGAATTTTGATAAAAAAAAAAAATACAAAAATCTACACAACCAAATTTAAGCATACACAGGATACTGTGCCAAAACCTTCAACTATTTGGCAACTTAAAATTCAGCCTAGTGAATGGAAACGTAACTTTTTTGATAAGTTAGTTCAGATAAAGTCAAAATAATTGTAAGATATGTAGCAATGTCCAATTCGAATTATCTTGTTTCTTTTTAATTGTTTTATTATTTAGTTGTTCTTTGTTGAAAAAACGTTAAAGAAATCATTGAAATTTTAAAAAAATTGCACATTATTTTTCAAAAACTATTTAAATTTTTAAATTGCAATAGCCTCTATCAACTATATTGCCTTGATTAACGTAAAATGTTGTATTATTTGTATATGTAGGACTCAGTAGTTATAATTAACAAATATTGTAGAACATAGATTGATTCAGAATTTGGGCATAACAAATTTGTTGCTATTCCAGAAAAATGTCTTTTGGTTCTTAAAGGGTTTTGAATATAAGCTCTTGATACATAATCTAGGTACTGGAAATTCACAAGATTCTTAAATTTAGTTAAATTTTCACTAAAAAAAGAACTAAAAGTTTTAACAGTTTTAAATAAAATGTATATTGTTATTAAAAATATCTTAACAAGTGTATTTTTATCTAATTCAACATTACTTTACATAAAGCAACATCAAATGTTAATGTACTTATTCACATTTATTTTACAAAAAAAAAAAAAAACTTTAATGCATGTATTTTCACCAACAAACCAAATCTTCAATATGTACTTACGTGAGTTCATATTATGACATTAACGTTACACTGGCCATTACTCTTATGATCATGGTATCAACATCATCGGCAGCAAAATCATCAGCATCTTCAACATTAGCATCATCATTGTTGGCTATCATTTGTGTCAATAGTAAATTTGCACATGATCTTTGGATTACTCAGGCAATAACATCAATTTCTCAAAAGTATCTGTTTTTTGTGTTTCTGTTGATTTGTTACGAATATTCATATATAAAGATTCGAGTTCGAATATGAGTATGTGTTTTTTTTTTTTTGTTTTTTATTTTTTAAATTAAGCTACTGAAGGCTACTAAAGGGGCATCGCGTATTCGTACATGTAAGTACGTTCAGTTGTTATTTTGTTTTTGTATTCATTTTGTTTTAGTGATGATGCTTCACTAAAAAAAATGTAGCACGTTTTTAAACTATGAACTTTGACAAAATATATATATATTTTTTTAGTTATTGTTGTTATTTTCTTCTGTTGTACTCGTTTTATACCATTGTTTTACTAATTTTTATATTTATTGCAGAACTTATTTAGTTTGCTTTTTCTTAAACATGCATGAGTTGAATTTTTCTTCACATGTAAGTTCATGTTGCTTTTTTAAGTGATTTTCTTTAGTTTAAAATTGTAACTAATTTTTAATATGTTTTTTGGAATTATTTTAAAATATTATTAAGGAACAGCTGCAAGCAATTTTCAAAATATGGAAAATTTTTTTGAAATAAATAATTTCAAACACCTGCATAATACATATTTTTTTGGATATTTTTTTATTTAAACAAGGGCATATAGAATTGATAAAAAAAAATATTATTTACTATGGCCATTTAAAATCCCTACTTTTCCGCATTGTAGTTTGGAATATTTTAAGCATCATTTCGTAATAATTAATAGGAATATACTGGAACGTATAAGTAATTTATTTGCATAATTAATATTTATCATACGCATTCAATAAACCCATCTAAAAATCGAAATATATATGAGCATACATAATCATACATGGGCCTGTATATGATCATACATGGGCATACATGGTCATATACGTCCATACATTGTTCAATATATGACCATACATGATCTCATATATGATCATATATCTTCGGATATTACCGTGCCGTATAAATATACTATCATTTTGTAAAACTTTGTGTAAAACAAATATTTTTTTGTACTCCTTCATAAATCTTGTGAAAACCAATCTTTGTTAACACATCTCCGTAAATAAAGAAAATAAAAAAAGAAGTTTTTATATATAGGATTTTTACGTAGGTGTTACCCCTTAAGTAGTATAAAAGGGTGCTTGAGGTCAATGATTTTCGATGTAACAAATTGGTATCATTGCGACAAAAACATTGATATATAACCCTTTAAGATCCGACTGTAAATACAGAAGATATGACAAAAAAATTAAAAATGCCCTACATTCGGCAACAAAAAAATTTAAAAAAAAAAAAAATAATAGTTCCGCTGAAATTATTGGAATACTTTCCTAGCAAAAGTTTATTGCTTTTTTGCGAGCTTTCATTTTAAAATATTAGGGTAGTACATTAAGGTGGTAACAACTGAGATCTGGTGGGTTAATACTAGAACGGGTTACTTGAGGTCAATGCCTCCTTCGAGGAAAACATCGGTATCCGCAAGACAAAAAACATTGATATACAACACTTTAAGATCCGACGGTAAATAGCGAAGATATAAAGAAAAATATAAAATGGCGACCCCTACGTTCGGCCAAAAAAAAAAAAAAATTCGAAATTTTCTTGTTAAAATACTATATATTTGAGGGTGTACGGTGAACTTTTTTTTTTGCCTATAAGGTGGTACGGTCTAACGTATACCCATGTGTGATCATATACAAGTCCATGTATGATCATGTATATTCATATATAATTCGATTTTTACATGGGAATACAAAACTAATTTTTTCCAGGCTTTGTCATTATATAAATTTCATTTCTATTTGCAAATCCTAGCTATGCGCTTGAATAGAATTTTACTATCAACACTTTACCTTAAAATGCTTAACCCTTAACTGCATAGTTGATGGTAAAGTATTCTTGGGAAAATGGTAAGTTATAAGGCTACAAGGCTCATGCATTTACCCAGGGAGACAACATCATAGTTTATTCAATTGTTATTTCTTACGAACATTTTTTAATATTCCATGTGAAAATCTAAATCTATATGAACATACATGAAAATGCATGAACTTTTATATGATCATGCATGCATGTATACAATACGTCCATGCATAGTTCAATATATGACCATACATGATCTCATATATGACCATATAACTTCAGATCCGAATTCATATATTAAAAAAATTAAAGTGAGTTCTAAAATTTGGCTATTTGGTTCATTTGTACAAAAAAATCATACATGCGAGTAAAAATTTTATATGTGGTAATGCATGATATCATGTTTTGACATATATGTAATTTATTGTTCCATATACGATAAACATGTTATTACTTGAATCCATATATGATAATATTTTTTCATTTTTAACTCATATATCATTCACTTGGAAAAATTTAAAAATCAATGAATTCATATATGAATATATATGATTCTAATTTTTTAACTCACATATGATCATATATCCTTGACTTAGAAGGTCATATGTATATCAGTTTTTCTGATTTATTTGAAGTATAATTTTAAGCTGAAAAGGGATTTTCCCATTGTTTTCATTATTCAAATTTTCAATCGTCTTTTCTTTATCCACTCGGCATAAAAATTTAACCTTTTTTTTTTAAATCTTCTTTGGAATTTAGGCTGTTTTATGTTTTCTTTCAAAAGAATTAGAGAAGCCTTTGCATGGACAAATAAATTCATTTATTAATGAAAATTCGTTGTTAACTAATATGCAATCGGGGCTCCGTTCTGACCACAGTTGTGTGTCTGCCTTAATAGAAGTTTCTGAAAATATTCGACGTGAACTTGATAATAAATAAAATAAACTTTTTGGTGCTGCTTGATCATTCAAAGGCCTTTGATACGGTTGATCACAATATGCTCTGCCTGAAATTACGACTAACTCTCTAAACGTTTCTAGAGGAGTGCATCAAGGTTCTATTCTTGGCCGACTGCTATTTTCAATAAATGCTAATGATTTTCCAAAACAACTTTCCAACTGTAAAATCCATATATACGCAGATGATGTCCAACTTTATTTGAGAAGCCCATTTCACTCTATTGCAAGTAATGTTGCTTTACTTAATGCAGATTTACGTAAAATATATGCCTGGGCAATGCAAATGGCCTCTGCCTTAATCCTCAAAAGTCAAAGTTTATGATAATTCATAAAAGAACTTTTGATCCCATTTTATATGATGACTAATCATGTCAATACACTGGTTGATCAAACCTATATAAAGCTGAGGTCACTCTGGTCGAGACAATACTTTACTGCTTTGAGGATAAGAGTACTTCTGGCTAAATGTTACTTGACTCCTGGTCTAATTTATGGATGTGAGTTATTTGCCAGTTGTGATTCTATTAGTAAACGTAGACTGAACGTCTTGTACAACAACATTATCCGTTATGTATATGGATTAAGAAAGTATGACGAAGTTTCACATGTTTCAAGTAATCTTTATGGAGTATATTTTTCATCCTTGCTAAAAATTCGTGTTCTTATTTTTATGCATAAGTTAATCTACACCCAAAAGCCTCAATATCTTTATGCCAAAATTAGGTTTGCCATATCCCGTAAAGAGGTAAAAAAATCATAATTCCTCGTCGTAGCTCCCCCGTATTAGAGTGGCCATTTTATATTAATGCCTCACGTCTTTGGAATATTCTTCCACACAACCAACAACTCAATAGCAACGCAAATAGTTTAAAACAATTTTTATTTAATTTTTTCTCTTAATTGTTTAAATGTGGATTTTTTCTTGTATTGATTGGACTTAATTTTATTGTTATTTTAATTTTTTGTATGTATTTATAATTATATCTGTAAACTATCCTATTAGAAAAATACGTTCCTGTACTTATTCTTATTGTACAGGAAATGGAAAATCAATAAAATAAATAAATAAATAAATAAAAAAATAAATAAATAAATAAATAAATAAAATAAATAAATATATAACTGATAGACAAATTTTTGGACCAAAATTTTGACGTAGAAATTTTCAATACCTCTCATAAAAAGCGAAAAACCCGAAATATTCACGACCACCATTTTGGATTTATCACAGAAAGAGTAAAGCCGATATTTACGTGACGTATTAGTTCAGAAAATAGGCTACCTTGCTCAATAGGCAGCATATAGTCTGGAGCCCCGATATTGAAAGAATCAAATTAAAATTACCGAATTATACCAAATAAATGAGCCATTTCCTACCAGCTGGATTGCCATAAAATTGCACACAACCACAAAAATCAAAAGCTTAGAGATTTAACGACATCATAAAAAGTTCACATACAGTAGGCTAAAAAAGTTTATTATTTAAAAAAATTTTTAGTATTGAATTTTTTTTTTTTTTAAATGAGTATATTTTCAAATATTCTGTAATTCAGAATTCTCAGCTGAACTTAAAGATGATATCTATTTAGGCGGAAATTTTATACATATTGTTTTTATTGCCATTTCTATTGATTCCACATAGAGCCGATGTCGAAACCGAATATACGGTTTCTTTACTCCACCGATTCATATAAAACACGCAGAGAAAACACATGCTTGCAACATGATCACTACTACTTTATAACGCTTTTATATGTATAAAGACTGTAGCCGTGTATATATTCGCTACCATCATTTTTATAGTAAATATTTAATTGTTCCATGATTACCACGTTCTATTTTATAACATATTTGTCTGTAACCATTCTGTGGTAGAAACAAATTCTGACTATAAAAAATATGATAATTATGGAACTATGAATAAATGATAAAAATAAAATAAAACATGACTTCGATATTTACAGTCATATTAATGTCTAGCTTTTATACAAAATTGTATCAGTTCAGTTACCAATGTTAAAATGATAATATTTGATCATTTTCACCTGGGGGATTTTATATTCGAAAATGCCTTATACACTTTATATTACATTAATCAATTAATTCTCCAAAAAAAATCATTTTCAAAAATAATCTAAAGATTTTATATTTCTTTTTTTTTAAATTACGAGGTCTGATTAATAAGTCCGTGACTTTTCGAATTTTCCTCGTATTTATATGAAATGCAACATGCTCCCATCAATTACTACCTCTTAATAGACTACTGTCAAATTTTGAGCAAGTTCCGTCATTTACTTTGCATTTAACAGCAGGATTTTGATCAATAATTTCGTCGTTGGAGCTAAATCTTTCTCCTCGGAGCCATTTCCTGTCACACGATTCCGTTGGTGGTCGATTGTAAGCAAACGCGGCAGCCATCTTGCTAAAAGCTTTCTCATACCCAAGTGATCGTTTAAAATTGAAACCACTGAGCCATGTGAGATGCCTATGTCTTCCACAATCTATCGCACATTCAATCTCCGGTCGTCCAACAATATATCGTGAATTTTTTCAATTGTTTTGGGTGTATACACCTCAACTGGGCGTCCAGAAGGTTGGGAACCTTCAGTGCTTGTAGGGCCACAACGAAAGTCAGTAAACCACTTTTTTACCATTGAAATCGATGGTGCAGAGACCACATAGTATTTATCTAGCTTTTTCTTGGTTTGATTGACGGTTCTTTTTTCGCAAAAAATAATGTTTAATGAGCACTCGAAATTCACTTTTATCCATTTTTAAAAAAATCCACGAGGTTGTATGTTTTGAACAGCTGTTAAACGCAAAGTAAATGACGGTACTTGCTCAAAATTTGACAGTAGTCTATTAAAAGGTGGTAATTGAGTGTTGCATTTCATATAACTTTGATAAAAGTTCAAAATTCACGGACTTATTGATCCGCCCTCAAATTTTCAAAAATTTAAAAAAAAAATATGTTTATTAATTAATTTCTTATTTTATAATAACTTTGTTATGAAAAAAGTACTCAGAATATTAATAAAATAATTTAAATAAAGTTTCTTATACAAAATAATAGATTTTTAGAAGTTTTTCTGATAGAAACATTTTTAGATTCTATGGACTTATCCTCAAAGTAAAATTCTCAGATTCTACAAACTGTGTCTTAGATAAAAATTCAATACTCTTAAAAAAATAAATTTTAAGGCCTTTTTTGAATAAAAAATTCATAGATTCTAGAAAAATTTCTACATGAAAAATACTTAGATTCTAAGGGTTTTTTCTAGTAGAAATATACTTAGATCCTAAGGACTTTTTCTTAAAGAAAAAATATCCTTAGAACCTAAGAATTTTTTATATTAAAAAAGTTCATAGAATCTATGATTTTTTTATTAAAAAAGTCCTTAAAATTTTAAAGTTTTTTGACGTATTTTTCTTTTAAAAATTTCATATAATCAAAGAAGTTTTCTTGAAAAAGTTCTTAATATCAATTTTTTCTTGAAGAAACACATTTCTTAAAGAAATATACACACTCACAATATTATTTCGTTAAAAATAATCTAAAATACATATTAAATTAATCGAAAATACCATCAAGAAGAGGACCATTATATTCAGCCCATTTTATTGTTTGTTTTCAATCATTGTTTAATAATCGGCAAATGTAATAAAAGCAATGGAAAGTTGTTTAAAATAACCATCAATTTTTAACTGACAAAAAGTAGAAAAAAACTATTTTTGTGGTTTGTTTTTCAAATTGAATTTTTTTTTATTTGTATCCAATTTAACAAAACACAACACACACAGATATATATTTTTTTATCTTCTTGTGTGTATCTATATTTAAATAATTTCTTGTAATTTTTATTGAAATAATTTTGTATATAAACAAACTATTTTGGTAAAAAACCAAAAAGGAATTATATGAATTTCTATTTTTTGAAGCAGAAAACATAAAATTTTACATTAACTGAAAATATCAACTCCTACTGAATATCTGTAAATTTTTATAGTTTTTTTTTTTAAATGACTGATTCAAATAGTTACAAAATATATTTCTATGAATTTCAATTGATTCTTCATTTAAAAACAAACTTTACGTATTACTTTTTAAATAAACTACAGTCGGTAACGGAAAATATATTGTGAGTGCATAAATTTAAAGAACTTTTTCATAGTTTCGAATTATAATATAACTGTAAGGAGTATATTATGGTAAAATTATGGTTATTTTATTATAACTATTTTATAGTACTATGGTTGGCACAATCAAAATCTCAAAAATATATGATTGTCACAACAATGTTTTTTCTCTGTGTGAAGTCACTGATTTAAATACTATGCGCAATCAAAAACATCAGTGTAAATAATGAAAATATGACTTAAGCACTTACACCATGTGTTTAAGCAATTAATTTTCAATTTAAAGCCAAAAAACATTTCAATTATTTGCTCACATCCTTGCCATATGTTAAATAAACACGAATTTTAATATTTACATACTTTGTTAAATAAAAGATACAACATAGATTATGTTTATACATATTTATGAATATAAAAATATATTTATACTATGTACAAAAAGAATAGAGAATGCTAAAGTACAAATAAAACACGAACACTTTACATATGCCACACCGGTACATTACAATTATTTTAAAGACAATTGAAGTCCTATAGAACTTCGTTACCTTTGGCATTATTTTCAAGAATAAAATAATTCTTTTTTAAAATTCCCTTTATGTTCACACACAGAAATTTTTTCGGCAATTTTCGTCTACATTTGCTTTAAAATGAATGAACAACAAAACGAATAATGAAAAAACCAAACCATTTGCCGAGAACTAGCAACTCCATACCAATTAACATTCCAGCAAAAATAAATAAAAGCATCACTACTATGGCAAAGGCATCACTTCTTTTCTGATGGTTTCATCGATGAATTTAACATTAGCGTGTCATAGGATGGAAGTATTCAAATGTAGCTACTAGCATTCAATCATACTTTACTCTAAGGAAGCAATGATAATAAAATAATTAGATATTCTGATGCATGAGTGGAAAATGTTCATATACTTTGTTGTATTTAAGCTTTGATAAAAATTTAATTCATAAGAATTCAGAAAAATAAGTTAAAAGAAGCAGAATTCATGCATTGATATACAAATACTCTTTACCCATGTAAAAATCGAAATATATATGAACATACATGATCATACATGGGCTTGTATATGATCATACATGGGCATACATGGTCATATACGTCCATACATGATCTCATATATGACCATATATCTTCGGATCCGAAATTTGAGGGTATATGGTGATATATGTGCATATATTATCATACATGCTCATATATTATTCATGTATGCTCGTATATGATCATATACGTCCCTATATATACCCTCAAATTTTGGATCCGAAGATATATGAGCTCATGTATGGTCATATATTGAACAATGTATGGACGTATATGACCATGTATGCCCATGTATGATCATATACAGGCCCATGTATGATCATGTATGCTCATATATATTTCGATTTTTAAATGGGTATTAAAAAAAATAAATAATTCTTCATTACTAAAAAAGCATTTTTGAAACAATTTTCAAAAATTTTAATAAATTTTTAGACAAATTTTAAAATATTTTTGGATAATTCAAAAACTGGTTGTACAATTTGGAAACATTTTTAGACAATTTTAAAATATATTTTTGAACAATTTTAAATAATTTTTGCACAATTGGTAAATTTTTGGTCAATTTTAAACAATTTTTACACAATTTTAAAATCATTTTGATAAATTCTGAATTAAAACTGGAAATGGTGTGTTAAATAATAAACATAATGCAAAAATGCACAGATTGCGTCGTCATAAATATTTGAGGCTAAAAAATGCAAACGGCAGGCCAGCTAGTTTCAATTAAAGGTTAAAAAAAATCTGTTTTTCTCGATATTTCAAAACTTTTATTAAAATTGCAAAACTGCATAAATTCTAACCCTCATGAAATTTTAAGCTAATATAAAAAATGATTAATTAAAAAAATGAAAAAAGATCATTAGAACTATTTTTTCAATTTGAATAAATGCTTAAGATTAAAAAAATATATACGATATACTATAACTTATGCTTTAAAAGTAATGAAGAGTGATATTTTAAGATATGCATCGGGTTTATATCCAGATCACTGCATTTAAAATATGAACACATGAATGCTTTTGGAAGTGCCTTAGAATAACACCAAAAAATCATAAAAGAATGTCAACTGAAGTTTAGGAAGCAATGAAAGAAGTTATAGTCATGGAATGGCTTCCATTTTTTTTTTTTGCTGGGATACCACACTTTTCCAACAAACTGCGCAACAAAAGTTGCTTTGTGTAAAATGGGACTTACCGATCATTTAAGTATTGCATGATCTATAAACGTAAAGTAATAATTTAAAATAATTTTAAAAATCTATTTATAGACTCATTACGTTGTGTTTTTGTAAGCAAAAGGGTAATGTGTGTACGTTTCGACATCACGAAGCGCAACTATTCATTTATTTTCAAAGGTATCAAATGTGTAGAGTTCCCAGGCTGTATTCCCTTCATAAACACGTTATGCTTTATAACGTTTAAAATATTTGTAATTATTTATTTTTTAAAAAAAAAAACTATTGTTTTTTTTTATTTTTGGAAAAATCTATGTATCTATACATTACTTTTTCCCATCCTTGTAACCATATAAGTAACCACCTTTTAAGAGTCATAATTTCTCTAATAAAAATTGAATATATCGCATACATTTTAAGCCTAGTGTATAGAGACATATGTAAAATAAAAAAATACGCGACATGTAATAAATGCCAATGTCTTGAAAATTTTTAGTCTTTCCAAAAAAACAATGAAAATTATGCCACTCAACGTTGAGTAAACTTTTTAAACAATAACAATAAAATGTTTTGCTTAAACACTATCACAAGACAATGTTTCTTAAGTGTTTAACTGAAGTTTTAATGGTGAAATGAAAGTTTATTTACAAACACATACATATGTTGTTCCAGATGTAACACTATTCAACAAAAATGTTGTTAAAGGGTTTTATGAAGATAAAGCTTGACTGCTCTTGGTTCCTAATAATCCTCCTCCCCCTTCTCACCCACTCTATAAAAACCTCCACGACTTATTATAATGCGGGGATAAGTAGAGGGTGTGAGTTTTATTATTATTACTTTCTAAGTTAACATCCGGCTTTTATCCTTAGGAATTTGTTGCAGTTAGAATTTGTATAATAATACTTTACATATTCCTACATTCATGACATATCGCGCCTTTTTTACATGTTCTGTTTAAACCTTCTACCCCCTTGTCTGAACATGTTGTAAAACAACCGTTATAATCATAAACTTTTGCCATAATTGTTTCCGGTAATACTTAGAAAAGAGATATGTGAATAACATCCGTTTTCTAAAAGCTAATTGTTTATGAAGATGTATGATTTATACAAAATTTATACATCACAATGAATTTAGAATGGGGAATAATATTTTATTGTCAATCTACGATTTACTACATAGTATATTAATTGCGGTTGGAAAGAATAATCTATGTAATATCATAACTATCTGATTTCCGAAATCTAGACGTCTGGTGAAAAGTATAACACAATTCGTAGTAGTTAGGGTAACTATCTCAACCTGAAGCTCACCGAATTTCATGAAATTTGAATATCTAACATAAGAAAATCTAAGATCGACCTCTCTCGGCAATTGTGAGGGGTTAAAATGGATGTTTTTTTATTTTTCTGCTTTTTTAAGGTATTTAAACCACTGGAACCACATGCAAATGCGGTATCGTTGGAAAGGGATTTTTGAGGGCTTTTTACATTTTTCTGGATTTGCTGTTGTAAAATTTTCAAACAGATTTTGTTGGCTGGTTTGTTGTTTGGTTCCAGTGGCAGCACTCACTCTCGTAAGCATCCAGTAGAATCAATAGTGATTCCGTTTTAAAAGACCAGACCACCGGTAGCGAGATGATATCCGGTGAACTAGGCCCAACCTGAAAGATTGATATAACGGATAAGTTCACCCAATCCTACGTACGATATCGCCGACAGGTCTTCCAGTATATGATCACCCAAAGTTCCATGTTAGATGCGCTGCGGTATATCATATCTTTTGTTATCATCCGATATGTCACAACTACGGTATTGTACATCGCGCACCCACCCTAGTCTGTTGCCGTGTCTGTCTATCATCCAGTGACCAGTGACGACGGCCGTCAGTCTTGTAACATATCTCCTACACCTACTGAGGAAAGATTTAGAACGCTCAGGATCATAGTTGGGAAACGTAAGCCTCGCTGTCCCACAAATATTCAGTCCATGCCATCTGCCACTCCCATTTCCGAAGGAATTTTTCGAAGGATCCACTCTTAATGGCTCCTAGCGGGGTAAAATCACTCCACATTGGGGTATTTGCTCTGAGTTTTCGCTATCACCCAGACAAATATTGAGAATTCTAGAGTCCATCTTAGGCACTATCCAGTCGCTGGCATAAGTCTCAACACCTAGATCCAAAAGAGTGTTCTTTATTACATCACTTTTAACATTATAAAAAGTTTCTATATTTTTAGGAAAGAAGCCCTGGTATATTGTGTAACTTCCAAGAATCTCTCCAGTACTCTTGTGGAGCGCAGTTTCTGTTGAGCTACCCTTGAGATATGCTAAAGAGCTGTGGCGATCTCTAAAGTTGTAATCTTAGGTGTACATCGATGAGTCTTTCCAGTGTCTTAAGCAGAAAAGACGAAAGACTGATTGGACAATCAAGATCTTTGCCAATATTAAAGTAAGTTCCAACTTTAACTTTTCCCAGCTAACAGGTACGTAGTTCATAGATAGACAAAGTTTATATGCCACGAGCAGCCAGGAAGTAGTCAGATGCTAAGCACTCTTAAAAATTATTGGAAAAATACCATCCAGACCAGGCGATTTCTATGGAAAGAAACTTCCAATTGGCCAGGTTATCTCTCTGGGGTATTTTTATTATTTCCAGTCTCATCGTAAGCCTCTGTGCGAGAAAAATTGGGCGCATCAGTGCACCCGAGAAAGGATTCTATTCATTTCTCTTAATATAATGAACTTCGAATGACCTTCTCTACATTTACTTCCAAAACCATAAAAGCTCTGAACTCCACCAGGGGAGGAAACTTTTCCTTGCCCTCTCAAGGACATTCACCAAGTATTCGAGACTTAATTAGTTAGTTATTTTTACTCAGTTATTTATTTATTTTCTGCATAATAAGATTTAATCTTATGATTATGGTACAGGAATTACCAAGCAAAAAAAATAAAAATGAAAATTGTTGAAAAATATTAAGAAAAAAGTTACAATTAGACTGTCAATCATTCCTCCGAAATACGGTCTCTTTCCCTGTTTCCCCTCGAGCAACCTAACTTTCAACTTGTTGTCGAAAAATATCAAATTATGATCTGAGAAGAATCAATTTCAGTGCTACCCCCGATAATGCCCCTAACAATGGCATCACAAACTCTGCTCGACTCTAAACTTCTCAAAATTTGCCTATTGTATTTATAATACATTTGGACTTTATATGAAGAAATAAACTGATATGGCTGTCAAATTCGTATAATTCATTCCTTATAAAATTTCCTCTTTTGATACGATATTAGTGCAATTTTGAATTTTATTTTATTTTTTCTCAATTGACGAATATATTATTTTAATGTAGTCATTATATAGAATTTCGAAAGTTTCGGTTTATTTGAAGGGTATATTTTTTTGACGCAATCAAACTATTTCAACATTTATTATATTACACAGGGTTGTGATTCAAATTGTTCATTATGAATAACAAAAAATCAACACAATTCTATTTCACTTTATGTAAGCAAAGAGAAACACTGCAACCATAAATTAATTTAAATCAATCAATTCAATTTGTTTGTCAATAAAATTTAAATGAGAATCTTTTTATTTATTTAAACGAATTTCATTGACGACCTAATTGTACATGGCAGTGCCATCCATAAACTCAAAGTCACAAATACTGGGGAACTTTGGCAGGCAAAGTATACGATCACTGCGAATGGATTGGAATGGTAACAAATAAATGAATGTAGATACACATGACATTCTTTTAGTATGAATGTTTGAATATTATTTCCAAGTGATCATCAAAAACAATTAAAATTGATTTATATATTTTATTTTTATAAGTGATTTTTGTTACCCATTACATATGTACATACATGGGATTGTGAAGGAAATATTATTTTATTTTGTTTATTTTTTTATTTATATTAATCATATAGTTACAAATTATATCCTAATAACCTAACCGAGCACTAGCAACAAAGTTCATCTGAAGATTGTAGCGAAAACAGACCAGAACCTCTGGTGGGAATCGAACCCTTAACCCCCGCACAGATAAGCTAGCACGTTACCAACTAGATTACCGGGGCGCTCAATTTGAAGGAAATATATATATGGTAAATATTTTGCTATTAATTTTCTTCCTTATTATGTAATTTCGGAAAAGGGATATAAAACGATTTTAAAATGTGTTGCTACAAAATGCTTGTATTAGCCAATATAAAATTTTGTTTCACTAATAGAAGTTGGTGCATGCATTGTTTCTTTGTTATTTTTACTCACCTTAATGTGTACTAAGGCCTTAAAGTATTATAGAATTATTTCAAATCATAAATATTTTTTTTTTTTTATATGATGCAGGGTCAAATTTTAGGGCTCAATAATATTGGCTTTATTCCAATATTGCACAGTTTAAATTTCAATGAAATCATTTAGGTTGCGATAATTTAACGATTTTTTATGTATTTTTTGCTATTAAACATAACTTAGTACGGTAAAGAGAATTGTTTAAACATATGTAACAACAATTTAAAAACACATGTATTTAATATAAGCTTATTTTGACATATGGTATCTAAATAAGTATCTAAACTTAATATACATAACTATCTAAACTTAATAATAAAAAATCAACTGTATGTTAGCGTAAATAGCTTTTTCCTTTGAATTGTGGGTTTTTAAGGGCGCAAAGAATGTTGATGAAGGTCGTAGTGGACCAGAAAATTCATTCCATTCAGCTTGTGTCTAATAATTTTTTCTGTGTATTCTCCATGATTACTAAAATAAAAAATAAGAAAAATTTTTCAATTGAAAAAAAAAATGATTCTATGATCTCAAAGCAAACTAAAAATAGATTTTCTATATAAAATTTAAATTATTTATAAAAAAAATATTTTGTCACAGCACACAAATTAAATTTCTTTAAAGTATTTTAGTCTCTTAAACAAGAATATGAAATAAAAAAAATCTTAGTTAAACTGCCCTTCTGATATTTAAAATTTAACTTCCTAGCAAAACCACACATTACCAAATAATGTGTAAAGTAATGTGTAGCCATAGGAGCTCATGGATTACTTTACACCTTACTTCACTAATGAATTTTACAGGCGATGAGCCTCAAAGTAATGTATATACCCGTTACTTTAGAGGTGATAATGTAAGGGGTTTCTTATATGGTTACGAGAATGGAAAAAGTAATGTGTCTTAAAATAGATTTTTAAAAAAGAGGAATTTTTTGATTGCATTAAACTTAAATAAATTGTTGCGTTTCGTTTTTTTGCTAGTGTTGTCACTACAAAATAATCCCAGCAAGCTAACGAAAAAATAAAAAATAATTGCTTATGCGTATGTATATTAATATTGTTTACTAATAATTATTTATTTTTCTGTAAGAAATTGAGTAATGCATTATTTTTTAACTCCTGGTAACCAATTTAAACTAACTTTGAGTAAGCGACAAGGTAATGCGATGCAATGTTGTGAATCCCAATTTCTAAACCGCTTTTCTTCCAAAAGGAAGTATATAAATTAACCCTTTGACGGCCAATGGTTTATAAATATCCCATTTTTAGTTTTTGTCGTATTTGGCCCATTTTTTAACCGATTTTCTTAAATGTGGCTTGTATCGACAGATGATAGTTTTTGTTTTCACACAATACTATCTATTTGGATCAATATGGTCTCAGAGTTAATAGGATCACCACAAATTCATATAAAAATATATATTTTTGCATAATTTTTGGAACACATTTTCTCGAATCCTATTGGACAACAAAGGTGATCAATATTTTGGTAGGACATGGCCCATTCCTTTAATTTTTAGAAACATCGAGATATTTGAATCGGTCCACTTTATTTATTACAGGATACTGATACAATTTAGGACATATGTACATATGTATACCATGGGTCGTCAAAGGTCAAAAGGAGGAAGTTTTTGCTCAGTTTTATTCGAATTGAAATTCAAATAATTTTTACTTGATTTGATTTTTATAGATTTCTTCTCTTGATTCCAAATTTGGTTTCCAAAATTTTCAATCACTTTAAAATTATCAAAAATTTTATAAAAAGGATATTTAGGAGCTACAGTTAAAACTCGATTTTTTCCCCAAGATGTTTTAAATTTTTTTTTATTTTCGTGACCTGAATACCAAAATATAAGATGTGTCATAACACAAATAAGTTAAAATAAAATAATTCAACACTACTCTAAACTAATTTGCAGCCTTTTTCCTGATCATTTACATGATAATTTGTTTTATTAAAAACATTTAATTTCAAAAATTAATAGAATACAAATTAATAAATAAATTTATTTATACAATTAACACTGACTCATTATTATTTATATTAAAATAATAGAAAAGGTAAGCCATTTAAGGTAACTTATTATTATTTAATTCAAAATAATAAAATTAGTAACATATTAAAGGTAATACATTATTTATTTCAATGTAAGGAGTACTCATTACAAAGTAATGTATAAAGTAATGATATATCATTACCATGATTTTGCTGGGAATGTATCTAAAAATAGATTTTCAAAAATATTTCAATTATTACTTTGCATTTATAAATCATATATTACGTAATCAATAATCAGTAACTTATTACTTTATGCTTGCAAATAATTGAAACCCGTTTACAGATTTTTCTACTAACATTTTTTCCTAAGTGTAAACGAGTTTTCTGCTATATTTATTTTCCTAAAAAATTATTTAAATTCAAAATTAGTCATCAGAATTTATAAGTGCTTGTGGAATAGTGGTTAGATAGCCATTCTAGTACTCCAAATTTCCAAGTCCAAGTCCCGGTAAAGGCAAACATTCAAAAAATTATTATTTTTTTATTTATTCGATTGGTAACAAATTCGGTGGCCAAACCTGATACTGTTTTCGCGGTGTTCGTGTACACTAAACTTAATCAAAATCGATTACAGAGAAACGTCAAAATGGTCAATTGTACTGTAGTACAGAATACTCATTTTCATTGAAAATAACACCCCAATTTTTTTGTTAAAAAACACAAAATTTTATCATAAATTAATTTGTTTCTACAAAAATAAATAATTAAACTTTTTCCAGTGAATATTTACTTTTTTATTTTGCTGAATTCATATCAAAACCAAAAGTGGGCATTTTCATGGTTTTGTGAGAGTTTTTTTTACTTACTCTCATTTTACCAGACTTTACCCAAAATTACCTCGTACACCCCTATCACTTGAGATGACATCAGTTTGACACTTGCTTGCTATCCATTTATTGCATGTAAAGACACCGGGTAACATATGAATTTGAAGAAGAAACGGCAAATATTTTATAATCTCAATATTGTGAGTTTACTATACTTCACATCTAATTTAACGCAAATCTAAGACAAATAAACATAACGCAAATAAAAATGAAGAAGAAAGAAATTAACATTTAAAATAATTTCATGCTTCAATTTTTCGTATACTTTTTTTACAACACACACAAACTTTAATGGCAAAATGTTTAGATTTTATTATATTTTTACAACTTTATGGAATTTCGCTGGATATGACTTTGTTAATATATGGCAAAAAGCTGGATACTCTTGTATAAACGTCAGGTCTACCTTGGGCGCAGGTGGCGGAACCATATGAAACAACACCAACAAGTTGTGTGGGAATTTGTGCAGTAACTAAAGGACCACCAGAATCACCCTGAAATAAGAAAAAGAAAATAACAAAAATTGCAATTAAACTAGTACGAGATTTTAAAATGTTTTAAAATCAAACAAATATTTAACTTACCACACATGCGCCTTGTCCTTTTTTAGACAATGCACATATTTCATTACGACTCACTCTAAAACCTTTTTTAGCACATTCATTATTTGATATTGTCTGATAATGTAATTGCTGTAATTTTTCGGGTAGACCACCAGCTGCAGTAGGAGCAGTAGCACCCCACCCAGTTAAACGAACTTCAACTTTTCCACCAATATGACTCGTACCACCCAAACTTATGGTGCCCACAGAACTTTTGTGTAAATTAAATGCTGGTGTTACTTTTAGTATTGCAATGTCATTTATGACTCTGGGGCTTATTGAAAAATTAGGATGTACATGTTTTGCCACAGCTCTATGACGTTCTCCTCCCGTACTCCAAGTTAAAGTACCAGCAACTATATGTATATCCTCAGGTTTCATCTTATCCACACAATGAGCAGCGGTAAGTACATGATGTGGACTTATAATGGAACCACCACAAAAATGACGCCAGCGATTACGTTTGAAGGCTTGCATTGATATTTGAAAAGGTATTATTTCTTTAACCTCTTCACCACCATTAATACGAGAATCATTAGATTCTTTATATATTTCCTTAAATTTAGCTACATGATCATTTTCCATATGAGGAATTGACGTTGTAACAACATATTCATAATCTGCTGTTAATGTGGTACGAAGATGATCTTCTGTACTTTGTGCTTTTATCACTACTAAAAGCACAACTCGAATTGCAGTAAATTTTATGAAATTTTGATACATTTTAATATCAAGAAAACTGTTTATATTTTGAGTTAAACATCTGTACTTATATACTTCTGAATATAGGTCAGTAATTATTGTGGTGGATTAAATTATTTACCCATTGAATTATTATTTGATAAGAAGTGTTTTAGTTTAATTTAAAAAAAAATCATAATTAGCTTAAATAAATATCCAAAAATGCAAAAGAGAGAATAAATGCAAGTTATTTTATTTAAAAAAAAATTGCATTTAATTTTTTTTAAATATCTTGGCACAGTGGTTCCGAATCTAAATTTAGCTACCCGGCACAAGTGTTCGTATATGGATGTGTATGGATGATCACATATGGTTTCATGTACAAGGTGGCGCAAAAGTAATCCTCCTATCAGAAAATGCTATAAATTTTGCGATTGGCCCCTAATGTCAGTTCTGTTTTGACATTTGTGTAGTAAACACATGCGAAATACACGTTAATAAACAATGTTACGCTACACTGCTCCAGAACGCGGAATATTGGTAACTATTTATTTGAGTAATAATCGGTCGGTGACTTTGGCACAACGTGAATTTCGTGATGAGGCCCATTTCTTAGCGGGTACGTAAATAAGCAAAATTTACGCTTTTGGGGCACTGAAAATCCGGGTGTAACCCACGAAGAGCCATTACACCCGCTCAAAGTCACTGTATGGTGTGTTGTTTTCGCTGGAGGAGTCATCGGACCTTTTTTCTTCGAAGACGCGGGCCAAACGGTTACTGTGAATGGTGAGCGCTACAGAGCAATGATCAACGAGTTCTTTTTGCCGCAACTTGATGAATTGGGATTGGAAAACATCTGGTTCCAACAGGACGGTGCAACCCCACACACTACACGTGCCACAACCGATATGCTGAAGGATGCATTTCCCGAGCGCCTAATCTCCCGTTTTGGCGATTTGCACTGGCCAGCAAGATTGCCTGATTTGACAGCTCCAGACTTCTTTTTGTGGGGCTTTTTGAAGTCGCGGGTTTATGTCAACAAGCCTCAGACTCTTGCAGCTCTTAAAGACAATATCCGTCAAGAATGTGAGGACCTATCGCCTGAAGTTTTGGCCAAAGTGATGGAAAATGCCATAAAAAGGGCTCAAATGACAATCAACTGTGACGGCGGCCATTTACATGACATCATATTCTCGACTTGATGTAAAAAAAATTAAAAGAACAAATAAAAATAATCTACAAGAAGAATCAAAGTTTTTCATTTATTTTTAAATTACAGCCAAAAAACATCGGAAGGTTATTTTTGCGCCACCCTGTATGAACATTACCGAAAATTGAGGTAATGTGTAGATTTATGATCATGTAAGATGATATACAGCTGCTGTCAAAATAATAGCACCACCTACATTGCTCATTTTATAAAATTTATAAATTTTTATGGCATTTTCCATCACTTTGGCCAAAACTTCAGGCGATAGGTCCTCACATTCTTGACGGATATTGTCTTTAAGAGCTGCAAGAGTCTGAGGCTTGTTGACATAAACCCGCGACTTCAAAAAGCCCCACAAAAAGAAGTCTGGAGCTGTCAAATCAGGCAATCTTGCTGGCCAGTGCAAATCGCCAAAACGGGAGATTAGGCGCTCGGGAAATGCATCCTTCAGCATATCGGTTGTGGCACGTGCAGTGTGTGGCGTTGCACCGTCCTGTTGGAACCAGATGTTTTCCAATCCCAATTCATCAAGTTGCGGCAAAAAGAACTCGTTGATCATTGCTCTGTAGCGCTCACCATTCACAGTAACCGTTTGGCCCGCGTCTTCGAAGAAAAAAGGTCCGATGACTCCTCCAGCGAAAACAACACACCATACAGTGACTTTGAGCGGGTGTAATGGCTCTTCGTGGGTTACACCCGGATTTTCAGTGCCCCAAAAGCGTAAATTTTGCTTATTTACGTACCCGCTAAGAAATGGGCCTCATCACGAAATTCACGTTGTGCCAAAGTCACCGACCGATTATTACTCAAATAAATAGTTACCAATATTCCGCGTTCTGGAGCAGTGTAGCGTAACATTGTTTATTAACGTGTATTTCGCATGTGTTTACTACACAAATGTCAAAACAGAACTGACATTAGGGGCCAATCGCAAAATTTATAGCATTTTCTGATAGGAGGATTACTTTTGCGCCACCTTGTACATGAAACCATATGTGATCATCCATACACATCCATATACGAACACTTGTGCCGGGTAGCTAAATTTAGATTCGGAACCACTGTGCCAAGATATTTAAAAAAAATTAAATGCAATTTTTTTTTAAATAAAATAACTTGCATTTATTCTCTCTTTTGCATTTTTGGATATTTATTTAAGCTAATTATGATTTTTTTTTAAATTAAACTAAAACACTTCTTATCAAATAATAATTCAATGGGTAAATAATTTAATCCACCACAATAATTACTGACCTATATTCAGAAGTATATAAGTACAGATGTTTAACTCAAAATATAAACAGTTTTCTTGATATTAAAATGTATCAAAATTTTATAAAATTTACTGCAATTCGAGTTGTGCTTTTAGTAGTGATAAAAGCACAAAGTACAGAAGATCATCTTCGTACCACATTAACAGCAGATTATGAATATTCAAAAAAACTATTAAAATTTTTTTTTAATTAAATGGCTGATAAATGTAAAAAATTTTACAAAAGAAAAAGAGATCACTTAAGTTCATGTTATTATAAAAAAATTTACTTTTTCTTAAAAAGTAGAATAATTGTCTGTCAAAATAATAGCACTGCTCATATTTAGCTGAAAGTATATATAAAAAAATTGATTTTTTTTTTGTAATACGAGTAGTTTTCTGTTGAAATATCCTTACATATTGGCACACATTAGTATTAAGTTGCGTTCCCTTGTTGAAAATAACGGCGGAGCATCGTCTCCCCATGGATATTTGGTTAACTCCATGGGGAGACGATGCTGACACCTTTCTATAGAAATGAAATACCAGGCGTGTTCAATTGTACTCCACAGATCATTATTATTGATCACTTTGATTTTGGATACTTTCTTTTTTACATCAGCCCATAAATTTTCAATTGGGGGTAAGTCTGGCGACTGAGCAGGCCACTCCATGACTGTAATTTGGTTGTCCTGAAACCATTTTTAGCTTTTTACTGGTGTGTTTTGGGTCATTATCTTGTTGCATGACCCAAATCAGTGGCATTTCCTCGGATGCATATGGGAGCATGATTTCTTCGAGTATTTTGACGTAATCGGATGCATCCATGATGGTATTTATAGGGTGAATAGGTCCAACTCCATAGTACGAAAAACATCCCCACACCATGATACTGGAACCTCCGTACTTGACTGTCTTTGCGGTAAATTTTAGGTTATATTCAGAGTTAGGTAGTCTTCTTACATATGATCGAGAACCCTTACCACCGAATAGGACTATTTTGGACTCATCAGTCCAAAGAATTGCGCCATTTTTTAATTGACCAGTCAAGGTGGTTCTTAGCAAATAATAATCTTTTTGCCAGATGCTTCTTTGTCAAGAGTAGAACTTTTCTTGGACTATGAGCTTTGAGGTTATGTTCTCTTCTATATGTCTCCGGCATATAGTTTTAGTGCTTACCGGCAGATTTAATTAATTTTTTACTTTTACAGCCGACATAAACAGTGCTTTTTTGCTTTGCCGTACTATGCGATTGACCATTAAAGGTGGAGTGACCATTTTCCTTCCACGTTTTTCGGCTTTGAATTTGTAGGTTATTGCATTTCTTATCATTTTATTTGAACAGCCAATAATATCTCTTACTTGGGAGTACGTTTTTCCTTCTGAAATTAGTTTTTTAATGAGATCACGTTTCTCAAAAGTACAGTGCTTAGCACGACCCATTGTTTACAATATAATAATATAAATGTGAATATTATTAACACAAATTCCTAATGACGGTTATATATTGTTAAAAAAAAAAACTTCTGCTTCAGGTGGGTTTTTAACAGAACTTAGAAAATTGGTGCTATTATTTTGACAGAACTTTTTACGACTCGTTATGCTGTTCTCCATATATCTGAAAATACACTCTTTAGTTTAGCTGAAAATTATTTACTTAGTGTGAACACATACTATTTGTAACGGAACTGCAAAGTTACAGACGAAAACCAAAATGCAAAAAAAAACAGAATTGCCAAATAAAGTATATATATTTGGTGGTGCTATTATTTTGACAGCAGCTGTATGATGGCATAGTTGTCATCATACATGCATACATATTCATGGGTTTTATATATTTTTGTAATTAAAAATTCGATTTATAATATTTAATATTTAAATATTTTTTTAGGGTAAATTTTATAGTAGTAGTCCACCTTTATTTTTTATTTTTTTAAAAAGAGATAATAAAATTACCCACAGAATTGGGTGATAACGGGTTAAAATATTCAACGAAAAATCATAATAAAGTTTTACTTTTGGTTATTCTAGTTATGTACAGCCGAAAAATTCATCCCGTAGCTATAAAATCTTGAAAAATTAAAATTTGTAAGTTATTATTTGTAGTCCTGTCAAAAAGAATATTTTAACCTTATGGGCATAGCTCTTAAAAAACACAAAAGTAGACCACTAAGATAAAAATAATCTAAAAATGGGAAATAATTTTACTTTAGTCGTTAAATTCACAATTTTTTAAGTAGTACATTTACTTTGTATGTGTTAAATTAGAATTTAGCTTATTCAGGATTTTTACATCTACCGGATATTTTTTTCCTTTTATTTAAGTACTTAAAATTCCGTTTTAGGGTACTTTTTTGGTATTTCTTAAAAATAATACTTAAATGAACCTTGAAAATGGGAAAAAAAGTATTGGCCAAAACAAGAACATTTTATTCGGCAACAGTGGACAAAGCGTTAATAATATTGGTGAAAAACTTACCAAAGCTAATGAATTTCCAACATCTATAAAGCCACAATTCGCATAATAAATAAAGTTTTATAAAATTTATCTTAAAATATTAAAAAAATACAAAATAAAAGTTTGAGTCAAATAATTCAAAAGCAAATAAATTAAAATTACGAATAAATAAATAAGAGCGGCTAAATTCGGCTATGCCGAATCTTTTATACCCTCCACCATGGTTGGGAAAAAACTGAAGTTTATATACGGACATATATGGAATGGACAGATTTATATACGGACGTCTTTAAGAGGAATTTAACCATTTATTTTGGTGATAAAACTTAGACCGGGGAAGATTTATGGTTCTCCAAAATAGGTATTTAAAAAAAATGTATGTTTTGGTCATAACTTTTTTGTATCTGAACCGATATTTCTGAGTTTTTCAGCAAATATGTTATACTAAAGATTTTCGATTTTCTGCTATATAAGACGTATGGATACGTCTTATATAGGTCATATTACAGCTCTAAAATTTTAGTTTTTGAAAAAATTTTTTTAGCCCATTTATGTATTATTTAATTACGGTCTTACAGTTCTTAAGATATAAAGTATTATATTTTGTGACACGCCCTATTCACGGATCCTGCTCACATTTGGTCAGATGTTGTGTATTGATAACCAAGGTGCTTGTTCCTTATTTGGGAAGTTTTCCTCTTTCCGTTCTACAAATATACAGAAAAACTGACCAACATCGTTAAGTCAACTGTGCTCTACGTATTTCTTACAATACGCAATCATCGTTAACAGAAGTAAATAAACAGTTTTCGTTCATAAAAAATTTGTTTGGTTTTTAGGTATATAAAAGGTGAAGAGGTGAATAAAAAGAAAATCAACAAAATTCAACATACATATTAAACAAGTAAGAGCGGCTAAATTCGGCTATGCCGAATCTTATATACCCTTCACCAAGGTTGGGAAAAAACTGAAGTTTATATATGGACATATATGAAATGGACAGATTTATATACGGACGCCTTTAAGAGGAAATTAACCATTTAGTTTGGAGATAAAACTTGGACTCGGGAAGATTTATGGTTCCAGAAAATAGGTATTTTAAAAAAATTTATGTTTTGGGCATAACTTTTTTGTATCTGAACCGATATTTCCGAGTTTTTCAGCAAATATGTTATACTAAAGATTTTCGATCTTTTGCTATATAAGACGTATCCATAGGTCATAATACAGCTCTAGAATAGTGTTTGTTGTTTGTGTATAAAAGGTGAAGAGGTGAAAGAAAAGAATTTCAACAAATCGTTAAAAGAAATCACTACAACTGCATGTGTTTTATTTCTACAAAATGGTTTGATTTAGCTGGCAAATTTGCATTTGGGATTTTATTTCGCTTTTTTATTAGAAATATTTGTAATTTCTTTAGCTTAATTTTAAAAATTTGAAGGAAAATAGTTTATAATTTTTTTTATAAATTATTATAAGTTATGACCTAAAATAGTTGCACTCAAAGGTAAATTATGTATAAAATTTTCTAAATATGTGAGAAATAAAATGGTTTAAAAATCTTCTTATAAATTCTTTTAAATCGGAGCAAAAAATAGAAATAAAACCGTTTGTATTTTGTTTGTATCAGAGGGTTTTTATACAAATTTTGATTTTATGATTTTATGATTGATTTGATTTTATTTATGGATTATTTAATTATTAATATAAAATTTTATTTAAATAAATTATTAAATGTAAAAAAAAACAAAAAATAAACAAAAAAAAATCTTAAGAAAATAAAAAAAATGTACAAATAAAAGTGAATTGACCGGGATTCGAACCCGCGACCCTTCCACCTGTGGTGAAAGGTATAAAAACGTTTGTATTTTGTTTGTATCAGAGGGTTTTTATAAAAATGTTGATGTTTTTAGCCTATTTATGGATTATTTAATTATTAATATAAAATTTTATATAAATTAATTATTAAATGTTAAAAAAAACCAAAAATAAGCAAAAAAAAAAAGTCTTAAGAAAATAATAAAAAAAAATGTACAAAAAAAAAAGTGAATTGACCTGACCGAGATTCGAACCCGCGGCCTTAGAGAAAAAAAAGTATTTGTGACATAGCGTCTAGACAACTGAGCTATTAAAGCTCACACAAAATCGTCGTCAATAGAGGTACATATATAAAAGTCATCGTCAATAGAGGTACATATTTAAAAGTCTTCGTTCATTAGAGATTTGTTTAGTTTTTATTTAAATGACAAATCTTTATATGTGTGTTGTTTGTGTATAAAAGGTGGAGATGAAAGAAACTAATTTTAATTATTAATATAAAATTTTATATAAATTAATTATTAAATGTTAAAAAAAACCAAAAATAAAAAGTCTTAAGAAAATAATAAAAAAAAATGAACAAAAAAAAGTGAATTGACCTGACCGAGATTCGAACCTCGAACCCCGCGGGCTTAGAGAAAAAAAGTATTTGTGACATAGCGTCTAGACAACTGAGCTATTGAAGCTCACACAAAATCGTCGTCAATAGAGGTACATATATAAAAGTCTTCGTTCATTAGGGATTTGTTTAGTTTTTATTTAAATGACAAATCTTTGTATGTGTGTTGTTTGTGTATAATATGTGGAGATGAAAGAAAAGAATTTTAACACATGGATGTGTTGTTATGCTCAAAATTCTACATACATATTAAACAAAGGGATTTTACTGGAAAAATGAGAGGTAGTCCTGGTTTTTTGCTAATATCTCAGCCATTTATTAACCGATCTGTCTGATTTTTAATAGCAAACAGAAATGGATCACATGTAACAGAAATAAAAAACAATCAAGTCCTCATCAAGTCTGGGTTCTTCGGAAAACCCATTTCAACACACAGACGGACAGACGGACATCGTTAAATCAACTTCGCTCTTCATAAGGACCCAGAATATATATACTTTATAGGGTCTAAGATCAATATTGTAGAAATTACAAACGGAATGACAAACTTATATATACCCTTCCACCTGTGGTGAAGGGTATAATGAAGGGATTTTACGGAAAAAATTAGAGAAAGTCCTGGTTTTTTGCTTATATCTTATCCATTTATTAACCGATCTGGCTGAATTTCAATAGCAAACAGAAATGGATATCATGTGACAGAAATATATATCAAGCAAGTCCTCATCATGTCTGGGGTCTTCGGAAAACACATTTCAACACACAGACGGACATCGTTAAATCAACTTCGCTCTAAGGTCTAAGATCAATATTGTAGAAATTACAAACGGAATGACAAACTTATATATACCCTTCCACCTGTGGTGAAGGGTATAAAAACATAGTTAAAATGCAGAAACCAATATACATATCTACAAAAATTTAATCAATTACATTATAAATTCAGATAATAAAAATTTAAATTAAACAAGTAAGAGCGGCTAAATTCGGCTATGCCGAATCTTATATACCCTTCACCATGGTATTCTGAAGGAGATGAATACATCGTTGGAATCTACTACCTCATAGCTCTCCACAAACAAGCGGTATCCCCATTTATTTTTTCTTAAATGTCCAAAAATTTTAATCCAAAATAATATGTCATGTAAAATCTCAAATTTATATTTTTCCATATGTTTCAGCGCTTTTCTTGTCAAATTTGGCATTTTCTAGGCAAAAAAAAGTTGGCGACACTACTATTTATTTTTTATTTATATCATTCACAATAGTTGTGAAACGTATTTAACCTACGTATTTATCTTCACACTCTTATTAAACAAAGGGATTTTACTGGAAAAATTAGAGGTAGTCCTGGTTTTTTGCTAATATCTCAGCCATTTATTAACCGATCTGTCTGATTTTTAATAGCAAACAGAAATGGATCACATGTAACAGAAATAAAAAAGAATCAAGTCCTCATCATGTCTGGGTTCTTCGGAAAACCCATTTCAACACACAGACGGACAGACGGACAGACGGACAGACGGACATCGTTAAATCAACTTCGCTCTTCATATGGACCCAGAATATATATACTTTATAGGGTCTAAGATCAATATTGTAGAAATTACAAACGGAATGACAAACTTATATATACCCTTCCACCTATGGTGAAGGGTATAAAAATCAATCTATATTAAAAATTTATTAAAACTAAATTCCAATTATTGTAACAAAAAAAAAAGTTTTAACAAAAAATTGAAAGCGAAAACATTTAAATTTAATTTTAGACATTTTTTTAAGTAGAACAAAAAACAACTTAAAGTCCGATTAAAAAGATAACAAATATTTACAAAATATATAATAAAAATTTGTATTTTAATAAATTAGTTAATTGCAGGCAGATTAGAACAATTTTTGCTTACTCAAGCATATTTGTACCACTCCACTAACATGTGCTGGATCTGTTCCGTTTTCATCGGTCACGGCGTAGATTGTTATTGTTTTCACCGGTCATGGTACAGATGATATGGTAGGAACTTTCAGATCGCTCCTATTTCACTAGTCACGTGGTAGGTGCTTTAAGGCCGGTCCTGTTTTCACAGATCGAGGAATATTTGCTCAACTTTTAACTGACGCTTTTTTCGCACTGGAAGGAAAGGCCCTATCCTTTCAGACCTGTCCTGTTTGTAACGGCCACGGGACAAGTGCTCGAACTTCCACTGACTCCTTTTTCCCACTGGGAGGTTTTAGAAACTGAATCATAAAGGTTGACAAAAAAATACTTCTTTCGCAAAAGATGAAGTTAATCGTATGTCCTGATATGTCAGCCTTTTGTTAGTATTAAATGGCTTAACATATCAAAGGATATGGCAAGTAAACAAAATGTCTCACATGAAATTTATTAAAAAAAAATACTTGTTAATATGTATAAACAAAAGATTAGTGGCATCTAATGAGTCAAAGGCAAAGATTATTTACATAAAACATCTAAGTATTATGTTAATAAAAGGATGTCACGTTTTGTTTATGTTAAAACCATAAAGGTAGTTTTAAAAATGTTTGAAATTTGTATATGTATGTGCAAATATTCCTGTAGCTCTGAAATAAACAAGGAAATTTTAATTAGTACACAGAAAAGTAGAACACATTTATGTTGTTTTATATCCTTTATTATACAAAATCAAAAAATATATCTGAGGTTTAGTTAGAAAACAAATATTTTGTTGTAAATAATTCTAAAACAGATTTGAAGCATTAAAGGTAGGTGTACTTGATAAGCGCATCGAGGTAAAACTCAATTAGAGGCCACCATCTCTGTAGCACCAAGAATTGAATATATTAGTTTAAACTTCTACGTATCAATCGTAAAAACAAAAAAAAAAAAATTGGTTGCCAATAAAATTTCTGCTTTAGTGTTAGCCCAGAATAACGACGTGACGTACTACGAGAAAAAAATAACAACCTACAATGGTGACTGCAAAAACTGTTATGTTTATTTTAGCGTTAAGAGTACAGAAGAAATTCTTTCTAAAAACCAGGGACTGAAACTCTGAAAAAAAATGGGTTCAGGTTCGGGTTAATCGAAATAAAATTTTCAGGTTTAGTTCAGGGTTTGGGTTCGGGTTCAACATTTAAAAAAGTATTAATTTATTTATTTATTTTATTTATTTATCATATAATTACAAATTATATGTTAATACCCTAACCGAGCACTAGCAACAAAGGCCTTCGGCTCGTTGTAGCGAAAACAGACCAGAGCCTCTGGTGGGAATTGAACCCACGGCCCCCGCATTGATAAGCTAGCACGCTACCAACTAGCCTACCGGGGCGCTCATTTAAAAAAGTATAAATATTTTATTAATAGGAAATTTATTTATTTTTCAAAGAAATTTTCGTTAAATTTTATAATTAATATATTTTTTAAGTTTTCTTCTTTTAAAATTTGTTCTTTGATTTAGAAAATCGTTCCTTCTTTTGAAGAACAATATTTTGATTCTCTCAAAAATTTCTCTTCTTTTTCCATTTGCAAATTTTTGAAAATTATCGTTGCATTATCTTGAATCTGCTATTCAGATATGATGCTGCAATCAAAAGTGGATTATTAAGAAAGTGGTTTTCTCTTTTTATAATAAATAAATATAATTCTTATAAAAATGTTTGTGTTTTGTTATCTTTTGTTAGCTCTAATTTAAAACTAAGCCAGGCTCTATAAAAATCACCTAAAGTCATCTGTTCTTGTAGTTTCAGCGTTAATTTTTTGACAGGTGCAAAACCTTCTACGAATTCTTGACAAATATTCCAAATATTATTATTTATAGTTAATGCAGCACCCAGTAATTCCGAACAAAAACTTCTGCATTCCAATAAGGCTTGAAACATGTCATAACTGAAATTCCATTTAGTTTTACTAGCTTTTTTGAAGTAAGCTTTTTAGCTAAAGAAGAAATTTTTGTAGTTCGCAATTTTTTGCAAATAGCTCTGCATTTATCAAGTATTTGCCTAAAAGAAGGACTAGATATAGTGTCAAGCACTGCAAACTAGAATGAAAGAAATGTAATGTTTTTTTATGATTTTTCTATCAAACATTTCTCACGCCCTGAAAAGCAAGAATATTTTTTTATATTTTTGAACCCGAACCTAGTTAAATTTTTGGGTTCAGCGGGTTCGGGTTCAAAGTTTATAAACAGCGAACTTGTTTGGGTTCGGGTTCGGTTTCAGTGCCTGCTAAAAACATACTATTTTCCTATTTTTTTTTTTCTGCATTACAATTTTACAGAAAAATAACAAAATTTAATTATTTTAATAAAAATTTAAGAATCGAACTTATTAATTTGGTTTATATTACGTTGTACACTCGCTAGGAAACTAAGACACTCGCTAAGACACTATGATATCTTTACTCGTTATATGTTATTTGTTTACACAAAATTGTAAAGAGCAGGCAACTCTGTTGTGAGAATAAGAAACAAAAAAAATCGTAATAAAAATAAATTATATTTCACAACTATACGCTCGGCGTGTTTTTTATTTGTCAATTTGTATAAAAATAATACGACACGCTGTTATTCTGTTTCTACTCTTTGTACATGAAATCATTAGATATGATTAGGATGTTTGTGCACTGGCTTTGGCAACTAAAGGAGCTTATGATGTAAGCTGTTTTTGAACTTCTGGAAATTTTATCTTTTTCTCTGTATATAGGGTAACTCTTGTGGGCCTTTAGTTAACAGTGAGAAACACTTACATGTATAAACCAAATAAAATTTATGTTTTTACACACATAAAATCTCTGGTAGCAGGGATTGAAGACAACATGTCAAAATTAGTTAAATGAAGTCTCCAAATTTTTAAGAAATAAATTTTGTATATTTGTTTCGGCTCAAAACTTTAACATTTTATTTATACCATGAAAAATATATGAGCTGATAGATAATCAAATTCAAATCTATTAAAATATTTTTAAAAACAAAAATGAATATGAATACCACCAAACAATTTATATTCTTAAGAATTGAAAAATAACAAACCATAAACTAAGAAATTCTAACTTTATCACAATCTTCGGTTTTTTATATATTTTTTTGCATTTCATAAGTAACAAAACGATCATTCCCCACAATGTTCTGCAAATTCAAAGAAAACCAAACGATAACTTTATTACCATGAAATTTTCATGCTGATTTAAACAAAACGCTGAAAAAAATAGTGTTCTTTTATGATACGTTTGGCAAAGTAAAATATAACAATAGCAGTTAAAAATTCACCAAGAATATTTAATTGGGTCAACACCGATTGTACCGATACCTTATGTTTATGTTATGTGTTGAACCAACATTGGAAAATCGAATTTCTTACAAAATTCGATTTTTCAATTTAGTTGTCAATTATGCACTAATTTGCAATAGCGGAAGAAAATTTTACTAATGTTACACTCAGAAAAAAAAGTGAGTAGAAAAATTTGTAAACGCTTTTCAATACCATTTTACAATTTTTTTTACTGACTTTTAGTAAAAAAAAAACTATTTAGCAATTTTTTTTGCTATTTACATTTAACAAATTACAGAGATTTTACAGAATATTCAAAAATGTTTGTTTTTAATTTCAGAAATTATTTTACAAATTTTTTAAAACCGATTTGACAAAAAATTGAAAAATGTTATTTCAAATAATTAAAACTTATACAAAAAAAAACTTAAATTGCCTTAAAATGTTACAAAGGTTGAAAAAAGCGATCGAAAGATACTTTGCACAACCGACTCATGTCCAAAAATAGGACATCTACTTTAAATAGCGTTAAAAACTTTTTTTTAGTTCTAAAAATCAGCCCCTGAAACAATTAAAATTTGACTTATAAATTCAAAAAATTTACTAAAAATATTTTTCAAAACAAAAAATTGGCAAATTCAAAGAAAATAATAAATATTTTTATGTTTTTACTATTTTTTAAGCCTTTGAATTTTTCTTAATCCCAATAAGCATTGAAAAGTTAAAAATTCAAGTACTTTAAATATTGCTTGTATTGTGCTTTATTTTTAGTGCTTTTTTACAGTCAAAATCAAGTTCATACAAATAAAAATATTTTGATTTAAGTTTTTCGTTTATTCTCCATTTTTTTTTAATAAAAACATTTGTTAAAATTTACAATTTTCCTGTGAAGATTTTTATAAAATCTTAATTTCTTCCATGGATTTTAAAGAAAAGGTAAGCCACATTTATTCGAAGCTTAACTCTGTCCTTACATTCTATTTTTCCAGCAAAAATGAAGCTGCCAAAGAAGCAATAAAAGCATCACTACTATCGCAAAGGCATCACTTCTTTTCTGATAGTTTCATCGATGAATTTAACATTAGCGTGTCATAGTATGGAAGTATTCAAATGTAGCTACTAGCATTACTCATACTTTACTCTAAGGAAGCAATGATAATACAATGATTAGGTATTCTGATGCATGAGTGGAAAATGTTCATATACTTTGTAGTATTTAAGCTCTGATGAAAACTTAATTCATAAGAATGCAGAAAAATAAGTTTAATGAAGCGAAATTTATGCATTAATATACAAATACTCGTTATTAAAACAAATAAATAATTCTGCATTAGTGAAAAAGCATTTTTGAAACATTTTTTCAAAAGTCTTAATGAATTTTTAGACAAATTTTAAAATATTTTTGGATAATTTAAAAACTGGTTGTACAATTTTAAAAACATTTTTAGACAATTTTAAAATATTTTTGAAAAATTTTAAATAATTTTTGCACAATTTTAAAACCTTTTTGGGCAATTTGAAATAATTTTTACACAATTTTAAAATTATTTTGGTAAATTCTGAATTAAAACTGGAAATGATGTAGTGTTAAATAAAATACATAATGCAAAAATTCACAGATTGCGTCGTCATAAATATTTGAGGCTGAAAAATGCAAATGACAGGCCAGCTAGTTTTAATTTAAGGTCAAAAAAAATCAGTTTTTCTTGATTTTTCAAAACTTTTATAAAAATTGCAAAACTGCATAAATTCTAACCCTCATGAAATTTTAAACTAAAATTTAAAAAATGATTTAATAAAAAACTTAAAAAAGTGCATCAGAACTATTTTCTCAATTTGAATAAATGCTTAAGATTCGAAAAAAAATGTACGATATACTATAAATTATGCTTTAGAAGTATGGCTTTGTTTAAACTTGAAGTTAGGGCTTGAAAACAAGTTTTATTGTTATGTTGTTTCCGTTTTGCTGGAATATGCTATTGAATTAAAGTGTAATTAAAGTACTGATATTGAAAAACATGACTTGAATAACACTTGATTTTAGCTTTAATTTTAGCAAAAATGTTTTTTGCGACGATTCTAAAATATTTTTTGAAAAAAAAAAAATAAATAAAATAAAAAATGTTGCTCAGTAAAAAAATATAAACTTGTAAAAAGTGTATCTAAAAATAATTGAGTTAATTTGTGCATATTTATATATATATATATTTTTTTTTTTTTTGTAAATTAAAATTTTGCTATATTTTACAATTCATTGAGTTCAGTTCTCCTATATTTATCAAAAAGGTTAGTTGCTACGAAATATATTATTTTAATAAACTTTGTAACTTCTGTAATTTATCAACGCTTACTTATTCTTTATACTAATTTGATTTTACTAATGTAATTAAGATTTATTCATTTTTTTTGGTTATTTTAGCAAACCGATTTTAAATTCCACTTTACTAAAAGTTTACTAATATTTAGTAGCGGCTGCAGACATGTGTTGCCAAGATTAGCTAAATATACCCCTGGGCTCAAATTAGACTTTTTTTTGCTAAGTTTATAAAATTTCTGGATTGTTGTATATTCGTGACTCTGATATCAACCAATAAGTTGCGCGATTTCGTTCTCTTTTTTTAACAAATGGCTTATTTCTCGAAAACTATAAATGGGCTTCAATAAACAAAAAGTTTAACCAAGGACGGTAATAAACTCTGGATGTACAAAATGCCAATTTTCGTTTTTTAGCCAAGCTGCCATGATGCCAACACCATAAAATTTTTATGGCTAAATAAAAATTTTGAATTTTGTACATGCTCAGTTTAATACCATCCTTGGTTTAACTACCCTTACCGAAAGAGAATTAAATTGTTTATTTTTTTTTACACCACTACCCTTGAAGTTTTTTTATTAAAAAAATTGCCTCTTGTAAGTATGTCGAAAACTAAGCGAAATGTAGTAAAACAGATAAATTGTTTATTGAAGATTTCAAGTATTTTATAACTGCAATCTGCTTGATGAGATAAAGAAAAATCACACATCATCATATACACACTTAAAATAGTTTGTAAGTTAAAATAACAGACAATGCCATTTACAAGAAATGATATTTCATTTAAAAACCGGTCTACCTAATTTTCATTTAAACAAAATATCTTTTGTAAAAAACTGATATATATTTAGTTAAAACAAATGTTAAAATTTTACCTACCAATTCCTTAAAAAATAAATGATTTTATCATTAATTTGAAATTGTTTCTGTTTTTGTATTTTCTTTTTTTTAATCTACAAAATGTAAGTATGCATGGCTATAGACAATTTTTGTGTGAATGTGTTTATGTATGTATGTGTGTTTACGAAGTTCTTGTAATTTGAATTGAAATAATTTTGTGTATAAACAACCAATTTATATAAAAAATAAATTGGAATTTTTTGAATATTTTTTTTTTGAAAGAGACAGCAAACAAAATTTAAATTTTGAAATTTAATTTGAAACGAATAAAAATAAACCACAAATGTCCGTTTTGTGGGTAATTTTTTTTAAAGTTCAAACAAATGAAAAAAATGAATGGAACTGAAAAAAATCGGAAAATGATAGTAAATCATTTATAAAAAAAGTTAAAATAGAAAATTCTTTGAAAAATAAATTTATGTTATGTAAACTCTCTTAGGGGTTGCTAAAAACGCCACTATTAAAAAAATAAAAAATATTATGATGTTAATCCCCTTTCCTAGTCTTGTTGGCTGACAATTTATTTTTGTTTTCCGAATAAAAATTCAGTGAAAATGTTTGTTAAATTCTAACAGGACTTTGTAAAAAGTTGACAAAATCAGTCAAATTTATAAGCAAAAGTTCATAATATTTCTTCATGCTTTGTAGGGTACATTTAAATGGTCAAGAGGATAAAAGGTATTACAAAAACCAAAGCCTGGTTGAAGCTGTTATTGTTGTTCCTCATGCTATGTTCTTGTTTTATTCGTTCATGCCTTTTTGGTATGAAATGTGTTTTTGTTGGTATATTTTTTTTGTGGTTTTAGTAATAAAAATGTATTTTAATCATTTTGATCAACAGCGTCAAAATCATCCTGCGTCAACAGTTTTATTGTTTGCTTGATGTTATGCCGCCACACATTTAGTTCTTCGTTTTAACAAGTTTATTATCAGTTTAAATGCATCTGACAAGCAGTATTTTAAGGGTTAAAACAGATTGTCTGCCGTTATTTAGTAGACCAGTATGCGCCATCATTATTATGACATTCAAAACAAACAAAGTCGGATTTTAAAACAATTTTAAAGTTCACGGAATATAAAAAACGACACATTAAATTAAAAGAGAAAGATATGAAAGGAGCATGTGTGGTCATTTTTAAGAACTTGATTTCATGATGATATTTTTATGTAAGGTGATTTATTTCATTATTTGAGGTATATATTTCTCCTGCCAGGCTAAGTGGCTATAAATGATCTTTGCTCGTCACGCCATTTGATTGTTTATGACCACCAAAAATACACAAAAACGGTAGCTAACATTAATGCTCTCGTGCTTACGATTGACATCTGGGTTAAGCCCTCTTTTGTTTTCAAGTAACAACAACAACAATATAAACAAAAAATATGCAAATTTATTTGCCACCTAAGGTGTGTATTTATTGACAATTATAAATACATAAACAAGTAGTATAACATAATCATTGCAATGATCATTAGAATATTTAAATAGGCGAATTCTTGACGCAATTGCAGTGATTAAAAGTATCGCTTTCACTGTGTGGTGTTTATAATATAATAAAGGCTATAAATATCAAACATCTTTGATAATAATAAATGACACTTTTTCGCCACGAATTTTTAAAATGTTTTAATATACGAGGGCGGATCAATAAATCCGTGACTTTTTGAACTTCCGTCGTAGTTGTATGAAATGCAACACTGATCCCATCAGGTAGCACCTGTTAATATACTTCCGTCATTTCCTTTGCGTTTAATAGCTGTTTAAAATATACAACCTCTTGGAAGTTCAGATCTGAACTTTTTTAAAACAGGTTCCCTGTATATTTAAGTACACACACTTGTCAAGCCGGCGAATATTCTCGAAGTTACACGCACATTTTTTTGAAAAGCTACCATTTTATTTATTATTTTGTTTATTTCTTCGATCGTTTAAAAGATAATACATCATAGGAAACACTTTTGGTTTTTTTTTCATTTTAGATGATGCAGTCAAGAGATATTGTGCTCACCGCAAGACGTCTTTCTTTAAGGTGCTCCCGGACATCAGCTAAACGGCTTAAAAATAATAATTTTTGTAATTTAAAATTTAGTTAAAAATTACCATAATACATATACCTATATTTACTTAAATATATTAAAAACTCTTCAGACGTCAAATTCTTGAAATATCGATTTTTTAGGCCTTCTGACTGCATATAACCCTTAACAAAATTTATTTCTCTATTGGTAAAACTTCAGTTTTTTTGTAATTATACAAAGTGGCGCAAAATTATCACTCTATTGGAAGATGATATAACTTTTGCAAATGACAGCAACTATCAGTTTGGTTTAAACATTTATGAAGTTGCCAGATACAGAATACACGGCGATATGGCATAGGTTGATATTATTCTCAAAAACTCAGAATTCACGTGATTTACGAAATAATTCATCAGTATCTCATTAGGTCCATTTTTATCAGAAAGAATACATAAACAAAAAAATGGCGCGTCTGGGGCACTGAGAACCTACGTACCATTTACACTTACTAACCGCCTAATTTTTTAGGGGAAGCCGTGGTTAAAACGTTACTAACCATGATCAACGAGTTTTTGTTTCCGAAAATTGATGCAATAGGACTAAAGGACATGTGGTTTCAACATGATGACGCAACTACACACATAGTTCGCGCGAAAATGGACATTGATGAGGTTGCGTTTCTGGATCGCTTAAAGTCTAGAATTTATTCTTAAGGGTTTTTTAAAGTCTCAGCCACAGACTCTGGTAGTTCTTAAAGAGAGTATCCGACAAAAGTGCAAAAGTCTGCATTTTCCATCGTTCTATCGATAATAACGGCGCCCTCTTAACTGATATTATCTTAAAATATTAATGGAAAAAAATTAAAAGTTCAAATACACATGAAAACGTTTAATTATCTCGTTTGATTTTAAAGACATAGCTAGAAAACATCGGGTGAATGTTTTTTGGCCACCCTGTACTAAAGTGTATGAAGTTTTTTATAAATAAAATGTATGAAGTTTTTTATAATCAAAATGAGATGTTGGTCTTTAAAATAAAATTTTTTCTAAAATTATTCAAGATCATAAAAGTTTTTCTTTTCCAAATGAATAGAAAAATTATAATTTTTCTAATAATCGGGAAAATAATTCCGCAAAATTCTTCGCGTCTCACAATGCTGATTGTAAATATTTCTTATTTAACTCACAACTTTTTTTTCGAATTCATTTATTTATTGAATCTTCACTTAAAAATAGTGAACTAACAATAAGTATTACAAATCTTAAAAGCTAAAAACTAAGTTACTTAGTCCGGCCAGTGCCAGACGAAATATCATTTATTCATGTATTATCTCAATTTTTCTCAAAGCATAGGTCCTTTGTACTAGTATGCCAAGTCGGCTGTGGCCCTCCTTCTCAGACGCTAGTGGCCTCGATTTCCAAGTATATTACGCGCTAGTTCATTTGGATGAGTCCCCAGTTTATTTAAATAGCTATGGGTAGATTTCACGGCCTCATCTTTAACTAGAGGAACATTCAAATCTGAGTGTATATTTGAATTTCTTACATACCAGGGAGCGCCTGTTATTAATCGTAAAATGTTGTTCTGCTTTCTTTGAATTCTCTGAACATTAGAATGGGAGGCCGTTGCCCAGAGTTGAACTCCATAACACCATATGGGTTTTATTATCGAGTTGTACAGCAATAGTTTACAATCGAGGCTGAGTCTGGAGTTTCTTCCGATTAGCCAATTGATTTCAATGATTTTTAATTTCATCTGAGTTAATTTTGCATATATATGATTCTTCCACGTGAGTCGACGGTCAAGATGAATGCCTTAATATTTGACACTTGTATGTTGGGGTATGTTTTGATTATTTATTCTGATTAAAGGGCAAGTTTCTCTTCTTAAAGTAAAAGTAATATGAACACATTTCTGCTCATTCACCTTTATTTTCCACTGATTTAGCCACACTTCTAATTGACAAACGTGATTCTGTAAAATTCGAGAAGCCTCGAGTGGGTTACTGTGGCAACTTAGGATCGCCGTATCATCGGCAATTGTGGAAGTGTGTCACTATTCGTTGGCATGTCAGAGGTATATAGGATATACAAAAGTGGTCCCAATATACTACCTTGTGGAACACCGGCATGTATATTTTGTGGAGTGCTTAACTATAAATTTTCGATTTGTTCTATAGCTTTCGAGTAAATTGTGTGTATTAGATGGCAATATATTCTTGATTTTAAAGAGTAGTCCTTCATTCCAAACTTTATCAAAAGCTTGTGAGACATCAATGAAAAGTGCAGAACAGTATTCCTTCTCTTCATACGCCTTTCTAATTTCACTTACCAGTCTGTGAACTTGCTCAATTGTGACATGTTTCTTTCTGAAACCAAACTGGTGTGCGAGTATTAAATTGTTTTCAGCAACAGCTACATTTAATCGATTCACTAGTAGCTTTTCGAAAAGTTTGGATAGATTTGATAACAGACTGATAGGCCTATATGATTCAACTTTCGTGTGATCTTTACCTTTTAACGAGTGAAACTTTCCATTCTGGGGAATAATATTCAAGGCGTAATATAGCATTAAAAATAAACAAAATTATTTTTACAGCTATTATCAATGCCAGATGCTTTTTTGGGGTATAAATCAAAAAATCAGAACTTTAAAGGAAAAAGCTGATGAAAGACACGTTAAATTATTGAGTTAACATGAAAGTTACTAACGAATTGTCTGTGTTTTATAATCTTCATTATTTATATAACATGAGCTTATTAATGGTTCGTCCCACCGACCACTTTTGAAAAACTTGAGTTGGGAATGGATTATATATATTGGAAATTTGGTTCATATCTGATATATTTAGTATCGTCTCTGAGCTATCTCTCAGTTGTACATACAAACATTAAAACATTTTAATCTTCTTCACCGTTTTTCTAAATAACAACTATTTGGAGTATAGGTCAAACCATTAATAAGCTGACGATATTCCAATTCAGCTATCAGAAGATATTGAAATTCACGTGTTTTTTCATAAAATTTTATGAACAACTGTACAAATTTTATGAAAAATTTTAATGGACGAGTTTCAGTGTAAATTCATTGCTTTTAAGCAAAAATTCATTAATAACATGCAGATAATTATCACAACACACACCAAAAAAATTTTCAATTTTGCCCTAACCTCCTTTGTATTTGAGATATTCGTCACTTTATAAAATGGAATCCTTTTTTATATTTTGCGAGGCCCAAGGCAACATTTTTTGATAGTGCTGACCTTTTTACGAAGTGCTGACCTTTTACGAAGTAAAACTAGGATATCGAAATGTTCGTCCGTTTTGCTCTATCTCACTTAGTTTTCAAGATATGATCCATTTTCAAAAATAGTATATACACTGGAAGTGACATAAAAACATTATACTTTAACAATACATTTCGTAAAATTTAACAAATAGATTAAAATTAGTTATAGTTATAATTTTAAATTTCAAGTGTACTTTTGTTAGGTTTCGTACTCGAGAGTTCACTTTTACTTAACTTTTGAACAAAAGTCAATATCAAAAAATTTCATTCCAAACTTTACATTTACCAGTGGGGTAGCTGATGTATCCCACTGACAAATGATTCCTCTTTAACATACCCTTATTTACTATTCCTGATCTGTTTTTTCATATGTAGTAAATGTGTTTGATATTTTTTTTCTTCAAATGTGAAAAATACTTTGATTCCGTAGGTAAATTGAAAGAGAATTGCTTTCTCTAATAAATCGCACGGTTCCTTCTTAATAATTTGCAAGTTGAGCATCTCTTACAGTTTGTGTAATAATAGCTTAAGGCTCAAAATAAATAAAAACCCTTTTATACTCGCCTTAAGCTTAACACATTTTGTTGCCAACAACTGTGCGAAAGTCAAAAGGTTGACGATGGCAAACTGTGTCCTATCATGTATAATGTTTATACAGCTTTTTTTTCTTCTATATCAAATACATTTGACTGATCAAAAGTGGTTGATTTGATTAAAGCGAAAATAAATATATAAAACAACAAAACAAAACCATAATCAAAATCAAGTGATGGTGGTTAGTGGTGTTGAAGACATTGTTAAGTGTTATGAACTTTAAACTCTAATGTTTTTTTTTTTTGCAGCAACAACAACGCCTTGGCCACATGCTGTTAGTTGTGGGGGGAAGCTAACTTGTGGCAAGTGATATTGTTTTAAAGTTTCTCAAATAAAACAAACAAAAACTGAATGAATATTAATAAATATTGGGTGGGCCAATTAAACAAAAAATGTAAAATTTATATTTTTTTCGCAACTGAAAAACCAAAAAACAAGGCGCCAATTCAAATTATATTTTTATACACCGTCACGACAGGAAATGAAAAACATACAGCAACAATACTAGCACTCAGTTTAAAAGCAACCAACTATATACATGAGAAGAAGGATTTATTCTTGGTGTTTTGAAATAAAGCCATTTCATATGTAAAAATAAAAATATTGTTAAAACTACCACAGCAACAACAACAACAACTGCAGCAACTAGCAACAATTAAGACAGTAGTCCAAAGATCATGAACTTCTTTAAGGTAAAACAAAGCTCAGAAGGTGTGCATAATTAATTCGCCAAACTTCTTCTCCATTCATTCACTATCGATATACATACAATACTTACAGACAACACAACATCAAACATATGCATTGGAGGTATAACACAAAATATATATCATCAGGCTATCGGAAATCCATAGAATTTTTTTTTTCATGGCCCACACTCACTCTTGCAAAAGAAACAAAAAAAAATTGAAATAAAATGATTCATTAGTTAGTGGACGAAATCAGATCTTAAAACAAAAACCAACCTGACATATGATGCCTTAAACAAATCTAGTTCGCCCGGTTCAACCAAACAGCCAGCCTGCCTTCCAGACAGTTAAAATCAAGTCAAGCCACCAAAAAGATCAGAGTCAATGTGTATAACTGATTTGCATTGTACATGCAAACGCGCCAAGGTGTTGATTGGCTGGCAGACACATCAACACATGTATTGCTTATGGAGTGCTTTTCGCCTGATAGTGTTTTTCTACACTTTGTATGGAAATGGATTGCAGGGTTGCCAGCTAATCCCATGCATAAATTTCACTATTTAAAACCGAAAAGAAAGGGGTTATAATTAAATTTCATAACCTTATTGTTCTACGCCACAAAATCTTTCTCGCTGTCTTAACAGAAAAAAATTTACTTAAACACTATATTTACAACCAGTGTAATTTAGGTATGTACATGGTGGGCCATTTAAAATTTTAAGTTTGAATCGGCTATAAAAAAAAGTACTGATTATTTTTCAAATTTCTAGTTTTATTGGAAAGGTTGAACCAAGGACCCTATAAACCAGGATGAACAAACACTTAGCCTCTAGCAAGGGTTGTAGCAACTCAAACGTGTATACATTCACATCACAATCACTGTACTTGCGATACAACCCTTGATAGCGGCTAAGTTTTTCTGTAAATCGGCTAGGAATTTTGTGGTCTCGACTAAGAATTTTTTTGTACTCGCACCCTTTGGCATCATGACAGCATGGCATCATGGGTGGCTAAAAATTTGGTAGTTTTTCATCCTGGTTTATAGTGTCCTTGGTTGAACTATGTCATTTAGGAATGGAACGCAATATCACCTTATCCGATGAACCAAATTTTTTAGTACATTTTCGATTGTTTCGTCTCAAATCTCTTCAATAGCAACTTCGATTTCGTGTTTAAACGCTTCAATTGTCTCTGGATGGTTTACGCAACATTTATCCTTAATTGCTTCCTACATAAAATCATATCATTCTCTTGAATTTTCGGAAACAAAAATTCGTTGAGCATGGCACGGTAACGCTCACCGTTGACGCCAACGGCGGCTCCTTGCTCATTTTCGAAGAAAAATGGCCCAATGATGCCGCCAGCCCAAAATCCACACCAAACAGTAACTCGTTGTGGATGCATTGGCTTCTCAATAGTCACGTGTGGGTTCTCTGAATCCCATATGCGCCAATTTAGCTTATTGACAAAGCCACCGAGATGAAAATGAGCTGAAAACACGATTTTTCGGTAAAATTCTTCATCTTCTGCCACACAATCTTCAGCCCATTGGGCGAAGCGAAAACGCATCGGATGGTCATAAGGCTTCAGTTTTTGGACCAATTGAACTTTGTAAACCTTCATACCGGAGTCTTTTTGCAAAATTCTCCTCAAAGAAGTGCGAGAAATGTTCAGGTCCTGAGAACGATGATGAGTTGATGGATGTTCTTGAACATTCTCCGCCACAGCAGCAATGTTTTCGATTGAATGCACTGGACGAGAACGTACACGGGTTGATCCATTTTCATGAACTCGCTTCACAAATTGACGCACAAACTGAACTTCTTTTTCTTACAGTTTGTGTTAAAGACACTACTTTGCAAGTTAGTTTTTAATATGGCGTAAAAGCCAAATTTATGGTTCCGTACGTTTTTTTCCAAATACCAGGAAGTTTGACTTTTGCAATATCGCCACCTTACTCTAGACAATTCCCATTATTTTTTTTTTTTAACAATCAGCAATACCTTGTTGTTAATTTTTTTTTTAAGAACTCTGGACGAAAAGTTTATCTGTTTATGACAAACAATACTGGGGGTAACAGCAAAAAATTCACTGTATTGTGTTGATAATAGGAAATATGTTAGGAGGAGGAGGAAAAAAAGAGTATTGTTTGTGGACCTTATAAATACTTGAATTGATCTACATTCTGATTCTCACAGAAGACCTCTGCTGGAAATTTATGACACATACCGCAAATTCGACTGATAAGCAAATTTTTCATGTAATGCGTTGTATGACCCAACGGAAAACCTACACCAAACGGATGTGATATGCTTAATTAGCGAGTGTTGCGCTCGAAAACTCGTGTTCTGGGGACGAATTTTTTATCTACGTATAACATCCACCATGGTACAAAATCCACAATTCACAATTTTCTAATGAGTCTATAGAATTGGATACCCTAATACCATTTATAAGCACTAACGCGCTCCTTTGAACTCGGTACAAAATTCCAAAATAAACTTTTAAGCTCCTGCCTATATATGAAAGTTGAATCTCATATTAGGTCATTTATAAATTATTAGGGAGATCAGTAGTGCGATTCTCGTTGTAAAAATTTATTCCGTAACTTTTTCTACCAAATTTTGTAGTTAAATAAAAACGTTAACTTTCAAAAAAAAAAAAAATATAATCGTTACGCTGTAGGTAAACAGTCATATCCATAGACGTTTAGTGGATCCTTATAACAGTCTTATAAGGAAAATTTGTTGTTGTTTTACATGTTATTTTGATTTATATATAAGTGTGTTATAAAAATCAACGAAATGTCTATGCATATGGCAGAAAATGTATAAAACATATTTAACTTTTGCAAAATCATTAAAAATAATGTCTTTTGAATACATTGTCTTGGGTTTAACTAATATCGTAATATCATACACATAAGGGCAAATGAAAGAAGAATTTTTCGGCAAACAGAAGATCCGTTCGATTTGTGCGATGCTTAATAGACTAACCAAGGATCAAATTTATGAAGCTGTCGATGAAGATTCTTTGGTGAACAATAGGATTTCTGGAATGAATCCTGGAATTTCACGGTATTTCAAGGTATTAAGATATGCCAGAATGGATTCAGCTTAATATTTCTTCACAAAGGTAATTAGCATACGGCGTCCATGCAATCGGGGCAACCTGTATTTCCCTGCATTAATTAATCATAATGAACTAATTAATCCTAATGAACTATGTTCACCACACGCTGTTCAAGATCTGTTAGATTTTCAGTTTCTCTCTCTCTCTCTCTCTCTTTCTACGGAGAGTTATAAATTTATTAAATTTTTTGTACATTAAATCCCTCAATACCTTAAATGTCAATTAAAAACTTAAAGCTGTATCGAGATTCAACGTATCTTTTCATACTAAATATTCATATTACACTTTAATTAATTACTTACAATTTGATCAACACTTTTATCAGCGCTCAGAATGCTTTGGTGTTCAAAAGCCACTTCTGCACATTTATTTTTGTTATGCTAAAAATTTACTTCGGCCAGACCTTTCTGCTTTTCCAACGGCGATACCAAGCAGTAATTTGTGCCGAAGTAGCACGGGCTCCTTTTAATTTTTTTTTTTTTTAATTTTTTGACATTTTTATATAAATGGCCGATGTTGATTTTGAATAAAACACAAATTATTTAGGAAATTATTGTCATTTCTTTTATACCCTCCACCATACATGGTGAGGGTATATATCAGTTTGTCATTCCGTTTGTAACATCTCGAAATATAGGTCTAAGACCCCATAAAGTATATATATTCGTGATCCTTATGCAATGTCCGTCTGTCTTTCTGTTTAAATGGTGATCACGACGCGAAGACGCAAGCGGGGATGCCTATTTTTACCTGAATCATTGGACGTCCTCCCGAGAAGTTTGGTATTGAATATGAACAAAATCGGTCCAGCGGTTATTAAAGTTATGAATGAAAATGTGAAGATACCTCTAAATTTTTCATACAAATTGGTGTATTTTATAGAAGCGACAGGTACAAAATATATTTTCTCATATTTTTTCATCAGTCGCTTAGAAATTAATAATATTTTGTATTCACCTCAAATATTTTTCATCTTAAAAAATTTTTAATACCACTAAAATTGTTTTTAACCACAAAAAATTTTTTTCACCTCCATAATTTTACTTCAAAAGTTTTTTACATTATTTGTATCAAAACAGTAGAGAACATTTTTTTAGGATATTGGTGGAGGGTATTCAAAGATTCGGCACAGCCGAACTTAAGCCTTTTTTGCTTGTTATTATGTTAATATGGTATGGTTCAATTATGTATGGAACAAAATATCGGCCAAATGGCCGCGACTTCGGCGGCACACCTCCATCCGATGGTCCAAATTTTCGATGACGCTGAGGCATAATTGAGGTTCTATGCCGTTAATGTGCCGAATTATCCCATCCTTTATCTCTTGAATTGTTGCTGGCTTATCGACGTATACCTTTTCTTTCAAATAACCCCAAAGAAAGAAGTCTAACGGTGTCAAATCACATGATATTGGCGGCCAATTGACATCGCCACCACGTGAGATAACACGGCCATTGAATTTGTTACGCAAAAGAGCCATTGTTTCGTTAGCTGTGTGGCAAGTGGCACCGTCCTGTTGAAACCACATATCGTCCAGTGTCATATCCTCAATTCCTGGCCACAATAAGTTCGTTATCATCTTGCGATAGCGAACACCATTCACGGTAAATGCTTGGCCGACCTCATGACACACTATCGGGTACAACAGCAATGTTTTCCGCAGAACGAACTGTGCGAGCATGCACAGGTGTTTTCACAGACCGATTGGGGACACATTTGATCGATTAAGCTGACCAAAAAAAATCACGAAGTGCACGAAATGCATTTTGATTTGAGCGCCCATTTTCATTATAAGCCTGAATAACTTAAAGGCGTTGCTCGATTGTGTATCTTTCTATGGTACAAGTTGAGATAGTCTGAAATTGAGAAATTTCAAATGAAATGCAGAAAAAAACTTTGACGTTTATCGGGTGTCATCGGGTCTTAAAATTTAACCACCCTTTATATACCGAAATTCGTCGGTAACTTTAAAGTAAAAACGTAAACGAACAATGTCTTACAATAGGAAATCACTATTTCGGTAACTCAAACTACATACATATTTCGTTACCCGATAAATTCATTAAAAAAGTTATAGAATCGCACTTCAGATGGGTTAAAGTAGTTCCTTCTCCGATTTATGGAATAAGGGCACTTGAATTTTACGTTTAGAGCTTATAAATCATGCTAAACTTGTCCTACACTACCCCTATCATTTTGACACATTTCCACTCCACTGATAGTGTCAATCATAATCTTAATTTTCCCAATCTGCTTGGCCTTCTATCTGCAAAAGAGTAGATAGTGATAAAAATTTGACCAAGAAGATCGTTAAAAGGGATAAAAAAAAATATTGGGTGAATAAACAGAACCTTGAGGCACCCCTGAATTCAGTCAAAACTCGTTCGATAAGACTTCATCTATAACTACACATCGCTTAGAAAGCTCGAAATTCATCAAGTCTTTTGATACATTATTCTAGCAACATATGGATTCAGCACCAAAGGAACTGCTCATTTTTTGAGGCCAAGAAGAACAAAATAATCAAATTTTGGTAACCCTGTTTCGAAGTGAAGCGTATTCTGGCAAGAGTGTTATGCATCGATCGAAACAAATGGTAGTTGGACAAAGCTTCACAACCAAATAGTTTTTAACCGATCTTGCAACATGTGGCCGAGCGTTGTTATGATGGAATATTACTTTATATCTGGTCACATATTGCGGGCGAATTAATTGTGTTCGGTACAGATTCCCTGTAATCATTAGGCCCGATTTTAGCAGCTGATAACACTGTAAAACAATTTCAAACTTTTTCCAAAATTACGGGGTTCCGACGATTGATTCTTGTTAAGGAGACCAACAAAAATATACGTGTGTCGGCGTTTTGATAGTTTACATCGGAATTTCATTTTAGAGGCGGTCAAAATTTCCCAGCTCTGGCCTGTTCTTGCAGCACATCGGTATTTAAAACTATGTTTTCTTTACATCTGAAGTGTAGGGTATGTTCAGCAACTTTGTAGATAATGGTATGGCAAATATTTTTGTAGAACATATTAACCCTCTAACTCCCCCTCATAACGGCATTTTTTGGCTTTATTCTAATAAATTGTAAAAACACCCCGAAAAAGGCAAAGGGCGGGGATGAAATCATCGGAGCCTCGTAATTTTTTTTGTGTTGAACTTTGTAAATGATGGGACCCTTCTTATCCTGTCATGGATATTCAAAATTGACGTTGATTTGGCTGGTTGGCCGAGCTTCACATACAATTTCTTGCACTTCGGGTTATAGTAATGGATCCACTTGTCATCGCCAGTAATGATTCGATGACAAAATTACTTTTTTTTGAGGCGTTCAATTAGTATTTCGAACATGCAAAATCATATTTCAAAATCTATCGGCTTCAACTCGTGTAGAACCTAATTTCCTTGCTTTAGGATAAATCCTGCTGCTGAGTTTGACAACAATCTTCATCCAGTAATGCATCTAATTCATCATATTCAAACTTTTTTGGCTGACCTGGGCGGTCTTTACCTTCCGAATCAAAATCACCACTTCTGAACCGCATATGCAGGATAAGCTTTGGGTAATAACACTAGGCAACAGCCATTTTGTTATTTGGTTCTAGCATACTTTTTCTCATGGATTTGGACCTACTGAACACGAAAATGAATTTTAAAAATTTTTCTGTCGATTGGTTTGCGAGATACAAATTTTTTAATTTTTTTTTTTTAATTTTTGGAGGTACACTTACTATTTTGAGCATATCTTTAGTCTTCTTTGACCTATTTTATCCTACTACTACTCAAATTAAAGACAATTGAGCCGTCTACAACTTATTCTCAGAAAATTTTCAAATCGGGTTAGTAGTTTTGATGTTGGCGGCTTAAAAAGGTTAAAAAACTGCGTTTTTTTAGTAAAAATGTGGCTGAAAAATTCATATAAAAATTCATATAAAATGTAAAACGCGATGTTAACAGCGATTTTAATTTTTTTACGTATAGCTGACACTTTTCCAAAGAAAATAAGCCCTTACTTAACAAAATCTGATGACGAATGGCCGACTTATTATTTTTTTGGTAAACGACCGAAATTCCGCTATTTCACGATTTTTTGATTTTCATTATTTGCACAGCTTACCTACCCAACGCAAACGAATAAATACATTTAAACTTAATTTAAAATAAACAAATTAGTCTTCGTATATTATTTTTTAATTTATTTACAGCACTACATGCTCAATGTATCGCACAATTAGCTAAACTAACGAAATTAAACTAACTAATTAAATTAAGCAAATCAACGCACAAAAAAATGAGTAAAAACAAAGATATAAGTGTACATTTTATGCCATGTGGAAAAACTGCTGACTTCTTCTTTGTTTTTTGTATTCGCTGCAATCGGTCTCACGTATTAGGGTCCAAATATAGTCACCCATCATAGCCGTGTCATAGTTGCCCTGATAGCGTCGTTCCATAGCCTTCAATTCCTGATGAAAGCGCTCGCCGTGTTCGTCGCTCACGTCTCCTAAATTCTCAGGGAAAAAATCCAAATGAGAATCCAGAAAGTGTATTTTAAGTGACATGTGCACTCCCATGGCTTCATAGTTCTTTACCAGATCCTCAACTATGTCCTTATAATTCGGGCTTTTGTTGTTTCCTAAAAAGTTTTCCACAACAAGCCTGAAGGAATTCCATGCTGCGGCTTCGATGGGTGATAACAGCTTTGGGAATTTTTCATCTTTCAACATTTTTTTTATCTCGGGTCCTGCGAAGACTCCTTCTTTAATTTTTGCCAGCGAAAGGTAAGGGAAAATTGACCGTAAATAGGCAAAAGCTTCACCTTCTTTGTCTAATTTTTTGGCAAAATTTTTAATCAAACCCAATTTTATGTGCAGCGGCGGAAGTATTATATTTTCACGGTTCTCTATTAGTGGTTTGCGCTGAACATTCGCTTCTCCAACTAGAGGTTTCGTTCGTACCGGCCATTTTTTTTTTATATAATGCTGATCATCAGCGCGGCTATTCCAAAGGCACAGAAAACAGCAATGTCGCGTATAGCCTCCTTGGAGTCCACACAGAATGGCCACAACTTTAAGGTCGGCGCATATTTTCCAATTGTATTTCCTATACTCTATGCATTTCAGCAAAATGTCCATAGTTTCATAGTTCTCCTTTGAATGAACCGCATGAGCAATAGGAACAGATGGCTTTTCATTCCCATTATGTAAGAGAACTGCCTTCAAGCTCTCTTTGTTGCTGTCAATAAACAACCTCCATTCGTTGGGGTTGTGAATTTGGTGAAGCTCTTGGAACAAGCCTGAAATGTCGCTGCAAAAACATATTTGGTCTTTCTTTGTATAAAATTTTGCATACTCCTTGTGACGGTTTCTGTACGCTGATACTTTCACTTCTGAAGCCGCAAATCCACACTGTATCATCCGAGACGCAAAAAGTTCGGATTTCTCCTTAGTGAGACCAAAATCGCGCACCCAATCGTTTAGTTCGGCCTGTGACAGTAATTTTCGCTTTGCACCCGGCTCAAATTCGCTTGCATTTGACTCAGACTCTTCTTCTGACGATTCTGCTTTTTGAAGAGATGCACCAGGGCACACTGGATATGGCACATCATGCGAATGTGGTACTGGAAGCGCAAACGATCCCACTTGAGCGTAGTTCCATTTAAAAAATCTTCCTACCCCACTGTTTGTGGTGAGGCAAAAATAACAGTCTGTGGAATGGCATAGCGGCTTTTTCCACATCATTGGTGTATCGAATTTCATATGGCGGCTAAAATTAAAATAAATTACTATATTCGCTATGTATAATGTGTTTAAATAAAAATTCTTACCTTCCGCCAGCTGCCCAGTTGGTTAAGATTATATAGCAAAGATCACACAGCGACTTAGGTGTCCATGGTTCTGTGATATTTGGTGAAATACCAAAATAATTCAAATAGTGCAATTGTACTGCTGGAGTAAACTTGTGTGCGTGATTTTTTTTTATAAACTGGCCACAAACATTGCAGAAATTGTCTGGATCGTTCAAACACTCGAACACACGTAGTCTTTTACTCATTGTCTTCCTTGCGTTTTCTAAATATTAACTTCTTTACACTTTCACAGACAGTTTTGAAATGCAATTGATAACCGTGTCTCCTTATGTTTAAATATGTATGAGCATGTAGTGCTGTAAATAAATTAAAAAAAAATATACGAAGACTACTTTGTTTATTTTAAATTAAGTTCAAATGTATTTATTCGTTTGCGTTGGGTAGGTAAGCTGTGCAAATAATGAAAATCAAAAAATCGTGAAATAGCGGAATTTCGGTCGTTTACCAAAAAAATAATAAGTCGGCCATTTGAGTAGTAGTAGGATAAAATAGGTCAAAGAAGACTAAAGATATGCTCAAAATAGTAAGTGTACCTCCAAAAATTAAAAAAAAAAAATTAAAAAATTTGTATCTCGCAAACCAATCGACAGAAAAATTTTTAAAATTCATTTTCGTGTTCAGTAGGTCCAAATCCATGAGAAAAAGTATGCTAGAAACAAATAACAGACAAAAGTTTGTTATTTGTGACCTAGTGTAATTGATGTGCTTCAGCTGGACTTTTTTCAAATTGAAAAATTAAATCAAAACATCCCGCAAATGATGTTTGTTGCTACAAAATTCGGCATTTCCGAGACAAAAAAGAACGTTGTTGTTTACACTGTGAGAATGAATGACATATGATAACTCTCCATATAAGTTATGAAGTTATCAAAAACACAAACCATGCGTAAAAGATACGCCATCTGTAGAAAATCTCGCATTTAAGTATTTATCAATAATCCGCGTAAGGATATAATCATTTTGTATGAAACCGTCTGACAGTATTTCCTAATTCTTAACTATATAACGATATTTATTACAATTAAAATGTTGGCAACCCTTAGTGTGATTGGCTTAAATAGAATTAAAAGAAATGTAGAGGTTTGTTAAGTTGCACAACACAGTTTAATCGAAAAATATTTAAATTATTTACTGATTAAATTTACTTCACCCAAAACAACAGCAACAACAACATCAAAACTTGGTGGTTATACACTGATAAGCCCAAAACAAGGTTTAATAGTTAGTGGTGGTCTCGCTACTCGATATAGTCGTTGTAATTGAATAAAGTCAATTGTTGATTTTGATTGGTGTAATGGCAAACAGAGAGCGTAGGTGTCAATACCAAGAAATTATCGACAGGCAAAAAAAAAAAAAACAAACAGAAATACCACCCAATATGACAAACAAAAATTGATCGTGGTGTTAGTTAAGTGTTAAATGGTAGATGATATTGTTTGCGAATATAAATTTCAGTAGGCTAAGGTTGTTCTTTTTTAATGAATACTTGATTAAAGGTTAGTCAAATCGAACTAAAGTTACGTTTATAAAAATTACTGGGAAGACATACAGTTATACGCGTAATTGAGCTGGGATTGTTTGTACACGTATTAAAGTGATCTAGATGAAAAATTCTAGAATATTTCAAATTCGATATCGATGACTAACCAAAAAATCTTTGTGAAACCCTTTCAAACCTGTTCCTACATTTTTCGAATATAACCCATATAGTGGAAGTAGACCTGGAATCCTTGAGTATATCGAGAATTAAATTTAACTACAAAGTCAGCATTTAGAATTAATTTATCAATTGCATTTATCTGCTTTGAAAACTTGTCCTACTAGTTTATTTTTTTCACATAATTTTGCCACTTTTTGGATATAAATTTTTTTGTTGTCATGTCTTATTTTTTAAACATTTTGCAAGAAGCACTTACTTGTTGTCATCAATTAAGTAACAAGCACACGCTACCAATAAATTTTATATTTTAATCCATATATTCACTGTGCAGTGCACAACAAAACCTCTGCTCTATGTTGTCTTATCAGATCTTATTATTTAAAAATGAAAATCTTTTAATCTTGTTTAAATACTTTAACCATCATGGCTTTGGTGACTTTATTTTGAAATCTGTTAAGTGTATAAATACATACATAGTAGAAAGACACGGTATATCATAATTTATCATTAACTTGTGGTTGTTTTAAATGTTGACTCAAACAGCAAGATACATTTTGCCATGGGCTGAACTAAAAAAAACGTATCAAACCAAGTATCTTAAGTTCGATTTTTTTTTTTTTGCAAAATGCTAACAATTTGTAAATTTTCAAAACTAACAAGCAATTAATTTTCAAATAGACAAAATATTAGTCAAGAATATGTTTACCAAGACTAAAAAACTAGTAAAATTTGACTTATATAAGAAATTCTGTTTGAATTTTTTTTACTAAAATATACTTTAAGTCAAAATTCCTATTAAAGAGAGTATAAATTGTTCATATCTCATGTAGGACATACTAATATCCTTAAATGACTCTTGTACCGGAAAAGCATGGTTTCCATAATATCTGGTTTTTTGCTAACTAAAACATAAACTGACACATTTATTTCGGTTAAATTTAAACTGAACCCTCATTATACTTTTTAGAATTTCCTATACTGAAATTTGTTAAAACTGTCATTACCATGTTCTTGCCTCATGTAAGTTTTTCGATAAGTCTACAATTTTTGAGTTAAGTTCACACTAGGGAATTCGAACGGGATTAATTTTTTGAAATCCCGAGACTCGAGATTTTGAAAATCAACATCCCGGAACCCCGGTATTCAAATATACGGTCCGTTAATGTTCCGTTTACATACAAGCTTTGACGGATATGTATTTTCGAACCGTAAACGTACAGTAGAAGCCGGATTCAGGAAAGCGTACGTTTTGGACAGTCCGTAAAATGTTTCTTGGGTCATTACAGAGAATTTGGGTTTCACAGTCTAGGGTTTTTTGTTTACTTTTTGTATGAATTTTTGAAATGCTTTGTTGAAATCGAGAAAAAATCAATACGTTCCGTTTACTTAACGTTTTCGGTCGGTCAGAAATGGAATCCAACACCGATTTACGCCGAATTTTCATGAAGAAGTTTGATGGGAAGTCCGGAATCCAAATCTAGTGAAAAATACAAATTTTTGTTTTGTGTTCGTTTGTACGTCTTTAAATAAACTTGTATGTTGTTTAATAAACTAGATTCCGTCATACAAGTTAATCTGCCAATTTTCGGATCAATTTAGATCTTAAAAGATCAATTTAGGTCTTAGTGAATCTAATATGATCTGCTATTTTTTGAATCAATTTAGATCCTTCTAAATCCCCAAGTTTTTTGCTGGATTGAATTTGATCTGCCATTTATCAGATCAAAAAAGGTCAGCTAGATATTATAGCAGATATTAAAAAATAACAAGATTTAATATTGCGTCAAATATTTTTTTTTTACTCGGGTATTCAGTGTAAGTTCAACTTTACTAAATAAAATTGAGCCGTTTCCCCTTGACGGTCTTCAACTATTTGCAGTGAAATACATACTATGTGTTCGGCACAAAAAGTACACTATAGATACTTCTACAAAATTTTATCAAAAATTATTATTTTTTTTTGTACTGTTACACTCAGAAAAAAAGTTAGTAGAAAAATTTGTAAACGGTTTTCAATCCCACTTTACTATTTTTGTACTGATTAATAGTAAAAAAATATTATTTAGCAAGTCTTTTTGCTATTTACATTTTACAAATTACAGAGTTTTAACAGAATATTTACAAATTTTTGTTGCTAAAATTAGCAAAAAAAAAAATACTAACTTTCAAATGGAAGGAAATGTTATTTCTAATTAAAACTTACACCTACAAACTTAAATTGCCTTAAAATGTTACATAGATTAAAATAATGGATCGGAAGTGAATATACCAACTCATGTCTAAAAATAGGACATTCCCTTAAAATAGCACTAAAAAGTTTTTTTAGTTCTAAAAATCAGCCCTATAAACAATTAAAATTTGACATTAAAAGTAAAAAAAAAAAAATTATTAAATTTTTTTTCAAAACAGAAATTCAAACAATTGTTTTTTTTTTTAATTTTGTCTAAAATACTTTTTGGAAAAAATAAATAAAATAATAAAATTTTGATGTTCGATAAAAAAAATTTTTTTAATTTGTACTAATATTAATAATATTTAGAACATTTTTTTGCTGATTTAGCAAACAGATTTTAAATTCCACTTTACAAAAAGCTTGCTAAAATTTAGTAGCGGCAGCTAATTTTTCTACAAATTTCATTGTACTACACGTCAGCAGACATGTGTTGCTAAGACTAGCAAAAAATACAAAAAATAACAGCAAAATTTTCAGTTACAGACAAGTTTTTTGGTGAGTGTACTTAAGAATATGTAGCGATATTCGTTTTCGGAAAATGCAAATTTAGGCGAAAACACACCTTTATTTCAATATTTAAACGATTTGCTGCTAATGTACAATTTGTTCATTTTATCTTTTTTCATAGAAATCCGTCCATTCGATACCTTGTTTAGACAATGTCCTTTAAAGGAGTCCTGATAGAATAATGTGTGTCCTTGGGCCAAAATAAGATATTTTTTTACATATTAAAGCTTTAGCTAAAATTAAAATACTATTGAGCCCGTTTTATAGTCAGCACAAACATGGGTGTTTCCACACCTCCCACACACCAATTTGGTCAAAATTCGGATATGTGAATTACAATTTTAAGTTTACGAGGGCGGATCAATAAGTCCGTGACTTTTCGAACTTCCCTTGTAGTTATATGAAATGCAACACTGCTCCCATCAGGTAGCACCTGTTAATATACTTTTGTCAAATTTTGAGCAAGTTCCGTCATTTACTTTGCGTTTAACATACAACCACGTGGATTTCTTTAAAAATGGAAAAAAAAAGAATTTCGAGTGCTCATTAAACATTATTTTTTGCGAAAAAAAAACCGTCAAACAAACCAAGAAAAGCTAGATAAATACTATGGGGACTCTACACCATCGATTTCAATGGTAATAAAGTGGTTTACTTTTGTTGTGGTCGCACAAGTACAAATGACGCTAAACGTTCTGGACGACCAATTGAGGTCAATACACCCGAAAATGTCGAAAAAATCCACGATATGGTGTTGGCCGATCGAAGAGTAAAAGTGCGTGAGATAGGCATTTCATATGGCAGTGTGGTTTTGATTTTAAATGATCAGTTGGATTTAAGAAAGCTGTCTGCAAGATGGGTGCCGCGTTTGCTCTCAATTGACCATTAACGTAATCGTGTGACAATTTCAAAGGATTGTTTGGAGTTGTTTAACCGCAATTCGATCCATTACAACACTCCGGAGATCAAGCAGCAGGTTAAACAATGGGTTTTTCCGGGTGAACCGGCTCCGGAGAAGGCCAAGGTAAGTTTGTCGGCCAATAAGCTGATGGCAACAGTTTTTTGGGATGCACGCGGATAATCCACATCGATTAGCTTCAAAAGGGAAAAACAATAAACGGCAAATATTGACCCATTTTATTGGACCGATTTAACGAGGATTTTAAGAAACGACCACATATGGCCAAGAAAAAAGTTCTTTGTCATGAATTGGGCTACCCCGTCCGCCATATTCTCCGGATTTGGCCCCCAGTGATTATTTCCTATTTCCAAACCTAAGGAAAGGGCTCTGTGGAAAGAGATTTAGCTCCAACGATGAAATTATTGATCAAACAAATGCCTATTTTATAGACCTCGAAAAATCCTATTTTTTGGAAGGGATACGAAAATTGGAGAAACGTTGGACTAAGTGTATTTTGAGCTAAAAGGAGATTATGTTGAAAAAAAAATTTTTTTTTTCCAAAAAAAAAAACTGTGTTTCATTCAAAAAGTCACGGACTTATTGCTCCGCCCTCACTTTTTAAAGCAATTTCTTGCAACGTCTGGTATTATAAAACATTTTGTCATATTTTTTACCAGACACTGAAGGCTGAGAAATATTTTATATTCACATAAAATTTTTTTTCACCCCAAATTTTATTCACTTCAAAAATATATGCCCAATTAAAGATTTTTAGAAGTATAATTAGAAAAACTTTGACTGCTTTTAAAACTTAAGTATAGATACATATATTTTTTATGGTGAAATATAACTTTTGAAAAAATAAAATAAACTTTAAAGGTTCATTCACAATTCTGAAATAAATCACACTGCAGAGTGGAATGTACTAAAATATAGATGTCATGTTACAAAAACATATGTTAGTGCAAGTGAGAAAGAAATAAAATCCACTTCGCCGAGTGCAATACACCAGTATTGTGAATCAAGCTTAAATGTAAGTATTTAGATTTAATTTAAAACCTAAGTCATACGTTCTTTAATCCAATCTTCAAATACACTCGTACGTGTATAAACATCAGGACTATTGGAGGCACAAAAAGATGTACCATAAGAAACTACACCTACTTGTTGATATTTTCCATCTTGTTCCATTACTAAAGGACCACCAGAATCTCCCTATATAAGGAAATGTTAAAAAAAAAACTTACTTATGTGTGGCAAAACAAAAAAAAATCTACTTACATTACAAGCACCCTGGCCAAAGCGTGATTTAGCACAAATTTCTGTGTTTGTCAGTTGTTTATAAGTTCCTTTGCAATTTTCATTTGTCATGGTTTGGTATCGTAGTTTTTGTAACTCATTAGGATAACGAGCTAAAGGTCCATTACCGAAATGACGTACTGATCCCCAACCAGTAAGTTGTACAGGTTGGTCATCCCCAACACTGTCATAACCGAATACATCGATTTTATCAATGCGTGAGCCGTCCAACTCAAATGGTGGATCAATTGTTAAAATAGCAATATCGCAAGTTTCTAATACCTTATAGTTTTCGTGAATTTCAAAAGATTTAACTTGTGATCGGGTGCCAGTTTCGTCATTTAGGTTATTAATACCAGCTACAACTGAAAGTTTTGAAGGATCTTGGCCGCTAACACAATGTGCAGCTGTTAAAATGCGATCAGGTGCTATAATAGAACCACCACAAAAATGTCTTTGACCCTTTGATGTCAATAATTGCATGGATATTTGATAGGGTATATATTCATCGACTCCCACAGGACTTCCTCCTACAACACGTTCATTAGAATTTGGTAATTTATCCAAGTCTTCAAAATAAGCATCCACTAGATAAAAATTCGTTACATAAAAAATTATTAATTTAGTTTTGAACAATCAATTTAGTTTTGAACTTACAATCCCAATTCTTGCTTTGCGACAACACAAATCCAATTCCTAAGAAGGCAATTAGTAATAAAATTGTTGACCTTATTGCCATATTTTTCTGTCTTCTTCAAGCTGCAACTACATTTTATTCGGACTAAATAACAGTTTTTATAGTATTTTTATTAGGTAAATAAATTAATTACAAAATTCAATTAATCATTTGAACTAAATAGTTTGTAATTAAACAATGTTTTGTGATTAGTTTCAAGATTAGTTTTAAATAAAATTAAAAAGGATTACACAAATAGATTTTTTTGGACGTGTTTTAATGAAATTTTTCAATACACTTATAAAATTTTATTAACGAAATACAAGAATTTCTTTTAATCCTAATGATTACAGCTGCATAATTTATATAAACCAGTTCTTAATGAAACTTCTTTATTAAGCGTATAATTTTTTTTAGTAAAAAAAATTTTAAATTTTCATATTTTAATGAAAAGTTTCCTTTAACGCTTTTCAGTGGCTTATTTCAAGAATTCATTAATATCATGCAGATAATTCTCTTAGTGTAGCAATTATACCTTTCTTATGAAAAACAAAATGCATGCACTAAAAAACAATAAATAAAGTCTATAAAAATGCAGGGTAATGTTAGTGAGTTGAAAGGGTTTGAACCAATGACGACATTTTAGCTGTATTGCCTGCCAGCTCTACCATTTAAGAAAAGCTGGTAAGACGATTTCGGCAGACTTGTTGTTATTATGCTAGAGAGATATTGTTGTTTAACAAACAAGGTCATCCCAAAACAAAATCTTTTTAAAACAATTGTCTAATATGACTACTGAATGAAATTGAAAAATTCAAATATTTTTTGGTTGATAGAGGGTATTGCACAATAAAAAGGTGTGATATAATTTTAAATTTTATTAAAGTTTCAACGTTTTTATACCCTTCACCATAGGTGGAAGGGTATATATAAGTTTGTCATTCCGTTTGTAATTTCTACAATATTGATCTTAGACCCTATAAAGTATATATATTCTGGGTCCATATGAAGAGCGAAGTTGATTTAACGATGTCCGTCTGTCCGTCTGTCCGTCTGTGTGTTGAAATGGGTTTTCCGAAGAACCCAGACATGATGAGGGCTTGATTCTTTTTTATTTCTGTTACATGTGATCCATTTCTGTTTGCTATTAAAAATCAGACAGATCGGTTAATAAATGGCTGAGATATTAGCAAAAAACCAGGACTACCTCTAATTTTTCCAGTAAAATCCCTTTGTTTAATAAGAGTGTGAAGATAAATACGTAGGTTAAATACGTTTCACAACTATTGTGAATGATATAAATAAAAAATAAATAGTAGTGTCGCCAACTTTTTTTTGCCTAGAAAATGCCAAATTTGACAAGAAAAGCGCTGAAACATATGGAAAAATATAAATTTGAGATTTTACATGACATATTATTTTGGATTAAAATTTTTGGACATTTAAGAAAAAATAAATGGGGATACCGCTTGTTTGTGGAGAGCTATGAGGTAGTAGATTCCAACGATGTATTCATCTCCTTCAGAATACCATGGTGAAGGGTATATAAGATTCGGCATAGCCGAATTTAGCCGCTCTTACTTGTTTTTTTTTAGTTTTTCTCAACATTTAACAACTAATTAACAAAATAATTAAAAAGAAACAAGATATTTGGAGTTCGACATTGCTACATGTCTTACTATTACTTTGACTTCATCTGAATTAAATTATTATAAATGTAATATTATTGTAGATGTTTTCATTTACTAGGCTGAAGTTTATAAGCATCTAAGGGTTTTGGTTTAGTATCCTCTGTATTCCTAAATTAGATTGGGTAATTTATTGTATTCTCAATCAAATATCACTTTAAAGTTATGATGTTCATTTTTGACTCAGCCAGGTCTATCTATAATTTTTACTGTTCTCGTCCTTTTTTTGGAACTGAATATATGCACTGTATTTAAAAACAATATTTTTTTAAAGTACTCTCGAATTATTTTTCGCTATTATGCAGGACAGACTTTATTAGTGCATTTTAATGAACTTGATATGTTAAGTACAGTTAAATAAACAGTTGTAGAAAACAACTTCGTTTACCATGTGTAGTAATAATATTATTTTAATAAGTCGATAACCTTAATATGGTTGATAGAGGTTATTTTATTGAAAATAAATATTTTGGTTGATAGACAAATTTGATTTGTTTTTCTCTGAAATCGTTTTTAGAGATGTTAGCTATCATCAGTGAACAGATTTTCATCAGAAAGTAATTTTTAAGAAATAGGTTTACAGAAGGTATTATATATAAGGTGTAAATATAAATAGTTTTTTGAAACTTACAAAAAAAAAACGTGGAATCTGTACTCCACTTTTTTTACAGTTAAGTACAGTTAAACACACAGTTATAGAAAACAACTTCGTTTACCATATGCAGTAATAATATACTTTAAATAAGTCGATTACCTGAATGTGGTTGATAGAAGGTATTGCATGTCATAAATAAATCTTGTGGTTGTTAGAGAAATTTGATTTGTTTGTCTCTGAAATAGTTTTTAAAGATGTTAGCTGTCATCAGTGAACAGATTTTCTTCAGAAAGTAATTTTTAAGAAATTGGTTTACAGAGGGTATTTAATATAAGGTGTAAATGTAAATATTTTTTGAAACTTACAAAAAAATATAAAAAAACGTGGAATCTGTACTCCACTTTTTTTACAGTTAAGTACAGTTAAACAAACAATTATAGAAAACAACTTCGTTTACCATATGCGGTAATAATATGCTTTAAATAAGTCGATTACCTGAATGTGGTTGATAGAGGGTATTGCATTTCATAAATAAATATTGTGGTTGTTAGAGAAATTTGATTTGTTTGTCTCTGAAATTGTTTTTAAAGATGTTAGCTGTCATCAGTGAACAGATTTTCTTCAGAAAGTAATTTTTAAGAAATTTGTTTACAGAGAGTATTAAATATAAGGTGTGAATATAAATATTTTTTTAAACTTAAAAAAAAGGAAAAACGTGGGATTTGTACTCCACTTTTTTTCTGTTCCTTCAATTAAATACTTCTCCTAATTTCATTATGATTGAAGGAAGCCCATTGGGATAGGTTCCTTATAAGAGAGTTATAGCCCAATGGATATGCATTTAAACCCAGTATTATTGTCAGCAATTAGTTGGATATTTGACTTAAATATTACTTAAGTAAGAAATTTAGAAACAAAAATTCTTTATTATGTAAAATGTAATATTAGAGATGGAGAATAAAAAGTAATTATATTTACTTAATTACAGGGAAATTTCTCTATTACTTACCCTTACTTCAATTGCAAGGAATTGTATGGTATTTAAGAGTACAAAAAAATTCATAATTCCCCATGTCTGGCAGCAAAAAAAAATAAAATTTTTCAAGCAAACGTTTTATCCCAAAAAAGTGGGTGTAGTTCTGATAGGATTATTAATATGAACAAGTTACAGAAGTGAATATTTGCAGAATGTAGTTGAAATCTTCCAGGTCTGGTATATAACTATTACAAATCATATGAACTGAGTATTTTGAAAGTGGAGTAAGTCAACTTTTACATATATATATATATATATATATATATATATATATATATATATATATATATGTGCACAGCACATGTTGCGGGGACGGGTTTTCGTTCCACAAGTTACTATGAAGACATTTTGTTACTTTGGGGACTGTCCTTAAACTTTTCGTTATTCCACTGTTTACACTGAGGACATTTTACTGGACACAGCGCATTTTATAGGGACTTTATTGGCTGTATATACAGATGTCTTCAAAGTATGGGCAATGCATATATATATATATATATATATATATATATATATATATATATATATTTTATTTAAAATGTATTTAAAAAATGTTCTTTTGTGGTAAAACAACTCATATAAAATTCTGTTGAAAACAAATGAACGGTACAAAGAAAAAATTGTATGAATTAAATCAAACGTTCTTTAATCCAATCCTCAAACATACTCGTACGTGTATAAACATCAGGACTATTGGAGGCACAAAAAGCGGTACCATAAGAAACTACACCTACTTGTCGGTATTTTCCATCTTGTTCCATTACCAATGGACCACCAGAATCACCCTGTAAGAGATTTTAGAATTAGAAGAAAACATATATTATATTTATGTGTGCCAAAAATAAATGTCCACTCACATTACAAGCACCCTGGCCAAAACGTGATTTAGCACAAATTTCCGTTTCCGTCAATTGACGCATAGTTTTTTTACATTCATCATTAGACATAGTTACATATTTCAACGATTGTAATGCAGTTGGATAACGAGCTAGAGGTCCATTGCCAAAATGATGTACTGATCCCCAACCGGTAAGTCTAACCGGTTGTTTTCCACCAACACTGTCATAACCAAACACATCGATTTTATCAATGCGTGAGCCATCCAACTCAAATGGTGGATCAATTTTTAATATAGCAATATCACTAGTTTCCAATTCCTTATAGTTTTCGTGAATCTCAAAGGATTGCACCTGTGAGCGTGATCCAGTTTTTTCATTGAGATTATTGATACCAGCTACAACTGACATTTTCGAAGGATCTTGACCGTTTACACAATGAGCAGCAGTTAATATACGATTAGGTGCTATAATAGAACCGCCACAAAAATGTCGTGGACCATTACGGGTTAAGTATTGCATAGATATTTGATATGGTATATATTCATCAGCGCTTACAGAACTACCACCCACTACACGTTCTTGAGAATCTGATAGATTATCCAAGGTTTCAAAGTAAGCATCCACTAGATGTTAAAAAATAAACAATCCGTAAAATATTTAACATTATTTTAACTCTAAACTTACAATCCAACACCTTATTTTGTGGTAAGGCAAAACTCCATTCTACCAGGGCTAGTAATAGAATTATATAATTTACTATCATTTTCTTGTCTCCGCCAAAGTACTGTAATAATTTCTTAGAATTGAATCCAAGTTTTTATACTTAAAATTTTGGTTGTAATATAACTCATATCATTAGAACCCATAGGGTGCTAGGTTACCAGGCAACCTTTTTATGATAAATTTAAAATGATTTATTTGAATATTTAAATATTCAAAATAGAAAATTCGCTTAACTACATATAAAGTAGAAATATTTAGGTAAAAGTGTCCCGCTGAAAAATAAAAAATGTAAGTTAATTGCTGAAATGTTTTTTTTTTATCAATTCCATACTTAAAGAAATACTAAAAATTGCAAAAGCTTTGACTTTTTTAATCTTATGCATTTAAATTTGCTAAGATTTAAAATACGTAGCATAAGGGTTTTTTTCCTTTTTTATAAATTTAGAACAAAATCGGCCAAAAAAAATGCTCACAAGAAAGGACTCCTGAGGAATTCCTTTAGAATATAACATACAAAAAAGTCTTTATGTATAATCATGCCCAAAAATAATTCAAAATCCAGAATTTTTCAAGGGAAGCAACGCTCAGCAAATGCTTCCTACTTATTCAGGTGTTGCTTTCTTTGGAAAAAAAACTTACAATTTGGCTCTTGTAAGTTTTGGAAGATTATATCGACAAAGTGGGCACCGCCATTGTTGATGATCATTTAAGCTCTTTTTATTTTATTTTCTAATCAGATAATTTCTTTGAGGGCTTCTAGACTCTGTGGCTTGTTCGGGTAGGACCGTGACTTCAAAAACCACAAACAAAAAAGTCTAGAGCGGTTAAATCGAGTAACAGTTACCGTGTTAGCCACGGTGTCCTCCATTTAGGCAAAAGGTGTCTGCGGGCTTTACGTTTTTGAGGAAACCGTGGGTAACACGGTTACTGTAAATTGTGAGCGATATAGAACCGTTAGGGTGATACGTTTGCGCCATATTTTTCTCACTAAATTTCATCAAACGCGTGCTTTTTCTTTTTTCATATTCGTGGTTTTAATGAGCTTTTACCCAGTCCTTATTTGACTTAGAAATTTCATAGTATTTTTCTTTGAAAATTTTATCAAAAATTTAGTTTTTCCTCAAATAATAAATTACTAAACTTTTCTCCATTTTCATTTACTTACTAAAATTTGTATTTTTTGCTGCTAAAATCCACATAGGAATTTTAAAGAGAAGATATCTACTTAGGAAGAGGCACCAATATGCAAGATTTCGACTGTCAAGTTGCAGCGGTTTCCGCATACTGTCAAGGGGAAGACTTGTTACCCTTTGAACCCCATATTTACCACGGAACATATAAAAATGTAGCTTCGCTAAGTTAGACCCTTCCTCCAAGAATTTTCAAAAATTTTGTCTGAGAGGATGTCCATGCCGGAGATGGAACCCATGTACCAAATTTCAACTTCTTAGCTTCAGCTGTTAGGACAGGCCGTTAAGTGGGAGACTGGCGAAAATTCTAAAATGCTTTTTTTCAATGAGTCAGTCCATAATCTAGGGAACACATAATTCAAACTTAAAAGTTCCAGCGGTTTTGGCAGGCCGTCATTGGGGATAATTTTTCTCCTTTTTGCCCCTTCCCGTAGGATTTTCCAAAAATCCCTTCTGAGCTGATGTCTACAACAGAGGAGGAACCCTCATACGAAATTTCAATGGGGAGTCTTTCGCAATTTGAACCACCACTTTTCCACGTCCATGGCAAAAATTCCAAAATATACCTTACAGTAATTTAGTCCAGTAAACGCATATTTTAATTTTCAGGTTCCTAGCCAAATTAGTTTGGACAAGTTTTTAAAACGGAGTTTTTTCCTTCCCGTAGGAATATCAGTAAAGTTATTCCTTTATATATGGAAATATGCAACTTACATGTTAGTTATGAAGCTAGTTCCATAATTGATTGTAAGAGAACCGGTTCTACACGTATAACATGGCTTTTGGGACAATTTCAAACACAAATCATCAAGGTTAGAACAGTTTTTTTAAAACAAAGCATTTCTTTTTAATTAAACCATATTCTAGTTTAAGGTCCCTGTCCCTGTCCGCCTATGACTACTTTAAAAAAAATATTGTTGAAACTAACATTTCATATCCTTAGTACTGGGAAATATTTTAGACAGGGATGGCTGACATAAAAATCGACCTTTAAAAGCATATTAAAACCTATCCCAAATATACTGCTTACATAAACGAGCATTTAATTATTTGCATTAAACTTTACAGAGTTATACCAGCATTATTTTTCACTTTAAATTTACAAAAAAATATATAAATTCAAGTCTACTATCATTGACATGATATTGACCGATATTTTCAAATGTTTAATAATAACTAATATGAAGGTATATAAATTCAAAACATAAAACATTTTTCATTTATTACTAAAATAAACTTTGACAATTAAAACTGCTATTAAAAGCAATGAGTTTTTTTAATTTAGTTTTAATATTTGGATTACTCGATGTTATTAAAGGAAATCAAGATAGTAAGGACTAACTTGGATATTATAAAACTGAGATATATTTTAAACATATTGTTTAAATTTAGTTAATACAAATAATTTAACTGAACGTGTTGTTGGTGGCATGGATATACCCGTGGGCCAATATGTGCCCTATCAAGTTTCATTACAATATTATACAAAATCAGAAAGTTATCAGCATTATTGTGGTGGTTCTATAATTGACGAAAATCTTGTATTAACAGCTGCTCATTGTTGCTATGGCCTAAATCCTCGTAGAATATCAATTAGAGCTGGTATTCGAGATTTAAATGAGAACCAGAATAAACGTTATGCCATAGAAAGTTGTGAGGTTCATCCAAATTATGAAAAATTTGAATCAAGTGATTTAGCTATTATTAAAATGAAAATACCATTTGAATTGGATAATGTCACGATGGCTGCTATAGATGTGATAAGTCCAAAGAGAATAGGTGCTAACAAAAGAGTTACTTTAACTGGTTGGGGTTTACGTTTACCGATACAGTTACCATTTCTACCAGACGAATGGGAAACGTTGAATTATCCAACTGTATTGCAAACCATGACCTATAATACCATTTCAGATGAAGAGTGTCGATTTAAGGGTATTGATCGTTTATCAAAAACTGAAATGTGTGCACAAGGATATCTATTGAAAGGTGCATGTGTGGTAAGTTATTACACTTAAAATAATAGGTCAGTTAACAAAATTAAAAAAAAAAATTTAATTTAGATAATTTTCAAGAACTTTTTTGTTTAAATTGATTCGTTTACTACAACAAAAACTAGAAGCTCTTGAAATATACAAGTTTATGATTCAAAAATTGACAATTAAATAAATACATGAAGATTTTAGAAAGAACTGGTTTTTGGTTGTAGCTTAAATTTCGTTTAAGTAGATTTCCTTTTTTATTGAAAACTTTTCCTTTTTTGCAAAACACTTACATTATTGGAATAGTAAGATACCCGTTATCTTTAATTTTTTAAATGTAAAAAGTTGGAATGCAGGGATTAACAAAATGGCCAGTAACTCGAAAACTAGTCGAGCGCAAAATGTACAAAATTTTTATAAACTATTTATAAAACAGCATTACTGTTTAACAGCATGACTATTTTAAAGTACAAGTTTCGTTCCTTGTTTTATTCTATTTCGGTCTCCCGGACCTTTCCTTATAGACATTTAGTTACCCGTTCCATTTCATTTCGTTTGTAAAAAATGAGTCACCTGTAGCAGTTTTATAAAAATTAATCCCTTTGCATGGCTCCCGGACTTGGCTAATTTGTATCATAGGAGTATGGTAATGCTCCAATGAAGTAAAGCAAATATTGTCCGCTTAGTTTTCGAGATCATTTTACAAAATGGCCAGTACCTCGAAAACTTAGCGAGACACCGCAAAATGGAAAAGATTTTTGCCAGCTCGGCAATGATCACATTTCAATAACAAAAATTTGGTAAATCCGAGAGGCTGACTATGTGATAATATATAATTCTTAACCTGTCGACCTGTGTCTGTTTTATAAAAATTGACCCCTGGCATATATTCCTGACATATTTGTAAAGGGTGATTTTTAACCATTTGGGTTTTGAAAATTGAAAAAAAAATACAGAAAATTAACAAAATTTAATTAAATATTTCTTTGTGGCGATAAATGAATGCCTGCCATTTACTTTTTAAAGATATGCAAATGATGCCCGCGGCTATGCCGTAGGTGGTCCATCCGTGAGCTCCAAATTTGGCATAGAGAGACTTTACGTATCCCCACAGAAAATAGTCTAGTGGGATCAAATCGCATGATCATGGCATCCAAAGGACTGCTTCTAAGCGTGAGATTAATTTGTCACCAAACTCGCCTCTCAATAGGTGAAACAACATGTCAACGAAGTCCAATTCTTCCATTTAAGGCAAAAAAAGTCGGTAATCATCGCACGGTATCCATTGACTGTTACTGCGATTTTAATCGTTCTTGAAGAAGTACGGTGCGATGATGCCACCGGCCCACAAACCGCACCAAACAGGTCATCTTTCAGGGTAGATTGGCAGCTCTTGAACTGTTTCTGGATACTCTTGTTGACGTACACATTAAGCCAAAAATGCTCCGAAGACAATTTTTCGATAGAAAAATGGATCTTCATCCAACTTTCCTAAGGCCCATTCACCAAACAAACGACGTTATGGCACATCACCTGGCTCCAGTTCTTACAGCAGCTATGTTTTATATGGTTTCATATCGAGGTTGGTTGAAAAGTTCCTGCGCTCACCAAGAGATGGCACTGCTAGCTCCAAACTTTTTTTTTCTCAAGTTGGTATAACTGTCCTGAGAACACATGCAAAGTTGCAAGTCATTCTGTCAATTCTTTCTTTGTTTACAAGCCATTTGAAGTTGACGTGTCATTAATTTTTTTATTATGGAAAAAATTATTATGGAAAGTCATTAGATTCTTTGTTTTGAAGGTTTAAAAGCAAAGGAAATTTATGAACAATTGTTAAAAGTGTATAAGGAGTCCTCACCTTCAAAACGCACTGTTGAATTTTGGGCTGGTGAATTTAAACATGGTCGTACCAGCCTTGAAGACGATCCACGCGAAGGACGACCAAAAACTGCAACCACAGCAGAAATCATTGAGCAGGTACATAATATGGTTAGTGAAGATCCAAGTTTGACTAAGCGTGAAATTGCTAATGCCATTGGCATCTCAGACGAACGAGTACTCCATATTTTACATGAAGAATTACGTATGAAAAAACTGTTTGGAAAGTTAGTGCCGCACACATTAACAATTCAACAAAAACTGGATCGAAAACAAATTTCTCAGCGTAATTTGGAGCGTTTTAAGCCGAATAAAACCGACTTCTTGCGTCGTTTTATAACTATGGATGAGACTTGGATCTACCACCATGATCCTAAATTGAAACAAGAACGTTTACAGTGGACTGAAGCTAGTTGTTCAGCTCCAAAGCAGGTGAAGTCACAACGATCAGCAAAGAAGGTTATGGCATCAGTTTTTTGGGATGCAAAAGGAATTTTGTTGATTGATTATCTTCAGAAAGGTAGAACAATCAACTCTGAATATTATTGTAGCCTTTTGGATCAGCTGGGTGAAAAAATTCGTGAAAAAAAACCTGGTTTAAAGAAGAAAAAATCATTTGTCATCAAGACAATGAACCTGCTCACAAAAGTTTTTTGACGATGATGATGATTTTGAACATCCACCGTATTCACCAGATTTGGCTCCCAGTGACTACTATCTCTTCAGAAATCTCAAACAATTCCTTCGTGGAAAGCATTTTTGGTCGAATGAAGAGGCCATAGCAGCCGTAGACATTTATTTTGCAGAGCTTCCGGAAAACCATTATAAGGATGGGATAAAATTATTGGAAGATCATTGGAACAAGTGTATTAAGCTTCTACGAGATTATATTGAATAAAAAATATATTTCGTAAAAAAAACAGTATTCTTTCATTTCGAGCGCAGGAACTTTTCATCCAACCTGTAGTCCGTGTAATCGAAAAACATAAGCCCAACAGTTGACAACTGCCACGAATTGACATATCGCGATTTTCATTGACTCTGTCCGATACATCAGCAATATTCTCCTCGGTACGCATCTTCGCATACGGGTTAATCCCACATTAATGTCCAATTACGTAAAACTGAATTTGAATATTATTGACTTCTGAATCAAATCATAACAGGTCAATTGAAAATTTGCAAAATTCGTTTTTCGTTTTTTTGATTCAACATAGTTCCCTTCAAGGGTGATACACTGATTATAGCGACCCTCAAACTTTTACTTTAAAATAGGCCTCAGTTTAGGCGAGCAACTCTTCATTCGACGAAAATTTCTTCCCAGCGAGCATTCTTTTGAGATCTGGATTTTCACCTTCGTTTTCACTGACTTGTTTATGGTTAAAAGTGAGCTCGCGCGGCACCCACTTTGCACAGAGCTTTCTCATACCCAAATATTCGTGAATGATATGATGTACACCGTTATTTGATATCTTTAGAGTACCTGCTATTTCATTCAATTTCAATTTACGGTTATTCGAAATCCTTTTGATGTTTTCTTCCGTAACAACATCTTTTGAGCGTCCACTGCGTTCACCGTCTTCGGTACTCATTTCACCACGTCTAAACTTACCATACCAATCCTTGATGGTTGATTTTCCTGGGGCAGTGTCCGGAAACTCGTCCTCACGCCAAGTTTTTGCTTCAATTGTATTTTTCCCCTTCAAAAAGCTATATTTTATCAACATTCCATGCTATAATTCACAAACTAATGGTCCCACAGCTGTCAAATTTATACACGTGTCTTTTAAAGGTTAGGGCTAATCATATCGATTTAAGTCTAGTAGCGCCATCTATGTGTCAGGCCGTTGACTTCTCAATTGACCTGTTATGGATGAAAAACATGTTGATGTTTGTAGCCGATGAAATTTGTTAAAGGTATTAAGAATGACGTTCGATTAATTTTTAAGGGATACGCCATATCTGACAGAATAAAGAAAATTTTTATTTGGTTCGCATATGGCGTTAATGGCAATCATTTCCGAATAAAGTCACTATTCTTTATCAAAATTATTTTGTTTAAAGAAAACTTAAAATACTGGAGACTCTTATAACAGAAACAAATTTATCAAAAATTAAAATTTGTTTGTATTCAAATTGAAAATATAATTTACTTTTCAAAGCAGTCTCAATAAAAATTTAAAACTTTAAAATTAAAACAAACTTTGTGTACGATTTTATTTTCATAGAAATTGTTATTAATAAATAAATAAATTGTTATTAATAAAAGGTCTGTACGAGGTAATTTTGGGTAAAGTCTGGTAAAGTGAGAGTAACCAAAAATTTCTCTCACAAAACCATAAAAATGCCCAAAATACTGCGAACGCACAAAACCACATTTCATACCCAAAAATAAACGTCAAATTTATTCATATTAAAAAAACAGCTTAATTAATAAAAATATTTCAAATGGCAAATATCTATTTACATTTTCAAATGTGTTTTTCATTATTAAGAAGAAAAAGTTCTTTATAGCAAACTTTTATTTAACTTTAATTTTTTTTTTTCAAAAATGCAAAACGGTTAATTTATTAGCAGCAGCTGATGATTTGACAATTTTACCATTTTACCCAAACAAAAAGTACGGGTAAGTTCTGGTAAAAAGAGAAACACAATTACTCTCTCATGAACGCTCTCATTTACCCAATTTTTGTTACAAGAAACGCTTTCTGGTAAGATTGGGTTCCCACGGGCACCCGCGGTAACGTACGTCGAACACACCTAAACTAAATACAAACTGACAAAAGGGTTTCAAATTGTTTTGTAAAATATTTGAAAATATGTTTAAATTTGAAAGAAATTTAGAAATCTGAATTACGTTTAGATTTTATTTAGCCAGTTGGCATCCACCTAAATTACATAAATATATTAGTTATAGTCTCAAAAAAAAACTAAGTGATACTCGTGAATCGTCCTCACATATTAACCGAAAAACCAGTTTTATGTTCAAAACAGTTATAACATAAAATTCGAAAATTGTTATTATTTTTTATAAACTTACTGCAATGTAAATTGTTTTACTTTAACCCTCTAATGCTCTTTATAATTATTTTAATACTAAATATTTGACATTGGGTCATTCCATGTCAAACCGCACAGAAAACTGTCATTTTCGGATTTGTCATCTCCGATTTTTATGAAATTCGCCACAAACATTGTAAATGGGTAGTGTTTATTAAATCATTAACCTATCGGTCCCAAACACCCGGTTTTCGAAATATGACGTCATAAAAATTGGCAAAAACGTCAAAATATCGAAAAAGTGTCCATACAAAGTCGCCCATAACTTCTAAACCATACAACCTAAAATTTGTACCATTTTAAAGGTGAAAACCATGCCTTCAAAATGGCGTGCCAAGATTAAACTTAAAAAAATTACCTTTAACCTTTTAATCCAAAAAAGCTTTTGGGATGCCATTTGAAGGTAATCTTTTCACCTTTAAAATGGTACCAATACAAAAATTTTTAGGTTATATAGTTTAGAAGTTATGGGCGACTTTGTATGGACACTTTTTCAATATTTTGACGTTTTTGCCAATTTTCATGACGTCATATTTCGAAAACCGAAAGGGTTTCGGGGTCGAAATGTTAATGATTTGATAAACACTACCCATTTACAATATTTGCGGCGAATTTCATTAAAATCGGAGATGACAAATCCGAATGCTGTTGCGGTTTGACATGGAATGACCCTATAGCATTAAAATCGCATCAAGATATCCAATTATTAAGGGCGGTTTTTGTCGAAGTAGTGTACCAGGTAATATTAAAACGCTAGCTGATTATGTTTGTTCTAATTTTTATGTTTTTTTTTGACCTAGTGTATCTATACGATTGTTCGTGTTTAACCGTATAGTTGAAACTTCGAAAAAAAAAACGAAATTTATGGCTTACTTAATAAATTACAAACAAAAGCTCTGAAAAGAACCTTCAGAATCTAATAATTTTACTTATTCTATTTTACAGGGTGACTCCGGAGGTCCTTTAGTAGTAGCTACAGATAAAAGCCTGCAACAAGTAGGTATAGTGTCATATGGTTTCTTTGTATGTGGCGTTTTTGATGTACCAGACGTTTATACAAGAGTTTCGGAATTTAGCGATTGGATAAAACAACGTATTGCCAAAAATAACTACAGATTGTATAAGAAAAAAAAATAACATTTAAAAACCATTATCTCAAAATATTTAAAATACAGTAATATATGATTTATTAAAATAAAATCCACATCAATGTGTAACAGAAAAAAAAGCTTATTCAGCTGGTAACTCTCTCTGATCATTAGTTTCTTCTATTTCTTGTTCTCCTTTATCTTTCACTTTCTCGAGATTTGTTACATATCCATGATGTTCATTTTCATAGAGATCATCTTGAGGTGCAATTTTCCTTAGTGCTTCTCCGTTATGATGTTGTTCCTTATCATGTTGTCCTTTATTTTCGTCTAGAGTAATAGTATCTGTATAGTGTTCCTTACCATTTGAATCAATTTGAGTTGTTGCATCTCCATGATAATCATTGCCATAAAGATCCCCTTGAGGTTCAATTTCACCAAGTGATTCTCCGTTATGGTGTTGTTCCTTATCATGTTGTCCTTTATTTTCGTCTTGAGTTATAGTATCTGTATAATGTTCCTTATCATTCGAATCAATTTGAGTTGTTGCATCTCCAGGATGTTCCTTGTCATAAAGATCATCTTGAGGTTCAATTTCACCAAGTGATTCTCCGTTATGATCTAGTTCCTTATCATGTTGTCCTTTATTTTCATCTAAAGTTTTAGTATCTGTATAATGTTCCTTAACATTAGAATCAATTTGAGGTATTTCTTGTGACTCATCGTTATGATATTTTCCTTCTTCAAGATGCTCTTCGTCCTGAGTTTGAATTTGTTTTATGTCATAAAAATCAGCTGGATGTGATGCAAGGGATACTTTAGAAGCTGGAGAGTATATTTCTTTTGTATCCTTAAAGTACAATTAAATTTAAAATATTTTTTTTAGGCTTATGAGTTCTGTACAAATAAAAGTTTACCTGTTCCATTTCCTTTCGCTAAAATTAGATTAAGAATTTTTTAAAATCTCTTTAAAACTATGAAATAAATTACTTACCAATTTAATAAGACTCATATGACGACGGAAATACTGTTGTATCTTTCGAGCAGCCTTTTCTTTTTGCATCAAGTCTTCTTTAGTTTCTGATGGTATTGGTGAGGGTGTTTCAGATGGCTTATCCATAAATAGGGATTTTCTGACCAAAAACCCACGAAAATTTGACTGAAATATTTAGCGAAGTAGATTTAAAGTGCAATCTTAGCTCGGTATTAAATTAAACTCACCTGTATTTTTATGGCAGCTTCTTCACGTAATCGATCTTCCGACCGTTTTATTTCACGCTCACGAAAATATTGATACAAACTCTCTGTACCATCGGTATTCTATATTTTTAAAATTATACATTAAAATACCAATAAAAGTTGTAACTTTATTATCTTACTTCCTGGGCCGACATATAAGCATTAACAAATTTTTGATAAGCTGCCTCAATAACAGGTCTAGATATTTTTAACTCATCATCGGAAAATTTACATTTCCTTATTAATTCATCTAACATATCGAATTCATTAAATTTTATTATCTCCCTTGTTTTGCCTTTTTCACATCTACGCTGAGCTAGAAAGCGTCTAAAACATTCTTCCATAGCTTCGCACATTTGATCAGCTTTAGTTTTGGTAATAGCACAAATACACATATCACCAATAATCTCATCAACAGTACGTAATGCACGATCAATGATACTTTTAGCAACTAAAATCGTAAAAGAGATTTACCATCAAAAACTCTTTAATATCTATTTTTTAATTCACTTACTTCTTGCCTTATCCCGGGCTAACATTATCGAATGCAAATAATCTATTACAAATTGGCATAAACAGTCTGTTGTCGGTTGACATCGTAGTACTTCTCGTGTTATATCTGATAATAATTCTGGAAACCCTTCTGGTACATTAATCACTTGTGATCTTACTTTACCATGTTGTATGAGATGATGCATTTTGAATATGTTAAAGAAATAAAAGAAAATAAAACTGATTGCTAGAAATTAAACTTTTAAAAATAGTTTTGAAATTGTCAAATTTAGTATTAAAAATGTTTAACCCATGGCCTAGCATATACAGGATAGGGCAAAAAGCATCATCTGGTTTTCGTTTGCTGTAACTTTTGTTTGAAGTGAAAACTCATTTGATTTTAACTGATTATTTTATTATTTTGTTTTAATTAAGTGTGAAAATTTTGTCCGCCGTCGGCGTTGCTGAAAAATTGGGCATCATTTGTGGTGACACGTTGTCAATTTCGGCTGGAATTGTGTTGTTTAACTCTTTTAAGATGCGGGGCTTGTTAGCGTACACGGACTTCATATATCTCCAGAGGAAGAAGTCTGGGACAGTAAAATGGGATGCGCTGGAAAGGCATCTTTTAAAATACGCATTGTATAGCTTTTAGTATGATAAGGAACCACCAATGGCCGGTTCGAGGACTTCTGGGGCTTTTTTGCCCCGACTTGTGCGACTCTCTTCAAATCGGGTCGTCAGACGTCAAATATTTGAGCTGTGAGCGCTACACGATTGGAATATTTTCGCGAAAATTGACGTTGCATAAAAATTGTCGCAATTATGAGCGTTCTTAAGGCGTATAGCGATTCAGAGTTATTCACTATAAATTTTACACTAATTTCAAATTCAATCTGACATACTGTGCCTGTTACATAACAAAAAGAAACGTAATTTATAAAAAAACAAGTAAGAGCGGCTAAATTCGGCTATGCCGAATCTTATATACCCTTCACCATGGTTGGGAAAAAACTGAAGTTTATACATGGACATATATGGAATGGACAGATTTATATACGGACGCCTTTAAGAGGAAATTAACCATTTAGTTTGGTGATAAAACTTGGACTCGGGAAGATTTATGGTTCCAGAAAATATGTATTTTAAAAAAATGTATGTTTTGGGCATAACTTTTTTGTATCTGAACCGATATTTCCGAGTTTTTCAGCAAATATGTTATACTAAAGATTTTCGATCTTTTGCTATATAAGACGTATTCATAGGTCATAATACAGCTCTAGAATAGTGTGTATAAAAGGTTAAGAGGTGAAAGAAAAGAATTTCAACAAATCGTTAAAAGAAATCACTAGAACTGCATGTGTTTTATTTCTACAAAATAGTTTGATTTAGCTGGCAAATTTGCATTTAGGATTTTATTTCGCTTTTTTATTAGAAATATTTGTAATTTCTTTAGCTTAATTTTAAAAATTTGAAGGAAAATAGTTTATAATTTTTTTTTTATAAATTATTATAAGTTATGACCTAAAATAGTTGCACTCAAAGGGAAATTATGTATAAAATTTTCTTAATATATGAGAAATAAAATGGTTTAAGAATCTTTTTATAAATTCTTTTAAATCGGAACAAAAAATAGAAATAAAACCGTTTGTATTTTGTTTGTATCAGAGGGTTTTTATAAAAATTTTGATGTTTTTAGCCTATTTATGGATTATTTAATTATTAATATAAAATTTTATTTAAATTAATTATTAAATGTTAAAAAAAAAACAAAAAATAAATTTAAAAAAAAACTGAAGTAAATAAAAAAAAAATGTACGAAAAAAAGTGAATTGACCGGGATTCGAACCCGCGACCCTTCCACCTGTAGTGAAGGGTAAAAAAACGTTTGTATTTTGTTTGTATCAGAGGGTTTTTATAAAAATGTTGATGTTTTTAGCCTATTTATGGATTATTTAATTATTAATATAAAATTTTATATAAATTATTAAATGTTAAAAAAAAACCAAAAATAAACAAAAAAAAAGTCTTAAGAAAATAATAAAAAAAATGTACAAAAAAAAAGTGAATTGACCGGGATTCGAACCTCAAACCCGCGGCCTTACTGAGCTATTGAAGCTCACACAAAATCATCGTCAAAAGAGGTACATATATAAAAGTCTTCGTTCATTAGAGATTTGTTTAGTTTTTATTTAAATGACAAATCTTTGTATGTGTGTTGTTTGTGTATGAAAGGTGGAGATGAAAGAAAAGAATTTTAACACAAGGATGTGTTTGTTATGCGTAAAGTTCTACATAGATACATATTAAACAAAGGGATTTTACCGGAAAAATTAGAGGTAGTCATGGTTTTTTGCTAATATCTCAGCCATTTATTAACCGATCTGTCTGATTTTTAATAGCAAACATAAATGGATCACATGTAACAGAAATAAAAAACAATCAAATCCTCATCATGTCTTGGTTCTTCGGAAAACTCATTTCAACACACAGACGGACAGACGGACACCGTTAAATCAACTTTACTCTTCATAAGGACCCAGAATATATATACTTTATAGGGTCTAAGATCAATATTGTAGAAATTACAAACGGAATGACAAACTTATATATACCCTTCCACCTGTGGTGAAGGGTATAAGAAACAAAAACTTTTTTGTTTAAATAGTTAAAATTAGAAGACAACAAATATTGCTAAAATTAATAAAAATCATTAAACACATATATTTAATTTTTAAAGTAAATAATAGCTTCGCCTTGTATTTTAAATATTTGCTTTATTTTCGGTATTTTGGTTTTTCGCTTTAAAAACCTGTGAAAATAAAAATTTAAAAAATTTCAAGCAGTAAAGTGATAATTTGTGATCACCATTTTTCTCGGCTATAAATCTAGAAATATCGCAAAATTGGAATCACTAATATCTGTATTCAAATTTACATTTTGAAACATAGAATAGCTATGGTTTTTAACGTGCAAAATATATGGAAAGAAAACAAAATTTGCAATTATCTTAAATAGTTACTAACTTTTTTAACTTTTGTTTTATAATAAATACGTTTGGAAACGTTTTGTGTTTTCCCATTCACTATTTTCTAAATAGTTTTTAACCGGTCTTGCAACATGTGGCAGAGCGTTGTCATGATGGAATATTACGGCTTCATGTCTGGTCGCATACTCTGGGTGTTTTGAGGACAATGCTCGCTTCAATCGAATCAGATGTGTTCGGTACAGATTCCCTGTGTTCGTCTGACCCGATTTCAGCAGCTCGTAATAGATGGAAGCCTTCTCGACCCACCAAAATATACAGCATTACCTTGGCGCCATGGATATTTGGCTTTGGCGTTGATTTGGCTAGTTGGCCGGGCTTCAAATACGATTTCTTGCGCTTCGGATTATCGTAATGGATTCATTTTTCATCGCCAGTAATGATTCGATGCAAATATGGTTTCTTTTTATGGCGTTCAAGCAGCATTTCGGACATGCAAAATCGTTTATCAATGTCTATCGACTTCAACTCATGTGGTACTCAATTTCCTTGCTTTTGATGAATCCTGCTGATTGCAAATATTTTGTTATTGCTGCTCGAGTGACTCCCAATGATTTTCTACTTCTTGAGTTTTGTCAACAATCTTCATCGAGTCATGCCACCAATTCATTGACCGCTGACCTGAGCGGTCTTTGTCTTCCATATTTCGCACGTTAAAATCGATGGAACATATTCAGGATAAGCTTCTGTGAATAACCGATGGCTTCAGCTGCACTTTTTTTCAAATTGAAGAAGTATAGCAAAACTTTTCGCAAAAAAACTTTGTTGTTTACACTATTTCGTTCAATGAGTAAGTAAGAATAAACGGCATATGTTTACTCTCCAAAATGTCATAAAAGTTATTAAATACACAACCCATGTGTAAATGATACGCCATCTGTTGTGAAACCCGCATGTTTAAGTTCAACATCCAATATTTAAATTTATTTGGAATTTGACATTTATAACTGTGGCTCAAACCTTAGAATATTTTGTTCGACTGGGATTTTAATTTAAATTAGGACACAGTAAGATTATACCCGATTAAATAATAGTTAAATTCCAATTTTACATGAGAAAGGTCAGTTAAAGTTTCAGTTTGTATCTAACAAAATATTTTCTTAACGGGCCTAAAAAATTTAACTCTAACGGTTTATAGCAGATTTTAAAATTAGTACAGACATGAACCATGAAGTACTGTACAAGAATTTACGTCACTACTCGTGTCCGACCGAACTCAATTTTAAGAGAAACCGAACTTTTTCATTTGTTTTACAAGAAGTTCGCAACAGAGACCTGCGCCGAACGTCTGGAAGACGGCCGATTCGAGTGGCTTTTTACTTCTGCTTTTTTTTTCTTATATTTTTTAGCATCATTTACTTTTTTTTCCTTTTTTTTGGAAAATACTAATATACATAATATAAGGGAAAAATTAGATTTAATTTCTAACCACATATAGTTGTGGTCACACAATTAAGTCATTGTACTAACATTTTTTTTCTGAGTACGTTTATAGCGGTACCTTGATTTTTTGTTCATTCCAAACATATCAAATATATAGACCTGGTACTTTTCATTTTAATCAAAAAAGAATTGAGCGATTTGATGTTAAAATGTTCAGTAAGTCTTAGAATATTGAGTGTTAAGTGGACACATAATTAAGTCATTGAAGTTTAATTAAGTAAAAAAGCTTGGAAAAAAATATTTGATTACAAAATGACTGTATTAAAAATTTTAGCACCTTCTAAGTCGATTATAGTTATCTTTTTAACTAACAGGCAAAAATAGAAGTACTACCCCCGCAGAGAGGGAACTCATTTTTAAATGCTTCCACAATTTCGGTTCCGTGACTAATGCGGTAAATTCACTTTCATTCTCGGGTGGAAAAATAGTCAATTTAATTAAATATTATAAAAAATACAAAACTTTCAATCATTTTAAATGAAAACAAAACCGAAGAACGTCTTCTATCGCAGATAGGTTAATGACCAGAGGGTCAATTCTTGTTCTGTGATAATGTGAAGTGAAAAAAAACTTTTCATTTTCGTTTTCATAAGCACTTTTCACTCGAACTTTTCACCAATACATAATTTGCGATTCTCGTTTGTATTGTGAAAAAAATGTTTCATTCCCACTGTACCTATGAAACTTTTTCAACTGTGTTATCCAAAATTTAAAACAAATGTCAAAACAGAGAAAAACGTAAACAAAATTGAAATAAGTTCGTAATTTTTTTTTTAAATAAATATATTAAAATGTCTGGATTAATTGTATTATTGGATTTTACCCAAAGAATTCGGGATGAGCAAAGGTAAGACAATGATGTTACAAGCGTTTCATTGCAGTAAATAATTTCATATTTTATAGGAATTTTTTGAGTGCTGATACGCACACTCCGTGATGGACAAAATCCATTCGAGATGACTACCGACGAGCACTTCATGGATTTATATCGATTTCCCAAATCATTGTGCTTGGAATTAATTGATGAAATAATCCCTTTTTTGCCAAATTCGAGCCGCAAACACGCAATTCCAAGTCATTTAATTGTATTAAGTGCCCTGCGTTTTTTTGCCACTGGAAGCTTCCAAAGAAGTGTGGGACAAGACAGTTTATCTTTTTTATCACAAACATCTGTAAGCAGATGTGTGCAAGTGGTTGCTTCCGCGTTAAATAATATATCTCATAGACATATTAAGTTTCCCACGCGCGAAGATTTGTCGGCATTGAAAATAAAATTTATGCAAAAGTATAAATTTTCAGGGGTAATCGGGCTCATAGACGGAACACATATAAAAATATCAGCTCCAAAGAATGAAATAGAGCACGTATACTATTGTCGAAAGGGTGGACATTCCAAAAATGTGATGTGATTCTAGCCGCAAATGCTCAATTTGGGGGTACTGCTCATGACTCGTACGTATGGCGTCGTTCACGAGCTTGCAGGACTCTGGAAGAGCTTTATGGTGCAGGCGAACGTAATTTTTGGCTTGTAGGCGATAGTGGATATCCATTGCAGGTAAGCAGTGACTTCCTAATTTAAGAATAATCCTAATATTTCGTATATTTTAAAATAGCCTTGGCTTATGACACCAATTAGTGCAGCATCTAGTACTCCTGAAGAGCGCTACAATGTATCTCACAAGTCAACTAGAGCTCTTGTCGAAAGATGCATTGGTATTTTAAAAAGCAGATTTCGGTGTCTGTCAAAGGAAAGAGCCCTTTTTTACAGCCCACCAAAAGCCGGTCTTATAATCAACGCTTGCTTGGTTCTACTTAATTCGTAGAAGAGTACCATTTCAAGAAACTTTTGTAGAGGACTCTGAGGAATCTGAAGTGTATGCTAGCTCTTCTTTGGATATTTTAAATGGGAATTTATTAAACATTGCAAGAAGACAACGTTCGCAAATTGTTCAAGATAACTTTACTAATAATATTCAAACATAAATTTGTACTGTATCACATTTCAGTTTATTAATTATATTAACACTAATAATTAAATTCAAGAAACATTTACTTATACTAATAATACTGTACTTCACTTTTTTTTAAATAATAAATAAATCACATTTTTTTAAATACTACATAATAAAAAAAAATCTTATTCATACCATCTTAAATATTATAAAAAAAAAAGGAAAAATTAAAAACGCAAAGGAAAAATTAAAAACAAATAGGTCTTCACTTAGAAGAATAAATTCTAATTAGGGTTTCTAGCTTTGCTACAATATTTTCTTTTGCCTGCGTACCGGCTTTCATTGCCTCAGTTTGCTTTTTTGTAGCTTCTACCTGCTCCCTTAGAACGGAAATTTGTTCTTTTTTTAAATGGTTTGCTATCTCCATTTCAGACAGTTTTTTTCCTCCATTTTTAAAAATTTTTCCAATTGCGGTGTCTCTGGCTGCGTTTTTTTCCTTCTTCTTTTTGATCGGGTTGTTGCAGCAGCTGAGGAATCACCGCCCAAAATTCCACTGGAAGTGGTTGCAGCATATTCTGCTTTGTCTGCTGCAATATTAAAACTAATTTCACAGTCGGACAAAAGCTCCTCTTGTGCCTGTTCACAAACGTCATCAATATTTATATTATTTAAAATTGGGTTTTGTTCAAAACCCACTTCTGGCGTTTCATCACCGTCGACTGCTTCTTTTGTAAAAATTTTTAAAATTCGGTCTTCTAGTGGCGACAGTGGTTTTGTTTGCTTCATACCATTTATGCCGCTTCTTTGTTCCGCTTGCTTAAGTGCGCTATATTTGGTGCGCGTATGAAGTCTAATATTATTAAAAAAAAAACATTTCATAAATAATATAAATAAACTATAAATAAATATACCTTAAGTCGCTCCAATACTTCTTCCATTTCGCACCATCCGTTTGGGTCCCACCAAGACTGTTGAGGCTCGCCGCTAATTCCTTCCACTTTTCATCTCTAAATTTGGCACCATCTGCAGTTACAAATCTGTAAATAAGGTATTAATAAAATTGTGATTATGGTAATAAAACTACTTACTTATCGTTTGCTATATCCACATGCTCTTCTAAATAATTTATTAAATATTCCTTTTGGTTTTCGCTGGCACGCTTTCCTCTTAGAACCTTCTCCATGTTTGTTTCATTTATAAATAGTTTGTGAAAAAAATTTTTTCATATGAAAATATTTTGACAGTTGGTTGCACTGTTACACAAAACAAGAATCGCCAGTGTTGTGCAATCGTGAAAAAATCTTGTTTCGTTCCACTTTTTTTTTCATATGAAAACGTATTGACATTTCTTTACATTTTATCACAAAACGCGAATCAAAAATACTATGAAAATGTGAAAAAACTTTTCATTTCACCGTTTCACAGAACGAGAATTGACCCTCAGAATGAGTAAAAATTACTCTTAACATCTACGCAAATAAAGTCTAGCATGGTGTCAAAATACAATGTTAAAATATTAATGAGAACTGTAAGAAGGCGTATGGTCAAAAATAATTTATGTGGTCGCATAGTAAGACGAAAGCCGAATGTGTTTACAAAAGGATATCTCCACTGTGACCAAAATATTTTAAAACTGGTTGTCTGGAGCAATGAATCTGAGTTTAATAATCTTGGTAATGATGGCAGACCTCATATAAGATGACGATCAATTTAAACCCGAAATATAAAAAAAAAACTAATGATGGCATCAAGATGCTTTACCTCATCTGGAGTTGGTCCGACAGTGAAAAAAGACGGCAAAATGACAGCTGAAATGCATAAGGATATCTTTGAAAATAATCTAGAAAGTGATTGTGCTGACAATTTGTCACTAGCATGGATATTCCAACATAACGACCTGAAGCATAAATCTCGAGTCGTCAAGTCTTGGCTGGAGAGGAATTACATTAAGGTTATCGAGTGGTCAGCACAGAATATATGGGGAATTATAAAACGGGCTGTTTCAGCAAGAAAACCAACAATTGTAAAAGATCTGTTGTGAAATTGTAAAAACAATGACAAAGAGATGCGCCGACTAAATACGTCAAAAAGGATTTCCCACAAAATATTAAAAGATGCAGTATATGATTAATTAAAATAATTTCAATTTCAATCAGTTCAAATAATATATATTAAATAACTTAATTACACAATTCAACACAAAAAAAATTACGGGGTTCCGATGATTGATTCTTGTTAAGGAGACCAAAAAAAAATACATGTTTCGGCGCTTTGATAGTTTACATCGGAATTTCATTTTAGAGGCGGTCAAAGTTTCCCAGCTCTGTCCTGTTCTTGCAGCATATCGTTATATAAAACTATGTTTTATTTACATCTAAGGTGTAGGGTATGTTCACCAACTTTGTAGCAAAAATATTTGTCATACCATTATCTACAAAGTTGCTGAACATACCCTACACCTCAGATGTAAAGAAAACATAGTTTTATATACCGATGTGCTGCAAGAACAGGCCAGAGCTGGGAAACTTTGACCGCCTATAAAATACAATTCCGATGTAAACTATCAAAATGCCGAAACACGTATATTTTTTTTGGTCACCTTAACAAGAATCAATCGTCGGAATCCCGTAATTTTGGAAAAAGTTTGAAATTGTTATACAGTGTTATTTTTCCACAAAATATTTAAAGTGTGTTTAAAAAAGTTGAAAAAAGCAGTTAAGTAATCGTGAATTGTTGTTGTTTTTATGTTTAAATTAGTTTATAAGGTTTTAGACATATAAATAAAAATTAATTTTTTTATGGCTCAAAAATATATTTATACTTCATAGGAATAACGTGAGTTCGAATGACTTAATTGTGTGACCACGACTGTATGTACATGTGTATGCTTACTTTATTTACGCTTACAAAAAATAAGTATATATTTCGAAAACTTTTATTCAATTTATATCAGTGTATCACAAAAGTAAGTATGCAGCATAAAAATAATCAAAAATCTATATTTTTTTCGAAAAATATGCTGAAATATTTGTTTTTTTTTTACACTTACAATAACATATGGTATTTTGCCTTATACAAAAATACGAACATGCCTCAAAATAATTATACCGTTATCACATCCCATTATCATTTCTTAAGAATTAGCAAAAGTCCCACTACAAATTAATCGAAATCCAATTTTAAGTTGATTTCGACCAAAATGTTAATTCGATGTAGACTTAATCCATATCCCAACTTATTCAATATCAAATCATTTCCACTTCAAATTAAACAAACAGTTAAATTCAAATTTCATATGGGAAACAAAACCGATGTGCTAATTAAATTAATATTGCCATCATCTTACATCAAGCCGTTAAATAAAATTCAATAATTTTTTAAGTTTAAATATTTTAATTACAAAATAAATTAAAAAATATGATAGTTAATAACACTATGTAACGCTATATAATTGATAAATTTCAATTTGGCTTTGAAAATATTTTTAAGACTTGTGCCAATATTTGTGAAGCTAACAAATTTTAAAACTATGAACCATGGTTGGCATTTAACGGTAGTTGGCTCCCACAGCTACTTTAAGACTGATGTGAACATTTTAAAATGACGATTCCATTAAAGGCTGGTGTCTTTTTGTATAACTGGGTTTATTTCGCTATTTTACCGGTTCAATGTTGAAATATCTGACACTACCGTTATAATAACGCTAAACTACCAAAACACCGATTTATAAAGATATTTTGCAGATATACCAAAATTTAACAGGTATTATTATGAAATAAGCCCCGTAATATTAAAAGACACAGTTTTAAAATTTTCCTAACGGTATTAATCAGAGCCTGGGCTCTAATCGCCGCATTCGTGATCGAATTTGATATCGTACAAAAAATAAATTCGATAGGTATCGAATTGCCTAATTACGGCATTCGATTGGTAACGAATCGAAAATTTTGCGAATTGTAAAAGATTTTATTTTAATTGTAATAGAGTCTTGACATAAGTTTCACACAAATGTAAACAAAAAAAGGAAAACAAAAACAGCAAATTTAAAACAAAGTAACAATTATGCTTTTTAGTTAATTTATTTAAATAAAACATTTTGTATAGACAATGAGTCAACAATTACTATTAATAATGCACATGTCCTCATCGGAATCTGAAGATGAACATGGCGTAATACGCATAAGAAGACAAATGCGGGATAAAAGCGACCCTCTTTCCTTGCCTGCTAAAGCGTAATTAATTTATTTATAAAACCAAAAAATACTTCACTAAGGATTTATTGGCAGATTTAAACAGCTAATTAGACTGTCGAAGGAGGCGTTTAATTATGTTCTTGCCCAGATTGATTTTGTTGGGCACATGTCAACTGCGGTGCCGCCAACGCTTCAGTTGGCAGCAACACTGTCTCTGTTTGCTACCGGTAGCTTCCAACATGCGGTTGGAAACGATTATTTAGTTGTTATGTGTCAAAGCACTGTTAGCAAAACTGTGAATAATGTGGCAAAGGACATAGAAGAGACAGTGTGTCCGAAATTTGCACTTGTCCTAAAAACTTAACAATTAATACTTTTTTTAATTAAAATTAAATAAAACTTAAATTTTGTTCACTTTTTTATATGAAAACACTTTAAAACAATTTTTTTTTAATTTCGACACCTATTGCTGTATCGAACAATATTGTAAAAGATTGCACTCGATCGATTGCTCGTTATCGAATCTTATCATCTCAAAATACGTTAATTTTTGTTCGATAACGAATGCCATAATCTCAAAATAAAAATATTCGATCAAAGTTGTTCGATCACGAAAGCGGCGATTAGACCCCTGATAGACAACTACCGTTATAATCCAAAGTTATTGCTTGCCAACCATGCTATGAACTAATAGCAAAGAGTTTAGAAAAAAAAGAGAATGTAGGTAATTAGCGAGAAAAATTTATAAAATGTGGCTGCAAACAGGAAATTTGATTTGTGTTCACGCCTTTAAATTGACAAATTGATTTTTTTTTTTTGTTTTTACTGATAGTTTTCGTCATATTTTTTTTTTAATTTTAACATAAAATTTATCAATTCTTATTAAGTTTTCCTAAAAATTGTCTGTTTTCCGTTTGCAGGCACAAGGTGTTAACAGAGAGTAAAAGCATTGCATAGCCAATAGCCGCAAAATTGCAGTTTTAGTTTAACCATTTCGCTTGAGTTTCCAATAATAGTAGTACATTTTGTTTGATTTACATAAAAAATAAATTTGATATTTAACAAAAGAAAATATGTAAATGTTACTTAGTATTAAAGTAGTAAAATATAGACATAAAATAACTTAGTAGTAAAATACTAAAATATAGACAAAAATAAATCGCCAGCCACTCTTAAATTATATCTACCACATATGATTTAGTCACTCAAACTTTAACAGTTACGATAGATTAAAATACATCGAAATTGATGGCAGTGCTGGCAAAAAAACGGAGTGTTTATCGAGTATCAAAGTTGTATTACATACAAATAAATGTTACAAACATGTGAACAGCCTAAAAATATAACTCTGTTCGAGGAAAAGTCAAAGATGAAACGTTCATAGGAAAATTAAAAAAAAAAAAAAGTTAATAACAAAAAATTTTAAAACTTGTTTTTGAATATTCTGTTAGTTTTCTTCGAACTTTTTGATGTATATTAGTTTAAATTGATTTTAAGATCTTTTATTATTTATAAAAGTTAATTATAAATAGTTATTTATCCCGATATTTCTTCACCCCGAAGAAGTCACTCAAGGTGGTGACGAAACATTGGGATAAATAAATATTTATAATTAATTTTTATAAATAAAAAAAAGATCTTTCTTAAGCTCAATTTAAACTAATATACAAACCTTGTTTTTTCCAGTAAAAATTTAAAATTATTTACTTAATAAATAAACAATTGCAAAATATTTCTTGTCAAATTTAGAAAATAACGTTAAAAGTATTGAGTAACCAAATTAAAAATATCAAGTAGTATTGGGTATAGAAAAGTAACCGAATTTACCAGCACTAATTAGTTGCAAGTTTTGTTTAATTTATATAAAAAATGTTTTTAATACCTCTGAACTAAAAGTGTTTATGTAAATATGTTTTAAACAAAAATAATAAATTAGTAGTAGTTATTGTACTAAAGTATAAAAATGCTCAAAGTTAAACGCCAGGCCAGCTTCTCTTAAATTATCTGTACCACATTCGATTTAGCCAATCTGGAATCAACAGTTACGACATCTCTTTGTTTGCGAGGTTTAAATACTTTCGGTTTTATTTCATTATGTCGAGCCATATGACTTTTCAGGCGTGTTGAACTATTAAAACCTTTATCACACTGATCACATTTATATGGCAAAACATTTAAATGAAGACGTTTATGTGCTGCTAAATTACTCGAAATACGAAAAGGGCGATCACAAATATCACATTTATATGGATATTCATTGGTGTGTAGTAGCATATGACGTTTATAGCCCGACATTTGAGTTAAACCTTTACCACATATTTCACATTCATAAGGCTTTCTACCACCGTGTGATTGCAGGTGAAGTTTAAGCGAATGATTTTCACGATATGATTTACCACAGGTCTCACAGCTGTATGGCCTTTCACCGGTGTGCATCATAAGATGAAGTTTCCTTTGTTCGGCTGTATAAAAAGATTTATCACATAGATCACAGGCATATGGTCGTATATTCGAGTGTTTACGTTCATGTACACGTAGGCTTGTTGATGTGCGATAATGTTGACCACATATTGAACATTTGTAACGTTTCTCATCACTGTGTGTTAGCATATGGACATTGTAATGTGTTTTTGTTCGTGATTTTTTGCCGCAGATTTTACATACATGTGGCTTTTCACCTGTATGCATGTAACTATGTTCTCGCAGGCGACACATCTTGTCGAATAGTTTACCACAATATTCACATGTTAGATCGGCATCGGTTAAGCCATTTGTCTGGACAGAAAATAATACAAATTAATAAATTTTGGAATAATTTTTAAAAGTTCCTTTTCTATAAAAGTATTTCTTTTTTAAATACCTTTTAAAAATACAGTGATCTAAGTATTCGTTATCCTATAGTATCTTTCTTAAATAGCTTTTAAAACTTTTTTTAAATTTTCTTTCTGCAGATTACAAACCATGCTTTAAAAATATCAGAAACATTTTTCGAAAGGCCTAATGTTGATTGGACAGACGTATTAGTTTTTATAAAATCAATATTAATTTTTGCATATTGCAAAAATTAAAATAAATAATTATGATCAATTTTTTTTTTTTTTAATAAAAAAGATTTTACGCTCATTTTAAACTAATACGCTTAATACTATTAGATGAAATCAACACGCCTGTTGGCGAAGACGACATCAATTTGGAAATATAAGATGTATGAATTTTCTACCCTCATACATATCGCAACGTTCTCCTTTGGTGTTCCCATAGCACTTAACCCCACTGAAGTAAATAAATAGCCGGGCTATAAACTAAAAAGCTTCAACAATTTTTCGTCAATTCTCCATCAGATGGTGAGCAACAACTGTTCTGAGATATCATCTCGCGCAATTACAGTGTTGCAATATTTGAAGCCCTTCATAGTCTGTGTCTTAAATCTTTCTCGCCCTAAAATTTGTTTATTATCCCCAATATTTTGCTCAAACATCAAAATGTTTGAAATCTACAAAAGAATATATTCAATACATAGTAGAGAAATTTAATTCAAAATATTAAGCCCAGACATTGTGATAAAGAGCAAATATTAAACGTTTAAGAGATAAATAAAAATACTTATCATATATACTGTCAATCATTTTAATATTCTATAATTGCAAATCATTTCTATTGCAATTCTGATTATTATAAAAATATCAGTGAGATGATGTGCTGTGATCCGAGAAGTTAAATTTTATAGTTTATAGGCGCCATATAAGCCTTACTACACTGCAATCTAATATGATTCACATTTTAAGTTTTGCAAATATTAAATTTAAATAATAACATTCATTTTGTAAAAGAAACTAATAACCAAATAATTTATTATTTATATTAATAATTACAAATTGTATCCCAATACCCTAACCGAGCACTAGAAACAAACTCTTTGGTGGGAATCGACCCCACGATCGCCGCTCTGATAAGCTGACAGGCTACCATCTAGCCTACTGGGGCGCTCTTTGTCCAAATAATAATTAAAATATTATTCCAAATAAAAGTATTTTTAATATTTAGATTTTTACGAAAATTTTTGTTTTGAAATGAAGATTCTATAGGGAATCAAATACTTGCATCCATCAATGTAGTATATATATTTTTGTAATTATATTTCTTACCCTTATCCTCTTTACAGCTTTTGTTTTTAATTTATTGACCTCCGCAGTTGTTTCCACTTCCTCTTGCTCCTCATTATTTTTATCTTTCTCATTATTTTCGTTAGATTCCTCAAAACCTCTTAGGGCTTCTCCAGAATCACTATCGTTTTCCGGTTCTTCGGTGTTAGGAGCAATTATAAAACTACTATCTTCATCACTTTGATGTATTGAATCTCTTTCATCACTATCTTCAGTTTTAATATCATCTTTTGGTAGCGGATCTGGTAATATATTTTCCTCTGAATCTGGTAATATAGTTTGATCAGACATATCTTCGTCCTCTTCTACAACCTCCTCTTTCGCCTCAATATCTGTTATGACCGATTCGGAAACTTCTTCTATTTCTAACCATTCTTCTTCAATACCAAATTCTGATTCTACATTGGTAACTTCAACATTTTCCTCATTTTCAACAATAAAGTCTCCTGAAATTTGTTCTTCCACACCCCCAACATCAATTTCTTGTTCAGCATAAACTTCGGTGCCAACAGCATTAGCAATTTCATTATCTTCTAGATTCTCTTCATCTTTGACTTTTAAACGTTCTCGAAAGGCTTTATCATTTTGTAGAACCATTTCTTTAAACAAATATGACTGCAGTAAATGTTCCACACAACTATTGCATATATGTTCAGGCATACCAAAATCACGATTTTCTACAAAGCATTCCAATGTTGTACAGTAGTTGAGCAATGCAGCCAATGTAGTCGATTCATCGTCGATAACAGTTTCATCCTCTAAATGCTTATAGTCGCCAACTTCTCTGCTACACGCCCGACAGTCAACTTTTAATACCAAAGTCATGCTTTACCAATTTTTTTATATATATTTTAGCTAAATTATGTTTCTTTAAAAAAAAATCTAAAAGTTTATATACGGCTTGCTTTATTTTGACAGCTGTTTTTTGGCAGCGTTGTTATTCACAATAGATCAATTACTAATATGGTTGTATTTTGATACACTTCAAGAAAAACAACCCTGAAAGGATGCTCGTTCACAACATCTTAGAATATATTAAAATATGTACGAAATTTTTTAATTCTACATATAAATTTCATTGAATTATAAAGAAAATATATCTAATGAAATAAAATTAAAATTAGGCACCATTCGATTTATTTTAAATAAATTAAGCTCTCTTTAATTTCCTTTATAATATCAAATGAATTAAATTTATTTGCGAACGCGTTCAATTTAATTATTAGAACAGTTAACGATATGCATAATTAATCCCAAAGCCCCTATATCAAAAGGGAAAAGACAAAAATCACTTAGAAACCCTAGGGTTCAATATTATTAAATTTCGTTACCAGTGAATAAAAAAATTTTGTATTCACTGAATTAAAAAATATTTGTAATTACATATATTTATGTAAGACACACATTTATTGTAATTGAAATAATAAAATTTCGTCTCTAAAAATGGCAATATATTTTAAAATTTAAGGTATGTTGACTAATAGCGAATTTACATTATGCTTAAAATCAATATAAAAGTGAATATCGATTTACAATACAAAATGAAATCTAGTTTTGAAGACATTTGAGATATCAACACTGTAAAATATCAGTGTAGAATTAACTTTGTTATGTACAACTCTGAATTTGCCGAGAAAAAATAATTGTGGTTGGCAACGCTAGAATTTTAAAAAACTGTTTAACGTTTATAAAATAGGAAAAACCAGTGGTCACGTACATAAAAGATTTGTATGTATAAGCAATACATTCGTAGGTGTACGCAATAGTATTATGATAAAGCATTTGTTTGTGTTTTTGGTATAACACATTAATGGATGTTAACTTATTTCAATTTTTAACACTAGATGCAAAATAAGCTAATAAAATTTTTTTTCTATTTAAAGTTTTCATATTAGCTATGTTTATATGGTAAGCTATCAAAGTTGGCTTAAGTCATCCGCATATAAATTTTACATAAGCCAACGTTTAGTATTAACGCTTAAGATTTTCGGACAGTATCCGTCAAAGCTTGCACGTAAACGGAACATTAACGGACTGTATAATTGAATTTTTTTTTTTTTTTTTTTTTTTGAACGCCCCGGTAGGCCAGTTGGTAGCGTGCTAGCTTATCAGTGCGGGGGTCGTGGGTTCAATTCCCACCAGAGGCTCTGGTCTGTTTTCGCTACAACGAGCCGATAGCCTTTGTTGCTAGTGCTCTGTTAGGGTATTAGGATATAATTTGTAATTATATCACTAATATAAATAAAATAAAAATAAAAAAATAAAATAATTGAATTTTTGAAAACAATACGCTTTGACTTCGTTTTGGTGCATCCGTTTCTGTATCGTCAAATACGGAAAAAATAAAACATGTCTGTGATCATTTTACTGGTCGTGCGCTTAAGTTTAGAAAAACAGATGCTCTCTTACATCTCACACCGAAAATAAATTTAACTGATAGCTATGAGGTAAATATTTATGTTCGCAAGTAAAAATACATTACTTCGTAAACACCACCAATTAAACCTAAATTCAAATTTTATTTTTTCATGATATTCAATCAATGGGCCATAACCGCAATCATTTGTTATTCAAAATTAAAAAAATTCGGCATTTACATAAATTCGTTTTTTGTTGAAAAAACGGTACGAATACGGACCGAATACGGATTCGTAAACGACCCGACATTGATGGACTTTCAACGGATAACTCCCTTTTCATACGATATATCGGTCCGTAAACTGGCCGTCATTGAAGGTATTTAAACGGACTCGAATCAGTTTCAATGTTCCTTAAAATCCGTTTTCTGGTCCGTATACGGATCCAAAAACGGTACGTAAAAGGAGTTGGATTCCGTTTATGACGGACCGTAAACGGTACGTAAACGGAACGTATTGTTTGTTGGGTGATATTGGAGATCAGAACGAGAAAAAAGCACTACTAAATAGCTTGTCACTCACTCTGTAGCTGCTTTTTTTTAATTTTTAAAGTATTTGCAATGTTAATTTTACATTGCTGATAATTATTTGGAAACAAAAATTTATATAGATGAAATTGGAAATATTACATAACCTATAACACATGGTTAATTATTTTTCCCGTGAAAAAATTCACTTGAACTTTAGTGCCATCAACTCGTAATTTAAAATATAAATTTATTTATTTTATATTTATAAGGAAGTTGCAAAATGTCACTGTTTCAATAGAAAAGTTAAGTTTTTGTTGTAAAACCATATTTTACTAAATTTTTACGTGAAATACATTATCCTAAGTTTTTTATTTTATTTATTTAGTTCCGTATTATAAAGCCAAAAATTTATATTACACAAATACTTAAATTATCTATAAATTGTTTTTTAGAATTTTATATCTATAACTACTATCCCTATAAACGACTATCCCTACTTACCCGACTTTTCTTTGTTTTTTCTAAACTAATACAATTTGAACCTTTGGGCCGACTTTGTACTAAACCTGTTTTCATATATGGACTTCGCGGGGATTTATTTGTTAGCTTTTATTGTTTTTAATATTTAATCAAATTAAAAATATAAAAACTTTTAATATTTATATGCCAATGTTTTTGTTTACATTTAAAAAGAGAAAAGATTATAATTTCTAAGACTTGGCAGCATTTTTATACCTTCTTGATTTTTAAGTAGCTATATATAACTACTTACAAAGTCTATATCTAATTAAATTTGTATGAAATATTTATATAAAATTCGAAAAAAAACAAACCTAATATATGTGGACGCCTTTGTACGAATGCTGTTTTCGTATATGGACTTCACCAGATGAGAATCATTTTCATTTTTAACGTTTCCGTTCTTTCATCTTATACGGTTGCGTTTTATGCGCAAGAATTGTTTATATTCTATTGTGAATTAAAAGTTTTTTGAAATAACAACAAAACAGCTGTTCAAGAAAGTACGTGTCAAAAAATAAAAAATAAACTGTTAAAAAATTAAAAAAATCGAAGAAAATTAAGAATAATTAATAATAATAATAAAATAATAACAATGGCTGCTTCAAATTTATTAAACCTAAATGTGGATACACTATTTGAACAACATAGTGTGGGAGAAATTGATAGGGTACACAAAAAAATCCAGGAAGTTGTAGAGAATAAAAGGGAAGAACTTCGGACTATGGTGGGGTAAGTTTTCGAAAATTTTTTTTGAGAACTTAATAACTTCGTTATATTTTAGCGAACGCTATCGAGATTTACTAAAAGCAGCTGATACCATTACGGCCATGCAAGAGTCTACCAAAGCATTGATTACACAGGTGGACAACATCAATGGCAACTGCAAGAATCTAAATGAACAACAATTGTTGGGTTTTAAAATGGAAACCGATAGTGCTGAAGGTCTTAAAAGTCGCAATGCTAATAAACAATTAAATAACTACTTTAGTACGATGATACAAATAAAGCTGCTAACATCTTTACCCGAACTAATATGGTCACAATTAGATCTGGAACATTATTATGCCGCCACTGAACTTTTCATATTTAGTCGCCACATTAGCACAGGCCTGCAATTGGATTCCAATAATCCCTTAATGCAAAAATTACCAGTTGCCAAAAAACAATGGGAAATTATCAAACCATTTCACATGACCATTAAACATCAGGTTCTCGTTGCTTTGGAAAGAGAAAATTTAGGACCAGAATTAACAGTCGATTGTTTATTGGCACTTTTACAATTGGAGCGCTGTACTTTGGAGAGTGCTTTAAAGACATTTTTAAATTTACGCTGCACTGCATTTATAAATTGTCTAACAGCTGAAGGTGGAAGAGTAAAAGAACGAATTTTGACCAGTTTAAGAGTATTAAATGATAGTTTAGATATGGTGGCTAAATGTTTTTTAGGTAAGTAGCTGCATTTTAAATAGAAAATAATTTAAATGAAATCAATTTAAAAATGAAATTATCTTAAAATTAAATGATTCGTTGTTTCATCTAGAAATGATACAAATTTGCATGAACAAATTTAAAGTTTTAAAATGTTTGAATGCACCTTTTTAAAGATTTTAAATAAAACGAAAGAGTAAGTAGGGGTAACGACATTTTAGCTATTTCATCGTGGTATTTTAAGGACAACTGTAGTCAGTTAAAATGGTAACGATATTTTAGCTGTTGTGCCCCCCCCCCCCCCAAAAAAAAAAATATTAACTTGTTTAAAATTAATTTTTATTTTTTTTTTTTTTTTTTTTTTTTTTTTTTTTTTTATTGTTCTTTATTTATATCATATTAAGAATTATTTTTACATTTGATTCAATAAGTTAAAGAGTTTAGGAACTATGTACCTTTTCTACTTAGAAATACATTTTGATTACAATATTTACATATGTACAATTTAATTGTTTATTATAGGAGTGTAAGGAAAAAATTAAGCAAAAAACCTTTTAAGACAGGGTATAAGATAAAAAGTTAAAACTAAGTTTAATTAATTTAGTTTAAAATGACGCTGAGACCAACTCATTGATGTGAGCATACTGAGAGAATTGGCATCTCCTTCTAAAATTTTGCGTCAATGTTTCCATTTTATTAATAACTAAAACAAAGTTGGAGTTCGTGTGTAGTCGTTGTGTTGAAAAATGCCATGGCAATCTAAATATCATTTTAAGTAATTTGTTTTGGGCCACTTGTAGTTTTTGAATGTGACATTTAGCGGATGTGGACCATACTGGCGCACAATAAAACATTATAGGGTGGAAAACGGCTTTGATGATGAGTTTTCTGTTTTCGACATTTAGCTCTGAGTTCCTGTTGATTAATGGATACATTATTCTGGTAGTTTTATTGATTTTGTTTACCAAATACGAAATGTGGTCTTTAAAATTTAGTTTTGTATCTAGAATTATTCCTAAATACTTTACATTATTTTCCCAGGGTATGCTGTGGTTTATAAATTGAAGTGAGGTTTGCGTAGTAAAACAATCTTTACGTTTCCTTGTGAAGTAAATGGCTTTGGTTTTCTCAGGATTTACCAGGATGTTCCATTTATTAAAGTAATAATTTAAACTAGTTAGTGCAGATTGTAAGTTTGTAGTAACGTCTACTGCTAATATATCGGAGCAGAGAATTGAAGTGTCATCTGCAAATATTGATGTGACACAGTTGGGAAATGCTGGAATATCTGAAGTAAAAATGTTGTACAAGATTGGTGACAGGCATGAACCCTGGGGACATCCTGCAGTAATATTAATTTGTCGAGAGATTGTTGATCCTAGATGAACATGAAATGATCTATTAGCTAGGAAACTTTGTATTATTTTTATAATCTCTACTGGAAAGTTAAGGCTATTTAATTTGAAAATAAGGCCATTATGCCAGACAGAATCAAAAGCAGATTTTATGTCTAAAAGAACCATTCCTGTCGATTTACCATTTTGAAAGTTATTTTTAACCAGTTTTCGTATTTTTAGTAGTGGTTGAGTGGTGTTATGCTCTATTCTAAATCCAAATTGTTGCGGTGGGAGAATTTCATTTAACTCCAAGAATGTATTCAGTTTTTCCTTTATTATTTTTTCCAGTATTTTACTTACGGACGATAGCAAGCTTATTGGTCTATAAGAAAGTGGCGAGTCAGGAGGCTTATTTGGCTTTGGTATAGGGATAGTTTTCGAAATTTTCCACAATGACGGGAAATAGCACAGTTTTAGACATCCATTTACAACAGCAGTCAGATAGTTAATACCTTTATTTGGTAGGGTTTTTAAACATTTGTTGTTAATTCCGTCCATTCCCGGAGATTTTTTGTTTTTTAACTTTTTTATGATAACGGAAATGTTTTGTCGAGATATAAAATAACTGTCATGGGTGTTTGGGTTTATGGTGCTTATATAATTTGCAACATTGTCCACTTCTAAAACTGTAGTAGCATCACTGAGGCTTGATGAGATACAGTGGTTTAAACTAAAATTTTGTGCTAGTATTTCACACTTCTCTTGCTGGGTGTAGTAAACAGTATTATTGTGTTTTAATATAGGTATGTTTTGGGCTTTTTTTTCTTAAAATTTTTGAAATTTTCCAAAAAGGCGAGGACGTTTGTCCAACGTAGACAGCATTGTGTTCCAAGAATTGTTTCTAAAACGATTTATTTCCCTAGTTATACTTTTATTTAGTTGGGACATTTGCCAGTGATCATAGTCATCTCTATAACGTTTCCAGTTTCGACGATATACGTTTCTTAACTGAATCATAATTTTAATATTATTTGGTAATGGTTTTATAGCAGGTGCTATCCTGCGCTTGGGCACACTATCCTCTATTGCCATTTTTGTGGTATTAATAAACGTATTGACCATATTATCAATTTGGTTTATACAGGTGATTTCGTCAAGATTTTCAGCTATTGGAAGATTTCTGTTAATAAATTTAGCAAAACGAGACCAATTTGCCTTACTGAAATCGTGAATCAAGTTGTCTGTCACTTCGTATGTTAGATTTATTGTGGTTCTTATTGGTAAGTGATCTGAACTTAGATCGTTTATTACTCTTACCGCTGACATATTTTGTGACACGTTGGTTAGAAATACGTCTAATGTGGAAGGTTGTCGATTTCGATCAGAGGGAATATATGTGGCCTCGTGTGGAAAAAGTATTTGTGTTTGATTTAGCTGAAGTTTGTTGTATAATATATTGCCCCAACAGTTACCCCTTTGGCAGCCCCAAAAGCTGTGTCTGCTGTTAAAGTCGCCACCAAGTATATACTTATCAATGCAGCTTGTTAGCTTTCGAAGATCGGATTTGAATATGTTTTTCCGGGTCTGGTTCCTGCCTGCAGAACCACCAGGAAAATAACAAGAGTATACATTAATAAAACTATCGTCAGTATATATTTTGATACCTATACTTTCAATAAGTGTCGTGGTTTGTAGAGGTAACAGCTGGTGTTTAATATTTTTCTTTATTAAAATTGCTACTCCTCCTCCTTTTCCTTGTTGGCGATCATATCTATAGCAGTAGTAATTTGGATACTTAATTGAAATTTTGTTGTTTAAACCTGTTTCACATAACAGGCAAATGTCGATACAATGTTTTTCCATAAAATGGAATAATTCGTCTTTTTTTTGTCGAATGCCACGAGCATTCCATGATATTATATTTATATTATTATTCATTGATATAAAAATTTACAGGCTAGGTTGGTAACCACCTCAAATTGCTCTTCGCGAGACTTACAATTTTTAAGACTTGAAATGAGTTCAATCGTAAGGTTTTTCATTTCTTCAAATGAAAATAAATTATTATTTTTATTACTGCTTGTATTATTATAACTAATATTTTGGTAATTTGGCTGGTTATTTCCTGCCCTAAACGTAACTGGCCTCTCATTTTGATTAAGAGTATTTGGGAAATTAACGTTGTAGTTTGCAGCTGAGTTATAATGTTGACTCCTTTGCCTGACATTTCTCGGCTGCGCACGTTGTCTGGTTTGTATATATAGTTCCCTATTAGGGCAATTAGCTGACCTGGCCTTATGGGGACCTTGACAGTTTGCACACTTGACAGTTGTATCTTTACAATCTATAGTTTTATGGCTACCAGAGCAATTTAAACAATACATTTTAACTTTGCAGTTGCTTGTTCCATGTCCGTACATTTGGCAATTTTGGCACTGGGTGACTTGAGACTTCCTGGGTCTTTGGTATTCCCATCTGACTTTTAAATAATTTATTACTGAGTATTTTTGTCTCAGTTCCCTTAAGGTAATTGATTTTCTTTCAAAATATACAATATAAATTACTAGCTCATTGTTATTTTCTCTAGGTTTAGTGACAATTTTAACATCAATGCATTTGAGGCCCAAGGTAATGATATTTTTCTTAACAACATCTGGGTGTGTTTTATCCAGACCTAATAGCACAGCCTTATAAGGCTTTTCATCTTTGTTGGAATATGTAAAATACTCGTACGGAAAATTTGTATCTAACGCTTTACGTGCGCTATCATAATCATTTTTTTTGGGTGAAAAATACTTTTAAACCGATGGATGTTTTGCGTATTGAGTAATCAACAATTTTTATTATTCGACACATTTCGTGTACTTCTTCAATTTTGCATTTTATAATTGTTATAGGTGGTACCTTAATTTTAACAGTTGGTTCAACAATTATATCATCATTATCATCATCGTCTATTGTTTGTAAAGGAGTATAATAATTGCTAGTACTTGCATTACCAACAACATTAGTTGTTACCTTTCTTTTTTTATTCATGTTGTATTTTACAACAACATCATTACCGAAGTTACGTTTAATTGTTAGTGTTTTTTTTTTCTTCTACTTTGCTATTATCAATTACAATAATAAAAAGTAGAAAAAAAATTTAACCGTTTTTTTTTTTGTTTAACAAGAATTTTAAAGTAGCCGAGTAAATTTTATTTTTGACTTTGTCCATCCAATGATAGTGCAAGACTGTTTATTTTTTAAATTAAAAAAAATCAAATTCTTTTGGGTAGAAGAATCATGTAAAGCCCCAAAAATAGTTTTTATTAAAAAAGTTAATCCATTTTGGTGAATTTGGGAAAAATGCATTAATATTTTTATTTAATTTTCTTTCAGATAATGGACCGCTCTTTTCAAAACTATCTGAATATTCAGATCCTAATGCACCACCTACCATAATTCGCATGGATAATGATGATATACAATTTGCTTATTTATTACCCGACATAATCACTAATTTTAAACCGAAATTTGATGCAGTAACACTTAATAACGAAGCTGTACGTGTATCTTTGGAACAATTCATAACAGATACACAACGCATAGCTAGTAATCAATTAAAACTTCTATTCGATTTAGTATCACATATGAACACAATACAAGAAATAAAAACAGAAGCAAATAATTTAAGAAAACAACTTAACCTGAACACACTAACAACACAATATCAATTAAATCAATCATTAGATTTTTATGAACTACGTTATGTACCCCTAATTAATCAGCGTATACGAAATATCATAAATGATAGTTGGTCAAAGACAATAAATGAAACTTTTAATGCTTTAGATAATACGATAAAACAAGAAGAATTATTTATAACTAAAAATTATACATTATGGCAAGATTTAACCACTGATTTGCCTATTAGTTTGGATCAAGCTCTTAGTGAGGATTTAAAATTAAAAAGATTACTAATGAAATCTAAAGGTTATGATGCACAAATTATAAAAATTGCTACAGAATTTGATATGAATTTATTAGCCATTATTAAAGAAATGAATGTTTTACTTGAAGAACCCTCATCAAAATTGGATGACAAATTAGCTTTAGTGGAATTTCTTAAAGATACAGCTCAACATCATGTTTCAGAATTTATAACAAAAGTTAAAACTCTACAGTTGAATGCCAATCAACGTCAATCTTTACTATTTATAATACGCTGTTGTTGTGCTCTGGTAGAACTTTGTCCACATTTGAAAATTTGTTTTTGTCAATCTACATCATGGCGTCAATTATTGGGCTTAACTACTACTAGTTCTTCTATGGAATATTGGCAACGTATTTGTGGTTTATTGGAAGATGAAATTTATCAGTTTTGGCTGCAAATCATTAATGGTTTACTGGAGGAGTATAACTGCGATCGTTATTTGACTAATATCAATACAAATAATGTAATATTAGAAGATTTTACGGTAAGTGTAATAAAACAAAAAAAAAAAAAAAAAATTAATAATCTATAGAGAAAGATTCTTCCACATTTTTGCTAAAGAAGTTCCTTTTGACATAAAAGTACCTTGCATATAAAAGTACCTTTAATTAACCTTTTAACAAGAAGTAAGTTTTTTTTTTTTAAACTACGTTTTAACATATTATCGGAGGCAATACGCTCCTTAGCACAAGTTTTTGCTTGTCAAATCCAGAATCTAACATTGCACAAGTGCAAGGCCTGCGCCATGTATAAAATGCATACATTTTATACACGAAATCAAAAATTTTTAAAATATTTTTATTAGTTTATAAAACTTATTTAAAAGTCGAAAATAATGTAAGTTTACTAAATCCGTTTAAAAAATAAAATTTGAATTTATTTAAAAATACCGTTATAAAACTCTGAATTCATTTTATAACAATTAACATTTATCTGTCAAACTTATGTCGGAATGAAATATGAAACAGAGAATTTGTGAAATTTAATGTTAGCTGTGGCTAACTGACTTAATAAAAACATACTTATATTACAACTATCAACGGGTGAGCATCTTTTCTTTAATTCCTTGTACTCTCTTTCGAGGGAAAACCTAATAATTTTACCTTTTACTTATTTTTTTTTACTTTCCCGAACCACAATTACCACATTTGGAGCCGTTGGTGCCACTAATTCCAACATCGATTTATAATTTCTTCAACCTTGAGAAATTATAAATTATCTCATCATCCTCTTTTCTACTAGCTGTCATCCATTTCAAAAAAGATCAGCTTAACCCAAAACAATATTGACTACAATTGTGTGCCAATAGAGTTTACCCCTTTCAACACATCAATTGTATGCACCCGCCTTTAAATAGAAATAACTTTTTACTAAAAAATAACTATTTATTAAAGAATTTAAAAATTATATGTATATTTTTTTTTTTTTTTAATTTTAAATCGATTTTTCTCGTAAACTAAGCAGTAGATTTCTTTTAATTTTTCTTCCAAAAATTTTAAAATTTTTTTATAATTTCTTTTACCAATTGATAAAAAACTCGAAAATTATATGAAAACCTCTAGCAATGCTAGCGGAGTCTCAAGATTGAAATGGTTTCAAAAATACCTTACTAGAGATATTTTTATTTTCAAATTTCACATATTAAAAATTTCATGTTTCTAGCCAAAATAAGGGCAAATCGCCAAAGAGGAGACATTCCCAATCCTCGTAGAAATTTCCAAAAAATCCGGTATTGTCATCCTATACTCTAAGAAACAGGTATATTAAATTTCAGGTTTCTAGCCAAAGGGATTTGTGCAGCCCATCCAGGACCTTTTTGACCCTAACCGTATGGATTTCCAAAAATTTTGTCATACCTGTTAAAGGATGAACTAGCGAACATATATTTCAAAAGGTTTTTATCCAAAGGAGTTTGGGCAAGCCGGCAGACAATTTTAGCAATATATTTTAATAAAATTAAAACATAAGTTTTATTTCAAAATACAATTCAAAAGTACCCAAAAAAATTTTGCACACACACACTTGCAGGTGGTAAATAACAGTCAAAGTAACATATGGGGCATCTTCTGGATTTCAATTTTAGGTGAAAGTGAAAATTTTATAAATTTTTTTTTCTCAATTTCTTTTAGTTTCATAAAAAAAAGGAAATTATGGTTGGAAGCTGTGTTTATGCGGCAAGCTATTAAAGTTGGTTTATGTCATTCCCATATAAATTTACCATAAACCAACGCTTATCGTTACTTAAATCAAATTTTTTGTGTAAATGACAGAAGTCAATGTTGATAGCTTCCCGCATTAACACAGCTAATGGTCATATAGGCCGAGTTTTTGGGATGTGAGTTAAACTTGGTTTAGTTAAACCGAAAACGAATTTTGTCCACCATTTCCAAGTTCATGAACATTAATTTGTCGAAATAACATTTCTTTGCATAGAAGTTTGATATTCATTGAAATAAAACAACACAAACCAAATTTCAAAAGCAGTTTTCCAGTTACAAACTGCCATAAAACTCGGCCTTAATGGAGTAAAGTTAAAATCGAATTGAATTAAGCTTGGGAGTATTGTAAAATAGATGCCATAAATTTTAATTTCATTTGAATTTGAATTCGCACTAATTCCAGAAAATGTCCGATATTTTCTTTCGGTTTATCGAAGTTGGTAGGAATTGGACTTTTTTCGGTTATACCAAACTCATTTTGGTAACAATGTTTATTATTTTTTTTTTAAGTTAATAATTTATATTTTTTATAAAAATCGTTTACTTAGATTAAAAGATAAAATTTGAATGAAAAATGTTAAAAACAGGATATTTTTAATAACCAAGATTTATGAATTGTAAAAGAGAATTACGTAGAGATATGCACTTCACCCATAATTCGATTTTGTTTGACCTGCAATGAGGGTAAATTCCTGGCTTTTTTTCTTAATGCTAAAATTAAAAAAAAATAATAAAAATTACACTTAGGTATTTACGACGGCCCACCAACGATATGATACATTTTTGTAAATACAAATAAAAAAAAAAAAAATAAAAAAATTACAACTGCAATTGTATGCAAATGCTAAGCAATAAATCTTGTAAAATTAATTATTGAAAAGATAAGAAATACATTTTTTTGTTTAATATTTTACAACAAGAATCCTCTTTTTCCATATCCATCAGTTATAATTTATTTTTATACCCTTCACCACAGGCGAAAGGGTATATATAAGTTTGTCATTCCGTTTGTAATTTCTACAATATTGATCTTACACCCTACAAAGTATATATATTCTGGGTCCTTATAAAAAGCGAAGTTGATTTAAAGATGTCCGTCTGTGTGTTGAAATGGGTTTTCCGAAGATCCTTAGACATGATGAGGACTTGATTGTTGTATATATCTGCTAAATGTGATCCATTTCTGATTACTATTAAAAACCAGCCAGATCGGTTGATAAATGGCTGATATATTAGCAAAAAACCAGGACTACCTCTAATTTTTTCAGTAAAATCCCTTTGTTTGTATATGTATGTTGAATATTACGCATGACAACACATCAATTTGTTGAAATTCTTTTCTTTCACCTCTTCACCTTTTATACACAAACAACAAACACATACAAAGATTTGTCATTTAAATAAAAACCAAACAAATCCCTATTGAACGAAAACTGTTTATTTGATTCTATTAACGATGATTCCATATGACTTTTAGTGTTAACGCTTATCGTCACTAAAGTCAAATTTTTTGTGTAAATGACAGGAGTCCACGTTGATAGTTCATGAACATAAATTTGTCGGAATAACTTTTCTTTGCATGGAAATTTGGTGTTCATTGAAATAAAACAACACAAACCAAATTTCAAAAGCAGTTTTCCAGTTACAAACTGCCATAAAATGAGTTTAAAGATAAACTACATCCCAAAAACTCGACCTTAATGGAGTAAAGTTAAAATCGAATTGAATAAAGCTTTGAAGTACTGTAAAATAGATGCCATAAATTTCAATTTTACGCGATTTGAATTTGCACTAAAATGTCCGATATTTTCTCTCGGTTTATCGAAGTTGTTTGGAATTGGATTTTTATTCGGTTATACCAAACTCATTTTGGTAACAATGTTTATTATTTTTATTTAAAAAAATTAATTGTTTATATTTTTTATAAAAATCGTTTACTTAGATTGAAATATAAAATTTGAATGAAAAATGTTAAAAACAGGATATTTTTAATAACCAAGATTTATGAATTGTATAAGAGAATTACGTAGAAATATGCACTTCACCCATAATTTGATTTTGTTTGACCTTCAATGAGGGTAAATTCCTGGCTTTTTTTTCTTTATGCTAAAATTAAAAAAAAAAATAAAAATTACACTTAGGTATTTACGACGGCCTACCAACGATATGATAAATTTTTGTAAATACAAATGAAAAAAAAAAAATAAAAAAATTACAACTGCTATTGTATACAAATGCTAAGCAATAAATCTTATAAAATTAATTATTGAAAAGATAAGAAATAAATGTTTTTGCTTAATATTTTACAACAAGAATCCCCTTTTTCCATATCCATCAGTTATAATTTATTTTTATACCCTTCACCACAGGTGGAAGGGTGTATATAAGTTTGTCATTCCGTTTGTAATTTCTACAATATTGATCTTAGACCCTATAAAGTATATATATTCTGGGTCCTTATGAAGAGCGAAGTTGATTTAACGATGTCCGTCTGTCCGTCCGTCTGTCCGTCCGTCTGTCCGTCTGTTTTATACACAAACAACAAACCAATACAATGATTTGTAATTTAAATAAAAACCAAACAAATCTCTAATGAACAAAAACTGTTTATTTAATTATATTAACGATGATTTCGCATGACCTCAATAGCTCGGTTGTCTAAACGCTATGTCACAAATACTTTTTTTCTCTTAGACGCGGGTTCGCGGGTTCGATTCCCCGTCTATTCAACTTTTTTTTACAATTTTTTTATATTTTCTTAAGACTTTTTTTTTGTTTTTTTAACATTAAATAATTAATTTAAATAAAATTTTAAATTAATAATTAAATAATCCATAAATAGGTTAAAAACATCAACATTTTTATAAAAACCCTCTGATACAAACAAAATACAAACGGTTTTATTTCTATTTTTTACTCCGATTTAAAAGAATTTATAAAAAGATTTTTTAACCATTTTATTTCTCATATAATAAGAAGTTTTATACATAATTTCCCTCTGAGTGCAACTATTTTAGGTCATAACTTATAATAATTTATAAAAAAAAAATTTATAAACTATTTTCCTTCAAATTTTTAAAATTAAGCTAAAGAAATTAAAAATATTTTGTAATAAAAAAGCGAAATAAAATCCCAAATGCAAATTTGCTAGCTAAATCAAACGTTTTTGTTGAAATAAAACACATGCAGTTCTAGTGATTTCTTTTGTTGAAAATCTTTTCTTTCACCTCTTCACCTTTTATAACAAACACTATTTTAAAGCTGTAATATGACCTATGGATACTTTTTATATAGCAAAAGATCGAAAATTTATAGTATAACATATTTTCTAAAAAACTCAGAAATATCGGTACAGATACAAAAAAGTTATGCCCAAAACATACATTTTTCTTAAATACCTATTTGCTGGAACCATAAAGCTTCCCGAGTCCAAGTTTTATCACCAAACTAAATGGTTAATTTCCTCTTAAAGGCGTCCGTATATAAATCTGTCCATTCCATATATGTCCATATATAAACTTCAGTTTTTTCCCAACCATGGTGAAGGGTATATAAGATTCGGCATGGCCGAATTTAGCCGCTCTTACTTGTTTAATATGAAAAGGACAGGTCACTTAAGCATGGGCTTGTCCTAGGAGAGGTCAATTGCCCTCTGTGACATGTCACAGGACTGGTCTGAAAGCACATGCCACACAACTAACCCCAAAGAACATATCACAAAACCAACGCAAAAGAACATGTCATGACCTTGAAACCGGACTCGTGGTAGGTTATTTAGGAACCGATCCTCTTTTCACCCATCTCACGATATGTGTTTTCGGAACCGGTCCAGTTTTTACCTATCACGTGACAGGTCCCGATTCCCAACTGCCCCTTTTTTCCTGCAGGGAGCTTTTGTGAGTTTTTTTATAAGTACAAAAATCTATTTAAAAGTAAAAATCAGTTTGATTCTAACCCCTAAATAACCCACATACGGGTGGTTCAAATACAGATATTTTTTTTAATTATACGCTATTTTGACACTGATAGAAATATTGACTATCAATAAGTATCGCATCTCTGAGTTCCAAAATGAGTTGTTTTAAGCTCGAACAACGTTGGGAAATATTTCAAACTTATTTCTTAAGTGAGTGCTGTTTTGCCCAAACTCTGCGTTTTTTAAAACGGATCTTTTTTGACGGCTCGCATTTTCATCTCCACGGCTATCTCAGCAGCATCTCAGGATCGGAAAACCGGCATGTCATTGTCGAGAAGCTAACGCGTCCACAGAGAGTGACAGTTTAGTGTGGATTTTGGAGTGGTGGCATTATTGGACGATTTTTATACCCTACACCATATATGGTGAGGTTATACATATATCAGTTTGTCATTCCGTTTGTAACATCTCGAAATATAGGTCTAAGACCCCATAAAGTATATATATTCTTGATCCTTATACCATTTTAAGTCGATTTTCCGATGTCCGTCTGTCTGTCTGTTGAAATGGCGATCACGACGCGAAGACGCAAGCGCGGGTGTCTATTTTTAGCAGTTTGGTATTGAAAATGAGCAAAATCGATCCAGCGGTTAAAAAGTTATAAGTGAAAATGTGAAATACCTCTAAATTTTCCATACAAATTGGTGTATTTTAGTACAATTTCATAGAAGCGACAGGTACAAAATATATTTTCTCATATTTTTTCATCAGTCGCTTAAAAATTAATAATATTTTGTATTCACCTCAAATATTTTTAACCTCAAAAAATGTTTATCACCACTAAAATTTTTTTCAACACAAAAAATTTTTTTCACCTCCATAATTTTACTTCAAAAGTTTTTTACATTATTTGTATCAAAAACAGTATAGAACATTTTTTTAGGATATTAGTGAAGGATATTAGTGAAGATCCGGGTCATCCGAATTTAAGCCTTTTTTTACTTGTTTTTTTTTTAAATGCTCCTGGAAACGTAATTTCAGACAACGGCGAGCACTACGGAGCCATGATTACGGCCTTTTTATGGGCTGAAATGGAAGATATGAACTTCATTAATCTTTGGTTTCAGTAGGATGGCGCAACATGTCACAAAGCTCATCAAACAATTGAACTTTAGTGCACTATGTTCAGTAATCGTATTATCAGCCGTCTTGGCGATGCAAATTTCCGCCTTGGAACTGCGATTAGACTTTTACTTGTGTGATGCCGTTAAAGACCAATGCTATGCGCATAATCTAGAAACGACCCTGCGGGATAAAAAGGGATAGGTGAAAACTGAACCGGTTCCGAAAAAACATATCATGAGATAGGTGAAAGGAGCACCGGTTCCTAAAATACCTATCACATGACCGGTTTTAAAGTCACGACATGTCCTTTTAGACCAGACCTGTGACATGTCAAATGGCAATTGACCCCCTCCTAGGACAAGCCCATGTTAAAGTGATCAGCCCCGTGACCGGCCCCTATCACAATGAACCGGTCATGTCACGTGTTCTGGGATAGGTCCTTTTCCCGCAGGAGATCCACACCCTTATGGCTAATATCGTCCGAGTCATTCCTGAGATAGAAGCAGAAAGCGTCAATAAAGTTTTTGAAAATTGGACTGAAAGGATGGGCTACTGAATGAAATCGTGTTCTATAATTAATGGGAATATTTGTTATTTCTATAAATGCCATAATATACTAAAAACAAATTAAGTAAAAATCAATTTTATTTACTTTTTAAAAAGATACTTGTATTTGGACTACCCTTTAGGCGGTTGGTACCAAAGCGAGTTTAAAATTTGATAGGACATTTTAAATTAACAACACTTCCAACACAAAATTAAATTTACAAATATACATTTTTTTTCAGCATTGGGAACTAATTACTATTGAACAAAAAGATGATCAAGATATGACAGTACAATCATCATTTAGGGTGCCTACACAACCTCGTATATCTTTGCAGTCATACTTTCAAATTTTAATAACATCTCTTAAAGCTGTAGTACCTGAAACGTTGCCCAATAAAGTTCTGATTAACTTAATTAATGAACTTTTGGAAAAACTCCTACAACATTATAATAATCTATTACAGCTACAGCCCACATTACCACAAAATGTTGCTCTACAATTGTACTTTGATGTTAGATTTCTACAAAATTCCTTCAATATAACCAGAGAACAAAAGGAACAATTTATTTTACTTCAAAATTCCTATAAAGAATTTATAGATCCCTTTGATTTTGAACTATTTTCTAAGCAATTAATGTCCAACATTAAAAGATCTGTTATACGTTTAAATTGTCTGTTGGGTGTTTTAACACCTCTCAACATACAAACATCACAAACTGGTACAGTGGTACAAGAAAAAGATCCAAATGTTTTAAGTTTATGCTCTAGTGGTTCTACATCTGTATGGTTTCCTCTATTGCCAGTGGTAACCAATAACAATTCTTTAATTAGTTCATCTTTAGAATCCAAAAAAGTTGAATCGCCAAAGGTAAGTGTTACAGTTTTCTTCCAGTATATTTTTGTAATACTATTTACTTAATATTCTTTTTAAGGATTTTTATTATGAAACATAAAATTTATGTTATATCAACTCTATTTTCGGTAATAGTAGTTATAGATTGTTGTAATATTTTTGCATGTTTTTAAAATTTTCTAAAATACTTATGCTTTTTTTGTTATTAATATTAACTTAAGTAATGGGCAGTGAAGAGAAAAACTATTCTGTAGATCAAATAAGCTAATTTTTAAAAATATATATATTTTCATATTTCGGGGTTCACAAAGATTTTAGTTAACTTTATTTAATTTTAAAAAGGAATTATTTGAATTTATAGTGTCAATATAAATTATTTGAGAGGAAGACCGGCAATTGGAAATCGAAGCGATTTAGGATATTATTAGAAATCTAAATCATTTCAAACTATAAAATAAATTGTTGCATGTATTTGTTTTTTTTTTTTTTGTGGTAAAGCAATGTTTTGCATATTTAGTTGATTAAGATTTGTAAAAATTTAATAAATTAAATGTTTTATTTCTTTTTTAATATTCTTCAGACAACTCCTACACGTAAAGCTACAAGCTCATCGTCATTATCTGCATCAACGACACGCAAAAGTGATAATAAAACAAAATCTGGAGCAGCCTCATTTTTTGGAGCCATGTCACAAGAATGGTTTCGATAGTAGAGTAAATATTAATCGACAACCCAAATAATTAATAAAACTCTTTATTATATTTTATTTTAATTGTAATTTCAAGATTTTAATAACTACAAGTATTTAAATATTTTTATAATTCTTAATTCGTGTTCTGCGGAACGATTTATTTTAGTTATTATTTTATACATAAGTGGTAATAATGAAAAAAAAAAAAAAATCATTTCTATTAAGTAAAATACCTATTATAAGAATTCAATTATATTTTTTTTCTTTAACACTGGTTTAATAAGTGTGTTCCCGTACCGGGGGCAACCAAGGGAATCTAAAACGTTATAAAACACTAATAATACAATATTGCGTACGGGATCGTTTTTGGCTTGTGTTTAAGCGTTAAAATATATAATAAATACAATGAATTAAAATTTTTTGATTTGAAGAGTTTTATTTAATCTAAAAATTGTTATGTTATAATTAGTTTCCTTTTTGTTCGGTTTACATCGTGTTTTCACAAGACGTCCACCCCGAGACGAACGAGTAATTTTATGTTTGTATAAGACTAGGACATTGTAGTTCTAGCTCGATCTTCTAATTTAATCGCTCTTTAACAAACTCGTTTTTGCAAAGATTACATATTAACATATCACTCCTCATGTGATAAGATTTCTTGGATGTTCCTTAAAGAATTGTAATTTTAGACTTTATACAAGTAACCAGAAACTGATCTACCCTTTTGTGCCATATAACCAATTACGATAGGGATCTGAGGTGCTTTTCATTTTCACCTCAAGTATTTAAGCGAAATTTTGAGGATCACGTCACTGATTACGACTTAAAAGTTTTTGTTTTATTGATTATCGTTTTTCAACTTAATCTCTCAACTTGCTTTCTATTGTATTTTTGCTACAGCTAAAATAATATTGGGATTGTGTTTATTTCTATCTCTCATTTACATACAATACTATATTTATATTTTCGTATATGTTTAGATTTTATTATTTTGTTTTTATATTTATTTGTTTTAAAATTATTATAATTTTTATTATAACTATATTATTATTTCTATTATTATTTTATGATAGTTATTTTATTATTCTTATGCAAATACCTCGTTTTATAATTTGTATACCCTTCACCAAAGGTGGAAGGGTATATATAAGTTTGTCATTCCGTTTGTAATTTCTACAATATTGATCTTAGACCCTATAAAGTATATATGTTCTGGGTCCTTATGAAGAGCGAAGTTGATTTAACGATGTCCGTCTGTCCGTCTGTGTGTTGAAATGGGTTTTCTGAAGAACCCAGACATGATGAGGACTTGATTGTTTTTATATTTCTGCCACATGTGATCCATTTCTGTTTGCTATTAAAAATCAGACAGATCGGTTAATAAATGGCTGAGATATTAGCAAAAAACCAGGACTACCTCTAATTTTTCCGGTAAAATCCCTTTGTTTAATATGTATGTAGAACTTTACGCATAACAAACACATCCATGTGTTAAAATTCTTTTCTTTCATCTCCACCTTTTATACACAAACAACACACATACAAAGATTTGTCATTTAAATAAAAACTAAACAAATCTCTAATGAACGAAGACTTTTATATATGTACCTATATTGACGATTGCGTTGTGTGAGCTTCAATAGCTCAGTTGTCTAGACTCTATGTCACAAATACTTTTTTTCTCTAAGGCCGCGGGTTCGAGGTTCGAAACCCGGTGAATTCACTTTTTTTTTGTACATTTTTTTTATTATTTTCTTAAGACTTTTTTTTTTGTTTATTTTTGGTTTTTTTTTTAACATTTAATAATTAATTTATATAAAATTTTATATTAATAATTAAATAATCCATAAATAGGCTAAGAACATCAACATTTTTATAAAAACCCTCTGATACAAACAAAATACAAACGTTTTTATACCCTTCACCACAGGTGGGATGGTCGCGGGTTCGAATCCCGGTCAATTCACTTTTTTTCGTACATTTTTTTTTATTTTCTTAAGATGTTTTTCTTTAGTTTATTTTGTTTTTTTTTAACATTTAATAATTAATTTAAATAAAATAATTAAATAATCCATAAATAGGCTAAAAATATCAAAATTTTCATAAAAACCCTCTGATACAAACAAAATACAAACGGTTTTATTTCTATTTTATAGATTTAAAATAATTTAGCCGCTCTTACTTGTTTTTTACTATTTTTATGTAGTAGCTTTTATTAGCCATATAAGTCCTTAAGGCTCGGCTATGTTATATGAAGAAATAAAAATAGTTTTTAGAAAATCGCGTTTAAAGTTTCAAAAGCACTTTACGTTATTCTGCCACATGATTAAAATTTTTTATTAAGAGAAGCAACACTCAGAAAATTCTTCCTAACTATTACTAATTATTGAGTTGCTTTCTTTTGGAGGAGTGTGAAAGGTGGTGAAATGTGGCAACACTGTAATTGCCCGCCATTTTTGAAGCTTTTTAGTTCATAGGCGTGTTATGCTATTTTACTGCGGTACAGTTAAGTGCTATGCGGAACACCAAAGCAGAACGTTGCGATATGTATGAGGGATAAAAAACTCATGCATATCAGGGATGGAAAAGTTGATACAATTGTACTTTTTTTGATATTATTTGATTTAGGAAAGTACCTTGATACTTCCGAGACACATTTGATACTCTCACAGATTTTTCCCAAATAAAAATTTGATATTCACTTATATCAACATTTCCCCTATTTAGATTTAATGTTTATGTAGCTTGGCAACTCCTTGTTTTTTTTCGTATTTTCTTATTTTTATTCGTTTTTACTTATTTAATACAATAAACGGTACATTGTGTTGTTAGGCAAAATTGCATTTTTTGCGGTTAATATTTCTTTGTACATTGAATAATGTTATTCACCAAATTTGCGAAAAAATTTATTAAGATGGGTTTTTATGTCATAATTTTTGAAAATGATGTTCCAATTTATCGAAAGAAATTGTATAAACAATTTATATTTTTTTTGCTTAGGTAACTAAAGTTTAATTACATTAACCTGATTCCTTGGAATCAGGGACCCTAAATAACTGTTATTATTTTTTAAATATGCAATAGGTTATGGAAAAAATAACTTAAAAAATTTATTCTGTAATAATAATTATAAATTACCCAGAAAATTGTAGTCCTGCCATAAACATAATGAAAGATTATTATTTTTTTGGTCTTTGATAACCAATATGAAAAATTATTATTTTTTTGGTCTTTGGTAACCATTATTAAAGATTTTTATTCTTATTGGTCTTCTATTACCATGATGACCACGCTACAGTTCTTTACTTATAATGAAAATTTCTTTGAATACAGGAAGACCGAAAAAAGAAAAATCTTTCATAATGGTTACAGAAGACCACAAAAAATTAAAATCGTTTGTAATGGTTATAGAAGAATTAAAATCTTTTTTAATGGTTATGGAAGCCCAAAAAAAAAAACTATAATGGTTATCAAAGACCAAAAACTATTTGTTATTTGTAACTACTATTCAGAGAGCAGGTTTTAAAAATTCCTGAAAAATTATTATTTCAGGATTTTTTCAAATATTGGTTATAACAGTTATGTCCCTGCTTGGAATCTGTTTCTGTTTTTTTTTTTGCTTATTATAAATAAATATATTTTTGAGTTATGTTAATTTTATGTAAAAACAAATTTTATTCATTCATTTTAATTTTTATGTATTTTTTGTTAAAATTAAAATTTAAAAAAATTTAGTACTCTGAAGGTCAAAATAGTACTCTTGAATATTTTTTTTTGATACCGAAAAAAATCCCATTTTTCATCCCTGATACATATTATATCTCTAAATTGATATTGTCGCCGCCGCACAGTGGCTGAAAATCGTTTTTCATTGGCCAAAATTCTGTAACTTTAGAACCCATCAAAATATTTTATTAATTTTTTTAATGGATAGAAATTTAGTTGAACTTGACTCAGTTTTAATTTTAATTCTTTAAAATTGATTGAGTACTTTTTAAGGAATTCTAGGTTAAAGTAGAACTTTTGATTATTTTTTTTGAACTTTTAGCGTGAAATGAAAAAAAAAAATAGTAAAACTGGAAATTTTGCTATAATTACTAAAAAGTTAACCATTTTTTTGCAGTCAAATTGGCAAATTTGTTTCCACTTAAAAAAACGTTAGTAATAATATCTAAAAATCTTGCAAAATAAATCTTCTGAACTTTAGCGCAAGGGTTCTGAATTTTTTTCTTAAATTTTAATATGAAAATATGGGTTTTTATATTTTGAATCTTTCTTATTTATTAAATCATTTCGTACCTTTTAAAAAAATCGTTTAAAAACAAAAACTGCAATAGGTTTTAATACCCAGCAAAATTAGAGCCGAGGAAGAAGTAGTTAAACACTACATCTACTGAACCCGAAGTTGTGATAATTTCGGTGAATCATTAATGATTTTAACATTGGCATGTCATTGGGAGGAAATAGTTTGTTTCGGTGCTACGAAAAATCGATGACCAGATGGACTTTTTCATTTGTTTACGGAAGTTATTAAATATAGAGACTTCATTTTAAAGTTAAAAATGTGATTTTGAACATGCCAAGAATTATTGTTCCGACCAGGACAAAGTGAATATCACTGGTATGCAAAATATGTTATCAATAAGCCATTCAAATACTGCAAAAATTAACCATTTATGGACCAACTAAATAATTGTTTTTTTTTTACTATAATTAGAGTATTCAAAAAACCGGCCTTTTGAAAAAACCGGTTTCGGTTTTCTTCGAAAATCGAATTTTAAAAAAACCGGTTTCGGTTTTGCAAAAAAAACCGGTCAACCGGTTTTTCGTTTTTTTTTAATTTGAATTAAAAGCTTATATAATTTGTTAATTGTTTTTATTACAAACAAAGAAAAAGAAATTTGATGTATGAAGTAATAAAAATAAAAAATACAATCTGAAAAAAAAAATATATATATATATAATAATATAATAAATTAATATTATAAAAATATATTCATATCAAATGAATAGAGATCATTATGTTTGTAAATTGGTAAAATTAGGTACATACGTTAGTAGTTTGAACGTTTAAAACGTTTGGCATTAAATAAGTTTTTTTAATATTACATTTTAAATATGTATGAAAATCTATTTTTCACATCAAAAATAATATTTTAAAAATAATATGCAATTTAAATGTTTCATTTTAAGACGATTTTTTTTGTTTGCTTTTGATAAAGCTAGAAGTGGAAAATACTCTTTCAGTAATAGGAGATGTTGGACAAATAGTCACAAGACAATTATATAAATTTTCCAACTTTTCAGTTCTTTTGTCGCATTTATCAAGATACATATATGAACTCATCATATAATGATGAATGATTTTGTACAGTCTCTTTTTTAGGATTTTGAATACTGTTTATTGTGTTATTTAGATCAGAAATTAAACTATTTGGAATATCCAAATGTAAGTCTTCATCGGAATCTATCGGACTTACATCTAAATCTTCATAACCAAACAAACGATTATAAAAAATAAAAGAGACCAACTGGGTAAGTTGGTGATGTAGTTAAAAAAACCGGTTAACCGAACAAAAAAGACCGGTTTTCGGTTTTCTTCGAATTTACAAAATATTTAAAAGCGATCGGTTTTTTAAAAAAAGAAACCGGTTGACCGGTTTTTGGTTTCGGTTTTTGAATACTGTAACTATAATTATAAATTGTTATTAATAAATATTAAAATTTATAAATTTATATGCTTTTCAATGGAATTGTTACAAAAAATTATATTCTTATAACTTCATAAGTAGGGGTTAATATCAACATTTTGGAAGTTGTTTAAAATGACTTCTTTTTTGGATGTTCTGAAAAAGAGATTCGTAAAGAATAACATACATTTTTTTTGCTGGGTAGCTTTTGTTACAATGGGAGGTTCTGATTATTATTTTTTTTCTACTAATACTAGTAGTTTTTTGATTTCTTCATCTAAATCCCAATGTTTCACTTTCCATTGATTTCGAATACTAGAGATAAACGTATCTGACGTTGCCAATAATATATTAAATATATCTTCATATGTGGAATTTCATGAAATTTTTCTAGTATTGTGCTCTCTTTAAAATCTGTAATCGTTATTTCTTTTTTCCTGAGCTTCCTGTGATAGACCAAATGATATTTAATGACATCTTCTCCATGATAAAGGATTTTGTGAACTGTTGCAGACATATTTCTCCATGGGTACTTGGTTGTATATATTTTTGCAGTTTCCTTAGCATAATTTCCAAATTTTCTAAAGTCTATTTCTTTTTTGCACGCAAGTACTTCTAGGACTAATTTAATTCTGAAAATAAGATTTAAATACACTCCTGTTAGCTTAGATGCTTTCTCTGCATCTGAAAAGAATCTTCTTGCGGCATTGCCATCATTTGTATTACCTGACTCTTGTTTTGGCTGATCTATAATCAATCTAAATTTGTGATATTCATCTTGAACATGTTCCTTTAGCAGCGGTTATGTGATGATATGCTGGATACATATTTGAGCCTTTTTTAATTGCACGCAATCTGAGCTGAATATATTGCTGCTTTGTTAATTTTAAATCCAGAAATAATGCTAATGCCTTCTCATTTGTGAACTGTTTTTCACTCAGAAAAAAAAGTTAGTAGAAAAATTTGTAAACGGTTTTCAATCCCACTTTACTATTTTTGTACTGATTTTTAGTAAAAAAATTATTATTTAGCAAATCTTTTTGCTATTTACATTTTACAAATTACAGAATTTTTACGGAATATCTACAAATTTTTGTTGCTAATTTCAGAAATCATTTTACAAATTTTTGAAAACCGATTTGCTAAAATTAGCAAAAAAAATTACTAATTTTAAAAAAGTCGGTATTGAAGAAAATGTTATTTCTAATAATTTAAACTTATACATACAAACTTAAATAGCCCTAAAATGTAAAATAGGATTAAAAAAGGGATCGGAGGTGAAGATACCGACTCATGTCTAAAAAGAGGACATCCACTTAAAATAGCACTAAAAACAATTAAATTTAACCTTAAAAGTAAAAAAAAAAATTGACTAAAATATTTTTCAAAACAGAAATTACCAAATTAAAACAAAATGATAAATTCGTTTATGTTTTAACAATTTTTAAGATTTTAAAAGCCTCTGATTTTTTTTAATTTTGTATAAAACATCTTTTAAAAAATATAATCAAAATTTTTGATGCTCGATAAAAAAAATAAATCTAAAACTTTGTACTAATATTAATAGTATTTAGTAATTTTTTTTGCTGATTTTAGCAAACGGATTTTAAATTCCACTTTACAAAAAGTCTACTAAAATTTAGTAGCGGCTACTAATTTTTCTACTAATTTCATTGTACTACACGTCAGCAGACATGTGTTGCTAAGATTAGCAAAAAATACCGCTGGGCTCAAATTAGCAGAATATCCCGTAATAACAGCAAAATTTTCAGTTGCCATTACAGATTTTTTTTGGTGAGTGTAATAGGAAAGATTCTTTTGTATTTGTATATCCAATTTTATCGTTAACATCTTTAAATTTCCGCCACTTAGATCCAACGCTGCAGTTGTCTAATGATTTGTGTGGTCTTCCAGCCTTATCTTGCTTTGTTGTTTCTGAAGCGACAGTAAGTTGGCCTTCTAACCAGTTGACACTTTTTATATAAAACTTTTGTTTACTGTAGCTAACTTGTTTAAAGCGTTTTTTTTTAGTGCTTTGACAAAATTAGATAATTGCTCTTGTATTTCGGTGGTACACGAAGAACATCTTCCTGGTTCTAAAATACTCTTCGGCCAGTTCTTTATAACTGAAGCTATAATATATTTCACCATAAACAGTCGCCGAAATATATTATAGCATTTGAGTTTGTATTCAAATGTCAATTTCTTATAAGCCTTTTCATACTATGTTGTTAGGTAAAGAAAAAAGGTAAGAAAATAGCCTAAGTGCATTACTAGGTAAAATAAAATATTTAAAAACCCATTATATAAATGAATTACCTTTGTGTGTTTTCTTTATTACTTGCATTAGTGCATTGCTAGGTTAAATAAAAAGGTACAAAAATAGTTAATAAAAAAACCCAGGTTACAAATGAATTACATCCTGTGTGTATTTTAATTCTTACTTACAAATATATAAAAAGGGTGACGTATTTTGTAAGCAGATATCATTACTGCTAATAGAACAAATAATGACTATTATAAGCTAAAAAATACCTAAAGCACAAATTTAACACACCATTGTATACTTATAGGTAGCAATATGCCAAAAAAATGTACTTTTTTATTTTTAAGCTATGAATGCCGAATGATTTTTAATGCTCCGGGTGTAGAGTCAGTACCTTCACTTGCCCTAAAACGGAAATTTAGGGTTGGCTTTAAAACTTGGATTTTTAACTTTTTTATGAATTTAACGCATTATTTACGTTAACAGCTACAAAATCAATGTTTTTATTTGTTGGATAGTTAGTTTGGGTAGTAATCTACCATTTTTGGATATTGTTTCAATAATACACCGAGAAAAAATGGCAAAAACAAAACTTGGAAGTAAGAAAATACTACTGCTAACATTTAAGGCGGCACAAATGGGCCTGAATATTATGTCTTGCCATTTAAGACAGTTGTTAATGACTTCAAAATATAAAATTCTGCGGTGATGCGTGACGATCGCATTTTTCGTTTACAAAAAAATTTGGAAAATGTTCAAAATAAGGTGAAGTGTTCTTTTCACCTACATTCACATATAACTTTTGAAGTAGGAATGTAATCTTCAGCACCACCACAGAATTTTAGATATTATAGTCATCAATAACTATATTGAATTTCAAGGCATAATAATCAGCCCAATTTGTGCCTTATAAAAAACATTAAAGCTTATTAAAATTAATTTTGGATCAGGGCGGGAATGGAGGCAAATTACAACGATTATTCCATAGGACCCAAGGACGTACCTCCCATAGAAGACCCGGAAATCAATTTCCAAGATAAGGCGCAGTCAAAGGGTTTTCTTAGGAAAAGTGGAATCATTTATGGCCGGGAGTTATAGGGGTCAATCGACAGGTAAACCGGAGCCGAAACTTTCCCTATTAAAATAACTAAAATTTTATTCGCAAAACTAAAAATGTAAGTACGTACAAAACTTTAATGATAAATTTAAGTTACATACATATTTTAATATAAATTTGAAACTATTTCATTATCTTATAGCTCTATTATTTCACATTCGGTTATTTTTTAACCAATTATCAAACATTTTTTTGTTGGAAAGGTATTCAAATTACCTTTCTATTTGCTGAATATAGTTAGTACAAATTACTGCCGCTGGATGGCGCAAAATTAATTTTTATTGAAAAATGCATCAAAACACTCTGTATTTGCAAATACAAGGTGGCGCAAAAGTAATCCTCCTATCAGAAAATGCTATAAATTTTGCGATTGGCCCCTAATGTCAGTTCTGTTTTGACATTTGTGTAGTAAACACATGCGAAATACACGTTAATAAACAATGTTACGCTACACTGCTCCAGAACGCGGGTACGTAAATAAGCAAAATTTACGCTTCTGGGGCACTGAAAATCCGCGTGTAACCCACGAAGAGCCATTACACCCGCTCAAAGTCACTGTATGGTGTGCTGTTTTCGCTGGAGGAGTCATCGGACCTTTTTTCTTCGAAGACGTCGCGGGCCAAACGGTTACTGTGAATGGTGAGCGCTACAGAGCAATGATCAACGAGTTCTTTTTGTCGCAACTTGATGAATTGGGATTGGAAAACATGTGGTTCCAACAGGACGGAGCAACGCCACACACTGCACGTGCCACAACCAATATGCTGAAGGATGCATTTCCCGGGCGCCTAATCTCACGTTTTGGCGATTTGCATTGGCCACCAAGATCGCCTGATTTGACCACTCCAGACTTATTTTTGTGGGGCTTTTTGAAGTCGCGGGTTTATGTCAACAAGCCTCAGACTCTTGCAGCTCTTAAAGACAATATCCGTCGGAAGTTTTGGCCAAAGTGATGGAAAATGCCATCAAAAGGGCTCAAATGACAATCAACTGTGGCGGCGGCCATTTACATGACATCATATTCTCGACTTGATGCAAAAAAAATTAAAAGATTAAATAAAAATAATCCACAAGAGAAATCAAAGTTTTTCATTTTTTTTTTTTAAATTACAGCCAAAAAACATCGGAAGGTTATTTTTGCGCCACCCTGTATTATGAGTTCATATGTTTAGGAAAAATACTCGCCAAAATATTTTGTACAAAGTTTCCAAACATCATTTGGTCAAATTCTGGAAATTTAAAGGTCAAAATTTAGATTTTCTTCAATAACCTAAAAATAACGGTAATTTTGTAAATAACGGAATTATGAAAAAGTCGCAGAACAAAAGTTGCTGCTAAAGTCCTAAAGAACAATTTTTAAATTACCGTAACTTGAAATTTTTTTGAGTAATTTTATTAAAATGAAAAAAAAAAAATGTTGTATTCACGGGTCGTCACGGGTGCAAAACTATATATGTATAGGGTAAAGTTGACACTTTTTCCTTTCTCTGGGTGGTATATGTCTCTTGTTCTATTTTGTTCCATAAAAGTTCTATTCCACTAAAGTTAAAATTTGACAAAAATATAGTAGTTTAATAAATAATTCAGAACATCCCTAGAGTAGTAACCATTTATTTTTGATTAAAAACAAAAAAAGAATAACCTTTTTCGGAAATTTAAGGAGAAGTTGAGTTAAACAGCATGCCGTGCCCACAATGCTCTTGTTTTTTAACCAGTCCCTTAGAATTGAATAATATTTTATATTCGCCTCAAATATTTTCATGTCAAAAAATTTTTTCACCTAAACAAATTTGTCACTTCAAAATTTTTTTCCACGACCCAAAATTAAGTTTATATGTTAAAATTTTACTTACAGTGTTTATTTTTTTAAATCGTTATCCAGTAAAATTTTCTTTAGCAAAATTTAAGTAGTTTATGACTTTTGAATGCTTAGATCACTATCTCAAATTCGACCAAAAATGGACTTACGCCACTTTTAAAATAATCAGTTCATATGCAACTCAAAATTATCCAACACAAATGTGTAAAACAACTCAATTATTTATCAATTTATTATAAATCACTCCTCTTTTAGAAAGTATAAAATTATTTTTTTTTTAAATTAGTTCAAAAAAAGATAAATTAAAGAAATTAAGAAACTTTATTTTAATAACAAATTAAGGCCATATAAATATTTTGTAAAAATACGGTATTCCAAGCTATTTCTTGCCACCCTTCTTACCACCTCCTCCTCCTCCACCACCTTTTTGTTCTTGACCTTTTTTGCCACCACCTTTATCACCTCCACCCCCGCCTTTATTTTTATTACCACCTTTATCACCTCCGCCGCCACCGCCTCCAGCTTTTTTCTGCAATAAAAAAATAAATAGAATTACAAAAAGGGTAATTATCTTAGCTTTCTACTATTTATTTATTTTTATTACAATTTTTGCAACTGATAAAAGAGCCAACTGTTTGTTAATGGATAATTTAGTTTTAGTAACGAAAAAAAAGTTTAGAGTTTATTATTTTAGTTTCTATACTTATTTTGTTGTAGTGTTGCATGAAAAGAAAAATGTGCTCCTTTTAGAGTAACATATTAAGTTAATTACATGGTTTTCTAATTTTAAATAATACAAAATGGTGAAAGTTTTTAATGAACTGCAAAGTTAGTACATACTTCCTTAAATAAATGAAGTTGGCAAAAGAAATTTTAAAATCATTTAGTAGTGGAGGTCCTTAAACACAGGATGTTTATATAGTAATTTTTTTAAAGAAAAATTTAGAATTCGAAGGCAGTTACTTAAATACATTTAAGAGAGATATTCGAGGTTAATTTTTTAATATTGGGACCTTGAATTAATAATGAGCATTTTTTTTCTTTAAAATTATTAATTTATTTTGCAAAAATAGTATTCAAAGTATTGTCCATCGCTCGCCACGACTTTTTTTTCATCTTTTTTTGTCACTTTTCGGATACCGTCTTTTGAGGTAAATCAATTATTAGCCCATTTTTTACATTGTTCATATGAAGTGGACTTCTGCTGGGACAGATCATGTGTCATCGACCTGCATAAGTAGTAGTTGGAAGGAGCGATGTCTGGAGAATACGGCGGGTGGGGTAGGACCTTCCATTTCAGCGTTTTTAATTAGGACTTGACCGATCTTGCAACTTGTGGCCGAGTGATTGCACAAGGACGGTATTAAACTCAGGATGTCCAAATTCATATTTTTTTAGCCATGCTGCCATGGCATTTTATACATCCTGAGTTTAAAACTGTCCTTGGTTGGCATGCTGCAAAATCACTATGTTTTACCTTTCTTCATATTCCGGCCATTTTTGCTTCATTGCGTAGCTCAAATGGATGAGTTGAGTCCGATAGCGTTCCCCCTTTAGCGTTTCATTCGGTTTGACCAGATCATAAGCTTTATGCCATGAATATTTGTCTTTGCGAAGGATGTTGATGGCTATCTGGGAAAAATCCACGACTTTTTACGCTTGGGGTGGTTAATAGATATATTGACATTGTCTCTTGTGTGAAACTTATTTGTTAAATGCTCAATATTTACAGATTCCGAATTTTTATTGTAATAATTGATTATTTTTTTATATATATGGGCTATTATATTCTGATAGATAAGCGTTCTACAAAATTTATTTTAAAATTAAATATTATACTCCGAACTGGGCTAGAACCGGCGACCTTCCGTTTATCGGACCATTGCCTATTCTCTAGAACAAACTCTATTTTATTTTTTAGTCAAATTTCAAATTATAAAATTTTCAGGTTTGAATTTTAAATATTTTTGCTTTTAATGCAGCTACAACAGAAAATAAATGGTGTCTTTTATTTTTAATCAATAAAAAAAATATTTAGAAAAAATAAATTAAAAAAAAATATATTTATATCTTTTGATGATTTGAACTCAGAATCCAGGGACTATTAGGCTGTATCTCTACCCACTGCAACATAGATATTTACAGTTAGTTGTGTAATTAGGAATATAAATAAGTTACGTATAAAAATAGGAAATATAATACATTTTATTACAATAATAAGAATTTCGGTTGCTAATTTTAACATGTTGTTTTAATTTTTTAAAATGTAGAAATTCATGATTGATTGAATTAATGCTGATGAAAAATTTTTATATTACATTAAAATAAATGGAATGGATTTTTACTGCCAATATTTTATTTAAATAAGAAAAATTTTATAAATTGTTGGTGAGGGTATATATCGGTATGTCATTCCGTTCTAAGGGGTTTTGCAATTGGCGATTGTCTGGTAGATGTTGGCAGCCTGTGAAAGCCATGTTGTTTTCGTGGCTTCTGTCTATTCTATACACGATTGAGAAGTACGTCCAAACGAAAAAAAGAAAAGAAATGAAAAATCATCTTTATCGATGAGGCTAATTTTTGTATGAATGGCTATGTTATCAAGCAAAATTTGCTGTAAATTGATGACGCCAACCCTCACGAGGCTCACCAGGTGCCAATGCATCCAGAGAAAAGAACTGTTTGGTGCCGATTTTGCGCCGGAGGCGTATATGGTCCTTACATTTTGAAAACAACGTTTGTGAGGCCATCATCATCAAGGACGAGTGCTACAGAACTATGATAAACATTTTATTTTGGTCCAAATTGAGTGATATGGACGTGGTTCCAGTAGAATGTCGCTACGTGCCACACAGCGGACACCACGTTAACATTTACCAGTTCTTATTGGATTACCCTTTACTTATGTATTTTTGATCCTTATGAAATTTTAGGTCGATTTAGCGACGTGTGTCATTCTATCCATCTGCCTGTCTGGCTGGCTGTCAAAAACAAATAAGTTATTGTACAATATAAATTTAAAGAAAATATCAATTATATTTTTAAATATTTTTTTGACATATCTAATCATTTGTGAGGGCATTCAAAGAGTCGGCATAGCTGAATTTATAATTTTTTGTTATTTGTTTATAATATTTATTAGAAAAACCAATATTTTTGATTATGAGATATTGTTCTGATTGCTTTTACAAGGTGGTCCAAATACATTTATTATACCCTCCACCATATATGGTGAGGGTATATATCAGTTTGTCGTTCCGTTTGTAATATGTCGAAATATAGGTTTAAGACCCCATAAAGTATATATATTCGTGATCCTTATGCAATTTTAAGACGATTTAGCGATGTCCGTCTGTCTGTCTGTTGAAATCACGATCACGACGCGAAGACGCAAGCCTATTTTTACCCAGATTATTGAACATCCTCCCGAGCAGTTTGGTATTTAAAATGAGCGAAATCGGTCAAGCGGTTCAAAAGTTATGAGTGAAAATGTGAAGGTACCTCTAAATTTTCCATGCAAATTTGTACAATTTTTCTGTATCTATTTTTTTTTTCTGTTAAGTAAGTAAAAATGTTATTAAGTCTTCTTATTGTTAGATTACATTTATTGTCTTACATACTATGATATCTAAGTTAACGTAAAAATGAACAATGTTAAAGTCGCTAACAGAGCAGACCTCTGTAAATAACATTGCTAAAACTAAATAACAAAAGTTCGTTACATAAATTGACAAAACATATTCATATTACAGTTCATGCAAAATTTAGTATATACGTATATCATCTTCATCCCCTTTGGTGGAGGGTATTCAAAGATTCGGCACAGCCGAATTTAGCCCATTTTTACTTGTCTTTTTAAATCATATGTTATTTTGACACTGTTCAAATTTTATTTTTCTGTTCGAAATGTTGACTATCAGTCAGTGTAGGGATCCCTTCTCTAAATTTGTATGTATTTCTATTTTGTTTAAAATACAAAAGTCGAATAAATAAAATTTTACAAAGACAAAGAAAAACTTCAATAATGAAAAACTTAAAATTCAAGGTACATACATTTTAAATTATTTGGGAATGTAGGCAATGAACCCCTACAATCAGTATTATACCTCCGCGGATATGAACAAAGCTGTTATGCCCAAACTGTGCGTTTGTTGAAAAAAGTTTTGGCCGAAATGAAGCACCCACGGCGCTTGTGCAAAAAGTTCGTATAACAGTGTACAACACTCGTTGTACGATGCGTACCGATGAGAATGTGGCTGCTGTTGCCGAAAGTGTGCAACTCAATCCAGGAATATCAACTCGCCATCGAATTCAAAAACTCGTCATTTCACGCATTAGCATGATTAGAATTTTTTCGCTTTATTCTCTTGCAAGGTCAAATTTACTCAGCAGTTAAAGGAAAATGACCGTACACTTCGTTACGGGTTTTCAATTTGGGTCTTAAAAGAGCTCAAATCGAAGATCGAACAATCATATTTTCTGACGGGGCGCATTTTCATAAAAAAAATTGCCGCATTTGGGGATCGGTAAACCCGCACGTCATTGTCGAGAAGCTAATGTATACACAGAAAGTTTCATTTTGGTGTGGATTTTAGAGTAATGGCATCATTGGCCCATTTTTTTTTTTTCAAAAATCCTACTAGAAACTCCATTTCAGTCAACGGCGAGTGCTACACAGCCATGATTACGGACTTTTTATGGGCTGAAATGAAAGATATAAACTTGGATAATAATTGGTTTCAGCAGGATGGCGTATCATGTCACACAGCTTGTCAAACAATCTATCATTTAGGAAATCTTGTAATCAGCCGTCTTAGCGATGTCAACTGGCCTCCTCTGAGATGTGATTTGACCCCTTTAGACTTCTTCTTATGAGGTGCTGGTAAAAACTGATGCCTTGTAAATAATCCAGAAACGAGTCACACACTTAAGGCTACACGCAGAGAAAAAACATGGTTGCGGCATGATCACTGCTAATATATTGTGCTTGCTGCAATCTGGTATGGTTGTCACAAACATGTTATTGGTTTTCTAACCATCAACAGGGTCGCTATCATCATTATTATAGTAAATATTTTACTATTTTATGATTGAGACCTTCTATCTCATAACATGATTAACTGTAACCATATTGTGGTAACAAGAACTCTGACTTTCAAAAAAATATGATAATTATGCAACCATAAAATGTTGGTAACAATCAATAAATAATTATACATCAAATAAAACATGACTTTGACATTTACAGTCATACTATTGTCCTGGTTTCCAAAATACCAAAATTTTATCAGTTCAGTCAGTTTGTTTTTACTACAAAATGTCTTAAAAAAACTATCATATATTGTTAAATGCTGGGATTTTACATTTATAATATATATATGAGAATCATAATATGCTTATTAATGTGCCTTATATGATATTAGATAGTCATATTATGTATATTTTTAATCGTAATATAATAAGAAGAATGATATATATTATTGTAGGGATCATATAATGATGATCCAGGAATCATAATATGGTTATGGGGACCATAATATGATTATCTAGAATCATAATATGGTAATTTTTGAATCATAATATAACTGTAGGCACCATATTCTGGTAAAATTATGTTTTTTTTATTATCATTTTATTATGGTTTGCACAATTATAAACCCAAAAATATATGATGCTCTTCCAATATGATTGTCCCAACCATGTTTTTTCTCTGCGTGTAATATCATGCGACCCATTCGTAAGATGAAACCAAAAACCTTTAACAAAGTCTTGGAAATTTGGACTGACTGGATGAGCTACCGCGGCAGCCACATGTATGATATTGTTCCATACATAATGAGAATATTTTTAATTTCTAATAAGGCCATACCAAAAGAAATTAAGTTTAATTAAGTTTATTTATTTTTTAAATATATATTTTGTATTTGGACCACCCTTTACAAATTTTGTGTTCACAATAAAATTTAACTATTCTGATAATGGATCTTAAGTTCATATTTTTACTTAATATTATTGAATAGCGATAAAATTGTGGTGGTTCTGATAAAATTTCAATCAATTTATTTTCTGTATGTATAAATGCATAAATTTCCTAACCCTAGTAATTATGAATTATTATTCACTGTTTCATAATATGATGATGTATCGAAAGTGTAATTGTTTAAGGATAATGATGCATTGGGTCAAGAGGTGGGGAGCGATATTTACTGAAGCAAATTACCCAATTGCTCTCGTAATTCACTTTACCGTGTCATGCATTTTGTTAATTTTCTTAATTGACGATTATATAATTTTCCAATAACACTTACTAAATGACAATTTTAATTTTGAATATTGGTTTTATTGTAAAACACAAATATTGCTTACATTACCACCTCCGCCACCAGAACCACCACCACCTCCTCCACCACCAGCACTACCGCCTTTATTTTTGCCCATATTTTAAAGTCTTTATTAAATTTTCAATATTAATAAAAAACGGATTTTAATTGCAAAAAATACTTTATGTATAAAATTCACAACCCAAACACTTTCGTTATAACAAAACCACTAAAATGTAATTAAAAAAAATTGTATAAGTTTTTGTTTGCTGTTTGTATAGTATTTTTTCATAAATTTTCAAGAGCAAGTGCAAGGGAATATTGAATATAAGATAAACAAAATGAAAATTTGTATAAAAGTACAGGAACCAAAAAAAAACTACATAAAAGATTAAATAGGGAAAGTGAAAGAAATATGGTGAAAATATATTTTGCACATGTTTGGTTTACATATTTTCATTTCTATAAAACGTTCAAACAGAAAAATTTTAAAACAAATAGTTGTAAAGGGAAAGATGGCTTATACACATTCCGTATTATTAGGGTAAGAAAAACGGTCTTCAAATTGATTTAGGAGAATGACAAATAATTTTACACAAGGAATACAGATTGGTGTTGACAACAGAATATGATGTCTAACAAATGGTACGGTAGAGGCAACTAAGTTTTTCAATTATGACAATTGAAAAACGTCAGTTAAAATTGTAAGTGGTTGACTGTTACCACTGAATACTCAGAAAAAAAGTTAGTAAAAAAATTTGTAAACGGGTTTTAATTCCACTTTACTATTTTTGTACTGATTTTTAGTAAAAATATTATTATTTAGCAAATCTTTTTGCTATTTAAATTTTACAAATTACAAAATTTTTACAGAATATTTACAAATTTTTGTTGCTAATTTCAGAAATCATTTTACAAATTTTTGAAAACCGATTTGCTAAAATTAGCAATAAAATTTACTAATTTAAAACAAGTGGATTTTTGAAAGAAATGTTATTTCTAATTAAAATTTACACCTACACGCTTAAATTGCCATAAAATACTACATAGATAAAAAAAAGGGATCGGAAGTGAATATACAGACTCCTGCCTAAAAATAGGACATCCATTTAAAATAGCACTAAAAAGTTTTTTTAGTTCAAAAATCAGCCCTAAAAACAATTAAAATTTGACCTTAAAAGCAAAAAAAAAACTTACTAAAATATTTTTCAAAACAGAAATTACCAAATTAAAACAAAATGATAAATTCGTTTATGTTTTTAAAATTTTTAAGACTGATTTTTTTTAATTTTGTCAAAAATAATTTTTGAAAAAAAAAAAAATAAAATAAAAAAATAAATTTGAAATTTTGTACTAATAATAATAATATTTAGTAAATTTGTTTTGCTGATTTTAGAAACAGATTTTAAATTAAACTTTAGAAAAAGTTTACTTAAATTTAGTAGCAGCTACTAATTTTTTCTACTAATTTCATTATACGACACGTCAGCAGACATGTGTTGCTAAGATTAGCAAAAATTACCGCAGGGCTTAAATTAGCAAAATTTCTCGTTATAACAGAAAAATTTTCAGTTGGTATTACAGACCTTTTTTGGTGAGTGTATCGGTTGCTTGAACAAGTATTCATTAGATACGAGTACAAATGAAAATTTGAGTTTTTTGTGATTTATAGAAGTTTTTTTTTTTTTGATTTGGTGTATTCTTTTTGGAATTTTACTGAAAATTGCAATTTGTAATTTTTTTTAGAATCTCACCTGTGTTATCAGATTGTAAATTTCACTAACAATCGAAATTTGTCATGTCCATTATTTTAATTCATTCAAATCCAAATGTTTTGCCATGGATACCTCACATTCTCACATTATGTGAAAATAAATATAAGAAAAATAAGATGAAATAAACTATAAAATACATTAAAGTATAAATTAAACTAAATGGTCTCGTGGTTTAAGTGTATTTTTTGTGGTCTCTGCATGTGAAAGTGTAAACACATGCAAGTGATTGCCGGACGAACCCCAAATTATAGTGGATATTTTTTGCACTTTAATTTAGAGTATCAAAGCTTTTAAGTAAAAACTTTTTGTGTGTAAAAGTCATCAAATGTGGTTGTAAGCTTTAAAATTCTTTAGGGGGAGAAACAGTAAACAAATATATAAAATAAAGATTTTATTTTAAATTGTCATTATTAAGTTCTTAGTACATACTACTAATTATTGTAATATTTTCCATACACTCAAAACATTTTGAAAATAATAAACAACTGAAAATGCAATTGAATGCAAGTGATATTAACTTTTTAGTACATTTAAATAACTGGCACAAATACGAAAAAACAAATGAATATTTAGTGGACAAAAACACGTTTTAAAATTGTAACATCAAATTCACTAAAAATAAATGTACAGATTGGTTGAAAAGTTCCTGCGCTCACCAAGAGATGGCACTGCTAGCTCCAAACTTTTTTTTCTCAAGTTGGTATAACTGTCCGGAGAACACATGCAAAGTTGCAAGTCATTCTGTCAATTCTTTCTTTGTTTACAAGCCATTTGAAGTTGACGTGTCATTGATTTTTTTTTTATTATGGAAAAAATTGAATATCGTGCAGTCATTAGATTCTTTGTTTTGAAGGGTTTAAAAGCAAAGGAAATTTATGAACAATTATTAGAAGTGTATAAGAAGTCCTCACCTTCAAAACGCACCGTTGAATTTTGGGCTGGTGAATTTAAACGTGGTCGTACCAGCCTTAAAGACGATCCACGCGAAGGATGACCAAAAACTGCAACCACAGCAGAAATCATTGAGCAGGTACATAATATGGTTAGTGAAGATCCAAGTTTAAATAAGCGTGAAATTGCTAATGCCATAGGCATCTCAGACGAACGAGTACTCCATATTTTACATGAAGAATTACGTATGAAAAAACTGTTTGGAAAGTTAGTGCCGCACACATTAACAATTCAACAAAAACTGGATCGAAAACAAATTTCTCAGCGTAATTTGGAGCGTTTAAAGCCGACTTCTTGCGTCGTTTTATAACTATGGATGAGAGTTGGATCTACCACCATGATCCTAAATTGAAACAAGAACGTTTACAGTGGACTGAAGCTGGTTGTTCAGCAGGTGAAGTCACAACGATCAGCAAAGAAGGTTATGGCATCAGTTTTTTGGGATGCAAAAGAAATTTTGTTGATTAATTATCTTCAGAAAGGTAAAACAATCAACTCTGAATATTATTGCAGCCTTTTGGATCAGCTGGATGAAAAAATTCGTGAGAAAAGACCTGGTTTTAAGAAGAAAAAAATCATTTTTCATCAAGACAATGCACCTGCTCACAAAAGTGTTTTGACGATGGCTAAATTCAAAGAATTAAAGTACGAATTGCTTGAACATCCACCGTATTCACCAGATTTGGCTCCCAGTGACTACTATCTCTTCAGAAATCTCAAACAATTCCTTCATTGAAAGCATTTTTCGTCGAATGAAGAGGCCATAGGAGCTGTAGACGGTTATTTTGCAGAGCTTCCGGAAAACCATTATAAGGATGGGATAAAATTATTGGAAGTTCATTGAAACAAGTGTATTGAGCTTCTAGGAGATTATATTGAATAAAAAAATATATTTCGTAACAAAAACAGTATTCTTTCATTTCGAGCGCAGGAACTTTTCAACCAACCTGTATATTCAGTTATTTTTAAATTTTGTAGTTTTTTTTTTTTGGTTTTTTGAAAGTGAAATCTTTAGCCACTTAAACACACATTACTACTTGTAAATTTTTTGTGTTCCTAATATGTGTGTATTAGGGTATCCTATTAAAAATGCCTTAGCATTACCAATGTGAAGTAATAGCAATCTCCGATTTCAATGAAATTTACCATAACTAAAATTTCAGAGTCCAGACCTTTTTAGGTTTCCGAAATATGACTTCATGAAAATGGCAAAAAACTTTAAAATTTCGTTAAAGTATCGCTAGAAAAGGGACTATAACTTTAAAACTATACGTTATGAAAATATCGTGTTGGCCTTATTTTTTAGGTGAGAAAGAGCCCTTTAAAACATACTTGGGACCACGAATCGAGTGTCGCCCTTAATTTTTTCACGCAAATGTTGATAAAGGTTCAATATTTAAGATGTATTTTTTTTTTAAAGAAAAAACAAAAGATGAACATTTTGAGTAATATGGATTTGAACTCTAGACCCCAAAAAATTACCTTTGAAACTTCCAGTGAAAAAATTAATATGCGTATCATTTTAAAGTGCTCTTTCTCACCTAAAAAATAATTCCAAGGCGAATTTTTTATTTTTTACAGATTTGGTAAAGATACTTTAGTAAATTTCTGAATTTTTTTTAATTTTCTTGGGCCCATGATCTGAAAATTATGTTTCGTTGAGTTCTTTTCGAGTATAATAGTTATGATAAAATTCATTTAAATGGGAGATGGTAAATCCGAAAATGCCCTTTTTCTGATTGAGTTGACATGGTTTGACTCAATAGCTGAATATGGGAAAAAATAAATTAAAACAACTTTTGGAAGCGATCTGTAGTTTCTTAACAGTGTTTAAAGTTCGTGATATTGGTTTGCATTGGTAAAATATACAGGGTGATACAAATACAGGTATCTATTTAAATCTTATGCTATTTTGACACTGATAGATTTTTTATGAGCGAAATATTGACTATCAGTCAGTATCATATCTTCACGGAGTAAAATAAGTCGATTTACGTACGCTTGAAGAACGTGGGAAAATATTGAAAACTTATTTCCAAAGGAAGTGCTGTCTTGCTCAAACTGTGCGTTTGATGAAAAGAAGTTTTGAAGCAAATATCGCGCGTGCTGTACACAAGTTTGTGCAAAAAGTTCTTGCGACTGGTTAGCTAGAGAACAAAACTTGTACTTCCCGCCGTTGTACGGTGCCCACCGATGAGACCGTAGCTGCTGGGGCCGAAAGTGTGCAACTTAATCCCTGAACATCGGCTTGCCATCGATATTAACTAAAATTTCGTATTATTCGCTTACAAGGTCCAAATCTTGCCATTTCAGACAACGGCGAGCACTACAAAGCCATATTTTTGTACTTTTTATCGGGCAGAAATGGAAGATTTGAGTTTGGGCAACCTTTGGTTTCGGAAGGATAGTATACCATGTCACACAGCTCATCAAAACATTGATCTTTAGCGCACTTAGTTCGGTAATCGTATTATCCTCCGTCTAGGCGATGCCAATTGTCCCCTGATTGGTGAAAACGGAGCCGGTTCCGAAAATACATATCACTGTTCCTCTTGAAAAATTCCTAAAGTACACGCTTTAAAGTCTATACCACGTGATGGGTCTGAAAGTACAAGTCCTGTGGTAGGTGAAAACAGGATCAGTTTCTAAGGTTCCTATCACGTGATCGGTATATAAAGTCTCTATCACGTATTAGGTCTGAAAGTACCAGTCCTGTGTTAGGTGAAAACAGTACCGGTTCTCAAAACAATCAAATGCTCGATTTAAAATACGAGTCCTGTAATATGTTCTTTGGGGTTAGTTGTGTGACATGTTCTTGTGGACCAGTCCTGTGACATGTCAAAGAAAGAAAATTGGCCCCCTCCTAGGACAAGCACATGTTAAAGTGGCAGGTCCTTTTTATATAAAAAACCCGGTCCCTTGATCGGTCCCAATCACAATGAACCGGTCACGTGACGTGTCTTGGGATAGGATTTTTCCGCAGGGTATGAACAGGTGTGGAATTAGATTTTATCAGATCTAGATCTTTAATCTCTACTTAAAGAACACCAATAGCTAAATAGTTTTTTTAAGAAGTTAAGCACAGCTAATACATTCAGACTTTACATCTTTATTGTCAATTTCGTTAAATTTCGTAATTTTCAAAAAGCGAAAATCGACACAACTTTTAAAACAGTTTGATTATGAATTATCTTTAACATTTATTGTGCATTATCGCCTAAACAAAGCGATAAATTCCATAGCAAGTTTTCAATTCTTATAATATACAGTGTGGCCCAAAATTCCCGAAGGGGGTTGAATTCCTTATAACATTTTTTTAATAATTTTTTTTCTTTTTAATATTTTTGTAAAGAAGGCTTGGAAAATTTAAAATGGAACAATTAAACAATGTGTCCAAATCGTTCAACTTTATTTCTCAAATCAAAGGTCTATTGTTTTGATTTAGCTTGCATATCTTCATTTTTTTGGTTGCAAATTTTCGAAAACAAGGGGCAGTAAGGAACCCTCCTGGTGCCGGCAGACAGCGAGTGGTGCACATCAGAGAACTGCAAAATCAACTTTTTTCTTGATTTAATCATACACAAAAATTCTTGTTCACTTTTAATAATTCAACAAAATTCACTGTAGAATAAAATCAGCATCATGTTACTGAACGCGTAATTGGAATCAGTGTGAATCATCTGTCGTTTATGTTTTATGCAAATGTAATCACTTAACAGTGTTCAGTAACATGATGCTGATTTTATTCTACAGTGAATTTTGTTGAATTATTAAAAGTGAACAAGAATTTTTGTCTATGATTAAATCAAGAAAAAATTTGATTTTGCAGTTCTCTGGTGCACATTGATCACAATATTAAACGGATACAGGAGAGTATTTGGGAAGATGGACAAACATCAACCAGGAGACGTTCGACACGACTTAGTCTTTCACGACGATCGCTGTAGAGAGTTTTGCATACAATAAGAATGTTTCGAACTTGCCGCACACTGCGAGGGACACAATGACTCTTTCACGCGGCATCTTCGGTGAACGAATTATTTCGCGTACAAGCGGTTTTAATTGGCCACCGCGTTCACCGGATGTAACCGCTCTAGGCTGTTTTCTTCGGAATTATTTCAAAGGAAAGTCTATATTAATAAGCCTAAAACCATCCAGCAATTTGAAAATAATATATGCGACGAAATCAACAAGATAACACATGAAGGTTATGGAAAATGTTTTGAAAATAGCACAAGTATACGAAGCAGAAAATAATAATGATAATGAACTCAAACTCAACCCCATATAAATATTATCGATATCAGAAGATAGAACATTAAAGGGTTAAAAATTATGAATATTCAAAAAATATGCAATTACAAAAGAAAAAAAAAATATAATGCATTTATGACAAAATATGTTTTTGTGACAAAATATACAACATGATGCGGTCAGAAGTCTTTTCGGCATACTAACTGCAAACATGTCCCTGCTTTTATGATCAGCAGGGCAGCGACTATCAGGTACAAAAACTTTAAATATGCAGTAAAATATGCGTTGAAAATATGTATTTAATAATAATAACAATACAAATAAAAATAAAAAAATATACTCTATAAATCCAAAAATAAGCACTTAAAATTTGTCGGTTTTACAAAATCTTATTTTCATATTAGCCCACCTGGCGCCAGAAGTTTAAATAAAAATAATTACATTGGTAAAAGGTGCCAACCTTATAAAGTATATGTTTTAAATTTCCAGCCGCCACGTCGTTTAGAATTTTTTGGATCTCAGCGAATTTGCAAATTCGCCAGATTTAGCTTTCTTTGATTATCTTCTATTTTTAAACTTGGAAAAAAATGGTTCGTTATTTTAAGATTTTTTTTTGCGATGTTGGGATATGCATTTTACGCATCCCTGACAGGTCGTCACTCTTCACAACAGGGTATGTTGGACTCCTCAAAAGCCTAACAACTAAACCCCCCCCATCAACAATGGGAACCAACCACACCGGAACTACTCTCGCATTACTTCAATGTGGTTCCCTACTCTTAGGCAATATGTGCCGCTTCCTCATTCAGTCCCCGTCGGGCCCACTGTTATCGCCCAGTTTCAGCTCCTTTCATTTTCATGGGCATCTAGATTCACCTTCTTTCTTCTGAGAGTTTCCTCAACAAAATTTGCGATCCGATTCCAGATCCCTTCGTTTCTGAGCATGATAATCACAACGGTTTGAGCCGTTAGTGGACCAAAAGTCGTTTCAACGTTCGCTCTTTCCTGCCTCCATTTGCAGCATTCGAAGAATGTATGTTCTGCATCGTCGGAGTTTGCATCGCCATATATACAGCCCGGGCTAACGCACTTCCCCATTCGATTTAAATACATTCGGAAATACCCGTGCCCCGACAAGAGCTGCGTTAGGTAATAGTTGACCTCGCCAAAGCTCGTATTCACCCACCCTTCCAAATTTGGGATAAGTTTTGCTGTCCATCGACCACGCTTTTAGTTTTGCCACATGTGCTGCCACTGTTCAATGCTCTGTGCTCTTAATTCTCTTGTCGTCAGTCGGCCTTCGATCCAGCACTTTTGCAACCATTTCCTCTTACGCTCTACGGCCAGCAAGTCAATTGGGATCGTGCCGCTAGTAACAAGTACGGCCGCTCTGAGACCGTTCCATATGCCGACACTTCCCTCAAGGCTGCTGTTCTTTGCACTGCGCCCAAAGCCTTCCTGCGGTATTCTGCTTTCAACGAATCTGCCCACACTTCACTTCCATAGAAAAGAACCGATTGTATCGTTGTCAAAAGTAACTTTCGTCTGCTTGCAGTCGGGCCGCCAATGTTTGGCATTAGTCTCGATAAGGCAGCTGTAACTTTCCCCGCTTTTGTGGCTGCATGATTTATCTGGGCCCAATAGGACAATTTGGTGTCCAGATGCCTGAAGTGAACCACCTGTATATCGGTGTATATCGGTATCTCGGTGGGTATCAGCTTTTTTGTAAAAACAATTTTCTCGGTTTTTTCCGTGGCAAGGCCAAGCCCATGGTCAGCCATCCAGGCCTGAGCCCTAATCATCACCTGATTAAGGAGATATACAGTAAAAGGGTATCAAAGATATTGATTAGCGCTGGAAAGAGCTAAAAAAATATTATGTTGAGAAATAAAAAATAAAATTTCCCAAATTTGCTGTTTTCTTTGTTAGGTGTAAATGCCTTAGTAGACGACAACCTGATGTTCTTCTTTTTAGATAAGTGTTGTGTTAATAATAATAAAGTTTACAAATCCATTACTTTAAAATTTTAGTTTTAAATTTTTTCAAACTATGTAAAAATTTGCAAAAAAAATTAAAAATGCTATAAATTGATACCATTCAGGAATATTTGAAATTCGAATATGTCTTAGTGGCGAAGGCGCTCTAGTCTGCCCTATTAATAGAAAAACTGTGTCTGTAATACACTTTAGTGGAAACTAACTCGTACATAATAAAATGTGACAAAATTAGTTTGCTCACTGTTAACAAGTTAAAAAAAACCGACTTCATGTAATGAACAGATTATTTAACAACACAATATCATAATGATGTTAATATGTACTATGGTGATGACGATGGCGGTGGAAGTGACGGTGACCGATGGTAGCGATGATGATAGTAGTTGTTCGGTTTTATTTGTAAATGAGCAAATACAAATGGATGTATGTACAAGTGTAATTAGTCCACATTTTAGCGAAGGTGAACAATTTTATTTTTTTTTTTTGCAAATTTCTATGCATTTTAAGAAATTTTTTTTATGTTTTTGTTCTGCGCTCGTATGTTTATTTTTCAGCGACAAATCAGGGGTATGTACTAAATATTGGTAGTGTATAATTAGCTGTCAGTATCATAAAGTGAAAAAATGATTTTGATTGTGTTTTTACGCTCAAATAAATAAGTTAGCAAACTTGTTTGTAATACAATTTTACAAATTTTCCTCATTTAAAAATGGGCATAATTTATTTCTGATGTAGAGAAAATTGTAAAATATGTATATTAAATTGTAAGTGCTATACTTTTTTTTCCTATGAGCTTACAAATTTAAAATTTGTATTGCTAATAGTTAATACTTGGGAGAGTATATAAAATAAGGAGTTGAAATTCTAAGAATAAAAATCTTTAGCAATAACTTTTCTGTGGCGAATAAAATATTGATTATTAGACACAAAAAGTCTAACAGTAAATAAATAAAATAATAAATAAATTTTTTATATATTTTGGCAGTTAATTTATTAACCCACTTAGGGTTAATAAATTAAAAGTATACATTTTAATGTTGAAGTTTAACCGAGAAATGAACCAACGATGCGTATGAGTTATAAATTCATGCATTTTAATATTAAGTATACGACATGGCTTTTGCATGTTACGGAAATACAGTCACAGCCCGGTATAAATAATGATATGTTGTCAGTCTCATTTGCGTTGGACTAAAAATTAACATTTTTCAGGTTTCATGGCTAAATAAGGGTGATTTTTTTTTACAACTTTCTTTTCAGCAACACTGTTTTTAGCAGCTGAGCTGTTTTCGTGTAACATGATACTGTCAAACATGTTCAGTTTGGTCTATAATTTAACCATAAATCGACTTACAAACGAACAACGCATGCAAATCATTGAATTATTTTTTTTTTATCAAAATTCGTGCTGTGTGAGACTTACAAACGAACAACACCTGCAAATCATTGAATTATTTTTTTTATCAAAATTCGTGCTGTGTGAGAAATGTGTTTCTATCGAAAAATTGTCTTCATTGACGAAGCTAATTTTTGACTCAATGGGTACGTCAACAAACAGAATAGCCGAAATTGGTGTGAACAGCAGTCATAAGCATTGCCAGAACTACCAATGCATCCAAAAAAATACACTGTTTCGTGTGGATTATGGATTTCAAAGACGATGAAGGCAGGAACGTTACTGGGAATGGCGAGCTCTACCGAGCAATGATTACAAACCTTTTTTTTCTCCCAAAATGAAAAAGCTGAACTTGGCTGGCATGTGGTTTCCACAAAACGGTACCACATGCCACACAGCATGCGAAACAATGGCCCAATTGAGAGGCGAGTTCGGTGAACAGTTTATATCACGTTTGGGGCCGTTCAATTAGCAGCATATATCGTGCTATTTAACGCCTTTAAATTATTTTTTGTGGCGCTATGTTAATGCTCTCATGTCTATAGGGACAAACCCGCAACGGTTGATACACTGGAAGCCGATATTGAGAAATTTATTCGTAAGAGAGTATGTCAAAATTTCACCCAGCGTATGAACCATTTGAGGCGCAATCGCGGACAACATTTACATGAAATAATCTTTAAACTTTGATTTATATAGACCGTTTTATAGACTTAAATAAAAATTTTATACATTTAATTAATTTTTTTTTAAACAAATCCAAAAGCTCTTAAAAAATCACCAATTACATGTTTTTTTTTATCGATAGTACAAATCTAATATTGATAAAATATTTATCCTAATCAAAAAGTTTAGCACCAAATGACTCCGATTTGGAGTTGTATGTTTATGCATATTAAGTGTTATTTTAAGTAGAATTTTCTTTTATTTTTTTTTAATATATAAAAAAAATTATATTATACCAAAGGGGAGAAAGGAGAGCGTGGATATTGAAAAGGTTGTGTAGCGTCAACCGAAAATACTAAGTATTCTATTCTGCTGGCTCTGTGGAATTTCTTAATTTTTATCCTCTATAATTTATTAATAAACATTTTCATATTTCTTTGTAAAAAAATAATTTATAAAAAGAATATGATTATATGATCTTAAATCCTACTAATACTACTATTCATTTACAAAATAACAGATCAACAATTCATAAGAAAAACAAAATTATACTTTTTCATATTTTGAACCAAATAATAAAGGGTGGATTAATTTTAAGGGCCGATGTTGATTTTGAATAAAACACAAATTTTTTTTAGCAAATTATTGTCATTTCTTTTTATTATGATAATATGGTATGGTTCGATTATGTATGGAACAAAATATCGGCCAAATGGCCGCCGCGACCTCGGCGGCAAACCTCCATCCGATGGTCCAAATTTTCGATGACGCTGAGGCATAATTGAGGTTCTATACCGTTAATGTGTTGAATTATCTCATCCTTTAGCTCTTGAATTATTGCTAGCTTATCGACGTATACCTTTTCTTTCAAATAACCCCAAAGAAAGAAGTCCAACGGTGTCAAATCACATGATCTTGGCGGCCATTGACATTGCCACCACGTGAGATAACACGGCCATTGAATTTGTCGCGCAAAAGAGCCATTATTTCGTAAGCTGTGTGGCAAGTGGCACCACATATCATCCAGGGTCATATCCTCAATTCCTGGCCACAATAAGTTCGTTATCATCTCGCGATAGCGAACACCATTCACGGTAAATGCTTGGCCGACCTCATGACACACTATCGCGAACAACAGCAATGTTTTCCGCAGAACGAACTGGGCGATCATGCACAGGTTTTTTCACAGACCCGGTTTGCTGAAGTTTGCCCACAATTCTCCCGATTGTGGACACATTTGGTCGATTATGCTGACCAAAAAAAGCGCGAAGTGCACGAAATGCATTTTGATTTGAACACCCTTTTTTATAATAAGCCTGAATAACTTTAACGCGTTGCTCGATTGTGTATCTTTCCATGGTTCAAATTGAGTTAGTCTGAAATTGACAAATGTCAAATGAAATGCAGAAATAAACTTGACTTTTAGGTGCCCTTAACATTTAACCACCCTTTATAAAGGAGTTCACAAGATGTACTAAGTATTGTGTTATTTTATCGTCGTATTAAAAAAAAGAATTGTTTGTACAATAAATATGTAACAAAAAAAAAATAACTAGAATATAGAAAAATTAACTTATTTATTATTTCGATTTCAATTGAAACGTCGAAAAGATACTTTTTTACCAAAATCTAATCAAATTTTTCATAAAATTAAGAAAAAAAATTATTTAAAATTTGGTAAATATTTCTAAATTATAGAAAAATTTTACAATTGAGAACTATGTTAGTTCATATATTGTAAATTAACTTTTAGTTAAGAAATGTTTCCTTGATTTTAAGAAAAATTTTTTTTTTATTTAAGTTTATTAGATAATTTTTTTTTTTACAAAAACTAGGACTTAACTCCCTAAAAATAAAAAAATATTTTCTAACATTAAGTTAAATAACACTTCTTTTAAGTGAATGATAAGGCTTTTAACAATCTTTAAATTAAATTTCACTAGCAAAAAGTTAAACAAATTAAAAAAAAATGTACTAGAGAATATCCTGAAACTTAATAAATTGTGACAAAGTCATATCTTTTACGTAGTTAGTTAATGCTTCTTCTTGAGAGAACTACAAAAAGGGACGCCCTAAGTGACACACGGCATCTATGGCTATGAAACACTGGGGATCTTTTGTATTCTTAAATTAACAAATTTAAGGAAATTGTTGCAAAAATACAAAATATCACAGTTACAGTTATTGTTATTATTGGAAAATGGAAAAATATCATAAAATTATTTTACGGCATTTTTAGCTTAAACTTTAATTGACATACCAAAATTTTTACTTTTGACTTTTTGACGTCAATTGTAGGAAAGCCATGTGTTATAGTCAGCAAACAAAATTATTACATAAAAGTGCAAATTCGGTCACGAACCAAAAATTACAATCAGGCACTATAATTTTTTAATGAATACTTTAATTTTTTTCCTGAAGTAATATTTTTTTTCTTTAAAATTAGGAAAATTAACTATTTTGTTTTAAATTTATTATGGTTTTTTTTAGATAAAAATATTAAAAATATGTTAAACGTTTTCCCACAAAAACAAAATTTTTTCTCGATTTAAGAAAAATTTACTCGTTTTGTTTTAATTTATCTGAAGAAATTTTAAGGAAAAAATCCTATACCTAAGTTTATTATTTCCCTAAAATTAGAAAACTTTTCCTTAAAAAAAATAATATTTTTTTTTAAATTTATCTTAATTAAGTTGCATGAATATTTTCGCTAGAAATAGGTCATCGGTTACTTAAACCATATTAATTTTTATTATTACATAATTGATTGAATTAATTTTTACAAAATAAATCTTAATAATTAGAAAGTGTTACACTTAAAAATTGAATTTTGAAATGGCTTTGTAAAATTTAGTTAATTTTACTACTCACGAAAAAAATTAACACACATTAAGTTCAAGTGCTTTCTTATTTTAAGTTAGACATATTTTTTATTATGTTCTATTTTTTTTTAATTCAACTTTGTTTTATTATATTTCAGTATGCAAATTTCTTTAAAATACAAATTGATAAATTTTTAATTTATACCCTTGTTTTTTTCCTAAAAGATATGAACTATTTCTGAGTATATAAATAGAGATGGGCATAGAGCAAATACCCAAATGATAAATACCCTGTAAAATAGGTAAATTGGGTAAAAATGGGTAAATACCCGGGTCCGGGTATTTACCAAAAAGGTGGGTATAATCTATGTTGTACACGCAAAGAAAAAACATGGTTGCAATATGATCACTGCTACTATATTCTGCTTGCTGCAATCGGGTATGGTTGTCACAACCAAGTTATTGGGTTTCTAACCATCAACATAATCGCTACCATCATTATTTAGTAAATATTTTACTATTTTATGATTATCACCTTCTATAATTATATCATGATTGGCTGTAACCATACTGAGGTAACAAAAATTCTGACTATGAAATAAATATGATAATTATGCAACGATAAAATGCTGGCAACAATCAATAAATAATTATACATCAAATAAAACATGACTTTAACATTTACAGTCATAATATTGTTTTGTTTTCATAAAAACCAAAATTTTATCAGTTTAGTCAGTTTGTTTTTACTACAAAATGTCTTGTAAAAAAAAAAACAATCATATATTGTTTATTAAAACTATACAAATAAAGGGTGTCCCAAGACGAACGCAATTTTTAAATCTGGCAACATTCGAAGTGTCATTGTTTGACATTTGAACAATTGTTATTGTTTGCTAGTAGAAGGTACGAGGTTAGTAAAAATGGAGCGCTACACGAATGAACAACGCATTCTCATTGTGAAATTGTTTTACCAAAATGGTGAAAGTTTTGCGGCTACAGTTCGCAAATTGCGATCAATTTGGGGTCACAATAATGCTCCAAAGAGTCAACTGTAAAGAGATTAATGGATAAATTTGCCGAAACTGGGTCTGTTAGTGATGTAAAGACAACAACGCGCCATCCACCAGGTCGATCGACCGAAAATGTCGCAGCTGTACGTGATGATGTCGCTCAAACTCCATCCACCTCAATTCGACACCGAGCTCAGCAAATTGGTGTCTCCAATTCCACTTTGCAGCGAATTTTGACGAAAGATTTGCATCTTCATGCATACAAAGTTCAATTGACTCAGGAACTGAAGCCAGCTGACCATGGACAGCGAAGGGAGTTCGTTAATTGGGTATTGGAGAGACAACATGAAAATGCTGATTTTGCCGATAAAATCATCTTCAGTGACGAGGCCCATTTTCATCTTGATGGCTTCGTCAATAGGCAGAATTGTCGCATTTGGGGTGAGGAAAATCCTCGAGTGATTCACGAGAAGCAAATGCATCCTCAACGTGTCACTGTGTGGTGTGGTTTTTGGGCTGGAGGAATCATTGGACCTTTTTTTATGAAAATGAGGCAGGTCAAGCGCAAACAGTCAATGGTGTTCGGTATCGTGAAATGATAACCAGTTTTTTCTTGCCTAGAATTGAAGAAATGAATGTGGAGGGCATGTGGTTCCAACAAGACGGCGCCACATGTCATACAGCCAGAGAAACAATTCAATTGCTGCATTAGTCATTTCCCGGTCGTGTTATTTCGCGTTTTGGAGATCAGAATTGGCCGCCTAGATCGTGCGATTTAACACCATTAGATTTTTTTCTTTGGGGTTTTTTGAAGTCGATGGTTTACGCGAATAAGCCGACGACGACTCAAGCCTTAAAAGAGGAAATTGGACGCTGCATTAATGAAATACCGCAGCATTCATGCAAAACGGTCATTGAAAATTTCATTAAAAGATCGCGTGCATGCCAGCAAAGCCGCGGCGGCCATCTGCACGATATATTGTTCCATACATAACCTCATTCTGTCTACTTTACGATATAATAAAGTTTCACGATTTTTTTTTAAATATCTGTGTTTTATTTAAAATTTAAAAATTGCGTTCTTCTTGGGACTCCCTTAATTAAATGGGTAGAAAATAGCTTTCACATGTCATTAAAACATTTCATCAATTGACCCATTAAGAAGATTTTTTTAAAGGGGTTTTTCGAAAATTCCTTATAAATATAATATTATTTACACTAATCAATTCATTGCCTTTCTTTGAAAGAAAAATTCATAGATTCTGAAGAAAATACTTAGATTCTAAGGACTTTATCTAGTAGAACTATTATTAGATTCTAAAGAAAAATTTCTTAAAACTTTCTATAAAATCTTAAAAATATCTAAAATTTTTTTATAAAAAATGTCATTAGAATTAAAAAGAAAAGTTTTAAGTATTTTTCTTAAAAAAAGTCCACAGAATCTAAGTTTTTTTGAAAGAAAAGTTCTGAGAATCTATGATTTTTTCCTTAACAATTTTTCTTCAAAAAGCCCTTATTATTAATTTTTTTTTAAATAACATGTCTAAAGGAAATATTCTTAAATTTAAAGAGTTTTTTCATAGTTTCTAAGAACTTTTCCTTTAAGAAATTTTCTTAGATTATGGATCATATAATGGCAATCCATGAATCATAATATAGTTATGAGGGACAATAATATAATAATATTTTGAGCATAATATGATTACGTGCGATAATATTATGATAAATTCAATATAACATGTTTATTTAGGACAATAATATGGTTATTTTATTATCATAATATGATAACCATATTATAGTACGACTATGATTGGCACAACCATAAACCTAAAAATATATGATGCTCTTCGAACATGATTGTCCCAACCATGTTTTTTCTTTGCGTGTAGAAAATTTGGTGAACAAAAAAATTTTGCAGCAAAATTTAATGAATTTTATACTAAATTTTATTAATAAAAATAAAAATTCTTACAAAGTTGTTGGAAAATAAGAACTTAAAGCAATAACTATATTATATATATATTAGGGTGGGTCAATTTGTAAGGATGGCACAATATTGATTGCTAAATCGACCCACCCTAAAATACATATTTATTTTTGCAACATTACATTATCCAATCGAAATCTCTGTCACTGTCGCTGAATGTTTCATCGTCCCTTTCACTCCGAAAATAATCAAACGAAAAATGGGTGATACCAATGGAAGTGGAAGGTGCTTCCTCAAATGAATTTACAAAATTTATTGCATCCTTAGCCAGTACTATTTTTGGGGAAGTATCCATTTGTCGTATGTCTTTATTGGCGAGATTCCAAATGCTTTTTATAATCACCCAAATAAATTCCCAAAAAAGGTATTTATCTTTTTTTTACCCTGATACATAGGTAAATACCGGGTAGAATCCCATCTTTATATATAAATTATTTCGTGTTTACTCAAACTTAAGAATTTTCATTCCTTTTATGAAAATTTTTGCAAGTTTTAATAAAATTTGACTTAAATTGAGTAAATTTTTTTTCACTATTTGAAAGGAAATTTTAGATTAACTTATAGTCATGTGTTTTTGTTTGAGTGTGGGTACAAATGTTGTATCGTATCGTCCTATCATCTATTGTTGTACAGGGTGCTACATATACAGGTATCAAATCATATATTATTTTGAACCTGATAGATTTTTGTGTTCGAAATATTGACTATTAGTCAATAAGTCGCATTATGCTTGAACAAACGTTGGGACATATTACAAACATATTTCCTAAGTTCGCGAGACAGGCTGCCTAGTGGAAAACACTCATGGATCTTGTTGAGATGCCGTGTGTACCGATAAGAATCTGGCCGAAAGTGTGCAAATAAATCCAATAACACCGACTCGCCATCGATCTCAAAAACTCGTCATTTAATATCTAAAATTAATTCATCAAATTAAGGCAAATGACCATCCATTTCGTTACGACTTCTTAGTTTGGGAGAAAATTTTTTTGTCAGTTTTCTACTAAAACTCGGTTTCTACAACTAAATTGATTGATACAAGTGAGTTTTAGTTTCCATCACCATATTAAGATTTCATATTTTAAGTTTAAAGGTATTTTAATTTATTTCCTAAGTGTCATTTTGAGCTTAATGATAGTTGTTTGAAAGGATTTTAAATCGGTAATGATATTTTAAGGTTAGTGTTTGGTTAAATCCCGTAAAAAAAGATACATTTTTCTTTTAAATTAAGATATTAGAATCTCTTTGCAGTTTTTTTTTAAATCTTATGTAAACATAAGCATAAGTATAATACATTCCCATAGGTATTACAAATACCATTTAAATGTTTTTCTGTAACGCATTCTATAAGGAATACTTCAACAATGAAAAAAATAAAACATGTTTATATACAATAGATCTCAAGAAAATACACCCAAATAACACATAGACAAAAGAGTGAAGCTGCACAATTACCCAAGCAGAAAAATACGAAATACGGCATAACGTTGGTTCAGTGCTTTTAACGATAGTTTTGAAAACAATAGTGATTTGCCAACGCCAAAATAATAACAAAGGGATGGACCGTTTTATTTTTAAAGCGCTTTTGGTAAACTAACATTAGTGCTTTACTAGCTCCAAAATTATAATCATAAAAGGTTGGCAAAGTACTGGCGAAATAATCAAAACTGTGCTTTTCCAACGGTGAAATAAATGCTTTGCCAACCGCAAAGAAATACACAGAGAAAATAAATTGGTTGGAATTCTATCGCAGTTATTAAAAATGTGTCGTTATTTAGTCAAATATAAATTTGAACAGAAAATACATCAAATTAAACGAAACAATGTCACATAATGCAAAATATTGGTTTTTCTATTTAATTGGGCAATTCACAACGGGTATTGTATCGTTCTATTTGTTGTATCGTGTATTACTTTACAATAGTGTAAAATTGTTGTTGGTAATTTCATAGAGGAAGAATAGTATAGAGGATGCAACGCCGTCAGCAGCCAAATAAAATTTTATACAGAATACAAAGGTTCGGAAACTTTGAGAAAACAGGGGGAAATTGAGCAAATTTCCCTGATTTCTGCAAAAATTTGAGTAAATTCCCCTGTTTTTAAACCTTTTTTTCAAATCCAATTGGGAAATCTGCTAAAAACTAATTAGATTTGCAAAGAAATTCAATTGGAATCGCAAAAAATCCAATTTAAAAAGATGCTGAACCTTTGAAATCTGCACATACAAAACTAAGAGAACGTTTTTTACGACGTGAGAGACATCGTCATGGTGTGGTAACTTACACTTAAAAATCTGATACAACTTTACAATTTCATTTGCTGTGTTTATTAAGTGTTGTATTGTGTATCATTACATATCAGTCTCAAGTGAATGCCAGTTTGTAATAAAAAGAACAAAAAAAGAAAATTCATTTGTTGATAAAAAAAATAAAAACTAGAAAATGGCAAATTATACAAATACAGTGGTAAGTTTATTTCTTTAAAAATATACGTTTGTATATATCTCATATGTATTTTATCTTTTTAGTCTCAACCAAAAAGCATTCGCCTAAACCCAACAAGAAAGAGGTCAGTGGCAGAAGAAAAGTCTTAAATTGACTTTTTAATAGAAAATCGGGAATTCGAGGTATGTATTAGTGCCTGTTTGTGTCAATGAATATGTATTCTAATATTGAGTTTTATTTCAGAAGCCAACAGCTCAAAGCTATTACAAACGCTTCTGTAGCGAAAAAAATGTTCCAATTGATTGGACGCAGGTTAGAGCAAAAACCAGAAATATGCGAGTTATCTACAACAAAGCTGAAGCATAGGAGGGGTCAACAGGAGCCGGCAGTATGGATGGCGGAACTGTTAAAAGTGAGTTTTTTTACATATATACTCGTAGCAATAAATTTTTTTTCGTTTTAGGTACTTTATTAAAGATGTGCAACTACTTCGATGAGCTTGACGATTTGTTTGGAAGCCGAATTATAGTGTGCTATAATTGAAGACAGCTTGGTATCTGGAAGCGATGTTATGTTTTTCACATAAAGCAATTATTAGTTTGTCTTTTTCAATTTTACCTTTATTGTTCGTTTTATTTTTATTTGTTTCTTCTTGTTTATATAAATTTATAAATATTTTTATTCTTCTTTACTATTTGACATTTTACAACATGAAAATACAACTGACTGTTCACAATAAAGTATTTGTATATTGTATTTCAATACAACATACAAAATACAATACCAGCTGTGAATTGCCCAAATATTGAAAAAAATTAACTTTTAAATTACCTTTAATATCCACAATCAACAATTTATCGAAGATTTTGTTCAAACGTAAAAATCGACTGATAGGAACGTAAGTAATGTGGAGTTAAAAATGCATTTTAATTTTTTGTTGAGTTTCCATGTAAAAGTTGAATATTTTGACATTTTAAATAGGTATTTTTTTTATAATTTCTTATTTTCTTCAATCGTATTTTACAACCAATTCTTATTTATTATTCCTAAACTTAATTTTGGTCAGAAAATGCCAACATTTGGCCCCTGACATTTATTTAGTCTCAATATTCACAGGGCCCAAAGGTTGGTTTTTTTGGAAGAAAGCTAATTCTTGTGAGGATTAAACTGAAAAATAACACTGAAATTCCCAACAATATCAATACCATTTGGATATATTATATACAGAACACAACATCGATAAAATTTTAAGTAAACTTTTACTATTGCTTTAAAGTGCACATATATTTTATTTAAATGTATTAATAAAAATTTATACTAAAATTAGAAACAAATTATAATCTTTAAACTAGTATTAATTAAACAATATTAGTAAAAATTTCTTCCAAATAGCTTTGATTTTCATTTTGCAGTAGTTGTTTAGCTTCTTAATCTAACTCTAATGAGGTTGATTTCCATTTCTGTCGAATACTGGACATATATGGGTCTGATGTGCACAACAAAATATTAATAAGATCTTCATTAGTACAATATCTGGAAATTTTTCTTGTATTGTGCTCGCGAAAGAATCTGTAGTCTTTGTTCAGCATATTGTGCTGAATTATTTGTTCCCCATGGAACAAAATTTTGTGAACTGTGATTGGCATATGTCTCCAAGAATATTTTTGGTTATAAAGGGTTGCTGTCTCATTAGCATACTGACCAAATTTTTTTGCATCTATCTTTTTGCTACATGCTATAACTTCTAATATGATTTGGAATCGTCGTATTAAATCATAATCTACTCCAGTTATAGAAGCTGCAGTTTCTGGATCGGAAAAAATCTCCTTGCTGTGTTTCCATCATTAGAATTTCCTTCTCCTTGCTTTGGCTGGTCAATTATAAGGCCTATCTCACGGTATTTTTCTTGAATATCTTTTTTTTTTTGCTTTCTTTTTTCCAAATTTTCTTTGTTGTTTCTCACTGTTTCGCCTAACGGGCCAAATTCCAAATCGTATCCCAATTTAAGAATATGCGCCATAAAACGAATTCTAGCATGAAGAGGTGACATTCCAAATTCATATGCTTCATTAAAACTATCGTCTTGTGTTGGTGGTTGGCTCAATTGACTTGATGTTTTTTGGCATATGGTGCAGCTTGACGAAGACTTTGTTTCGGTTAAAGCTTGTGCAACTTTTCCATCGATCATTGTAAGTGACATTTTAAAGTTAACTTCGATGCATTGGTCATTAAATTCAAATATCACTGGTTTAAGTTCTTTAATTTCATCTCTTATTTTGCCAACTTCTTCAGTTATGACATCTTTAGTTTCTTTTTTGTAAGCAAACTTTATTGGTCTACAAAATTTTGTTGACGAGGGAATTTCATTTTTCCATACATCTATCTCTGCAGCTCTACTAGTTGACGGCTCTGAACCAATATAAGTTTTTGTTAAACGTAATGGAACGAAAGAAATCATGAATAAATTGGCATCTGATGAATTTTCCGCATTACATTGTTTGTATTGTTTCTGGCCAGAGGACCCATCACATCCCCATTTAGAAATTAAAGTCATGCTGCAATTTTTAAACTTCTTTAAATAGTCAGCATCAAATGTTTTTAATAATCGTTCTGCAGTGTGTTCAAGAAGATCCTGCAATTTTATTTCTGCTGAACTTGAAGTTACACTAATAGCAGTTGGTGAAGGTAAGCAATCTTTTTTGGCAGAAACTATATCTCGATATGATGGAAAAATTACACATTTTTTTTCATTGGTTCGCTTCCGCAATTCTGTATATTGGCTTTTAGTCATTTTCAAATCCAAAAATAGTGCAAATGCTTCTTCTGGAGTAAATTTATTTTCTTCAGTTGGTGTCGGCATACTTTCTAAAATCCTTTTTGTGCACTTTTGATGACAAAACGTTTTAAATTAGAACTTCATTTGTTGAATCATTGTAAATCAGTACTCTGCCAGTACTTTATTTTTTTCCAGCGGCAATTTCTAGCTAGGTACTTACAACAAGACAGTTACACAAAATAAATACTAAAAGAAAACAAAAAAAAAAAGTTACTACCTTTGGAAAAATAAATATACAAAAACTTTAATTAAGTTTTGGTTTAATTTTCCCAACTGACTTAACTGACATCTTGAACTACAACATAGATATGAGGCATTCCATACGAACTATATACGAATTTTCGTTTAATAAGAAAGTTTTGATGATAATTTTAGTATAAAAAAAATATTTATTAATACGAATTCCGTTAAGACGAACCCTCGCTTAAAATCAACCATTCCGGATGGCATCAAAAATATTTCATACAATTTTTCATTTTTTATGAGAATTTTTCAAAAATCAGTAATATATTAAAAAAAATTTAAAAGCTTTGCTTTGAAAAAAATGTTTTAGGTCTGGAAGCATCTTGAATCATTTGTGTGTAAAAAAATTCTTCTGAACTTGTTCTAGAAAAAAAACTGTTGGGAATTAGAAAATGAGTTTAAAGATTTTCTTTAGTTTACTAAAACAATTGTATTATCTAAATGTGTGAAATGTGAACTATTAGCATATAATGTTTTTCAGGTTACACATAAAACAACTTTTATATTCTTTGTAAAAAAAGAATTTTCCTTATTTCGGATTTCAGTTGAAAATTTTGTGAAGTAAAATGAAATTTGTCTTCAAGAAAATTTTATATAGATGACTTTCATGTTTTTGCTGAAAAAAATATAGTTTCGGTTTTTTATTGTTGCAATTCTGTCTTTCTAATAACAATTTTATCGTAATTGCAATTTGAGACAAAAAAAGTTCGACCGAAATTTTAACGACAAAAATAGAATGCGGAGTTTTATTTAAAACAAAATTAAAGCTTTTGTAAACCCACAAACCAATAATACATTTTGAATGAAGTTGAGTTTTCTTGTGAAAGTAATAAAATGTGTTTCCATTTCCAGCTATTGCTGCATTTTATTTATTTACCTGAATAAATTTGTGTAGGAATTTTGTAATTTTTTTTTAAATATTTAAGGCTCATAAAATAGAGAATATATTTTGTTCTCTTACACATTTTTTCTAAATTCCAATTTCCCCTCTGCTGTATTAAATCATTGTGAATAGAACTTTAAATACGCTATATCATCCACAAAAAATCAAAAAAGTTTCTTCTATGAAAATGTTTTCGTTTTTTTATGATCTTTTTGATAAATAACATATTCTGTCTTAAATGAGCTTGAGATTCTATCTTTTTTAAATAAAAAATTATATTTTTTTAATATATATAAGGTAATTATAAATATAAGTAAAAAATTATTCGAAAATATTTTTTCTTACAGTGAGGTGGTAGGAATAAAATGTCTCATATATGGGCATTTCCAGGATCGCGAACGGGACATTCGTACGCACTCAACTTGAAAAAAAAATATGAAAACTCAAATTTTTTTTTAACTTTTTATAAATATTTAATAGCATTTTAGTAGAACAATTTTTGAGAACAAAAAGAAAATTATAAAATATGAACGTTCTCCAAATATTTTGGATAAACTTGCGATCGCGAACGGGACAAAAAATGTAAGTCATTTTTTTCGGTGTGTGGTTTTGTTTAAAACTCTGCGAATTTCGTCAGTTTATTAAATGGAGATTATTTTTTAACTAAAGCAGAGATATAAAGATTTTATTTAGCATTTTTTTTTTTTTATTATCCTTATTATTATTTTTTTTAAATATTTTTTTTAGAATCGCGAACGGGACATCGCGAACGGGACAACGATTCCAAAGGCATTTTTTAGGTTTATTTATGGATCAAAATGTTTTAGGTTTGGTTTTTTTAAATGATCTCGGTTATTTTGTTTTGAATTGTAAATATCAAACTATTCCGATCAACGTTCACGGAGAACTAAACACAAATGCTTATTTTCGGTCGCGAACCGGATAGAAGAATGTAGTACAAAGAATCTTTGAATTATACCGTTATTCGGAGTTTGCTTGATCTCTACTGTGGTGTTTTTAAATATTTATTGTTGGTATATTTAGTCTATAAGAAGAGTGCAATCGACATGATATGTAACACTTAGAAATAACTCAAGGAAAAATGTCAATTAAAAACGCTAAAACCAAAAAAAGCGAAGCTGCTCTTTGCAGACCACTTTTCTTAAATTACAAATGGTAATATGTATTTAATTAGGTATATTCTTAAAATCCAATGCCACCTAAATTTTCTCAGAAAAGTCTTTTTTCTTCAACTTTAATATTTTGGTAGCGGTTGACCTTTCTGTGGAAATACCCATATATTAGATAACAAAAAACTACGTTACTATAAGAAGGGAAAATAATGAACACATACTTGTATAATAAAGCGAAAATAGTATATAAATTCTAAAAATACTTACAAAAAAACAAAAAAACTTTAGTCGGTCCAAAGGAACTATTTTTAACTTAAAGCCACATACAGTCAGCAAAAATGCAAGTGGTTGTAACTTTCAACATTTATAACTACACGTCTGCATACAATTTTATTTCTTGACAATAAAAAATAACGTTTTTATGAACAGAATTCAAATCTGTCATGTTTGTGTATATTTGGCATATTTTTGTAAATATTGCTTCTCCTATAAAAAAAAATAAAATTGTTAGTTGTGCCCTTTTGCAATAGCATACATTGATATAGTATAGGGACATTCGTGCACTGATTTTCAAATTATGATATTAATAAAAATAAATGAAGAGTTTTGAAGTAACTCCAAACTTATCTAAAGTTATGTGATGGTTCTGTGATCCTAGATCAACATACATATGGCTATTTTTATGCGGAGCAAGCTTTATATTGCATATTATTAGACCACAAAGGGTGTATGCAATGTTTTATTCCACTTTCAGCAAGGCATATAATTGCCACGTTTAGTGAGGTCAAAAATTAACACATTTTTGTATTTTTTGTAGTTTATTACTTGCACTTTGACTTAACTCTACATAAATTAGGTATAAAATAAAAGCTCGTTTTTGGGATGCATATATAGCCGTTATATAAAACATGTTCGAGCATGTCCAATTTATTTTATTTTAAATAAAAAATATATTATGCAAATATTGCTTTTGTAAAATAAATTATTGTTAGTCAGAACAATATGAACGGGAAAATGTTAGCAAGGCACTCTAACAGGTAAAACAAGTGTTGGAAAAAAGAGCCTTTCCAATCCCAAAAATATAAAAACATTATGTAAAAGGGCTGGCTGTGCAAAAAGTGTCGAAATAGCACTGAGAAAACAAAAATTTTTACGTTAAAAAAACAAAAAAAGAGGTGATTAAAAAAATCTTCAAACCCGGCCAGACGACAGCAGATATCCAAAATGTTGCAAGGATTTTTCAAAATGGCGGCTCTTGTATTTAATAAGTTATTCCCGGATATTTTTTTGTTCATTTATAATTAACCACCCATATATGTCAATTCAAAAAAAAAAAAATTTAGAGCAAGGCTCCAACCCGAAATTTTAGAAAAGTTAAAGCCTTTAAAAGAAGACAGAGCTAAAAAAAAATTAAAACGTATATTTTGCACCATTCTTGTATTCTTAGCAAAGTTCTTTTCTAAACAGACACAATTGTATTTCAGAAATAGTATGTTCTGAAATACAATTGACTATTTCTGTAATATTTTGTATTTAGGTGTACTATTTTTATATTTCTGAAATACAATGGACAATTTCTGAAATACAATTAACTATTTCTGAAATACAATTGACAATTTCTGAAATATAATTGACCATTTCTGAAATATAATTGACTATTTCTGAAATACAATTGACAATTTCTGAAACATAATTGACTATTTCTGAAATGCAATTGACTATTCTGAAATAGAATTGACTATTTCTGAAATACAATTGACTATTTCTGAAATACAATTGACTATTTATTAAATACAATTGACTATTTCTAAAATACAATTGACTATTTCTGAAATACAATTGACTATTTCTGATATACAATTGACTATTCTGAAATCCAATTGAATATTTCTGAAATAAAATTGAATATTCTGAAATACAATTGACTATTTCTGAAATACAATTGACGATTTCTGAAATACAATTAACTATTTCTGAACTACAATTGACTATTCTGAAATGCAATTGACTGTTTCTGAAATACAATTGACTATATCTGAAAAGGTGTAGTGAAAATATTCATTAACTGTATGAAAGCTCATTGTTGTTGTGAATAATTTAATTAAATTTATCCACAATTTTATAAAAAAAAATAAAAATTCATTAAACTAATGAACATCTTTTGAATTCTTTTAAATAAAAATGAAACACAAAATCTTCTAGCTAATTTTATAAACCACTGTAATTTTTATAAAACAAATATTTTCAAAACACTTTTTAAAAACGCTAATAAAGCGTCCCAAATAAGCGTTCTGTCAGTCAGTCAGTTAATTAATTTTAAATTCAGCAGTTTGCCAGTATTTTGTTTCTTGAATCACTGGCATTTTCTCACATTTTAATAGAGGGTGTGTCTGTGCTTTTAGATTATTTGTAACCGTTCGTCATTTAGGCGGTTCTCCGAAGAGCTTTTTTATCTAAATTTCAAATATGTGTCAAACCTGTGGAGTAAAATTTTTTGTTTTCATGAGAACTACAGCAGTCGAAAATTATTTTCGAAGATCTTTCTTACCCATATTGGAAAACTTTTAAATATGTGGCAACCCTGGGACTTTTGTTTTCTTGAGAGCTACAGCAGTATGCTTAATCAAATTATAATTTCATAAATTCTAGACAAGTTTCTATGCAAAAACTTAGCCTTTGAATATAATATTGGAACGCTAAAAATAAGAGTCTCTTATATTCCTTCCTTTAATATATACCAATTGGGATACCTTCCTTCTTAGATATAACTAAATACAATCAACACTAATTTAAGATTCTCCAAATAGAAAAAATGTAATAAATTTAAAGGTTATCGTTTCACAATTTCCCAGGTATCTCTTGATCTAGGATGCACAAAAAAACTTAACAAGATTAACAAAAATGCGGAAGTCTAACTTTTAAAGAATGCATCTAAATGATTTAAAAAAAATTACTAACGATAATTTAAACAATGTTACAGCAATGTTATTATACTATAATAAAAATCACAAGTGTTTTTGATTCAAATCATCCACATTATGAAAATAGTGATTAAGGTGATAATGATTATGATGGAATTGTTTTTGTTACTGAGTTCAGTGCATGATGATGTTGCCAAAAAAACATTATTTGATTTAGAAAGTAAAAAGAAAAATACCAAACTGCATAATAGAATCGTTCTTACATTTATTTTCAAAATTAAAAAATCATCTAGTTATGCAAGAGCAAAAATATATTAAAGGAAATAGTTTTCAGGAAAGTAAAACTTAAAAAAAAAAAATACTAAATAGACCCAAAGGTAGGGAGAGATTTCTTGTTGTTTATTTTTTTTTTTTGCCAAGAAATAAGGTCATCAGCTAAATTAAATATTACGCTCGCGATGTTTTAAAAGCCAAAACTTTTCTTTAGAGAATACCAAAGAAAAAAAAAAAAAAAAAAAAAAAAAACAAGTGCCAGCTTATCTCGTTAAAATCACAAATATTTAAAAATATCAAGAAATACCTATTTCCAAAAGTGTAATGAAATGAATGTTTATAATTTAGTTTATGAATAAGTTTTTAATAGGGTAGCATACATGTAGGTATTTAGAGATAATACAGAACTAGCAACGATTATAGCTTAAGTAAAAAAAAAAACTAACCAAAAAGTAAACATATCTATACATATGGATTAATGGGAGAAATCTAACTATTTTATCCAAATAAATCACCAGTTAAAAGATTTGTATTTTCTAAGCTTTCTGCATTGGATCATGAACCACCCTGTGAAATTAATGTTTTAAAAGTAGCTTAAGAAAAATTCTTAATAATTTTATCCAGATTACTACGGTTATAACGACCATAAGTTTCTACGAAATTTGTATTTATCGAACTGATTTTTTAGTTCCATTTACAAAATTTTAATACAAATTTTAAAGTTTGTAAAGAACACACAAAAAATTTTCCAATTTTAAATAAACAATGTGTTGGAAAACTCAAGAATGTTAGCTTTCCACTTGATAATTTCTCTTAATTAGTTTCGAATTGAAATAAAAATACTACTATTACTACCAAAGCAAACAGATGCCCAAACAGAGACCTGAGGGTCAATTCTCGATGAAATGAAAAGTTTTTTCAAGTTTTCATAGTACTTTTGATTCGCGTTCTGTAAAAAAATGTAAAGAAATATTAAAACGTTTTCATATGAAAACAAGTAAAAAAGGGCTAAATTCGGCTGTGCCGAATCTTTGAATACCCTCCACCATAGGGGCTGAAGATGATATACGTATATACTAAATTTTGCATGAACTGTAATAAGAATATGTTTTGTCAATTTATGTAACGAACTTTTGTTATTTAGTTTTAGTAATGTTAATTACAGACGTCTGCTCTGTTAGCGACTTTAACATTGTTGCTTCTTACGTTAACATAGTTATTAGAGTAACACACATATGTATAGCTCTAAGAATGTTATTATTCTCATATATGTAAGACAATAAATGTAATCGAAACAAGAAGAAGACTTAATAACATTTTTACTTACTTAACAGAAAATTAAAATAGATACAGAAAAATTGTACAAATTTGTATGGAAAATTTAGAGATACCTTCACATTTTCACTCATAACTTTTGAACCGCTAAACCGATTTCGCTCATTTTAAATACCAAACTGCTCGGGAGGATGTTCAATAATCTGGGTAAAAATTGGCACCCCCGCTTGCGTCTTCGCGTCGTGATCGCTATTTCAACAGACAGACGGACAGACAGACGGACATCGCTAAATCGACTTAAAATTGCATAAGGATCACGAATATATATACTTTATGGGGTCTTAAACTTATATTTCGACATATTACAAACGGAATGACAAACTGATATATACCCTCACCATATATGGTGGAGGGTATAAAAAATGGAACGAAACAAGATTTTTTCACGATTGCACAGCACTGGCGATTCTTGTTTTGTGTAACAGTGCAAACAACTATCAAAATATTTATAAGTGAAATAAACATGGAGAAGGTTGTAAGAGGAAAGCGTGCCTGCGAAAGCCAAATGGAGTATTTAATTAATTATTTAGAAAATCATGTGGACATTGCAAACGATAAGTAAGTAGTTTAACCACCATAATTACACTTTTATTAATCCCATATTTGCAGATTTGTAACTACAGATAGTGCCAAATTTAGAGACGAAAAGTGAAACAAATTATCGGCGAGCCTTAACAGTTTTAGTGGGACCCAAAAGGACGGTGAAAAATGGAAAAAGTATTGGAGCGACTTAAGGTTTATTTTTTTTAAGTTTATTTATATTCTTTATGAAATGTTTTTTATTATTTAAGTAAAATTAGAATTCATAAGCGCACCAAATATAGTTTACTTAAGCCAGCCGATATAAAACCATGAAGTACTCATCGGTTGTCATCTCGAATGGATTTTGGCCATCACGAAGTATTCTGAGACTCTCAAAAAATTCCTATAAATCATTAAATTATTTACTGCAATGAAATGCTTGTAACATCATTGTCTTACCTTTGTTCATCCCGAATTCTTTGAGTAATATCCAATAATGCAATTAATCCAGACATTTTTATATAATTATTTAAAATAAATTTTACGAATTTAATTCTCTTTTGTTTACGTTTTTCTCTGTTTTGACATTTGCTTTAAATTTTGGATAACACAGTTACAAAAGTTTCATGGGTACAGTGCGAATGAAACATTTTTTTCATAATATGTACATATGAGAATAGCAAATTATGTATTTGTGAAAAGTTCGAGTGAAAAGTGCTTATGAAAACGAAAATGAAAAGTTTTTTCACTTCACATTATCACAGAACGATAATTGACCCCCTGGGTCGGTTGCCAACAGCCCTTAAGGTGACCACAAGATAAGCCTAACTAACCTCCCTAAATCCTTAGTAGGGTGGGTCGAAAAAAAAAACTTGCACCGCTCACCCCCTAGAATTAAAGATAATGTGAAGACGATCTCAAAAAAAAATTGTTTTTTGCCACGCCCCTTGACCCCGCGTTTTTGGTTTTTTATTTCCTGTGCCTTTATTTATAGTCCGATCGTAACGTGTGATATATCATTGTTCTTCGAATGACAATTTCTACATTTTCCACTTTGATCACTTTTGACTCCGACGTCAAGTTCTAGAAGTGACTTCTGGAATCTTGGTCTTGACCCCCGTAAAAGATAATAAGTCAAATTATATGCTAATTATAGTAAATCTGGTATACAAATTTGTAAATTTAGCAACAAAAATTAGTAAAAAAATTGGTAATTTGTAAAAAGAGAATAGTAAAAATGTTCACTAATACATAATTTTATACTAAAAATTATTAAAAAAAACTGTAAATTGGAACATATAACGATTTAGATATTTTTTTACTAACTTTTTTATTTGAGTGTTGATTAGAAATTTTATAAGTCATTTTAACTAAAGATATTTTTTACTTTTAAGAATAGAGAATATAGGATATTTTATAGAAAAATTAGTAAAAAGAAAGAACTTAAAAAATGGACACAACACAAGTGTCACTAAAGACCAAAGCTTATTGTTAATAAATGTTGGCATAAAGAGTCAAATTGATTTTTTTAAAACTTCTCTAACTTTTTTGTTTATGTATAAAATAATACTGTAAAAGACAAAATTTCATAGAATTTAAAAAACTTTATTATCGTTTAGAAAAAAGTAGAAATTAGGGGGTTGGGGAGGGGGGTAGAAACCTTTAGAACTTGATGTAGGAGTCAAAAGTGATGGTAGAAAATGTAGCTGTTGTTATTCTAAGAGCAATGATATATTACACGTTACGATCGTATTATAAATAGAGGCACAGGAAACAAAAAACTATAAGCGCGAGGTCTAGGGGCGTGGAAAAATACAATTTTTTTTTTTAAATCGTCTTGACATTATCTTTAATTCTAGGGGGAGACCGGCACAATTGTTTTTCATGGAGTGTGACCCACTATAATCCTCAGCTCCTGCGAGTATACTATAAACATCTTATGAGATACTGCAAGAATCATGTGAAAATTCTCTGAGGTCCTGTGAGTATCCTTTGAGGTTCTGTGAGTACTCTTTGGGGTCAAGTAAGTATTCTTTGAGGTCATATTAATATCCTTCGAGTGTCCTTAAAAGATATTTCCATTGCCACTTGCTGTCGACATGTATGTATCGCTATTTTTGATTATACATATCTTAGTTTCAGCTGTTACATGTTTCGTGCAGAGGTCAACTCCTTAAGTAATCTTGAAGTATCCTGCAAACGTCGTTGAGCTTGTGCCATTTACGGATGATATCTTTTGAGTGACTTTCAAGAAACCGGGAATGGCCTGATGAAGTGTCCTTCAAAGAGAGAGAATCCCAGACGTGTGCCGTGTGCCGTGTGCAGACAACTTGTAAGTATCCTTCTAACTACAATAACTAATCTATTTCAGCTTGGTTTCAGGCAGGACGTGTGCCATAAGTAGTTCACATATATTGCGTGTCTTTCTAGAGTGCTGTAATATACTGCGAGTGTGTTGGAGCGTGCTCTTACTAGGACGTGTGCAGAACGCAGGTCACTTCCTCGTAAAGAGTCCGGAAAATCCTGTCTGTGCCCATGATCGAGATTTTCACAATGACGTGTGCCGTAAATGGGTCACCTCTTTATGCATCCCTGAAGACAACCAAAATTTGTCGTTATCGAATACCAAATGTATTATCTTGTAAACGAATGAAAAGAGAACATTACAAAGACTGAATTGCAAACACTAATAAAATAAATTTGGCACGATAAGTTTCATAACGAAATTTTTGAATACTTAATCGTAGTAACGAATTTTATTTTAAACAAAACATTTTAAAATTTAAATAGTTAATATAATTATTACCCTTTTATGAATTTAATACAGATAGCATCAATGCCATTGCGTTCATTTACGGGCATGTATTCATTTATTTAACCTCCCTACCAACCCATTTAAATTCAGTTTAATAAAAGTTTGTTAAAAAATATATAACGAAAAACTTCAACAGCTGCTCTTTGGTTAAACAAAGTACTTCATGTGTTTAAGTTTGTGTGTAACACCAAAAGGAGTTTTTTTTTCATTATATGAAGATAAGAACTTAATGGAAATTTTAGTAATCATGGATTTTGGTTGTAGTGGAATAAAAAAATAGTATATATATATAAACCGTCTGAAAGCATATGAAATTTATAAAAGACATTCTCGACTTTAACCAAAATAGGGGGAAAAAAAAAACAGTGAAACATACATACTATTGCAAAATTATATATACATACACACAAGTTCATGACACTAAAGGTAATAAGTAGGTCCAGGAAGTTCATGTAAATACCTCTTAGTTATTATTAGGAGGATGACAACATTTAATGGAGTAGCGAAATATTGAAAAATAAAAAATATATTTTTGTAAAAAAAACGAACCTCAAGCTCACAAAATAAAACAAATAAATAAATTAGTTAGTTACTAATACAAGTAAAAGGTTAAATAAGAGATAAAAATAAAACATATTTCTTTACGAATCAACAAATTTGCATTAAAATGTTATCGATTTGTACTATAAAACAAATTGATAATATTGACAAAAATATCAATTATAAATGATTTTGAAAGCAAGTTTTTAGTTACGATAAAAAATTTATTAACTTCCTAACCCTAGTAATAAGTATACTTTGCTACGCTTAACAAACAGCGACATACCACAAAACGGTTGCGTACTTACTTAGTAGCTTACAAGTGCACAGTGATGCACGTATTGAATTTATATAACATTTTTAGAACTATTACAAGCAAATACTTTCAATTCGATACGAACATATTTTTGTTTTTTTCTGGTTAGTGATGATTATACATTTTCTGTGCTACTGGGGGATAGGGATACAGTAGATCATATCATGTTCCACTGCCCTGCTTTGCGGGCTTAAGGGCAAGGCGATTATTTATCTGAAGGAGATTTCTAAAAAAAAATTCTTAGATTCCGATCTTTTGCCATCACAACTGTCTGACTCAAAGTGGGGGTTATCGTTTCTTATATAGGGACCCAACTGGTATCTTTAAATATTTTCTGTTCGAAATATTGACTATTAGTCAGTATCGTACCTCCACGGACCAAAATGAGACACTTTATGTTTTAACACCGTTGTATAATATTGCAATCTTATTTCCAAAGTGAGTGCGTTTGTTGAAAAGAAGATTCTTCATGTACTCAATTTTGTGTTAAAAGTTCCTGAGACTGGTTTGCTAGTGGTCAATGTTCATAGTCCCTGCCGTCGTACTGTGCGTACCGAAGAGAATGTGGCTGCTATGAAAGAAAGTGTGCAACTCAATTCAAGAATATCAACTCACCACCGATGAATAGAATTTTTCAGAAAGATCTCGGATTATTCGCTAAAAAGTCTACTTGATTTATCAATTAAAGACAAAGGACAGTCCACTTCGTTACATTTTCTCAGTTTGGGCCTTACAGAAGCTGCAATCGGACATCAAATCTGGCCGAAAAATCATCTTTTCTGACGAGGCGAATTTTTATCTTGGCGGCTATGTCAACAAACAAAATTGGCGCATCTGGGGATCGGAAAACCCGCATGCCATTGTCAAGAAGCTAATGCATCGACAGAGAGTGACAGTTGAGAGCTATGTTCACTGACTTTTTAAAAGATATGAACTTGCATAATCTTTGGTTTCAGCAGAATGGAGCACCATGTCAGACAGCTCCTCCAACAATCGCTCTTTGGCACATTAAGTTTGGCAGTTGTTTAACAGGTGGATGGTCAAGCAATTTGTTGAATATTACACTCTTGTGTATTGGTTGGCGTTGTATTGTTGAAAAATTATATTTTTCAGAATTTCACATTAAATTTATCCAAAAGCTTACAATAATATTCTGAATTTATTGAATGTAGTTGATTAATAAAATACCTTCTTTGGTGCACTTCCATCAGCCTTAATCAATTGTTTTGATTGTCCTTTTATCTCTATTGTGTAGAGATGAATGTATGTTTCATCTACAGCTATAAAACGATGCTTAAAATTCATTATATTTTGCTTAAATCCATCCAAAAGAGCTTGAGAAATTTTCATTCGACTGTTAACAAATGCGGCACCTATCTTACAGAAAGCTTTTTTTTAAATGGATGGGGGCGTTGCGGTGTAATGGTTAGTGCGTTGAACTGTAACACAGAAGAGGGCGAGTTCGATCCCCAACGATGGGAACATCAATTTAGAAAAATGATTTGTATGAGTTGTTATATCTCATAACATATGTTACATATCGAACGACCTTCTTCGGCGTGTTCCCATAGCACTTAATCCCACTGAAGAAATACAACTTAACAGGGCTATGAACTAAAAAAAAACTTTAACAATTTCAACAACTCTTTGTCAGAGGGCGGACAACAACTGTTTTAAAAATTAACATCTCGCACAATTACGGTGTTGCCATATTTCAAGCTCTTGATCTTTCACCACCTTTGATTTCTCCTCTATTTCCTTTTCAAAGAAAGCAATATATTAGGATAGTAGGGCGAATTTGCTGAATGTTGCTTCTCTTAAAAACAAAATAATAAAATCGACTCGATCATACGAGATGCTCATGACATTACTTACTTCATGCACTTTCACTCGTCGATCGTTTAATACCTTATAATGTACTTTAGGTATGATTTCTACTATTATTGTAGTTTTTGGAAGTCGGTTCATCTTTAATGTTTGTACGACCACGTTTAAATTATGAATTTCTTGTCCCGATAAATCTTTCTTATCTAAATATTTAATGACACTACGAATTTTTAATATTTCCATTATAAAGAAATCACTGAAGTGTCTTTTTTGAACAGCTACGAATGAGGTGCAAGATCGAAATGAAATTTTACGTGTTCATATGAAAGATGGAAGTTTTCAATATACTTAAATTATTGCTGTTTATACCGCCATTTCTGTAACAGGCTAATAACATTTCGAAAGCCCCTTTTATATATCAGCTTATTTCAGACCTTTAAAAACACAATTTCTTAAATAAATTTTCAAATCTGATTTAAATATTGACGAATTAATTCGCAAATTAATTTTTCTGGTTGAATTATTTACTACTATCTTTATCTTATTAGAAGAATCAAGTTGATTTAAATATTTTTTTTTTGTAAATCAAACGAAATACTTCAATTTGAATAATTAAATTTTAAATCAAAAACTCAAATCATTCTTGATTTGATTCGCCAATCAAAAACATAATTATTTTAATTCTCGAATGTGATTTGATTCACGAATTAAAATATTTTAAGCCCGAAGGGTTTCATGAAATGTCACATTATATTTATTTTGTCTGTTTTACCCTATCTCGCTTTGTTTTCGAGATACCGACCATTTTAAAAAAATGGTAATTTTAAAAAATGGCGATTATTTCGGAAACTAAGTGAGATAGCGCAAAACGAACAAAATTATTGCAAAGCTCCACAAAGGTTACTCTTCGATAGAAGAGATTCGGCAGAAGGATTTTCTGGAATTTTTATAAAACAGTCACAGGGTGACTTTTTTTTATCAATTTATATAATAAGACAAATAAACAAACTCCGATCAAACAAATTTCGTTTCCTACTTCATTTCGTTCGTATAAAAATGGGTCACCTAGTGGCTGTTTTATAAAAATAGATACCACGGGATGTCTTCAGTACCTGGCCTATTTTTATTATCGCAGTGTATTAATACTTAAATAAAGCAAAATTTTTGTCCGTTTTGCCCTATCTCGCTTAGTTTTCGAGATGGTGAATATCTAGAAAACTAAACGAGATTTGCAAGTCAATTTTAATGTTTTTATTTAAATTCGCAAACCAATCTTTTTTTTATTCGCGAATTAAAAAAAGAATTATGTTTGAAATAATTTGATTTCAAGGTCTGACCACAATATATTCATTATCAAAATGATATAAATTGTTTGAGTGCAATTCTTACAATTTTACCACTGTCTATAGAAAAGTTGTTGGTTTGTTAATTTTTGTTTATATTCTTCACAAGTTCTGTTCCAGCCACTGTAACCACACAACACTTACTTTACACTACTAACGCCACCAACAATTATATGTACATAGTTGTAAGAAAACAAACAGAGAACTTAAAAAAGCAAATGTTTGCAAAATACCTTTGGGACAATGTCGCATTAATACAATGCCAGAGATAAATTGAGAATGAAAGAAGTCCTTTTGTGCTGCCGTTTACAAACTAAGTTTTCAAACACACTGACACACCCACACATACACTCATTCTTGCATTAAAAGGTTCATTCAAATATTCACAAACAACCTACACCATGTGCAAAAAGAAAGCAATATTACTACAAAGAAAATATTTAACTTTTGGGAAAACTAATTGTGGCTATCTCGGATGGGGATTGTGAAATTTTCTTTACTAAAATTTTAAAATTGAAAGAGAAACTTAACTATTTGAATAAATATCATTGTCGGTATTCACCAACTAATTCTCTATACTTTCGCATCATAATTGTTACCCCAACCATAGTAAGTTGGTAGCAGTGCTATGGTAATTGACAGTCAATTTAAATGAAAAACGAACACAAAAAAAGTATACCAAGCAGGATTGAATATCATTGAAATCAAATAAATTTAACAAAATTCAAAAGGTGAAGTAGAATTAATTGAATTACAACGTGTTTAACATGAACATTTTCAAATCAAGTTGTATGAATTGAAATAAGGTATATAAAAATCAAAATAAAAAACCCTAAAAGATGAATTTGATTTACATGCTGTCTCTCTGTTGTAAATTGATTAAAATTTGTCTTATTTTTTTTTTTTTTAAAAGATAGCAAAGAATTTCTATTACAAACGAAATGTAACATTTATTACCTTTTTAATACATAAATGGTTTTAAATAAATTTTGATTTTTGAAATGTTTTTCTAGGGAATTATTTTTAACAAATGTAATGGAGAAAATTTATAACAGGGAAACATAAATTTTAATGAACTATTGTTAATATAAAATATATCATGACAAGGTATTTAATAAAGGCAGGGTACACAGAGAAAATTTTCTTAAACGAGTTTTATATATATTTTCTGTATATATCACAAAGTGAATAAAAAATTTAATAATTAATAATGAAAAAGCTTTATAATATATAAGAAATTAATTTTCAATGCCACTTCTGTATCAAAATTACGAGTAATTAAAAAAAAAATGGGTATGAAATTTAATGAAAAGTTTCGATGGACAAGTTGCAGTGAAACTTCATTGATATAAGGCAAAAATGCATTAATATCATGTACAATTAATGATAAGGACTAAATATGGGAATGTGTTTTGAAAAAAAGAAGAAATATAATCAAAATAAAAAATTTTTATGGACATGTTATTGAAAAAAGTTCTCAAAATCATAAATATTTATATTGTCAGCTTTCAGACTATCAAGTACACCAAAACTCACCGATATTGATAGAATTTTTAACCTCCCTTTTTAACCGTCTTGGCAACTGAAGAGCTTGGGAAGAAATAAGAAAATAAACCAATTTGTGATTTTTATTTTGTTCATGCTAAAAACTTGTAAAACTCGGGACAAGAAATTTAAGAGGTTTCGGTCAGAGATTGCAGATAAAAAGCAGCCCCAGACCGTTATAGTGGGTTCCGTACAGCTACTTGAAATACGAGGACAATTCTAAATGGCCTTAGCCTAACAATGAAAAAAAAAAAATTTCAATGTAGTCTCCTAAAACTTTAATACACATAGTCCAATGATTTTCTAGCAATTCTATCCTTTGATTAAATAAATTTTCCTGAAGCTTTGAAGAATAATCCTTCACAGCTTAAATAACATCTTCATTTCAGGTAAAACTAGTGTTTCCCATTATTTGACACTGCCGGTTAACCGCTAAGAGCATTATTTGAAAATTCCCAGCAAAACCACACATTACCAAATAATGGGTAAAGTAATGTATAGCCATAGGGGTCGATGGATTACTTTACACCTTTCGTTCATTGATGAATTTTACAGGCGATGAGCCTCAAAGAAATGTATATACCCATTACTTTAGAGGTGATAATATAAGGGGTTACTTATATGGTTACGAGAATGGAAAAAGTAATGTGTCTAAAAATAGATTTTTAAAAAAGAGGAATTTTTATTAAAAAATTATTACAAATATTTTATTTAAAATATTTGTAATTAAAAATATTGTGGTCAAGATGGGAATCGAACCAGGGAAATCTGGTTGCCAGCCAAGAACTCTACCCACTGAGCTATCGATGCATATAGTATTTGATTGCTTTAAACTTAAATGAATTGTTGCGCTTCGTTTTTCAGCTAGTGTTATCAAAACAAACATACATTACCCTTTTGCTTGCAAAAAAACACAAAGTAATGTATCTAAAAATAGATTTTTAAAAATATTTCAATTATGACTTTACAATTATAAATCGTATACAAGGTGGCGCAAAAGTAATCCTCCTATCAGAAAATGCTATAAATTTTGCGATTGGCCCCTAATGTCAGTTCTGTTTTGACATTTGTGTAGTAAACACATGCCAAACACACGTTAATAAACAATGTTACGCTAAAAAGACCAAATAAAAATAATCCACAAGAAGAATCAAAGTTTTTCATTTTTTTTAAATTACAGCCAAAAAACATCGGAAGGTTATTTTTGCGCCACCCGTTATTACGTAATCAATAATGAGTAACTTATTACTTTATGCTTGCAAATAATGAAAATGGTAACGAGGTAATCGCACCCATTACCAAAGTTCTGCTGGGTTGATTAATCGGTTATTCGGGTTGATAATTCGGACAAATTGGTGATTAATCAATTAATCGTTTAATGCAAACTAAATGTATCTCTTTTTTATGTAAAATAGTAAGTTAAGTCTTTTTGTACTGGCTTATAAAGAGTTTGTTTATGATACGAATATCATCAAAGCATTCTAGGACTTTTTTCAGAATCATGCCTTAGAATGAATGATGGTGATTTTTGGGAGGAATCTAAGGACTCTTTAAAAAGAAAATGTCAGACATGTTTAGTGGGAGTAAACACTCAAGCCTAGAACAGATAATCGCATTGTCGCCAGTGTTTTGCCAAAGTCAATAAAGCTGATATTTTATTTTCTTTATTTGTCACTGTCGAGAAATTAGAAAATTTTTAAATAAACATTAGCTGCATTTAAAAAGTCGACCTAAGAAAATTTTCCAAGATTTATAAAAATCAATAAAACTTTTGAACACTCATATTCCATAGGAGGTTCCCTACCTAGTAAATTGTTCAAATAAGAGAATTTTAATATAATTTTCACGAAACAACTTATTTCTACTGAGGCGCTTCAACTGTTTAATTTATCTTTGATAAATCAAATTCTACTTAATTGTATTTGTATTTTTTAACGAAACTTTTTAAGAAAATAAAATTTTCGAATTGTAAGCAATTTTCTATTATAATCTTAGAACATAAGTAACGTCATAGTGCTTGTTAGAAAATACCTAGCCACGTGTTTGAATGCTAAGAAGCAGAATAAACGTTTTAATAAGTTTTTTTTTCAAGCTCTCAATCGGATTTTCGAAAGTTAATTATTTCTCATAATGCAGAGCTTTATTTACTGTTCCAAAGAACGACTTGTTTCACTTTTGGAACTAGTTAGTTAATGTAGAATTAATGTGGTTGAAACCGATTGTACAAATTTTCTTGGGAGAAGAAAACGGAAGAATTTGACATTGATTTGACACAAATTCAACCTTGTGGTGAAGGACTTAAAAATATAATTTATATTAATTATATTTTTTTAAAGGAATTAAAACAAAAATTAAAAATTGTCTTTCGTGTCACTCGTAGCAATTGTTTTTGTTTGCCTCAAAGAGTTATGTAATCCTTAAGAATCTCTTTCTTATCATTGTATTTTAGTTAGTTTCTTTTCTCAGAATTTCTATTTAATTTGTTGCCCAAAGTTTCAGAATTTGGAAGGTTAAAGAAAAAATCTTTATTTAAATTTAACCGGTTAATCAACCAATTTTAACCGATTATTCGAGTCGATTAATTATTTGGTTTTTAACTTATTTGTTTCTACGTCAACCAAAATAGAGGCGATTAATCGAGGAATCGGTAAATGATGAACCGAATTGGAAATACTAGGTAAAATGCTTGCCAGCAAGGAATTTGGGAACAGCTGGAAGTTACAGGTAGCTAAGTGAGAAGAATAAGAAATTTTTGATTTTTTACATTCAATTGTGACAAAAAGCTACAATAGTATTATAAAAAATGTATAATTTCTCCATTATTAGAGAAATCACTGAAGGAACTGGCGCGTACATATCTTAATCTGCAGGTTCAATTTTCCAACACTTTTCGAAGTTCGCATAATGTTCACTCAAAATAAAGATATGCATTTAAAATCAATCCAAAATTTCCAATATAAAGTTTTCTTAATTTAAGTCAAATTTTATTAAAACTTGGAAAAATCTTCTAAAAAAGAATAAAAATTAATATGTTTGAGTAAAAATGAAATAGTTGATGTACTCAGAAATAGTTTATATCTTTCCTTAGTAATATTTCTAGATTTTAGGAGAAAAAACAAGTTTATTAAATAAAAACGTATCAATTTTTAAGAAAAACATTTAAGTTTCAAATAATTTTCATATTAAAATATAATAAAAATAAGTTTACCCATCTAAAAATCGAAATATATATGAGCATACATGGGCCTGTATATGATCATACATGGGCATACATGGTCATATACGTCCATACATTGTTCAATATATGATCATATATCTTCGGATCCGAAATTTGAGGGTATATGGACTTATATGATCATATACGAGCATACATGAATAATATATGAGCATGTATGATAATATATGCACATATATCACCATATACCCTCAAATTTCGGATCCGAAGATATATGGTCATATATGAGATCATGTATGGACGTATATGACCATATATGCCTATGTATGATCATATACAGGCCCATGTATGATCATGTATGCTCATATATATTTCGATTTTAGATGGGTAGTTAAAAAAAAATAAAATTTTAGAATATAATTTACTCCCATTTAGTTCAAAAAATGTGTCTAATGTGTGTTAATTTTATTTCGCTAGTAGTAAAATTAACTAAATCTTAGAAATTCAGACTTTTTAATTATTAAGAATTGTTTTCTATAAATTAGTTCAGTCAATTAAAAAAACAAAACGTAATAAATATTTTCCTACATTCAGAAAAAAAAGTTAGTACACAAATTTGTAAACGGTTTTCAATTCCACTTTATTATTTTTGTACTAATTTTTAGTAAAAAAAAATATTATTAAGCAAATCTCTTTACAGAAAATTTCAAAATTTTTGTTGTTTATTTCAGAAATCATTTTACAAATTTTTGAAAGCCGATTAGCTAAAATTATCAAAAAAAAATTTTTTTTTTAATCTTCATTTACATAACCGAACAATTAGGGCCTTATGTGGTTAATAAAGCTACTATATAAATAACAAACTTCTAGATAAATCATTATATATTATATAAATTATATCCTAAATCCCTAACCGAGCACTAAAACAAAGGCTATCGGCTCGTTGTAGCGAAAACAAACCAGAGCCTCTGGTAGGAATCGAACCCACGACCCCCGCACTGGTAAGCTAGCACGCTACTAACTAGCCTACCGGGGCGCTCTAAAATTTAAAAAAATTAATATTAAAATTTTTTAAAAGTGGATGTTGAAGGAAATGTTATTTCTAATTAAAACTTACACCTTAAAACTTAAATTGACTTAAAATGTTACATAGATTAAAAAAGGAATCGTTAGTGAGGATACCCACTCATGCCTAAAAATAGGACATTCACTTAAAATAGCACTAAAAAGTTTTTTTGGTTCTTAAAATCAGCCTTTAAAACAATTAAAATTTGATCTTAAGAGTTAAAAAAATTTACTTAAATATTCTTCAAAAAGAAATTAAAACAATATGATAAATACGTTTCTCTTTTTACAATTTTTAAGCCTTTGATTTTTTTTTTAATTTTTCCTAAAATATTTTTTGAAAAAAATAATAGCCTGTTCCTCTATTTCGAAAGAACACGTTCGTTCGCTTTCTAGTCGAAAGAAAACTGATTTGGGTTTCTCTAACTCTATTTCTATGCGAACGATGACTCGAACGACAAGTCGAATGAAAACGTAACTGTTTTCATACAAAATTTGGTTTCTCTATTTCGAACAGCTCGAACGCAAATGTCAAAATCAGTCACTTGCTATTTTTTTGTCGAGTAAATATATATTTGATATTTTTAAAAGCAAAATGAAGTAAAAAAGCAATGGATAACAAAAAGTAAGTACAAAATAACACAAATATTTATAGTTTATTAAAATTTTAGTTAAAAAAAATCAACAATGGACCATCCGAAGACGCTTGTATTTTATATGGAAGAAAGGCCTGATTTTGCCAGAAGGACTCTGGTGTTCGGAGCAAACAAATTTTCCGCAGAGGAAGAAAATTTGACCAGAAAACTAAACTCGGTTTCACCCCCTATTACGCTGTTGCTGAGTGGAAAAGGTATGTGTGTGTTGTTTGTGGCTTACGTTTGCCCAAGAAACTCGTATTTACATTTTTTATTTTACATCTTTTATTTTACAAGGACTTTAGCAGTGACCGCAGACAACAGGCAACAGAAAAGCTCTTCAAACAACAATTTCATCCACAACCAATCGATAACAAAAATTTTCACAAATAAACAGACTTTCCAAATGATTTGTTTATTGTTATTTTTTTTATTTCATTTGTCATATACAGCTGATCACTGTTAAACAGGGTTGTTTTTGTCTTTAAGCAGTTTAGTAGTATTTTTGCTACTTTTAAAGAAAATTTTAACAAATGCTCAAAATATATGATCTGGCATCTCTGTGATTTGTAAATGCGTAAGAAACAAAAATTGACACACGTAAGTCAAGTCGATCGAAGCCATTCGAAATAGAGAAACCCAAATTGACTCGAATTCGAGTGACTTGCTATCGTTCGACTAGTTTTTCGTTCGAGATCGAGGAACAGGCTATAAATTAAATAATGTTGATGCTAGATAAAAAAATATAAATTTGAAATTTTGTACTAATAAAGGGTGGTTAAATTTTAAGGGCCGATGTTGATTTTGAATAAAACACAAATTATTTAGAAAATTATTGTTATTTATTTTTATTATGATAGTATGGTATGGAACAAAATATCGGCCAAATAGCCGCCACGACCTCCGATGGTCCAAATTTTCGAACACGCTGAGGCATAATTAATGTTAATGTGCCGAATTATCTTATCCTTTAGCTCTTGAATTGTTGCTGGCTTATCGACGTACACAAATAACCCAAAAGAAAGAAGTCCAACGGTGTCAAATCACATGATTTGGGAGGCCAATTGACATCGCCACCACGTGAGATAACACGGCCATTGAATTTATAGGCCATAAGAGCCATTGTTTCGTTAGCTGTGTGGCAAGTGGCACCGTTCTGTTGAAACCACATATCGTGCACATCCATATCCTCGATTTCTGGCTTCAAGAATTCCGTTATGATCTCGCGATAGCGAACACCGACGGCGAGTCGAGGTTGAAGGCTTTTCTGCCACAATATCACGAAAAGCAATGTTTTCCGCAAAACGAACTTGGCGATCATGCACAGGTGTTTTCTCATTTCCTACAGACCCGATTTACAGAAATATGTGCACAATTATTCCGATTGTGGACACATTTGGTCGATTAAATTGACCAAAAAAATCACAAAGTGCATTTTGATTTGAACGCCCATTTTCATGATAGCCTGAATAACTTTAACGCGTTGCTTGATTGTGTATCTTTCCATGGTTCAAATTGAGTTAGTCTGAAATTGAGAAATGTCATATGAAATGGAGAAAAAAACTTGACGTTTAGGTGTGGTTCACATTCAACATCGGGCCTTAAAATTAACCACCCATTATTGATTATATTTAGTAATTTTTTTTCTGATTTTAGCAAACAGATTTTAAATTCCATTTTACTAAAGGTTTACTAAAATTTAGTAGCGTCAGCCAATTTTTCTACAAATTTCATTGCTAAGATTAGCTAAAACTACTAGTTAATTTTCATAATTTTAAAGAATAAAATATTATTCCAGGAAACAAATTAAAGTATTCATTAAAAAAATTCTTGCATTATTGCAAATTTTGGTTCGTGATCGTGCGTGCCCAACTCCAATCTTAACAGTCTTAAATATTGAATTTATAGTAGCTTAAAATATAATTTAAAATTTTGTTAACAAAAGGTAAAAAATATCGAATTTGCGCTTTTATGTAATAATTTTTGTTTGCTGACTACAATACAAGCAAGAACATTTTATATATTACGGCATAATGGTTTTCCTATAAGTGACTTTGCGCCTATTAAACTTTACATTTATTGAAGTTACTAAAACTATTTTTTCAGTTAATAATAAAAGAAAGTCAAAGCTAAATTTAAATTAAAAATGCCACAAAATAAACTAATGGCCTTTTTCGATGTTCTAATAATAACAATTTCCTTAAATTAGTTAATTTAAGAAGACAAAGGACACCCAGTGTTCCTTAGCCATAGATGCCGTGTGTCACTTAGGGCGTATTTCTCTCGAGAAGAACCATTTAATAACTACGAAAAGAATCTGACTTTGCCACAATTTATTACTTTTCAGCGTATACTGCAGTACATTTTCTTAATTTCTTTACCTTTTTACTAATTAAATTAAATTTATATTTTAAATACATGAGTTTAGGATAATTCAATATAATTTAAAGATAAAAATGCATAGCAAAAAGTTTGTTAAAACCTGTGTACTCACAAAGCGAAAGTTCTCCAAAAGTGGGAAAAAACTTACACAATGAGTGTAAAGTACTTTGAAATATATGGTTAAATATATTACCTTTACCATAGAAACAGTTTCATATTAATTATTCAGTTTTATTAAATTTAAGGATAATTTTCACCTTAAAGAAGTGCTATTTAACTTGAAGTTAGAAAATATTTTCTTATTTTTAAAGAGCTTTTTTTTTACATTTCATGTAAATACAAAATTAATTCATAAAAAATATGTCGCCTTAGTGCTAAAAAGCATTGATGAGGCAAGCTGGCAAATAAGAATAGCAGAGTTAAGTCCTAGTTCCTAAGTAACAGTAAAATTTAAGATGATATAAGAACTAATTAAGAGGAAATTTTGTTGTTTTTTAATAAAAATTAAGTTGTCAATAGTAATTTTTATTTTTATAATTTAGAAATATTTACCAAATTTCAAGGAAAATTTTATTAAATTTTGGTAAAAAGTCTCTTTGACGCGGTTTTGATTTAAATTTTTCCTTCAAATAAGTTAAATTTTCTAAATTCTAGTTAATTATTTCCGTTGTGTTCGCTTAAATCAATGACTTCAAATCCCACGACCTCGCTGAGAAATTGTCTGTGCATTTCGAGAAAAAATAAGTTCATGAAATGTTTCCTTCAATAAGTCCATTGTTACACAGAAAAGACAGATTTATTGTGATAACTGAATTTCTTGCCAACCGAATAGTTTCGTTAGAGCCACCGATATATTTGTTTGTCGCTACCGATTAATGTTACAGAATTTCGATTGAAACCTTATGTTTATCGTACCAGGAATACTTTTGGTTGCGAAAACCAAATAATTCAGGTACTGCAAGCAAAATATTCAGTTTAGTAGAAATTTGGTTGTCACTATGAATTTGTTTTCTCCGTGTAGACTTGCTAAATGTGACGCATGTGGCGCCGTTCTGTTGAAAAACAGTCTTCAGTCAACATTTCATTCAACTGGGACATAAAGCAATCAGCGGTCATGCCTCTATGGAGATCTTAGTTGACGATAATGTTCTCGCCATTCTCATTTTTAAAAAAGTAAGGACCATGATTCCACCGGCCCATGAAGCACACTAAACATTTAGTTTTTGTGGAAGCAACGGTGGCTCGTGAATCTTTCGTGGAGTCTCTTCACTCCAAATACGGGAATTCTCTTCTTTTGACATGGCTATTGAGCCAAAAAAAGTCTCATCACTCACAGATAAAACAGATTCGTGCTGACAACCGAATTTGTAGCCAATCGAATGGTTCGGTTGTGGTAACCGAGTTTTTCGGTTGCGACAAGCGATAACCAATTGAGATATGAGAAATTTGACTGTGACAACAGTATTTCGGTTGCCTCAATAAAAATTCGGTTGTTACAACCGAACAATTCGGTTGCTGCAACTGAACCATTTTATTGTCAGCACGAATTTATTTTCTGGCTGCTGATGGGATATTGTAATAAAACGGTGGGTTGACTTTTAGTTGTTTTTGTGCCCATTATTTTCTGCACCTGCTGGATCTAGCCTGAGATCATTACGTAAAATCGACCCATTTGGGTCCTTCTCAATACAATCATCTTTAGCAGCAGTTGTTTCATTGGTACGCAAGGTACGTCATCTCCGCGGATGCGTAATATCATTTAGATATTACGAAATGGAAATTATACAACAGAAAACTTCTATAAATATTGTTACACAAGAAATACATTGGATCTGATGATCTGCCAGATATCACAAACAAGGAATTAAAAACTGCAAAAAAATATGAGAAACAATAAATCCCCTGGAGAATATCAAATTGTTGGAGATTGCTCTTATACAGGAGGTAGTTAAACTGTTTTAACTTTGCCTAGCCAATGGTACAATCAATTACAATTCTTATGCATGAAAAAGGGAACATAACTTATATAAAGAACAACAGACTGATAAGCCAGACAGAAACATACAATTGGTTTTAAATACATACAAGTCTGAGCAAGTTAGACTGGTATTAAAAAAAGTCATTTAATGGCCCAAGCCTTCAATAGGGCTTCACCAAGAAAAATATCAACACAAGGATCTCAAACTGCACAAGCTCCAGGCAATTGAACACTGGAAGAAACAGGGGGAACGCAGACATTAAAAAAGATTCTCATCTTTTGACGATAAAAGAAGCAGAGACGCAATTCAATTGAATACACCCATTCAAGACTGTTGTGTTGAGCACTTACGGAAAATTACTTACTAATGTAACTACTACTTGCATAAAATTTGAATTACTGACGAAAAAATATGCAGGGTTTGCTTAGAGGATGATGAATCCATTTTTCAAACTCCCTGCCTATTCCAGGCTGACAATGAATAAAATTAGTAGGTCCAAAATTATGGGAGGATAAATACAAAAAATTGCCAATGAAGGAGATAATAACGACCCTAGAAGCTGTATACAAATGAGAATGAACAGAGGCAGCACACGCGCAGAGCAAAGACATTGTTCGGGTAATCATATTTGAAGAGCATCATATATTTTTGGGCTTATAATTCTGCCAACAATAGTCATACTACAATATAGTTATCATATTATAATAATAAAACTATAATTTTATCATAATATTGTCCCTATTGCCATTTTGGTAAACATTAGTCTTGACAGTTCATATTTGGCAGTCGAGAAGTAGACACGTGGCAAATTTATTATGGAAAAAAATTCGATAAACCCTCAATCATCGATTACTGTGACGATGAGAAAGTTACGTGAAATTTTTGGGAGAAATAACCTGCCAACAAAACGCACCATTTATCGTGTAGTGAAGGATTTCGAAGAAAGAGGGTCTGTAGGTGATAGGCCCAAGCATGGACCACAACGTACTGCAAGATCAGCTGAAAACATTACTGCTGCTCAAGAAAGTGTTCAAAACAATGCATCAACCTAAATTCGACGCCATGCTCAGGAGCTTGGTCTCCAAAGAACAACTTTGGCTACAATTGTGCACAAGGATTTGCATTTGTTTCCATTTAAGATTCAGTTGACACAAAAGCTTCTTCCACAAGACCATTTACGCCGCGGCAATAGGATGTTACAGCTCGCCCATGACAACCCCGATTTTCATGAAAAAATCATAATGAGTGACGAGGCACATAAACAGAATAGTCGTTTCTGGGCAATGTAAAAGCCTCAAATTATTCATCAGTCACCTTTGCATCCACTAAAAGTGACAGTCTGGTGCGCAAATTGGGCAGGAGGAATCATTTGACCTTACGTTTTTGAAAATGAAAACGGTGTAACGGTAACTGTGAATGGGGAGCGATATCGTGATATGATTGAAAACTTTTTAACGCCACATGCTTTGCATGCATGCTTTGGGCTTGATTAACATGTGGTATCAACAAGACGGTGCCACATCGCATATAGCCAGGATTACAATGGAATTACTGCGAGACCTCTTTTCACAACAAGTTATTTCAAGAAATGGTGGTGTTGATTGGCCTCCACGGGCTTCTTTTTGAAAAGCAAGGTTTATGCAAACAAACCAAAAACGCTTGAGCAACTTAAACAAAATATTTGTGATAAAATTAATGAAATACCACGTAAAATGTGTGGGAATGTAATGAAAAATGTGCCTAAAAAGGGCTTGCAATTGTGAGGCTATCAGAGGCGGACATTTATCTGATATTGTATTCCATACATAATTGCCGACATTAAATAAAATATTTATCAATATAAGATCCATTCTCTTTCATTTAATCAAAAATTATAAACAAACAAAGTAGTATACCTTCCCGGCGGACAACCTGTATTATGATTCGAAACCATGTAAAAGTTCTTTAAACTTAAGAATATTTTTTTTACAAAATGTATATCTTGAAAAAAAAACAAGTAAGAGCGGCTAAATTCGGCTATGCCGAATCTTATATACCCTTCACCATGGTTGGGAAAAAACTGAATTTTATATATGGACATATATGGAATGGACAGATTTATATACGGACGCCTTTAAGAGGAAATTAACCATTTAGTTTGGTGATAAAACTTGGACTCGGGAAGATTTATGGTTCCAGAAAATAGGTATTTAAAAAAAATTTATGTTTTGGGCATAACTTTTTTATATCTGAACCGATATTCCCGAGTTTTTCAGCAAATAAGTTATACTAAAGATTTTCGATCTTTTGCCATATTAGACATATCCATATGTCATATTACAGCTTTAGAATAGTGTTTGTTGTTTGTGTATAAGAGGTGAAGAGGTGAAAGAAAAGAATTTCAACAAATGGTTGAAAGAAATCACTAGAACTGCCTGTGTTTTATTTCTACAAAAACGTTTGATTTAGCTGGCAAATTTGCATTTGGGATTTTATTTCGCTTTTTTATTACAAAATATTTTTAATTTCTTTAGCTTAATTTTAAAAATTTGAAGGAAAATAGTTTATAATTTTTTTTTTTATAAATTATTATAAGTTATGACCTAAAATAGTTGCACTCAAAGGAAAATTATGTATAAAATTTTCTTTAATATATGAGAAATAAAATGGTTTAAAAATCTTTTTATAAATTCTTTTAAATCGGAGCAAAAAATAGGAATAAAACCGTTTGTATTTTGTTTGTATCAGAGGGTTTTTATAAAAATTTTATATAAATTAATTATTAAATGTTAAAAAAAAAAACCAAAAATAAACAAAAAAAAAAAAAGGTTTCAAGAAAAAAATAAAAAAAATGTACAAAAAAAAGTGAGTTGACCGGGATTCGAACCTCGAACCCGCGGCCTTAGAGAAAAAAAGTATTTGTGATATAGCGTCTAGACAACTGAGCTATTGAAGCTCACATAAAATCGTCGTCAATAGAGGTACATATATAAAAGTCTTCGTTCATTAAATATTTGTTTAGTTTTTATTTAAATGACAAATCTTTGTATGTGTGTTGTTTGTGTATAAAAGGTGGAGATGAAAGAAAAGAATTTTAACACATGGATGTGTTTGTTATGCGTAAAATTCTACATACATATTAAACAAAGGGATTTTACCGTAAAATTCAGAGGTAGTCCTGTTTTTTTGCTAATATCTCAGCCATTTATTAACCGATCTGTCTGATTTTTAATAGCAAACAGAAATGGATCATATGTAACACAAATAAAAAACAATCAAGTCCTCATCATGTCTGGGTTCTTCGAAAAAACCCATTTCAACACACAGACGGACATCGTTAAATCAACTTCGCTCTTCATAAGGACCCAGAATATATATATACTTTATAGGGTCTAAGATCAATATTGTAGAAATTACAAACAGAATGACAAACTTATATATACCCTTTCATATGTGGTGAAGGGTATAAGAATTGGTATTAAGAACTTTGTCAAGAAAACTTCTTTGATTCTATGAACCTTTTAAAGAAAAATATTTAAATTTTGTTTTTTTAACTCTAATGACTTTTTTTTAATAAAAACAAAGATTCTATGGAATTTTTTTAATAGAAAAATTCTTAGATTCTTAGGACATTTATAAGATTTTTTTTAGATACTTCCTAGAATCTTAGAATTCTTAGAATTTTTTATTCCAAGAAAGGCCTTACAGTATCTTTGTTTGTTTTAAGAACATATAAATCTTTATCTCAGAAACCGTTTACAGACTCTGAGAATTTTACTTTAAGGAAAAGTCCTTAGAATCTTAAAATGTTTCTATCAGCAATATTTCTATTAATCTTGTAGTTTGTACAAAACAACTCTTGGGTTCTACAGACTTTTTCTTATCAAAAATTATTTTATTACTTTTTCCGCAAGAAAGTCATTCTTTTACAAAAAATGAATTAATAAACATATATTTTTTAAATGATTTATTGTTTTTATGGAAAAGAATTAGAAAATATAAAACCTTTATATAGAATCTTTTTGACAATGATTTTTTTCGACAACGCCTTGGTTCGTGTAAATGTATAATGTAATATCTATAAGGCATTTTCGAAAATTAAACGCCCCAGGTGAAAATAATCATATAATATATAATCATTTGTACTCCATGTACTGAACTGATACAATTTTTGTTTTATGAAAACAAGTTTTATTTGATTAAAAATTATTCATTAATTGTTGTCAGCATTTTATAGTTCCATAATTTGCTTATTTTTTGCATAGTCAGAATTTTCGTTACCACAGTATGGTTACAGCCAATCATGTTATAAAATAGAAAGTGGCAATGATGAAATATTAAAATATTTACTATAATAATGATGGTATCAGCCATATTGATGGTTAAAACTTATTTTCAGACCAACAACTTGATTGTGACAAACATATCCGAATGCAGCAATCATAATATAGTAGCAGTGATCATGTTGCAACCATGTTTTTCTCTGCGTGCAATAGATCTACTAGGACATAACACTTAACCCAATTTTTCGTAAATCGTAATAACATAAAGTATTCATCGATATCTATTGCTTTTGTTAATGGGTCAATATTTTTATTATAAAAAAACTTAAATAGCCACTTTTAAGAATTTGATTTAATTTAAGTGTTACTTTCAAAATTTAGTTCAAAAATAATGCATTTCTCTTTCTAATGGCCACTTAATGCAATATCATACATTTTAATGTCATCGTTAAGGGACAAAATTGCGTTAATTTGTTTGTGTGCGTATTATTTGTACACATACCGAAAACTAACTGTGTTTAACAACTGCAGTATTTCTCATGAATGTCAGTGGTAAGTATAAGTGTATATATATATATGTGTGTGTGTGTGTGTCTGTAATAAATGTCTTTGTATAGGTGTTTTAATATAAGCTTATAAGAAAAATAGCATTATGCAGAGCTCATATGTAAGACCAAAGTGCACATCAACTTAAGATTTCAAGTTAAGTGAGTCAATCTAAAATAAGGGATTTACTCATACTAACAAGCTTTATCAAGGTACAGTGATGATAAAGATGATGATGGACACAAAATAGGTACTTATCTAAGTGAGTACATAAGGAACAAAAGTAAAATTTTGATAGAGGATTATATGAAAAATATAACGTTTGTCATAAGTTAACACCCGCTAACTGCAAATATTATAACCTAAGGTAAATATAGCAAACAAGTTTTTCTCTCTTTGGAAATCCTTTGACATCTTTATTTAAAGTTTTTCAAAAATGGTCAGCTATGTTGTGTCAACTTATAACCATCAATACTATGTATAAATTGTGGATAAAAGGTATATCAAGTATTTTTTTTAAGGTAATGCTATAAAAAAACTATAAAAAGAAATATTGATGTGTTTTAAAACATACATCTTATTTGATAGAAAGTAGTTTAAATACATATTTACTTTGCATAGATTATTTTGTGCATAAAAGTGATTTTATTTAAATACTATTATTTTAGTCCAAATAATCAAAGTTTAAATCAGTTAATATTATTTTGTATTCACTGATAGAATTATCTTAATCAGTTCCAAATGCACTGGGTCTTGAAATTAATATTCGCCATTTATTCCATTTGTCGTCGTCAATATCGTCATCAATTTTGAGTCAACATCATATTAACTCAACGTCAACACCGATTTGGTATTCCCTAACACTCTTCAGATGACATTGACTGTTTATTGATAATTTTTTATAATATACAATACACATATCTAATATTTGCGTCAACTGATTTATTTTGCTTATACAGGTTGGTTGAAAAGTTCCTGCGCTCGAAATGAAAGAATACTGTTTTTGTTACGAAATATATTTTTGTATTCAATATAATCTCCTAGAAGCTCAATACACTTGTTCCAATGATCTTCCAATAGTTTTATCCCATCCCTATAATGGTTTTCCGGAAGCTCTGCAAAATAACCGTCTACGGCTGCTATGGCCTCTTCATTCGACGAAAAATGCTTTCCCCGAAGGAATTGTTTGAGATTTCTAAAGATATAGTAGTCACTGGAAGCCAAATCTGGTGAATACGGTGGATGTTCAAGCAATCCGTACTTTAATTCTTTGAATTTAGCCATCGTCAAAACACTTTTGTGAGCAGGTGCATTGTCTTGATGAAAAATTATTTTTTTCTTCTTTAAAGTAGGTCTTTTCTTACGAATTTTTTCATCCAGCTAATCCAAAAGGCTGCAATAATATTCAGAGTTGATTGTTTTGCCTTTCTGAAGATAATCAATCAACAAAATTCCTTTTGCATCCCAAAAAACTGATGCCATAACCTTCTTTGCTGATCGTTGTGACTTCACCTGCTTTGGAGCTGAACAACCAGCTCCAGTCCACTGTAAACGTTCTTGTTTCAATTTAGGATCATGGTAGTAGATCCAAGTCTCATCCATAGTTATAAAACGACGCAAGAAGTCGGTTTTATTCGGCTTAAAACGCTCCAAATTACGCTGAGAAATTTGTTTTCGATCCAGTTTATGTTGAATTGTTAATGTGTGCGGCACTAACTTTCCAAACAGTTTTTTCATACGTAATTCTTCATGTAAAATATGGAGTACTCGTTCGTCTGAGATGTCTATGGCATTAGCAATTTCACGCTTAATCAAACTTGGATCTTCACTAACCATATTATGTACCTGCTTAATGATTTCTGCTGTGGTTGCAGTTTTTGGTCGTCCTTCGCGTGGATCGTCTTCAAGGCTGGTACGACCACGTTTAAATTCACCAGCCCAAAATTTAACGATGAGTTTTGAAGGTGAGGACTCCTTATACACTTCTAACAATTGTTCATAAATTTCCTTTGCTTTTAAACCCTTCAAAACAAAGAATCTAATGACTGCACAATATTAAATTTTTTTCCATATTAAAAAAAATCAATGACACGTCAACTTCAAATGGCTTGTAAACAAAGAAAGAATTGACAAAATGACTTGCAACTTTGCATGTGTTCTCAGGACAGTTATACCAACTTGAAGAAAAAAAATGTGGAGCTAGCAGTGCCATCTCTTGGTGAGCGCTGGAACTTTTCAACCAACCTGTAATTTTCGTTGAAAAAATTTCATTTGCAAAAAATTAATCCAAATTAATAAATTTAATAGTGCAAAGAAGATATCTCAGCAGATATTTTGCATCTTTAAATTACCGGTGTTAAATTCAAAGTCCTCTTTTTGCAAGAAATGCATTTTATTATTTATTTTAAAGGTATGAAAGCTATTTTCGTCTGAACAAAACGGCATTTAGGTATGTGCTGGAGACAGATCAACATTTATTTCGAACACCATCAAATTGGCAGCAACATTATGATTTTTAGCCCAGTAATTGTACCAGCTAAGTGTCGGAAATGATTTCAACTTGGGACTATCACAGCCAGTCGTATTAAAGATTCTGTGTCGTGGAAATGACAGTTTGTACACAATGGATAAAGTTTGAAATGACAGAGGCTAGAAAACTGAAGCCATTTTTTTCGAAAAAACGCACTCTCTTGGTGTTATTGGAACCTACATAAAAATTTTGGCCCCAAATAAAGAAAATCAGCAGCTGTAGTTTAATCGCAGCAGATGTTTTAGTTTAAATGTAAGTTTGTAATGCATTTCGTTGTAAGTTTTATTATACCCTCCACCATATATGGTGAGGGTATATATCAGTTTGTCATTCCGTTTGTAACATCTCGAAATATAGGGCTAAGACCCCATAAAGTATATATATTCGTGATCTTTATGCAATTTTAAGTCGATTTAGCGATGTCAGTCTGTCTGTCCGTCTGTCTGTTGAAATGGCGATCACGACCCGAAGACGGAAGCGGGGGTGCCTATTTTTACCTGGATTGTTCGACATCCTCCCGAGCAGTTTCGTATTGAAAATGAGCAAAATCGGTAAAGCGGTTAAAAAGTTATGAGTGAAAATGTGAAGATACCTCAAATTTTTCCATTCAAAATGGTATATTCTAGTACAATTTTATAGAAGCAACAGGTAAAAAATATATTTTCTCATATTTTTTTATCAATCGCTTAGAAATTAATAATATTTTGTATTCACTTCAAATATTTTTCACCTCAAAAAATTTTTATCACCACTAAAATTTTTTTTCACCACAAAAAATTTTTTCACCTCAAAAAATTTTTTTCATCTCCATAATTTTTACATTATTTGTATCAAAAACAGTAAAGAACATTTTTTTTTGGATATTTTATCTCCACACACCGAAAAAAATACCTTATTAATGGGTTTATAATAGCCCTGTCTATTGTTTTAACCAATTAATATTTTATTTTAAGTTTTTATCAGAGCTTTTAGAAATTTCCTTTCGCTTGTTCGCCGTTAAGTTTTCAATTCAGTTTAAAAAAAAAAATTATTTGAATTTATAAAAATGTCCGTCGACAGATGTTTTTGTAAATTTTTTCTGTGTTTATTCATAAATATTACACATCAACGTAGATTTGTATACTCAGAAAAAAATAGAAGAAATATTTGTACACGATTTGCAATTCCTCTTTACTATTTTTGTACTTTTCGAGACATCGCACAATCTGCTATCTTATGTTTGAAAACTCTAGTAGAGAAAAATTAATTTTTTAAATCTCCAGCAAGCCCGTTCCAAATTTTGGACAGACTAAAACGATAAGATCTTCGAAAAGAGACAGTATTAATCCTAGTTGAACGTAAAAAATCAAAAGACTGCACTAAATATAATGGAAATATATTTTTCATAAATTTGTAAATTTGTAAAAAATAATAATAAACGTTAAAAAAGAGCAACAAAGAAATCTATTCACAAATAGGGATACATGTTCCCTTGCTCTTAAACCAAACGCATATCTTATAATTCTATTGAAAATTACAGTGTACTTCCTAATCATGTGTTTCGTAGTACCAGAAAACCAACTTGATAAAATAGCAAAAAAATTTACTAATTTGAAAAAAGTGGATATAAAAGGAAATGTTATTCCTAATTAAAACTTATGCCTTCAAACTTATTTTGCCTTAAAATGTAACATAGACTGAAAAAAAGAATCGGAAGTGAATATACCGACTCATGTCTGAAAATAGGACATCTGCTTAAAATAGCACTAAAAAGTTTTTTTAGTTTTAAAAATCAGCCCTAAAAACAATTAAAATTTGACCTTAGAAGTAAGAAAAATGTACTTAAATATTTTTCAAAATGATTAATTCGGTTATGTTTTAACGATTTTTTTTTTTAAATTTTGTATAAAATATTAAAAAAAAAAAGAATAAATAAATAAAAGAATTCTGATGCTCGATAAAAAAAAAATAAATTTAAAATTTTGTAATAATATTTAGTAATTTTTTTTTTCTGATTTTATCAAACAGATTTTAAATTCCATTTTACAAAAAGTATGCTAACATTTAGTAGCGGCTACTAATTTTTCTACTAATTTCATTGTACTACACCTCAGCAGATACACTTAAAAAAGTTTGTAAGTTAAAATAACTGAAAATATCATTTAAAAGAAATGATATTTCATTTAAAAACCGGTCTACTTAATTTTCATTTAAATTAAATGCCATTTGTTATTTATTTTTAAATGTTGATTAATCAACTGACACATTCGTAAGAAACAACTGATATAATCAGTTAAAATAAATGTCAAAATTTTACCTACCAATCCTTAAAAAATAAATGTTTTTTCATTTATTTAAAATTATTTCCGTTTTTGTATTTTTTGTTTTTTTAATATACTCGTATAATACAAAATGTATGTTTGTATATGAAGCTATAAACACTTTTTGTGTGAATGTATTTGTGTATGTATGTGTGTTTATGAAGTTCTTGTAATTTGTATTGAAAAGTTTTGTATATATACAACCAATTTAAATAAAAAAACAAATTGAAATTTTTAGATTTTTTTTTTGTAATATACAGTAAACAAAATTTAAATTTGTAATAACTGTTACAGACACAAATAAACCACAAGTTTCCGTTTTGTGGGTTAATTTTTATTAAATTTCAAACAAATAATAAAATAAATGAAACTGAAAAAAAAAATGGTAAATGGTAGTAAATTATTTCGAATAAATGTTTAAAAAAGTTTATATAGATATTTCTTTGAAAATTAAATGTATCTTCCTTTATTTTTAAATGGAACGGAAAACTTTTTTATTAAACTACAAACAGTTAACTACATAATATTCTGAGTGTATGTGATGCTAAGACTAGCATAAAATACCGCTGGGCTCAAATTAGCAAAATTTCCCGTAGTAACAGCAAAATTTTCATTAACCTATACAGACTTTTTTGGTGAGTGCAGGTGCAATGCCATTTCACATTACAAACCCTTTAAAATCTTAAAATTTTTGCAAAATCACTTTTTACAGCAGACAATTTTCTATTTTGTTGTATAGTTCTTCAAAACAAATTAATAAATGTTAAAAAAACAGAAATACGAATTTGGTACTTATTTCAGTAACTACCATTTAATCGTTATGTTGCATTTACATATAAGTACTCCTACCACCCATTATCAGTAGGTAATTATTTTGTATTTAAAAGTAATGTATAAGGTAATAGCCTATTATTACAATGTAATCCACACAGTAATGACCTGTCATTACTATGTTTTTGGTGGGTTTATTTATAAGACTGTGATAAAATTTCAAAAATTGTTTTTGCATACAGCAATTAGCTGTTAATGTTTTTCAAAAGAACATACGGGAGCCTATGAGTTATGACAGTCATGGAAATATACATATAAAGTATACGTCATATACAAATTATTCCAATAGTTTAATTGCAAATTAAATTTTTTATATGTTTAGAGATTTTAATTAAAATAAATATTCGACTTAATTAATAAATAATTAACAAATGTTTGAATTTAAGTAAATTTTTTTAAATTTTCATTGAAAATATCAAACATTTTGAAAATAAAATGGGTTCTGTATAAGTACTACCCCAATAATAAACTACACTAGAGTAAGGCTTTTCAAAGGTATTTCTTTAGTGAAAAATCTATTTATCGTTTAAAGTTAGATAAAAAAAATATTGAATAGAATATTTAAAGAAAACTTATAAATTCTATATTTTTATTTCAAATAAAAACCGTATGACATTAAATACATATATATATTTAGAAGACGCCTACACACAATTACCTAAACATATGTATAAGTTTTCCTAAAACTTATTTACTAGTCAAGCAAATACATATAAATTAAGGTGTCTCTTAAATAACAAATTATTAATTTTTAGTGATAATTTCTGCCTGATTTTATTTTTAAAACACGTACCTAAAAAATTTTAAAAATTTTTCACAACTTTTTATATTTTCTTATACTGTTATATTTTGTTATATTGTTTCTGTAGAATTTTATGCTAATTTTGTTTATAGTGGGTAAAGATTATTAGAGTTGTGCTACACTGGTAATCCATGCATAAATATAAGAAAATATGTTAAAATAATAAAAACTTTCATAAAATAAACGAAAATATCCATACTTAAGTGAAAATAACCTAGCAACCACTGGTAAATATTAAAACCAAATGCATAAAACAAACAGTTCTGTACACACTTTCCTGTGCAATAATATTAAATTAAAATTTTACCCACAAGATTTATAAATATACAAACCTAAAATGGTAATGATTATTTTGAGATTTTGAAATTATAAAATTTACAAATTAACTTAAAAATTTCCTTAAATTTTAACGCAATTTCAATGTAAAATATTACGCATAATATGTGTCTTTTACGCACACAGAGTAAATTTATAGTAGCAGTACAGTTTCCTACTATAAGTTGGGTAAAATTCAACAGAAATTAATTAGAGTGTATATAAAAATTGGAATTGGAATTATAAAATCGTCAACTTGTAAAGTGAGGGTAAGCAATTAAAAAAAATAATTGTTCTAATTCGTACACAGTCTAAAAAAATTGTAATTTCACTACAATAAATTATGTTAATTTTTGCGTAATATCACGCAAAATGCCTAAAATTAGACAACAAATGTGTAAAACTTATGTTTACACATTTTTGCCTACAAAAATGCACACAAAGTGTATTAATAAGCATATATTATTTATAACTATGCATTTTGTGTTTACAATTAGTATTTTGTGCTCAAAAATAAATAGTATTTTTTGAGGTGTGTAAATGTACCAACATTTAGTAGTAATTATGAAACTGTCAGAGATGGAAATATTTTATTTGTGAAAAAATAATATATCAAAAAATATAAAAGAATTTAATTTATTAAAAAAGTATCGTTACATCATCGAATTTAAATGTAATCATTATAGTGCAATCAAGGTGTATTGTTATTTTCTTAAAGGTAATTTAGTAATTTTTGACTTTCAATGATTTAAATATTCCTCATTTTTGCAGTCTGTAAAAACTGTAATTATCATAAAAATTCCTCAAATTGGTAGATGCGTTAGATTTATTGGGATGTGCAAAAGCTACATCAACACTGAAGAGATAATTTTATTTATTTTTTTCGATTTGACACGTTTGTTTCTTCCACAAGGCTTGTAGAATTTGACGCCGGTGAATCGGAAATTCGCATCGGTAGTGGATAGGTGCCCAATTATTATAACCACAAGTTCATATTAGTTTTAGGTTCATAACAAGAAGTCGTAGATTCTCAGGTTTATTTTTCATATAAACATTTTGTAGGCTTTCTTTACAGGAAAGCTTAAAATCTGATACTTTTGATTATGTTTTTTCTTTTTTCTATAGTAATTACTTTTATTAAAACTCATTATTAATAAAACACATACTTAAAATAAATTTATTGTTTTTATTAAAAACAAAATTTGGGCTGTTTAATTTTGAACAGGAATTTTACGCATTTATGATGGATTTTTACCAATGTTATTTGTAAATTTACACGTAAAACGTGTTTTTTACGCACAAATTTGCTAAATTTACTCTTTAAATTCAAAATTTCTTTCCATTGTTACGCACTTGCAATGTAATTTTTCTCATTTTATGTTCACCAACTTACGCATTATGTGTGTATTTTTTTTTATTTACTCACACGGAGTAACTTTAACCAACTTATAGTTGGAGTACAGTTTCCTACTATAAGTTGGGTAAATTTAAACAGAAATTAATTAGAGTGCATTTAATATAAAATGGAACAAAATAAGACGGTGTTTGTATTGAGTATCGACAGTTTTTTATTTAAGGGACACCGTAATATACATACAAATAATACCGCCTATAATTTTGCACACATTATTACGTCAAAGTGTATAAAAACAGGTCTACCAACAACAAACATACCAGACATTTGTTAAGGAAGTACACGACAACAATTTGCCAGACAATGAACTTATTGTGGCGGGGGGTAAATTTTAACGGTTGTCAAAAATTTCAATAACAATATTTTTGAAACTTAGATTTTCATTTAAAAGTCATGTTGTTGTAAAAATATTAATAACAATCACCGGGGCAAAATCCGCTGCCACAGTGTACCTTTAATTTATTATCAGAAAATAAAAAAAGCAAGCATATTCTTAAAGCCACATTAATTATCTGGTCCATAACGTGGCCCAACTTATATTTTTATACCCTTCACCACAGGTGGAAGGGTATATATAAGTTTGTCATTCCGTTTGTAATTTCTACAATATTGATCTTAGACCCTATAAAGTATATATATTCTGGGTCCTTATAAAGAGCAAAGTTGATTTAACGATGTCCGTCTGTCCGTCTGTGTGTTGAAATGGGTTTTCCGAAGAACCCAGACATGATGAGGACTTCATTGTTATTTATTTCTGTTAAATGTGATCCTTTTCTGTTTGCTATTAAAAATCAGCCAGATCGGTTAATAAATGGCTGAGATATTAGCAAAAAACCAGGACAACCTGTAATTTTTGCCGTAAAATCCCTTTGTTTAATATGTATGTTGAATTTTACACATAACAAACACATCCATTTTTTGAAATTCTTTTCTTTCATTTCCAAATTTTATACACAAACAACACACATACAAAGATTTGTCATTTAAATAAAAACTAAACAAATCTCTAATGAACGAAGACTTTTATATATGTACCTCTATTGACGATGATTTTGTGTGAGCTTCAATAGCTCAGTTGTCTAGACGCTATGTCACAAATACTTTTTTTTTCTCTAAGGCCGCGGTTCGAATCCCGGTCAATTCACTTTTTTTTGAACATTTTTTTTATTATTTTCTTAAAACTTTTTTTTTTTTGTTTATTTTTTGTTTTTTTTTAACATTTAATAATTAATTTATATAACATTTTATATTAATAATAAAATAATCCATAAATAGGCTAAAAACAACAAAATTTTTATAAAAACCCTCTGATACAAACAAAATACAAACGTTTTTATACCCTTCACCACAGGTGGAAGGGTCGCGGGTTCGAATGCCGGTCAATTCACTTTTTTTTTGTTAATTTTTTGTTTTTTTTTTTACATTTAATAATTAATTTAAATAAAATTTTATATTAATAATTAAATAATCCATAAATAGGCTAAAAACATCAAAATTTTTATAAAAACAAAATACACACAAAATACAAACGGTTTTATTTATATTTTTTGCTCCAATTTAAAAGAATTTATAAAAAGATTTTTAATAAAAAAGCGAAATAAAATCCCAAATGCAAATTTGCCAGCTAAATCAAACGTTTTTGTAGAAATAAAACACATGCAGTTCCAGTGATTTCTTTTAACGATTTGTTAAAATTCTTTTCTTTCACCTCTTCACCTTTTATACACAAACAACAAACACTATTCTAGAGCTGTAATATGACCTATGGATACGTCTTATATAGCAAAAGATCGAAAATCTTTAGTATTTGAATTTGGTTGTGTTACCCGAATTTGTTGGTTGTCGCAACCAAAGTACACATTTAAATTGGATTGCCAATTTATTTTTCTGTATGTAACAATTCAATAAGTTGTAAAAAACAACTTTGCCAAGAGATTTAAAATACATTTTACACAATTTCAAAAAAGTTCTAAAATTGTAATTGGATCGAAATTCGGTTAAGCTAGAGTTGAATTATGACATTCGTGATCGTAATTTTTCGATCGAAATTATTTTTTTGTTTCCTAAAATAAAACATTTAAACGAAAATTTCTTCATCAAGAATATATTGAACCCACCCATAACTTTGTGTTTTTTGTGAGTGAAAAGGTAATGACAACTCATTACTTTTGGGGTCATCATGAACAAAAGTAATTAAGCGAGTAAATAGGCTGGTAAGTAGTTGATACCATGGTTTTGCTGGGTTATATATTAAAAACACAGTTTTCGAACGATTTTATATCACGAATGCATATCATTCATATCACGAATAGTGGCAGCTGATTTTGAAATCAAGGTTGTGAGAAAAACGTGTTTAAAGTTTTAGTTTTTTCTTTGATTTTTATTGACATATTTGGAGTATAAAGAGAAAAGTACGCCCAATGGAATTGATATATAAAAAAATATTTTTTTTGACTATATGCCCTCTTTAAATGATGTGTGAAGTCTGTTGGAAAAGCATATTCATAAGTCGAAGTTGTTTTAAAATAAATTAATAATTTACACATTATTAAAATTTACAACTACTTCATAAAAGCATAAAATTAAATTCAGTTAAGTATATTAAATTGAAATGAATTTCGTGAACATACTTTAATATTACAAAAAAAAAATTAAACGACACTAAAACACCCACAAACAAAAGGTGTTTCGTAGAAAATTTTTTGTAATGCCGTTGGGTTATTTTAATATAAAAACTACTGTTATACATGGGCTATACAGTTGTACAACAACCATGACAAGAATCAGCTACAACAACAATAGCAATTTTACGTAACAAACTAAAAGTTTATCTCAGTGTTGTGCTCTTTCTGATAATTGTGTACCTATAGTATGAAAGTGTCATAAAAATAGCGTTACGGAAACGGAAACTGGCAACAAAATACACAGTAGTACACACATACTTTATATTCATTATATACATTGCAAACAAACATACGAACCAGCAAAGAAAGTAGATATGTTTGTTGTAAACTGAATGAGTTTGTGTTTGTATGGGTGTGTGTGTAATTGTGCATATGTGTTGTTGGAACATGTGTTTGTTTTATACATTTATATCTTGATGTCAGACAGGCGACAAGTGTTATGCGACAACTTTTTTCTTCTTATTTTATAAATATAACCTCCAAAATAGCATACCTTTTTATAGAGCATTAAATACCAGCAAGACTTTTTCAAACATCTGAGGGACAATTCTTTAAATTTTTGATGACAATGACATAATTCGCCTAGGGGAAAAGACCTATCCCAGGGCCCGTCATGTGACCGGTTCATTGCTATAGGGACCGGGCACGGTACTGTTTTTTTTATATTAAAAAGACCAGTCACTTTAGCATGGGCTTGTCCTAGGTGGGGGTCAATTGCCCTCTTTGACATGTCACATGACTGGTCTAAAAAGAACTTGTCACATAACTAACCCCAAAGAACTTTTCACAGAACCCACGCAATAGAACATGTCATGACTTTTAAGCCGGTCACGTGGTAGGTACTTTAGGAACTGGTCCACTTCTCATTTATCTCGTGATTTGTATTTTCGGAACCGATCCAATTTTTAAACAGGATATGTCCTGTCCCAATTCCCAACTGATCATTTTTTCCCGCATGATCGGTAATAAAGTTTTTAAGTTTTCATAGTAAATTAAAACATAATTATAAAATTTTGTTGTTAGAAAGCTAGAAAATCTCACTACTGATCACACAATTATCTCCCCAGTACTATTAGATAAGACTAGTTCTTGTTGTACTGTATTGATTAAATAAATTAATAAATAAATAATAATAAATAAAAAGTTATTTTAAGTGATCACTTTTATTTAAAATGTTATAAACCTTATGTGCAATACCGTCAATGAGCAAGTTTCTTGAAAATCATTTATTAGTGGAAAATTGTTCACTAATGACAGCTTCACCTCAGACAAAAATTTAAGAGGAAAACTAAAAATCAATTTTAATACTTTTTTAATATTCATTATAAAAGTAATTAGATATAAAAGGTGCTTCATAACAGGCTATTTTTGTCAAAAATTGTTTTTATTTGTAAATAAAAATCAATTTACTTCATGTTATTGCTGAACGTTTCGTTTGCTTTATTTAAACTTCTTCAAGAGCTTAAATATTATTTTAAGCATTATTCTTGAATGCAATACCCCCTATCAACCACAATAAGGTTATCAATTTTTTATATATTAAACTAAGTTTTCTACACCTGTACTTAATATATCGAAGCCATTTAGAGTCTTGTTTATTAAATTATTCCTTAAAATACGTTTTTCGCAATCTTAGAGACATAACTTACAATTCATGGATTTTGACGTCCAGAATAAAAAAAAAGTAAAACTATTAGAGAGTACCTTAAATTTTAAAATTACAAACAAAACCACTCTCCAATTTTTAATTAATATTTAAATATAGGGTTAATTAATATTTAAATATAGGGTCCGCCGTCTAACATTTTTTTTTCAACTAGTGCTTATTTCGTGAATGGTAACACTTAGCTCATGTCTGATTTGACAGATAATTAGTTTTATCTTTCCGCTGAACGAATATGGTTGTGTATACGCTTGAACAACGCTGGAATGTCATCTTTTCAATGTCATCTTTTCAGATGAAGCTCATTTTGATCTTGGCGGGTATGTAAACAAGCAAAATTGTCGCTTTTGGAGCACAGAAAACCCGCACGCATACATTGAAAAGCCGATGCACACAAAACGATTCACTGCTTGGTGCGGATTTTGTTCACAAAAATTGAAGAGGTGGATATTGGCAACATTTGGTTGCAACAGGTCGGCGCTACGTGCCAAACAGCCGAAGCTACACTCGATGTTTTGCACCCTGTTTTTGAAGATCGCATTTTCAGCCGCAGATCCGATGTCGTTTGGCCACCTCGAAGCTGCGATTTGACACCGTTGGACTATTATTTGTGGGGTGCCGTAAAATATAAGTGTTACGCCGACAAGCCAGAGACAATTGAGGATTTAAAGGACAATATTCGTGAAGCCATTGGTGAAATACAGCTGCACACAATCGATAATGTGCTTAAAAATTGGACCGATCGTGTAGGCCGAAGCAGCCATTTGAATGAAATTATTTTCCATTATTAAACGGAAGGATTGTACTTTCAAATTAAAAAAGAAATTTGAGAAAATATTCAGTAGTTTTTTTTTATAGCATTTTCAAAAAAAAAAGTTATTTGGCGGACCCTATATATGAGGATTTTGTATATTTTACTATCATATTATTTTAAAATTGTCCTTGCTATTATTTAATTTTTTTTGCACCTACAATGGTGAACCAAAAACCTTTTATGTCCAATGAAAGTAAATTGTTTGTAGGATTTGTTTTTAATTGTTTCAAATGTTGTAAAAGAAAATTCTCAAAACTCTCTCAAAAATGTTCATTAAAATATGATTTTGATAGCAAATTATTCAGTTAAAAAGTTAACATTTTAAGTACAATTTCTTCGTTTAATATCTATCATATAACATAATTAGTTAATATTTATTTTAATCAGTTCATGGCCTTTTTTGTTGGTAATTGTAATTAACTATTATAAAATAGGAGTTTCTTCTTGTAATTGTAATAAAAAATCTTACAATAGGATAAAATGTCTCAGAAAAACAGCATGTTATGTATTTGAATGTTTCAATTGCAATATCCTCTATCAACCACAACACCGTGAATAACGTAAAATAGAATTTTTTATACATAGAATTCAGTAATTATATTTAACAAATATTGTAGAAGATAGATTGATTAATACTATAAGAGATGGGGCATAAATATGTTTTTTGTCTCTCCAGAGAGAATTAAATACAAGTTTCGATATACAAAATCGGAAAAATATATATAAATTATATATTAATTAATTAATTTAGAATACTATTTTCTATTAAAGTTCTGGGTGACGACTACGAATATGTTCTTCAGTTGATTAAACTTATTTAATAAATATCGCTTGGATGCTGTTGTTTGTTGTGTATTGTATCGGGAAAAAGAAAAAAACACCTTTGGATGTCTATTTATTAAAAAAAATGTAGTGCAATGCTATGTTAAGTTGTAAAAAGTAAGTTGATGTTGTTTTAAATACATTGTTGTTTAACTTTGTTTGTTCTTTTGTGGATAATTTTTTTTTTCACAAAAAGGAAAGCTCTTGTTATTTAACTTGTATGTAGATACAACGGAATAATTTGATGCAGAATATAAATAATAAGTTGTTTTTAAACATAAAAGGAAGAAGAATAAAGTGATATGTTCGTTGAGGTCCCAAGTTGTTATATACAAATAAGAACGAATGACAAGTGCTTCTATTGAAATAAAAGCTGTTACTAAATAAAATTAAGCTGAAAGAATATAATCGATCTTAAGTTATACGATAGTAACAGCAATGTATAATTAGTATAAATTAAATTAATTCACTTAAAGTATTTGGACTTTCTAAATACGAATTTGAAGTCAGCACAAGAAAAGTTACATTGGACAGTGATGAATATTTTTTGTTTTTTAGATAAGTAACACTCGGAAAAATTTATCCTATTTATTACGATAGAGGAGAGATCAAAGAAAGTTAAAGTGAAAGGGCTCCAAATATGGCAACACTGTAATTATCTGTAAAGAGCATTAATATTCAGAAAATCCTTTCTACTAATTATGTTCCTGTTGAAAGGAGAGTTTCAAAGCGGTGGAAAAAAAGGCTTTTAAATATGGTAACACTGCAATTGTTGCGCGCTATCTGATGGAAAATTGGCAAACTTGTTAGCATTTTTTGAGTTCAAAGCACTGATATTTTAATTAACTTCGGAGAGGTGAAGTGCTTTAGAAACCCCTAGCAAACTCATAAACATTAATTTTCATATTTGATATTAAGGTCAGCGGGGAGCAAACTGACAACTTCCTGTGTAATAGTCTAACGTGCTTTATTACACCACAACGATCACAAGAACTATGACGCGCCTAGAGAACTTTTACTCTGTGGCTAGAGAACGTTAAGTCGTTATTTTAACTAGCCAGTGTCTGAAGATTACGACAGAAGGGTCGGGTCTACTAAAGACAAATATGTTCAGAAATTTCGTATTGCTCCATGATAAAGTTCGCTCCGGGCAGAAAAGTGCATTCGTATAAGGTAAGACTCTCTCATAAAATTGTGTAGAAATTAGACAAAGTAGGTCCTTCTACGATTTCTGACTGGAAGAAATCATCACTTACTTGGGATAAATGCTTTTTAGATATCTATGACAAGCCATTTTAACTAGCCATTTTCTGAAGGCTTCGATAAAAAAATTAGGTCATTAAGACATATTACAGGCGGTTAACGTAAGGTCGGCGGAACATCTGAAACTTCTGTCCCAGAAATTACGTCGAACCTTTTATAATAGCATGCTGAAATCTGCTTAAAGTATAAAAATCCGTCCGTCCGGCTAAAGTAAGACATAACCAGAAGCGAGCAGAAATCATTGGTCTTAAGTTGTCTTAAAAAACTATGACGTTGAGGCTAAAAACGTGTCGCTGGAAGTGCACTAATATTCCGGTTTTAATTTCTGTTGAAATTTACCCAACTTATAGTGGGAAACTGTGATCCTACTCTAAGTTGGGTAAATTTACTCCGGTGTTTGTAAATGAAAAAAAAAAAAAAATACACACATTATGCGTAAGTTGATGAACACAAAATAGGTAAAATTACATTAAAAGAGCGTAAAAATTTAATGAATTTCTAAAATTTAAGGGTAAATTCACCAAATTTGTGCGTAAAGAAACACGATTTTCCTGTAAATGTATATAAAAATGCGGAAATATCCTACAAAAATGCGCACATTTTTTTTACCATGATATTAAAAATTATAAAGCAAACAAAATTTTGTTTTGTAATAAAAAACAATACATTTATTATTTAGTAAGTCACAATAAAATCCATAATTTTATTGCTTTTTAACTCACAGCATGAATAAAAACAATAAATTAATTGTTTAGAAATTCCAAATAATTGATCAATTTAAAAAACTAATGAATCTATTTTTTAGGTTTAAAAATTTTATCGATTTTTTTTTAAATTATCATGTATGGACGTATATGACCATATATGCCCATGTATGATCATATACAAGCCCATGTATGATCATGTATGTTCATATATATTTCGGTTTTTAGATGGGCATGCACGATATGCAACCCCAGTCAAGAGTTCATGCCTGGATTACAGCGTATCCAGTCGTATTGATATGCATGTGGTGCGCTCCTGTGATCCTGATTTTCCAACCATAAATTGAAGAATTACTTACGCAGTTATTCAGCAGCAAGGGCAAGGTGAAAGTATGTAAAAATGCTTTGGTGATCATCTCTGTCTACAGCAGAAGATTCTGATATAGTAGAGGCTAATGTTGTTGAGAAGGTGGCTGAGAAGGCCTGGGGAATGGCCTTTTAACCGACAGCCTTAAAACTTGAGGGTATACCTCTTTAGATGCTAAGCTGTTGTGTATTAATATCACGGAGAAAAAGGCCAACGATACAGTCGTGGAGATGGAGATTACCTTCAATGATGTGAATTCATCACTCCTCCAATCGTTTAAATCGTCTCGGCTATATTATTGCTGCGCCTGTTGGAAGATGCGACGTAATTACACTTCTTTCAACATCCATTGGTGTATGGTGAAAAAGTTTGTTGTTGAGGAGGTGGCTGAGAAGGCCTGGGGAATGGCCTTTCAACCAACAGCCTTGAAACTTGAGGGTGTATCCCTTTAGATACTAAGCTACAGTGGTGTTTTAAGCAGACTTGGCTACATTATTGCTGCGCCTGTCGGAAAATGTGGCATATTTAGTCTTTATTCAAGATTCATGGGTGTATGATGGAAAATTTGTGGACTAAAGAATCAAAATTATAAGCTTATCGTTAACATAAATTAAGGTAAACTAAGATCCAGCATTTTGGAAAAGAATAGCTATAGTATCTTCCCACTTTCAAAATCTAGTGGTTGGAAGCTAATTGCGACAAGTATGGAGCTGGGTAGGGACAAACTCTGACATGTCGGCACATTTCGTCCATGACAACCATCTAACATCTCTACGGCTGTGATGCTAAATCACTTCATCCACTTCATATGGGGCAGCACCATCATGAATGAAAGAAGAGTTTCACCTTGGGAATTTATAATTAATACTAAAAATCTTTTAGGTAATAAGACTAATGAACATACCTTTATAGCCGCGAATAGACATTAAGTCTGGAATGTAACCTCTTAATACTCTTAAATTAAAAAAATGAGCTGGCGCGCCTTTAATTATTCAATATACAAATTACTACTAAATACCATTAACACGCCTCCTGCTGGTTAAAAGTTAAAAAAAAATTACAAAATATTTCGTTAATATTAGGGAAAATATTGAAAAAAAAGTTTTCTGATGAATTATCAGAAAAAAATATCAAAAATCATTTGAAAAAATCTCAATATGAACTAAGAGTTATCTCCAAGACCTTTAAAGTCGAATTATTAAAGGTTTTACCATTTGCCCACTAAGTTTTCATTGCAAGGTAATGCATATATCACACCCATACCTGGTAAATTTACCAAATATACTATCTCTAATATATAAAAAGATATATTTTATGAAGACTGTTAGGAAAAGTTTTTAAATATATAATTGTTATTTCACTTCAATTAAAAACAACCTTATGAATTTACTTTTTAAATGAACTACGATCATTAACTGTATAAATATTTTGAGTGTAAATCTTGCTTATGTTTTGGGATAAAAATTATAAGCAAAGTTACATTACAATTATAATTATTTTTTTAATTGAAAACTCAACGGTCATCTTCTGTATCTTCCTTCAGTTTATGCCATTTGTATTCACCTTATTAACAGCTTTACATTTCACTAATGTTTTTGTAATTATTTTAAAATGACTTTTCATTTTTGTTTTGTTATTTTGGCTTCTATGTTGTGGAGTCTCCCAAAGCCATATTTTTGTATAGTACTTAAATGTTTTATAACTCATAGAAATGACTGTAGTTTTCAAAACAAACCATAACAAATTGTTACGAACAAAACTTTCTTTGGTCAAAACCATATAAAACATTTAATATACATATATGCAGTGAGCGCAAAAAGAAAATTTACAATTTAGCATTATTAGGTTTTTAATTTTAGATAAATATTACAAACTTTCTTGGTTTTTGATTTTTTTTTCTAACCTCTATTCTTAAATAATTAAAAAAAAAACATAAAATATATTACAGTATTAAAAATTACATACGTGTACATTTTTTTGGAACCACACTGTATGTATTTTGTGCCCTAAGACACTGGTACTTGGTGTTGGTAACTAGGTAGTATAAAGTTGTTATGCTTTCGAAGTGGCACGTATTTCTTTACCTTGTTTTTTGTTAATATTTTGTTTTCAAATTCTTTAAAGATTTTGTACATTCAACAATTTTTTTTAGAAAAACTATTATTATTATTATTATTATATTTTCACATTAACATTTTATTTATGTTTTCCAGATAAACATTAACTCATATCGGATATAAATGGTGATACAGTTTTCTGAATAAAAAAATAAAGCGTTTATAATAGCATAGGATAATTTATAAATCCCAGTTTAGAAACAGTAATGGAGTACAATTTTTTGGACTACAAATAGAGATACCTTCATACCTTTTGCATCATTTCAAAACGAAAAATATCTTTGGGCCAAAAAAGTAAGAAGTTTTCTCCCTTAATGACCTGCCAAAACCGCTCAAACTAGGAAGTGGAAATTTATTATGTAGATTTCTACTCCCCAGAGTGAACATCCACCCAGACGATATTTTTTCAAGAAGGAAAAAGTCTCCCATCTGAAAATTTTTGTTAAGGACATTGTGAAAATAAGGTTCAAAAGGGGACAAAAAAGGGACTATATGCCAAAAGCGCATTTTTAGAAATTCCTACGGGAAGGGTCAAAAAGAGAAGGAAACAGTCTCTACATTGAAGGCGTGTCAAAACACTTTTGCCTAGAAATACGAATTTTAAAAAACATTTGCACTAGTGCATGGGATATTTTACTGATAAGACGGAATTTTTGTAAGTGTCTATGGGGAAGTACGAAATGTGGTAATCTTCCCCTTGAAGGCCTGCACAATTCCCTAGGAGCAAAAACTGAAAATATGTTTTTGGCTAGAGGCATGATAATGTGATGATAAGGGTTTGGCGTGGTAATGTAATGGTGAACGAATGAAATTGAAACACTACACAAGGGGAGCGAAGTGTAATGGAACAGTGAACGAGTGCTGATAAGAAAAAAACTGAATTATTTCAAATATATTTTCATTCTACACCACTGTGCACTCGGAATGATTTGGTTAATGGAAAAATGGTAAAAATTAGTTATACAGGGTTGCCAGATTTTTGACATTTGGGCATTAATTGTGAAACATTGATACAATATTAATTTATACGAATTATTAGCCATCGTAAGCTATGACCTTTTCCAATCTTTCTGGCAACATATGGAATCCGCGCCGAAAAAAACTGCTAATTTTTTGATGCCAATAGCGAATAAAGCCAATTTCGGATACCCTGTTCTGAAGTAAAACGTATTCCAGTGAGAGCGCTCAGTATCGATCGAAACATCGGATGGGGATAGGGCAAGGTCTGGACTATAAGGAGGGCGAGCCAAACCTTCCCAACCACTATTTTCTAAATAGTTTTTACCCGTTCTTGCAACATGTAGCCGATCGCTGTCATCGAATTATTTGTGTTTGTCTGGCCCGATTTCAGCAGCTTATTATAGATGGAACCTTTTTGGTCCCACCAGATTGGCTGGTTTGCTAGGCTGACTATACGATTTCTTGCGCTATAGCTTTCAAGCAGCCTTTCGGTCATTCAAAATCGTCGTTCAAGGTCTTTCGGCTTCAACTTGTTTTGCAGCCAATTTCCTTGCTTTGGTATCCTGCAAACGGTTTGAAAGTGCTGCTTGAGTAACTCCAAATAATTTTGGAAGTTCTTCTTAAGTTTGACCACAATCTTCATCGAGTAATACCTCCAATTCATCATCTTCGAATTTTATTTACCTGTCCTGCACCCGATTTCTGTATCTGATGCGAGAAGTTTTCGCATCGAGAAATTTTTGGTCAACCTACTTTATACAGGGTGACTTAATATATGTTAAAGTTGTTTGTATTTTTACTGGACATTTTTTAGAGCGTTTAAATTCTAAAGCTGTGGACTTATTTGATTTTGTCTATGACTCACCCTATAGAAAACAGAGCAAGGTTGCACTTTACATGTATTTTGCGAAAACTTTATCGATGCGAGAAATACAGAAACAAGGCCCTGGGTGGTATTTGCCTTCTGAACAGCAAAAACCATCTCTCGTATGTTGAAATCGATGAAACATATGCAGGATAAACTTCGGTGAGCAATCGATGCTGCACTTTTTTTTTTTAAATTAAGGAAGTAAAGAACAATTTCCCGTAACAGATGCTTTTTTGGCACAAAATTCGACATTTTTGAAACAAAAAAAAAAACTTATTTTGTTCACAATATTTCATTAAATGACTAAGTGAAATTTAATAACAGATGTTTACCCTCCAAAAATGTCATATAACTTATCAGAGAGACAAACCATGTGTAAAAGATACGACATCTGATGTTAATCCCGCGTTTTAAAGTTATACACCCATTACAATAAAATTCTATTCCTTTTGTGACATAATCCGATTTAAATCCAGTTATTTAACTAGATTTTTAGTATAATGTAAATACGGTCATAGAAATGTATTTACATAAAATAAATAAACTAAATTTCAAGTCCTGTGAAAGTAATTAATTTTAAATATTTTGTTGTATGTACTTTTTAAACACTTGAGGGAAATTGGTTTCCATATATACAGACATATATGTATGTAGAAAGATTTAAATAAAATCTGTTTATATTTATTTAAAAAATAAAATATATAAAAAAATTTTGAAATATCGTAAATAAAATGTAGAAGGTAAAAACATTATTTTTTTTTGAACATTTAGTTTAGCAATATAATACAGTGGATGGTAAATATAAATTTACAGAAATAAATAAATCAAAAAAAAAAAAAAAAACATATTTCTAAAGTCTATTCACCATGGCAGAGTGTGCAGTAACACGCGGGAAACAAAATCCTTTCTACAGTACACCTTACTCTAGTATTCTAAATGAGTCTTTATACTGTAAAACGAAAAATAAATTGTATGTAAAACCGAAAGTTGTTTAGTAAAAATTGACCTAAACGATTCTGATTTTTATGAAAAATTGTTCATTTGTTTTAATTTTATTTATGTTTTTAGACCTTATTCGTTTTTATAATAATTTCATCAATTGTTTCGTTTATCTCTTAAGTTTTCTATAGCATCATTCATTAGTTTACCATTACTGTAGTAGTTGACAATTGTAAACTTGCCTCAAACTCCCCCAGGATTTTATTATTTGTTTTGTATATTTTTGTGGTATTTGATGATTTATCTACAATTTTTCCTGTGTTACACAAAAAAATAAAAAAAACTGCAATGTCCATAAAGGTGTCCCTAAATATTTCAATTGATAAATTCAAATGTTTATTTATAATTTTGTTTCATGTGGTCAGATTATAAAATTGTCAGATTTCGTGCAAAATAAAATTATGTTTGATTGTAAAAAAGTATTATATGTTACCGAGCAACACCACACATTACCAAATAATGTGTAAAATAATACTTCACTGATGAATTTAACAGGCGATGAGCCTCAAAGTAATATATATACCCATTACTTTAGAGGTGATAATGTAAGGGTTTACTTATATGGTTATGAGAATGGAAAAAGTAATGTGTCTAAAAATAGATTAAAAAAAAATAATTTTTATTAAAAAAATGATTACAAATATTTTAAACGTTATTAAAAATGATGTGGTCATGATGGGAATCGAACCAGGGAACTTTGGTTGCCAGCCAAGAACTCTACCCACTGAGCTATCGACGCATATAGTATTTAATTGCTTTAAACTTAAATGAATTGTTGCGCTTCGTTTTTTCGCTAGTGTTGTCAAAACAAACATACATTACCCTTTTGCTTACAAAAAAACACAAAGTAATGTATCTATAAATAGATTTTCAAAAATATTTCAATTATTACTTTACATTTATAAATCGTATATTACGTATTCAATAATCAGTAGCTTATTACTTTATGCTTGCAAATAATGAAAAAGGTAAGGAGCTATCATTAAAGGTAACGCATGAGAATATCGCACCCATTACCAAAGTTTTGATGGGTATTCCATGGTTAGGCATGCATTTGCCACCAATGACCATGTTGTTATTTTTCATAAATTATAATGGGAAATAAAAAAGGGAGAGGTTTCACTATTGGGGCAGATTTTTACGCTTTTTAATAGAGTATGAAAATCGAAGTGTTGAGGTTGGAGTGTTTTCCATGTAAGTTTTTTAGGCAAACATTTTAAAACTTCGAAAATTTTTTCTATTTTTCTCAATTTTTCAACATAATTTGAAAGGTAGCAAAAATATGGGAAAAAGTTATATCCAGAGAAGAAAAAAAAAAAAACAACAAATTCAATGTAAAGGGTTTTCCAATAGGTACTTGACAACTTTGAATGTAATTTGCGAACGCACTTTTTCACTGATCATCTAACTGTAACATTCCTTTTTTTCAGTAAGCTCAACATTTTCATCTTGGTAAAGTACACGAACGAACAACGTATGCAAATTAAAAAAATATACTACCGAAATTCGGAGTCGGTGAACGCAACTTTAAGAGCAAAATCATCTTCAGTGACGAAGCTCATTTTTGGCTCAATGGGTTCGTCAATGACCAAAATATGCGTTATTGGTTTGGTGAAAATTCACATAAAATCACCACTTTATCCACAAAAAATAACTTTTGGTGCGGTTTGCATGCCGGCGGCGTCATGTTTTTTCGTCGACAATAACGATCGTTATCGCGCCATGATTACCGATTATTTTTTTCCCGAATTTGAAAACATGGACTTGGGCGACATGTAGTTTCAACAGGACGGTGCCACAAACCATACAGCACACGTTACAATCAATTTATTGAAGAGTAAGTTTGGTGAGTGTGTTATCTCAAGAAATAGACCAGTCAATTGGCCGCCCGTTCGTGCGATTTAACGCCTCTAGACTTTTTTCTTTGGGGTTACGTCAGATCATTGGTCTATGGCAACAAGCCGACGACGTTGGAAGAACTCAGAGCCAACATTGAAAGCGAAAAAGCGGCCGTTGCGTCCGAAATGTGTGACCGAGTCATCAAAATTGGGTCCAACGAATCGACCGCTGCCGACGTGCCCGCGGTGACCATATTAACGAAGCCGAGTTCCATTCATAAATGTTTTGATTGTATTTCAAGTCGATCATAAAGTTTTAGAAATATCTCAAATGGTTTACGTTATTTATTTAAAGCAGAAAAATATGGCAAAACAGTAAAATTCAAGCAAAAAAAAAAAAAAAAACAAGCCTAGCAGATAAAATATGTATATTTTTTTTTTATTACAAAAAAGCACTTTGCGGCAAAAAATGTGAAAAAGCAATTTATGCTCCAAAATCTTAAGAAAAATCTACTATAAAGGTAAAAACTGAAAAATCTAAAAAAAACGACAAAAACAAATATGAGTAAAAAAAATTGGTTCTTAGTAATTAATTTTTCAAGCCCTAGGTCAATTTTATAAAATAAAATATTTATTTTAATCCAATATTTAGGGAAATCGGTCCAGGGGTTAAAAAGTTATGATTGAAAATGTGAAGGTACCACTAAATTTTCCATACAAATTGGTGTAAAATATTCTCTCCTGTTTTTTGACCAGTCCCTTAGAATTGAATTATATTTTATATCCTTCTTAAAAATTTTCACCTGAAATTTTTTCTACTTAATTTTTTTTTCACCACAAACATTTTTTTTCATCTCAAAATTTTTTTCACCTTCATAATTTCACTTCTAAATTTATTATTATTGTTTGTATCAAAAACAGTGAGAACTTTTCTTTAGGACATTGGTCTGCAGAAAAAACTAAAATCGAGTTTCAATTAAAATATTTGTAAATAAAATTAAAAATTTTGTTGAATTAGGACCAGCAAAAGAATTTGTTATATTAATTTATTTTGTTTTTGTTAAAATTAATTAAAATTTTCTATTACTTTTTTAATCATATGAATTCAATTTTTAATAAAAAATCTCTTCATTTTCGATTAAAGTTTTAATTATATCAATAAAAGTTATTATATAATAAAAGTTCCAACCAAAAATCAATTAAAATTTTGATAACATTTTTTATTGAAATTCCAGCATCAAATAAATTAAAATTTTAAATATTTTTTTTATCAAATATACATATGTTTGTGTGTAATACATCAGAGCTTGAAAATTTCTAAATACTTTGTACTTTTATGGTTCCAATAGCACCACAAAAAATATTATGGTACCAACTTTATCATAACTGGTTCATACGTACACTTAAAAAAGTTTGTAAGTTAAAATAACTTAAAATATCATTTAAAAGAAATAATATTTCATTTAAAAATCGGTCTACTTAATTTTCATTAAAATTAAATGTTATTTTTAAAATAAATGTCAAAATTTTACCTACCAATCCTTAAAAAATAAATGTTTTTTCATTTATTTGAAATTATTTCCGTTTTTGTATTATTTGTTTTTTTTTTTTTTTGAATATACTCGTACAATACAAAATGTATGTATGCATATGAAGCTATAAACACTTTTTGTGTGAATGTATTTGTTTATGTATGTGTGTTTATGAAGTTCTTGTAATTTGTATTGAAAAATTTTGTATATATACAAAAATTTAAATAAAAAAACAAATTGAAATTTTTTGATAATTTTTTTTTGATATAGACAGCAAACAAAATTTAAGTTTGTAATAACTGTTACGGACACAAATAAACCACAAGTTTCCGTTTTGTGGGTAAATTATTATTAAATTTCAAACAAATGAAAAAAATAAATGAAACTGAAAAAAATGGTTAATGATAGTAAATTATTTCGAATAAATGTATAAAAAAGTTAATATAGATATTTCTTTGCAAAATAAATGTATGTTCCTTTATTTTTAAATGGAACGGAAAACTTTTTTATTAAACTACAAACAGTTAACTACATAATATTCTGAGTGTATCCGCAGTGTTGCCAAAAAAGATTTGTTCTCATGTTTCCACTTTCAAAGTTTAAATACCAAAAAATCCTTTACAAATATTTCTTTTTTCTTAAATGATTTTTCTAAGATTTTGTTTGCTAAAAATTAAAAATAAATATTCTAGAACAAAGGGTGGCATCGTAAAATAATTCATATATTATCAAGCTTAAATTTAAACAATTTTTTTACATTTTAAAATAAACATTTAAAAACGTGATTTCTTGAGTTAATTTCTAATTTAATTTTTAACGTATCGATTTGCAAAATTCAGTTTATTGTTTGAATAATTTTCTACTTTATTCAATTAATAGCAAATTCAGAGAGTCAATTCGATTTTTGTTCATTCTCTTCATAGAAGCAATCAAATTGATTAAATTTTAACAAATCAAATAACCAAAAATCGTTCCCGAATAGAATTACAATTACAAAACAAATTCTTCAATTGAGTCAAAACTGAGTCATTGATATAAAGTGATTATAATATATTCATAAAATTAATAATATGGAAAATAATGAATTATCAAGCTCTGCATTAAAACCAATACGTTATGTATTTAGCAGAAATAGCTTTCGATTATCGATTTGAAAAAACTATCATAAACTTTTTTTTATCAATAAATTGTAAAATCTTTAGCCAATCTGCTGCATACAAACACTAAATAGGTTATGTTGTTTTTGTAAAGTCAAACGCTTTTATTAACATGCGTAATATTAAAAATATTTTTAAAAAACATTTTTTTTTGTTTAGGATTTGAGATGCAATTTTGCAATTTAAAAACTGTAATAAAAGTTAAGATTATATATTTCTCAAAATAATATGACTTTGATATGTTGTCAATAGTATTTATTGTAAACCAGAAAATATTTTACACCAAGTTCATTATCAATTAAAAATTAAATTGGTATGATTAAAATTTTATTTAAAAATTAACAAAAACTCAAAAAAAGAAAACATTTCATTAATTTTTTTTTTGGCAATAATTCAAATATATTTAAAGATTCGGCACAGCCGAATCTTAACCTTTTATTGTTGTTCGGCACAGCCGAATCTTAACCTTTTATTGTTGTTTTTTGTTGAAATGTAACGATGGACGCGCAATTTAATATTACAGCTACCTAGTTTTTAAATTTGTTTTGAGCTCGGTCTATATTCTAGAACTGAACATAGCGAATATACAGCCTAAACGAGCCGTTAAAATATTCGAATTCAGCCATCGATTAAATATGAGACACTCTAATTCAACATTGATATGTTGTCAAATTCGTATACATAAGTACTTGTTATTTTCCATTTATTGGTATACATTGGTACTTTGGCAACTGTTGCTGTTTATTGTTTATCAGTTTTTCTGGGCATTTGATCATACATCATCAGATACTAAATCATTCATATATATGTACAAGGTGGGCTTTAAACTAAAATATACAGAGATTTACAGATACATTTAGAAACCATACAAAATATATTATGACTAAAGAAAACATACATATATTTTATCAACATGATTTTTATGATTTGTCTTTGAAATATTTTAAAATTTATAGAAAAATTAATAGAAATACAAAAAGTTTGCCTCTAGTTGCATAAAATCGAATTAGAATTTTGCACATAATATTCGTTAACATTTTAATATGTTGTACCTTATTTGTAGTAAATCTTTTAATATTTAAAAATAATACAAAAGGGCGGCAGTAATTTAAAAAAAATTTCTTTGGTGAAAAGTGGCAACCTTATGAAATAAATGTTGCTTAAAATTTTATTGTTTTTGGAGCCAATAATCTCAGTGAATTTGTAAATAAACTGGTCACATGGATAAAATTGTCCGAAATCATTAAATTAAAGTTCGAATTGCTTTATCACGCATCTTATTCGCCAGAATTAGATTCCAAGCTAGACAGTTCTTACTAAAGGGTTTTCCAATAAGGAATTGACAACTTTTTTTTTAAATAAAACGCAAACCATTTGAGATATTTCCAAAACTTTATGATCGACTTGAAATACAATCAAAACATTTATAAATAAAACTCAACTTCGTTCATATGGCCACCGCGAGCACGGTGGCAGCGGTCGATTCGTTGGACCCAATTTTCGATGACTCGGTCACACTTTTCGGCCGTAAAGGCCGCTATTTCGCGTTCAGTGTTGGCTCCAAGTTCTTTCAACATCGTCGGCTTGTTGGCATAGACCAATGATTTGACGTAGCCCAAAAAAAAGGTCTAGAGGCGTTAAATCGCACGTAGAGGCGGCCAATTGACTGGTCCATTTCTTGAGATAACACACTCACCAAACTTACTCTTTAATAAATCGATAGTAACGTTTGCTGTGTGGCTTGTGGCACCGTCCTGTTGAAACCACATGCCGTCCAATTCCATGTTTTTCAATTCGGACCAAAAATAATCGGTAATCATGACATAAGGATAAGGATCGCCATTCACAGTAAAGTGACGATCGTTATTGTCGACGATAAAATATGGCCCAATGACGCCGCCAGCATGCAAACCGCACCAGATAGTTATTTTTTGTGCATGAAGTGGTGATTCATGAAGCACATGTGGATTTTCACCAAACCAATAACACATATTTTGCTTATTGACGAACCCATTGAGTCAAAAATGAGCTTCGTCACTGAAGATGATTTTGCTATGAAATTCATCATCTTGGCGCATCTTCTCCAGAGCCCAATCGGAGAACGTACGTCGTGTCAAATGGTCCATCGGCATCAATTCTTGAGTCAGCTTGATCTTGCATGGTTGTTAACCAAGATCTTTATGCAAAATTCGCCTTAAAGTGGTCTTGGCGATGCCCAGTTCGTGAGAACGCCGCGGAATCGACTGATTTGGATAGTTTGCTACAAACGCCTGAACGGCGCCGATATTTTTGTCACTTCGACCAACCCGTTGTCTCACTGGCACGGCAGCATCACACAATTAATATGTAGACTCAAATTTGTGCACTAAATTTGTCATTCCTTGTTTACTAGGGCGAGAATAACGACCGAGTTAACGCTCTTTAAGTTTACGCTCTTAAAGTTGCGGTCACTGACTCCGAATTTCGGTAGTACATTTTTATAATTTGCATACGTTGTTCGTTCGTGTACTTTACTATGATGAAAATGTTGAGTTTAGTTAAAAAAAAAAACAGAAAGTAACACTTAGATGATAAGTGAAATAGTGCGTTCACAAGTTACATTCAAAGTTGTCAAGTATCTATTGGTCTCGAAGCTATTGAATATCTCTGGGAATATACTCTGTATTGAGCTTAAAAATTATTATGTTGAGAAATAAAGAAAATTTTTCCCAAATTTGTTGTGCTTTCTCGTACGTTTCTTTAAAAGAGAACAGCATTGGCTAGGAAACTCATACACATTATTTTCGAAATTGATATCGCCTAAAATTGAATTCACAATCTTATGTGTAACAGTCCAACACGCTAACCATTACACCATAACAAGTGTTTCCAATTCAGCTAATCGATTAATCGATTTCTCTATTTATCGCTTAAAAAGAAACTCTTAGAAAAAGAAAAACACTTACTAAAATACAAATATATTTTTACGTCTTTCACTATAAGGTTGCATTTGTTTCAAATCAATAACATGTAATTGACTTTTTAATTCCGAAAGAGTTCTTCCTTTTCTTCTCCTAAGAAATTTTTTTACAATAGGTTTGAATCACAACAATTCTACAGCATATTCCACTGAATCAATTCTTTACATTAACATAAATTTAAGATAAAGTTAACAAAGACTACTTTTAGAAATGGATTTTAGGAGCAATATAACAGATTATTTTTGAAACCATTTAAAAAAAAGGCATCAACAGAAAAACGTATTATAAAGACAAAAAATTTTTCTACAAGTCATTCTTTGGAAAAGAAAATTTAACTGTTAAATTATTGCTTGGGTTTTAAAGAAATATTTGACTTTTAAGCATCCTATTCTAAGCTATTTCAAAAAAATTTTCTTTTGAATAGTTAGAGTTTGAACAAAAAACCTATTACAACGTTTATTTTGCTTCTCAGCAATCAAACACATGGCTAGATATTTTCGTAAAAAGCACTATGACGTTAATTATGTTTTAAAATAATAATAGAAAATAAATTTCAATTTTAAAATTAAATTTTCTTAAAAACTGTTCCGTTAAAAATTACAAAAAATAATAAAATTATAAAGAAGTTACATGGAATTTTGTAACTTATTTGACTGAATTGATTTACAAAAAATTAAAAAGTTAAAGAACTTGAGTAGAAACAAGTTGTGTCGGTAAAAATATTTAAGAATTCTCTTATTTCAACAAGGTAAGGAGCGTCCTTCTCAAGAATATGAGAGTTCAAAAATTCACTCAGAATATTATGTAGTTAACTGTTTGTAGTTTAATAAAAAAGTTTACCGTTCCATTTAAAAATAAAGGAACATACATTTATTTTTCAAAGAAATATCTATATTAACTTTTTTATACATATATTCGAAATAATTTACTATCATTTACCATTTTTTTCAGTTTAATTTATTTTTTTCATTTTGTTTAATTACAAATTATTAATTTTGTGTCCGAGTATTTTTCGGCACCTTTGCCTTTGGTGGGTTAATGCTCTGTCACAAATTTAATATTACTTCCCTTTTTGTAGAACTTTGTTGGGAGTTTTTACACAGATTCTAGCGAGTTAACGGGTATTAAACATTGTTGCTCATCACTTTAGATAAGTTGTCTCCTTTTTTAAGATATTCATTCGTTTTTTGGATACCTAATTGTGCTCATCGTCACCGACGGTAAAATATAAAAATTTTAATAAAATCTGAGATCTTTTTCTCACGAAAACGCATTTGTTTGAAATTTAATAAAAATTTACCACAAAATGGAAACTTGTCGTTTATTTGTGTCCGTAACAGTTATTACAAATTTAAATTTTGTTTGCTGTCTGTTTCAAAAAGAAAAAATAGATTAAAAACTAACATTGCTATCGCTCCTAGGTTATATGGACTACCTTTATTAATTCACCCTCTTACGAATTATGTAAATATTCTTAAAGAGATAACGAAATTTTCTAGATACAATATTAAGAATTCTTTACAATTTAAAGATAGTATTAGAGGACAACATATACAGAGATGGAAAAATGTTTATTTTTACGTATTTTCAAATTTTGTATAGAGGACAATAGATATTTTCAGTACAACGAGAATATATATATACAAAATATGGGACTTCCAATGGGATCTCCAGCTTCTCCAATCATTGCGGATATAATAATGGAGAAATTGCTAGATGAGTCTATAGAAAAATTAAGTGTAAAACCAAGGATAATGACGAAGTATGTAAATGACTTATTTTGTATCATTCCAGAATTAGCAGTTAACAACATGCTTACAACATTAAATAGTTTTGATCAAAACATTAAATTTACAATGGAGAGAGAATGTAATTCGATACTCCCATATTTGGATACATTGATAACTAAGAGAGGCAATAGATTAATAATGGATTGGTATTAGAAACCAACTGCATCAGGGAGAATAATTAATTATTACTCTAAACATAGTAGGAACATTATTATGAACACAGCTAAGAATTTTATAGAGAGAGTATTGACAATAAGTGATGTAGAATTTCATAGAGGAAACATTATAAAGATCAGAGATATATTACGAGATAATGGTTTTCCAACTGAGTTATCTTATAGATTAATAGGTCAATATAGAAATAGGATGACACGAAATAGAACATATATAATTGAACCACGAATTTTTAAATCTTTGACATATGTCCCTGGATTATCAGAGAGATTGGCGAGATCTAACATCTTTGATTAAGGGAAATATGGAATAGCTTATCGTAATTTAAATACATTAGGGAAATTATTTAGTAAAACTAAAGATAGAATTGATAAGTGGGATATGTCAAATTTAAGATACCTTGTCAGGGTAATGATCAGGAAAATTGTGATAAGGTATATATAGGAACGACAAAGAATAAATTAAAGACCAGGATTTCAGGACATAAATCAGACCAAAAACATAGAAATATTAATTCGGAAAATACCGCATTGTCATCTCATTGTTCTATATTAAATCACCTAACTTTGAAAATGTTTCAATATTAATAACAGAAAATAATTATAAAAAACGTTATATGTTAGAAATGTTAGAACACCTTTGACACAGAGAATGAACTTTAAAGCTGACACAGAAAATTTAGCTCAGAATTATAGATATTTAATTAGTAAAAAATTAGGAAACTTAAATGTATAGATATGTTTTTAATAACTATAATAATTTAATTTCATAATGTTATTTTATTTTATAAACAACATAAACTAAAGTATTAAACCGATATAGAAATATATTTTACGAGCTTTAGCAGGAAAATGTTGTTTATAAAATTACCACTTCTATTTGATTAAATGTTAATTTAATTTTTTAAAAAATTTAATTTATATTTAAATGTTAAATATTTTTTTGTTTGTCAACTTTTTTATAATTATTAAAATTTTGTTTTCCTGAAGATGCTAACAAATTTCAATTTGTTTTTTTATTTAAATTGGTTGTATATATACAAAATTTTCCAATACAAATTACAAGAACTTCATAAACACACATACATACACAAACACATTCATAGAAAAAGTGTTTATAGCTTCATACATACATTTTGTATTGTACGAGTATATTAAAAAAAAAACAAAAAATACAAAAACCGAAATAATTTCAAATAAATTAAAAAATAATTTTTTTAAGGATTGGTAGGTAAAATTTTGACATTTATTTTAACTGATTATATCAGTTGTTTCTTACGGATGTGTCAGTTGATTAATCAACATTTCAAAATAAATAACATATGGCATTTAATGTAAATGAAAATTAAGTACACCGGTTTTTAATTGAAATATGATTTCTTTTAAATGATATTTTCAGTTATTTTGTCTTACAAACTTTTTTAAGTGTTTTATTGATTTTTGTGAATCTTGGACAGTTTTCTTAGATCGACTTTTTGAATGCAGCTATAGTTTATTTAAAAACTTTCTATTTTTTCGACAGTGACAAATAAATAAAAAAAAAAAAAATACCCGCTTTACCGGCAAAATGTCATACATTGGCCTGATAACATTTATATTTTATATAGTACTCAGATTCTTTTCAAAAACCATCAAGATTCTAAGGCATGATTGCTTAAAAAGTCTCAGGATGCTTCCTAAACAAAGTATTTATAAACAAAATCTTTATATTTAGACTCAATTAAAAGGTTAATCAATCAATCCTCAAATAATCTATAAATCAATTGTCGTGATTTTTTGAATAATGCCATAACCGGTTAACCGACAGGGTCGAATAATTGCAAACACTAACCATAACAATCACAAACATGATTTACAGAATTTTAAGCAAATGGAATACAAAATAATGTCGGTGTTTTTTGTAAAAATGTAAAATTTTTATTTTGCAATAGAAGCAAAGAATACTAGTGCAGAACCTGGAATGTACCAATATATACCATAAAACTAGTACGGGTTCTATAGCCTCACCATACAAACAACTGTTGAATTTAACATGCGGATGTCATAGGTATGGGGCTATTGTCCCCAAACTTTCACTTTGAAACGAGTATAAAAACTCTTTGTACCAAGTTTCAGCAAAATTCGTTTATATTTAGAGGTAGCTCAAAAAGTTATCGTATCATTTAATAATAGGCAATTTTGTGCCATATTTTCCGAAATGTTTCTAAAAAACAGGATTATGACCCTTCCCGGAATTCGGACGATTTTCTTGGGGAAAAAAATGGCAAAAAAATTAAAAATACAATTTTTAAAATACAACGAATTAATAAGATAAAAATTCTGCCTGAAATCTTAAATCGAGTATATCGTAAATTCAGCATTTGTTCAAGTGACAGCTTTCGACCTCGTAAGCGAAAAGTAGAGTCACAAAGCAACTCCGGTTTGTAACATTCAGCGTACCGTTCTCTTGTTAAATTTTTACCCAATTTTCGTATCTTTCAATTTTAAGTTATGGCCAATTTACTATTTCTATAATAGAAAACTGCGTCTTACTAGTGGCATGAGTAATATTAGTTTAATACCAAAAAATATCACTCATAAGACTAGTAGAACAAATTTCTGTAATAATTTTGTGAAAAATTCCCTTAAGTTAATGAACACAATTGGCAATAACTTTGAAATTTCTCCATAGATGACTTTTATTTTTTTCATTCAGATTTATTTTTAAATACAAGGGTCAATAATTTCCGTTACTTTTTAAATAAAACTTAAGTTTTTTTTTTATTCATTTATTTTTATGGAATCTTTTCTTCAAGAAATTTTTTTTTATTATTTCTATTTATTTATGTTTTATTTACTCTGTTTTTTAAACCATTTATTATCAATACAGAAAAAATAATGAACATGATTAAAGCGTCTTTTTGCAACTTTTTTTATTAATTTTATGTTTTTAAAGCAAATTTTGCCGAAGCTAAATAACAACACGTCCGCAAAACCAATTATTAGGTTTTCGGATAAAAAAAATAATTTTTTTTCAACATAGTCTCTTTTGAGGTCTTTGTCCAACGTTTCTCCAATTTTTTATCCCTTCCAAAAAAAAAAAAAGATTTGTCGAGGTCATTAAAATAGATATTTGTATGTAAGATAATTTCATTGTTGAAGTCAAATCTCTTTCTACAGACCCAATTCTTCAGGTTTAAAAACAAGAAATAGTAACTCCGGGCTAAATCCGGAGAATAGAGCAGATGAGTGACTTGTAGCCTAATTCATGGATTTTTGTCATGGAAACTACACATGCGTTTCGATTATAAACAAATGCGGCAACCAAATTTCAATCTCCGATCTGTCAACACCATATCGTGAATTTTTTCAATTGTTTCCCCCCATCTGGGGGGTCAAGAACGCTCATCATCTTCCGTTCTTGTACGGTAAATCACTTTATAACTATTGAAATTAATACTGCAGAGTTCCCATAGTATTTGTCAAGCATAGCCTTGGTTTAAGTAATGGTTTTTCGGTAAAAAATAATGAATAATAAGCAAACGAAATTTGCTTTTTCCATTTTATACTCAAATAACACGATAGTCTCCTATCAATTGCTGTCAAACACAAACTAAATGATACAGCATGTTTAAATTTTAACAGGAACCAACAGACAGATGCCTCTTGACAGGATAAGATGCGGGAAATTGAAAAAGTCATGGATTTTTCAAACCGCTCCCGCATAATTCTATCTATAGTACTTAAACAATTTATTTAATCAAATTTCTAAATAATCATGGAAAAAAATCACTAAAATTAAAAAGCTGGGTTTTTTTTGGTCACCTTCACTTTCTAATTAAAAAAATGCATATAAATAATAAAAAATCATTTCAAATTAATCTTGTTTTTCAAAAAAGAAAAAAAAATCAATTATATAAAGTTCGTTTTTGGTGCAAGTTATTTTTCATTTGAATATCACTATGTACAATAACACACATATGGTAATACACATTTTAATTACTTTTTCCTTTGAATAATTTATCAATATAATACTTTTGGTTAAATATTTGCATTGAATTTTTCAAAAAAAAAAGACAAAAAGAAAGATCATTTATTTTTATAGTTTTCGTTTAGGAAAAGTCAACAGAACATTATTGGCATTGGTAAACAGAAATGAAGAACAACATCCATTTATATTGTTTTTCTGTTTATCAGAGAACATTTTTGTATTCTTTAGGTTACACTCAACATAAAGTTTTGGTAAGCTTTTTTATTAAAATTAAAAATTTTGTAATGATGTGTAAATTATTAAGAACAATAGTTAATATAATATAAATTTTATTTAACTTACTAGTGCAAATCAATAACGTAGAAAAACAAATTTTTCTTTTCATTCTTTTTAACATAGTCTCTTTTTAGCTCGATACTTTTTATCCTGCGATTCTCTAAATTCTTTAAGCCTTCCACGAAGTAAGATGATTTTGAATATGATCACATATGGGGATGCATGATCATATACGTTCACGCAGAGTTCAATATATGATCATACATGATCTAATATATGACCATATTCCTTTTGATCCGAAATTTTGGTGTATATGGCGGTATATTTTCATATGTGGTCATATATTATTCATGTATACCCATATAATATATGATGGAATATGAAGGTATATGGATATATATGAGATCATATATGATCATATACTAAACTTTGTATGGGCGTATTCATATACGCCGTGTATATACATGAATGATCATATACCGGCCCATGTATAATCGTGTATGTTTATCATTCCTGGTGTATTGTGCTGAATCCATGTTTTATCAATTGTAATGTATCAGTATATAAATTCATCACGATCGCTTTGGAAAATCTCTAAACCACCTACTTAAGCAGTTACATGATTGCTTTTATTTTGGGTTGCGAATAAACGCGGCACTAATTTTTTCGTACAAAATTTAATCCACTAAACTATGTGATGTAGCCGTAGCTTTAACTATTTCACCAACTTTAACTCGCGGATTACTCAAAACTACATCATCCACTTACAATATATTTTCCGTTCACAACTGTAGTATTTTTAAATTAAATTATTTCAATACAAATTACAAGAAATTGTTAATATATACATACAAACATAGAACATGCAAATATATACCTCTGTGTGTGTTGTGTTTTGTAATTAAATACAAATTAAAAAACTTTCAATTTGAAAAACAAACTATAAAAATCTTTTTTTCTAACGTTTTGTCAGTTAAAATTTCATGATTATTTTAAACGAGTTTAAATTGTGTTTACTATTTTTGTCGATTATTAAACAATGATTGAAAATAAACAACAAAATATAATGAAAAATGTAATGAAAAATCAGGAGTCTTCTTTTTATTGTAATTTTGATTGGATTTAGATTGTCCTAAACTAGGTTGACCATTGGGCGGCTGTACGTTCACGTTTAAAGTCATTGATCCAATTGTAGATAGTTTTAAGTACTGTCGCAGATGTGTCACGGACTTTTTCTAACTCATCTTTTATTTTCTTTAGGTGTTTTGCCAATTCAGTAAAAGTATTTAATGACAGCATGCAACAATTTTTTTGTATTTTTTTAAAATTGCAAAAGTTGGGCCAAACAATCGATTGTTAAAAAAAGTTAATGACTTATTTTTCTAAACATATGCCAGTCGTCTTTTGCAACTTATTATTTAAAAAAAACTACTTTCTTTTAAGTTCTTGGTGTTTCTTATATGATTTTGTAAGGACTTATTAACTTGCCCTTTGAAAAATCCTACGGGAGGTACAAAAAAAGGAAAATTAATCCCCTTTGGAGATTTACCAAAAAATTTTAAAATTTTCCATCATTCGGAATTTTTAGAAATTCCTACAGGGACAACTCCCCTTTGTCGGCCTGTCTAAATCCCCATAGCGGTCTGTTCAAACTAAAAATCTGAAATTTGAAATATGTGTTAGCTAATTGATAAGGTACAATTCAGAATGTTCGCCAGGGAAGTGGTAAATGGGTCCTGCCGAAACCTTGGGAGCTAGGAAATTGAATTTTGGTATGTAGGTACCTCCTGCGGTATAGATATCAACTAAGATGAAAATTTGCCCCTTGACGGCCTGCCAATACCGCTATAACTCTTGGTATCTAGGCTCCTCCTCCTGTGCAGACAATCTGCTTAGACGGAGATTTCTCGAAACTTCAATGGAGAGGGGAAAAAGGAGGAAGTCTCTCCTTGACGGCCTCCTAAACCCCTTAGGATAGAAACCTTAAATTTTAAATACAGCCATACTGTAGCTTGTAGCTTTTTGCCCTGAGGGGCAAAAAGGGTGAATCTCTTCCTTGACGGTCGGAAATTTGATGCACCTGTTTCTTGGAGTATTGTCTAACAAGAACAGATGTTTGAAAATTTCTATGAGAAGGCAAAGAGTCTCTCCCTTAAGGGCCTACCCAAACCCGTTTTTTATAGAAATCTGAAATTTAAAATATGTGTTCCTTTGGTTGTGTGATGTTTCGCTTAAAAGATAGTTTTTGAGCCATTTTCATCAGGGAATCCCTACAGTATTGGGCTTAAACCCGAGACACATTTTTTTTACCCTTACAACGTAGAGGGCTTTGCCCGCTAGTTTTCATATAAAATAATCTTTGCTGCTAGTTAGTATTTAACTGCTAACGACAACATAATTTGAGTGTAACTTTTGTTTTTACAATCATAATTCATAGTCAGTGCTGTAAATTTAACCTTTGGTTGAATGCATGTATCGAAATGGGTCTAGTTGACCTTTCGGACCTTTAGCTGTTTATTGGCAGCATTACATTATAGATATCTTATTACACAAACATTTTGCGATTTAAACACTAGGAAGTAAGGGAATTCTCATAAATTGTATTTTTTTCAAAATTACTAAGGGGAAATTTAAATGATTCAAATTGAATATCATTTTGCTGCTGTCAATTTATGAAACTTTTCAGAGTATTAATATTTTTTTTCTCTTGAAAAATGCATTGTTCTGTATTTATGTATGTGCGAACAAATATCAATGGCAGGAAAACAATATGTAGTATGTGTATTTTAGTATTTTTACCCAACCATTTGACTAGTATAGTGGTTTATTTGTCTTCACTACTGTCATTCATGATGTTTGTACGTACTCACACATACATGCTCTGCAGGCATCATTTATCACTCATGTAGAAGGAACAAAAAAAAAAAATAATCAACAAGAGAAGAATAAAATTGTATAAAGTGTCAAAAAGACAATAGTAAACATACAACAACAGCAATAAAAAGTGCAAAATAGATAGAACATAAAAACTGAAAATTGATTTATGAAGTGGCCATTTGAACAATCAGGTTTATCCGGTTTAAATTTCGTTTGGTTTATTTTGTTTAAATATTTAAAATTAATTTTTATGTTTACCGCCAGCATTGTTTTGTAATTTAATCATAAATATTATATGCAGCATATTTGTTGTGGGAGTAGTGATGGTAGTGGTTCTAGTAGTGTTTTATGTAATTGTGTTGATGGTGGGTTTTTGGAAAGAAAAAAAAAAAACACAAAACTATATGTACAACCATAAATGGTATGTCATTTCCATAAATATATCCATGTTACCAAATGACATTTATGCACTTTAATTATTATGCAGACATTTGTTACCATTGTTTTGTCCCTATTCCAGCCTATCATTTCAAAGTTTTTAGTCGACAACACATGATACTTTTTCCTTCCTTCCTTCACTTTGCTTTTATTTTATAAATTGTTTTAAATTTATGTATTTTAATACATGTACTCTTAACATGAATGTATGTATGAAACAAATTTTAAACATCCAAACTACCGAAACTGTACAGTGTACACAATGAAAATTTCTTATATCCTTTACATTTGTTTTTATGTCTAGTGCTAAAACATGGATATACGAGTATGATGATGATTATTCTAAATATAGTTATCTACAGTTAAAGCGATTGTTATTGGACTTCTTATGTTTATATCAAAAATTTATAAAATATAAAAGCTATGTCGATAGTAAATACACTCTTTAAATTATACTTTTTTTATTGGCGCCCCGGTAGGCTAGTTGGTAGCGTGCTAGCCTATCATTCGGGGGTCGTGGGTTCAATTCCCACCAGAGGCTCTGGTCTGATTTCGCTACAACGAGCCGATAGCCTTTGTTGCTAGTGCAACAAATAAATAAATGAATTCAAAAAGTATCTCTTCCGTTAAAAAATGAAATACGCCAGGTTTGTATATACAGATTTTTAGGAGCTACACAAATGGGGAAAAATTTCGGCAAAATTTTCTAAAAATCCATTATAAAATTCCAAAAAGTACTTACTGAGTGAATTAGCCCAAAAACCAAGGAAAACACATTTAAAATTCAGGTTTTAGGATCAAAACGATATGGGCAGCCCGCTAAAGGGGAATCGTTTCCCGTTTGTGAACCCCACTTTTTTTAAGTTCCTATCGAAAGTTTGAAACATAATATCAATAAATAAGCCCAGGCAGGTCATCCCGGGGGGTACATTTCCTTTTTGAAACACTATTTTTAGTACGTAAATCCATGTCCAAGGAGTTTCTTAGGATCTGTTTTTTGGGCTGGATTATAAACCCATGTTTTTAATGGAAATTCCTAAATTTAAAACAAACTTTTTAAATTTCATTACATCAATTAAAAAAATAATAACCCTTGACATATCGGCCAATTGCGAGAAGACCGGCATAACTCAAAAAAGCGATTTCGAGAAAATTGCATATAAAATTTTCAATTTACCCTAACTGTTGAGAAAAATAGAAAACCCTTTTGGTCGCCATTTAGTGAGGGAAATATATATCAATACCATTTTTTGATATGTTTAGATTATGTTGTGACCCATATTTCTGCATCATTAACTCAAACCCAATGCCGGTTTTTCTCGTAAATGAGCAACATATCGCTCATTTAAGATTTTTAAAAAAATATAAAAGTGGAGAAAAATGCTAAAATGGCACAAGATATATTCAAATCGATAAGTCTTAGTAAGACCCAGACTTAACCCACTGCATTTTGCAGCTTGTGCTTTAATTTCGCTCAATCTCCATTTCATTCACTTTCATTCCCCTTGTCTAGTGTTACAACACCACTCGTTCTTAGTTTTATTTCATTCCATCCCCCTTGTCTTGTGTCTTTACTATTTGAATTCCACTCGTTTGCGGTTTCATTTCATTCCATTTCGTTTGTCTTGTATTTCAATTCCACTCGTTCCCCAATCCCTATAATATCGTACTTCTTATTTAATGTTTCAATTTCACTCATTCTTCTTGTCTAGTGTTCCAATATCACTCGTTCCTAGTTCCATTCAAACTTCAATTTTTCGCCTATTGTTCCCATTCAACTCGTTCTTAGTTCCATTCCCTTCTAAGGACTTGCCTACTGCTTTGATTCTACTCGTTTCCAGTTTCATTTAATTTCCCCCTTTTGACTAGTGTTTCGATTCCCCGCGTTCCGCTTTTCCTTTGCCTATTGTTTAAATTTCACTCGTTCCATTTCAATCCACTTGCCTATTATTTCAATTAAACTTGCTCCCATTTCCATTATCACGTTCCTGGCGAAAATTCCAAAAGACATATTTTAAACTTCAGGTTTATAAACAGAAGGTTTTTTTAGCAGGTCTATGCTTATTTCTTTTTTGCCCCTCGCCGTAGGAATTTCCAAATTTCTTATCAGTGAGATAGCCCATAATCCAGGAATCAAATATTTAAAATTTCTGGTTATTAGCCAAAGATAATTGACCAGGCCATCAAGGGGAGACTATTTCCGATAGGTTACGGACCCTATCGGAATTTTCGAAAATCCCGCATTATCAGTGACTAACACCAGGAAACAATGTTTTGAGTTTAAGGTTTCTAGCCAGATGGGGTTTGGACAGACTTTCAAAGGAAATACTTTTCCCCCTTTTAACCTACCTCACCAAAATTCCCAAATTTACTTATGAGAATCTTGGCAAACGTCTATGCCAGAGGAATCTTTGTGTCAGATTTCAAGTAAATAGTTCCGGCATAACTTAATTTTTCCGAAGTTTCGTTAAGGACTAAAAACCTCCATTATAATCCATGCATAAAAACACGAAACTAATCTTAAAACAAAAAAAAAAAGAAACAACAAAAATTGGTATATTTTACGAAAGTGCTTGGTATTTTGTAAGTTTTTTGGATTTTTATACATGGATTATTATTAGTGTAGTAAGTCCTACACATAAATATATTTTTAAATATTTGTTTAGAAACTAGTTTGAAATATGATTCAAAGAATTTTATGTTTGTTATTTTTACACCGTCCGACTGAAAATATTGGATACGAACCGGACCATATACGTCTGAAATTAGAGACTAAATGAAGTAAAGTTGCATTATAAGTCCATTTAAATGAACCTCACAGTTTCAAAGGATTACACTTTTAAATAAATAAATTTTAATACTGGGACGCGTGTCTCACATCAACGATATTATTGTCAAATGAAAGAAGAGAAACTAGGCACATTTTTACATTTCCAGCAAAAATGAAGCTGCCAAAGTAGCAATAAAAGCATCACTACTATGGCAAAGGCATCACTTCTTTTCTGATGGTTTTATCGATGAATTTAACATTGGCGAGTCATAGGATGGAAGTATTATAGTATTACTCATACTTTACTCTAGGGAAGCAATGATAATACAATTTTAATATATTCTGATGCATGAGTGGAAAATGTTCATATTTCATAAGAATGCAGAAAAATAAGTTTAAAAGAGCGCCCCGGTAGGCTAGTTGGTGGCGTGATAGCTTATCAGTGCGGGGGTCGTGGGTTCGATTCCTACCACAGGCTCCGTTCTGTTTTCTCTACAACGAGCAGATGGCCTTTGTTGCTAGTGCTCGGTTTAGTATAAAATAAATAAAAATAAATAAATAAGTTTAAGGAAGCGAAATTTATGCATTGATATAAATACTCTTTATTAGAACAAATGAATAATTCTGCATTAGTGAAAAAGTATTTTTAGGCAATTTTGAAACATTTTTTACAAATTTTACTGAATTTTTGGACAAATTTTTAAATATTTTTGGATAATAATGAAGTTTTTATGTACAGGGTGGCGCAAAAATAACCTTCCCATGTTTTTGGCTGTAATTTAAAAAAAAAAAAAATGAAAAACTTTGATTCTTCTTGTGGATTATTTTTATTTGGTCTTTTAATTTTTTTACATCAAGTCGAGAATATGATGTCATGTAAATGGCCGCCGCCACAGTTGATTGTCATTTGAGCCCTTTTTATGGCATTTTCCATCACTTTGGCCAAAACTTCCGGCGACATTCTTGACGGATATTGTCTTTAAGAGCTGCAAGAGTCTGAGGCTTGTTGACACAAACCCGCGATTTCAAAAAGCCCTACAAAAAGAAGTCTGGAGCGGTCAAATCAGGCGATCTTGTTGGCCAGTGCAAATCGCCAAAACGGGAGATTAGGCGCCCGGGAAATGCATCCTTCAGCATATCGGTTGTGGCACGTGCAGTCTGTGCCGTTGCACCGTCCTGTTGGAACCACATGTTTTCCAATCCCAATTCATCAAGTTGCGGCAAAAAGAACTCGTTGATCATTGCTCTGTAGCGCTCACCATTCACAGTAACCGTTTGGCCCGCGACGTCTTCGAAGAAAAAAGGTCAGATGACTCCTCCAGCGAAAACAGCACAGCATACAGTGACTTTGAGCGGGTGTAATGGCTCTTCGTAGGTTACACGCGGATTTTCAGTGCCCCAGAAGCGTAAATTTTGCTTATTTACGTACCCGCTAAGATGGAAATCGGCCTCATCACTCATGATTATTTTTGATGAAAAATCATATTCATTATTGCTCAAATAAATAGTCACGAATATTCCGCGTTCTGGAGCAGAGTAGCGTAACATTGTTTATTAACGTGTATTTCGCATGTGTTTACTACACAAATGTCAAAACAGAACTGGCATTAGGGGCCAATCGCAAAATTTATAGCATTTTCTGATAGGAGGATTACTTTTGCGCCATCTGTATTGTTGATCTGTTATTTTCTAAATTAATAGTATTAATACACTCAGAATATTATGTAGTTAACTGTTTGTAGTTTAATAAAAAAGTTTTCCGTTTCATTTAAAAATAAAGGAACATACATTTATTTTTCAAAGAAATATCTATATTAACTTTTTTATACATTTATTCGAAATAATTTACTATCATTTACCGATTTTTTTCAGTTTCATTTATTTTTTTCATTTGTTTGAAATTTAATAAAAATTTACCCACAAAACGGAAACTTGTGGTTTATTTGTGTCCGTAACAGTTATTACAAATTTAAATTTTGTTTGCTGTCTGTTTCAAAAAAAAATATTCAAAAAATTTCAATTTGTTTTTTTATTTAAATTGTTTGTATATATACAAAATTTTTCAATACAATTTACAAGAACTTTATAAACACACATACATATAGAAAGACATTCATACAAAAAGTATTTATAGCTTCATATGCATACATACATTTTGTATTGTACGAGTATATTAAAAAAAAAAAACAAAAAATACAAAAACGGAAATAATTTCAAATAAATGAAAAAAACATTTATTTTTTAATGATTGGTAGGTAAAACTTTGACATTTATTTTAACTGATTATATCATTTGTTTCTTACGGATGTGTCAGTTGATTAATCAACATTTAAAAATAAATAACAAATGGCATTTAATTTAAATGAAAATTAAGTTGACCGGTTTTTAAATGAAATATCATTTCTTTTAAATGATATTTTCAGTTATTTTAACTTACAAACTTTTTTAAGTGTAGGATTTTAGATCATATACGTAATCATATTTTTTTTTGTAAATTGCAAAGAAACATGAAAATTTAATTAGTACATAAATTATAGAGAATAAAAATTGAAAAATTCCACAGAGCCAGTATGATAAAATACTTAGTATTTTCGGTTGCCGCTACACAACCCTCCTCAGTATCCACGCTCTCCTTTTGGGTCATTGCTTATTGATGATTGTCTATTTTTGATATTGAGTGTTTGGAAACAAATTAACAAATTCTGTCATAAATATTTAAGGCTTAAAAAAATGCAAATGACAGGCCAGCTAGTTTCAATTAAAGGTTAACAACATCTGTTTTACTCGATTTTTCAAAACTTTTATTAAAAATTGCAAAACTGCATAAATTCTAACCCTCATGAAATTTTGAACTAAAATATAAAAAATAAAAACATTAAAAAAATTCTTATTTTAGTTTTCTTCGATCTTCTCTATTCATATAATATTCCTTATTGAGCTAAAGATCCTTTATTTATAAAAAATTTAATTATAAATATTTATTTATCCCAATATTTCGTCACCACATTGGTCTTTTTTTATAATTAATTTATTAATTATAAAAAAAGACGATTTCCCCTGAAGAAGTCACCCAATGTGGTGACAAAATATTGGGATAAATAAATATTTATAATTAAATTTTTTATAAATAAAGGATCTTTAGCTCAATAAGGAATATTATATTAAAAAAGTTCATTAGAACTATCTTCTCAATTTGAATAAATGCTTTAGATTAAAAAAATATACGATATACTATAACTTATGCTTTAGAAGTAATGAAGAGTGATTTTTTTAAATATGCATCGGCTTTATATACAAATCACTACATTTGAAATATGAACATATGAATTTTTTTGGAAGTGCCTTAAAATAACACCAAAAAATCATAAAAGAATATTAACTGAAGTTTAGGAAGCAAATAAAGAAGTTATAGTCAAAGTATGACTACCATTTTTTTTGCTGGGTTATCATATCTTGTGTATTGATTGAAATAATATCACTTAATACTCTTCGTTATTAAAGAGCAGGGTACAGAAAAAATCTATTATCATAAAATTTAGTTGTCACTCTTCAAAATGTTCCCATAATTAAAGCCTTCACTATTAAACAAAATTTGTATATATATATTTTTCCACTGCTACAATTTTTTGTCACATTTGGTTTTGGTTGTCTAAAAATCTGTTTGCTACTGGTACTCTGTTGCACATTTAACCATATTCGACATTATGTGCCATTGCTTGGTTGTCCTCTACTTATGGAACGGAAATGACGGTTATTTAAATGTTATCTACTCCTATGTACATACATACATACATACATACATACATATATACATACAAATTTATAGTACACATGTTGTTAAAACCGTTACAGCCATTACAATTTCATTTTAAACATATGGTTATGATAATTGTTTAAAGTAATTGTGGGATTTCCTCTTTTTTTTGTGCAAACTAAACCTTATAGTGTTATATGCAAATAACTATTAAGCAATTTTCGCTTTTAGGGTATTTTAGGCAAAAATTGCATATAACAGAGAAGAAGATGGTTAATGTATAATAGGGGGTCCCGAAAATTGGTAGATGTGACGCAATATCAATCACACGATCCGATTTAACGAGGTTATTAGGGGGAAATTAAACAAATTATTTCGGGGCTTCTTATAGCAATCTATAAGAATCCATACTTCGAAAATAATCGAAATTAGGGACAACCTAATATATAGCTAGTTAATAGATTTTAATTTGTATATTTTGGAAACACAAATTAGTTTTAGTTGTGTTAAAATGAATTGAATTTTACTAGTTTAAAGTGTATATTAAATAGTAAATTATTATGTTGATAAAATATTAAAGAGGGTGGCAAATTACAAAAAATACAGGCAATTAAACATTTAATGGATTACTCGATAAATTTAATTAATCAGTTGTTTGGGCCAAGTTGACTTTTCATAACACCCACAAATATTACATCTATTTGTGATATAAGGTATGGTGGTTTTCAAAATAATTAGAGTAATCTAAAGTCGCACTTAGACTTTTTTAAATGTGTTTTGATAAGCTAAACTCGAAAGTCACATTTTTAATATTAATGATTCCTTTTTATATTTTATATTGAGTTTTTAAGATTTTTGTCGGAGGCAGTTTCACAAAATTCATCAAAGGGGAGGTCGGTTAGAGGGTTAATTTCCAAGTTATTTCCAATGTTGTGGAATCAAATGATTGATATTTTTGCTAGATTTAACGAAATTCAAGAGTTCTTCCTTATGGTCTTGTTCAAACCAGAGAACTGCAAATGCTAATTGCAAAACGTTCATACGCAATCAACACAAGAATAAATATGTGTTTGCGTTCAAACGTTGAATATACTCCAACACACATATTTGTTGATGATTTTAAATCAATCAAACGACGTGTAAATTGTTGTCACTGATTTATAATCATCGGTCGTTTTTATACCATTGATTTTATTCTGTTCGTTTGAGTCAACAATAATTATTTTTATGTAGAATAAATCAGAAAAAGCAATAAATAAAGCGTATGTGTGTATTCATAATTAAAACAAAATAGTTTCATATTTATAAAAAGGGGGTGGTTTTGTAGAAACACATTTCATAAATTAGGGTGGGTCTAAAATTTGTTTTTTTAGAATTTTTATTAGTAATACCAAAATTATTGTTCTTTGTGAATTTTTTTTTTTTAATTTAGGTTGATATCTCAGGCTCTCCCAATCCGGTTAAAGTTAAATATTGCCTAATTTTCCAATCAAAATAGAAGAAAAAAAATTTAGACAATATTTAAATTTTTCCGGATTAGGCAAGCCTGAGATATCGACCTAAATTTTTTTTCCAAAATATATATTTATTTCACAAAGAAGAATATTTTTAGTATTGTATTACTAATAAAAATTCGAAAAAAGCGGATTTAAGTAAAAATATTTATTTAAAAATAATCAACCAATCGAGATAGTGGATCTTTTTTAACTGCACTCTTACGTGGTCAGATCACATTAACTATACTTGTGGCCGTATTTTCTTTATGACGAGAACGCTTTGGCAAACGCAACACTGTACACTAGACCGTACCACCTTATAGGCAAAAAAATAAAAGTTCACCGTACACCCTCAAATATAAAGTATTTTTTATTTGATTAAGTAATGCTGCGTGCCGTGGACTTCTATTGTAAATACACTATCATTTTGTAAAGCTTTGTGTAAAACAAATATTTTTTTGTACTCCTTCATAAATATTGTGAAAACCAATCTTTGTTAACACATCTCCGTAAATAAAGAAAATAAAAAAAGGAAGTTTTTATATATAGGCTTTTTACGTAGGTGTTACCCCTTAAGTAGTATAAAAGGGTGCTTGAGGTCAATGATTTTTCATGTAACAAATTGGTATCATTGCGACAAAAACATTGATATATAACCCTTTAAGACCCGACTGTAAATACTGAAGATATGACAAAAAAATTAAAAATGCCCTAAATTCGGCAACAAATAAAAATTAAAAAAAATAAAATAATAGTTCCGCTGGAATTATTGGAATACTTTCCTAGCAAAAGTTTATTGCTTTTTTGCGGGATTTCATTTTAAAATATTAGGGTAGTACATTAAGGTTGTAGCAACTGAGATCTGGTGGGTTAATACTAGAACGGGTTACTTGTGGTCAATGGCTTCTTCGAGGAAAACATCGGTCTCCGCGAGACAAAAAACATTGATATACAACACTTTAAGATCCGACGGTAAATGGCGAAGATATAACGAAAAATATAAAATGGTAAAAAAAAAAAACATTTTCGAAATTTTCTTGTTAAAATACTTTATATTTGAGGGTGTACGGTGAACTTTTTTTTTGAGGTACGGTCTACTGTACACCTATCAAAATAAGGATTCTACTTTCCAACACGTTTTTAATACCTGTTTTATTGTACGGTTGTGAGCTGTTTGCTAGATGTGACACCGTAAGCAAAGGGAAATTGAACATCGCATTTAACAATGTAAAACGTTATGTATTTGGTCTGCATAGACGATCAAGAGTATGTATCTATGTTTTCCTTTCAGCTTTATGGTATTTCATTTTATAATTTACTCAACTCAATAAAATTATTTAGCAAACTTAACTTCTCTGATCTCAGAGGTAAAAGAATAAGATCATTTGGATATCAAAAATGGAACTCAATTCCTCATAGCATCCAACTTTTTAGAAACGCGCGACAATTTAAAAATAACATTTTAAAACTGTTCCTACTTCAATAAATTTTCTATTTAATTCTCTCATGTAAAAATATATTTTTTTTTAAGCTGATTCTATTTTCGACTCATTTTAATGATTTGTTTAATGCTCATTAGTTTTGAGATCTAAAATATTTAATATTAAAATTTTTATTCTCAACTTTTATGACTTTTGTAATTAGTTATTAAGTTATTGATTATAATTTGATAATTTTTAAATATCAGTTGCATACTGAAAAATAAGACATTTGCTCTTGTGTATGGAACAATAAAAATAACTAAATAAATAAATAAAATAAAAAATTCAGTCATAGCTGATGTTTAAGCCAGAGGAGGCCACTTCTTACCAAATTTCACCTTCCTAGCTACAGCAGTTTTGACACATTTATAATAATTCACATGTAAAATACACGGAAACTGTAGTTCATTTTACTAAAGATTATTTTACTAAAGGTTATTTTGATATTACGAATAATTTCGTAATATATACAAATGACATCATAAACAGTAGCAAATATTTATTTGTATATTTTACGAAATTTCATAAAAATTCTTAAAAAATATAAATATTTTGTAAAAATGCAATAAAAACTTTATTTTATTTATTTACGAAATTTGTAAACTTAAGAAAGTTTTTACTATCAGCTGAGTACGAAAATTGTGTGATGTTACAATTTTCTTTATATTTTATTCCAAAAAAAGAGTTTAAAATTTTGTAATATCTACAAAATATTTGTATATTGGACGAAAAAATTCACGAAAAATATATTTGTATTTTTAAGCAGGCCATAAATAGGGAGAATCTCCCTGTTTGCGCCTGGGTGGATATTTACGCCATAGAAGATCTTGGCAGGTGTCGAGGGGGAGAATTTTACCCTCTTTTGCTCCTCCCCGTAGGTTTTGCCAAAAATCCCGTCTTATCTGATGTCTACACCAGAAGAGAAATCTGCATACCAAATTTCAACTTGCAACCTCCAGCGGTTTGGGCAGGCAGTAAAGGCGAGGTTTTTTGCCCTATGAACTTAAATTTTTACCACGTGCCTGTCCTGTCATTGAGTTCGGCCATACTCCAGGTAACACATATTTAAAATTTCATATTTCTACCTAAATCCGTGTGGGCATATCATTAAGGGGGACACTTTTACCCTTTTTGCAACTATGTACCAAATTTCACTTGCGAGCTCTAGCGGTTTTGGTAGGCCGTTACGGGGGAGAATTCTCCCCATTTTTGCCCCTCACCGTAGGATTTGCCACAAATCCAGGCTTATATGATGTTTGCACCAGAGGAGAAACCTGTAAACAAAATATAACTTAATAAGTGCAGCGTTTTGGAAAGGCCGTTAAGGCGAAGAATTGTTTGCCCTTTGAACCACCATTTTTACCATCTCCCTGGCCAAAATTCTATCAATGAGTTAGCACATACTCAAAGGAAAACATATTTTAAATTTCAGGATTCTAGCTCCAGCGGTTTGGGCGATACGATGTTGAATGAATGAAGAGACAACACTCAATATATTCTGTTGAAAAATATTAGTATAAATGCCAGATGCCCAATTCGTTTCCAGAAGTAGAATCATTAACAGTTGGAATGGCAATCCTATCAATTTTTTCTTTGAGAATCAAAGAAAAGGTTGCCAAGGGTAGTTCTAAAAATATGTTAGATGGAAAAAAGCTTATTTCGCATGGTCCCTTTCCTTAGAGTGCTTGATATAAGCCTAATAAGTTGTTGTGGTTGGTGGTTCATAAGGAGAGTGGCAATGACCTGGTCGCTCAGGTCGAAAGTGTGCACTTCCTTTAGCGCTGAACTTCACAATGGAAAATCATCTTTTCTTAATGTTACTATTCCATAGTAACATTAAATTATGATTTCGAAACTGATAAATTCTAAAATATATTAGAAATTGGTATTTACAAATATGGTTATCCTGATTAAATATATCATTACATTAAGGTTTCAGTAGAATCAACTCAATTGTGGATTGAATTGATTATAGACGCCACTAATAATTGGAATTCAGACTACATTTGTTTTCCTAACAAGTCATTTAAACTAAAAACAAATAAAAATAGGCTTAAATTCGGCAGTGCAAAATATTTGAATAACATCCACTAATATCAAAAAAAAAAAAAATTTGTCTAATGTTTTTGATACAAAATGTAACAAAAGTTTTGAAGTAAAATTATGGAGGTGAAAAAAAATTTTTTTGAGGTGAAAAAAATTTTGAGGTGAAAAAAATTTTATGAGACGAAAAAAATTTTTTGTCGTGCAAAAAATGTTAGTGGTGAAAATAATTTTTGTAAAAAAAAAAAAATTTTTGTGGTGAAAAATTTTTGTGGTGAAAAACAAAACAAAATAATTTACTTGCTAGTCGCTACTATGAAATTGTACAAAAATACACCAATTTGTGTGGAAAATTTAGAGGTACCTTCACATTTGCACTCATAACTTTTTAACCGCTCGACCGATTTTGCTCATTTTCAATACCAAACTAACCGGGGGGATATCCATTAATCTTGGTCAAAACGAGCACACCCACTTGTGTCTTCGTGCCGTGATCGCCATTTAAACGGACATAGCTAGATCGGCTTAAAATCTTAAACGTGAAATTTAAAATACATGTTCACTAGAGTTAGAACATACTATTACTGGTAAGGCGAAATTTTTAGACATCCATAATGGGAGAGGCAAAAAGTGGAACCTCTCTCTACCTTAACGGCCTGCACAAACTCTTTTTCGCTAGAAACCAGAAATTTAAAATATTTGTCTTCTCTAAAATATTTGTATACTCAGAAATAAAATAAGTAGAAAAATTTGTAAACGGTCTTCAATCCCACTACTAGTTTTGTACTGATTTTAAAAACTTAAATTGCCTTGAAATCCTACTTAGGTTGAAAAAAGGAGTCCGAAGTAAAAATATTTTTCACGAGTCGGCTCGTACAAAAATAGGACATCCACTAAAAATTTTTTAGTTCTAAAAATCGGCCCTTAAAACATAATTTTACTTTAAAATCCAAAAATTTACTAAAAATATTTTTTAAAACAAAAATTAGCAAATTAACCTATTAGTGGACGAAGTTCCCTGGCCACTTTCCTTAAATAATTTTCACCAATTATTAATAAAAATGATTTTATTAATTCGTTTTAAAAACATTTTATTCAAAAAAACTTATAGTTTTGGAGTTATGGACCATCCCTTATAACGGACATTGCGCAGTAGATACACTGTCCCTTTTGGGGGACGTTGCATTCAATGTCACTATATACACGTGACATAAGATAGTCATATTTTACATAATAGAATCATTACACTTATTTACAAATAACAGCAACAAAATGATAAATTTGTTTATGTTTTAACTATTTTTAAGCCTTTGAATTTTTTTTTAATTTTATCCAAAATATTTTTTGAAAAATAAGTAAAATAAAAAAATGTTGTTCGATGAAGAAAAATATAAATTTGTTTATTCGAATTCGTGTAAGGTAATTTAAAAATAAATAAACCGCTATAAAGTGTAACAAGTGTATCTAAAAATAATTAAGTTAATTTTTGCTTTTTAATATTTTTTTAATTAAAATTTTGCTATATTTTACATTCATTGAATTTACAGCAATTTACTGAAATTTAGTTGTGCTTACTAATTTTTTATACTAATTTGGTTGTACTTATATTAATAATATTTACATTTTTTTTTGCTGATTTAAGCAAACCGATTTGAAATTTAGTAGCAGCTACTAACTTTTTTACTAATTTCATTTTTCTACACGTCAGCAGACATGAGTTGCTAAGATTAGCAAAAAATACCGCTGGGCTCAAATTAGCAAAATTTCCGGTAATAACAGCAAAATTTTCAGTTGTCATTACAGACTTTTTTTGGTGAGTGCATGTGTTCTCTTGGGAGTGTGCCTGAGGACTCAGAAAAATTCCAAATAGGGGAAGCTAATTTATTGTGACAACCGAATTTCCTGCCAACCGAATAATTTAGTTGCAGCAATCGAATTATTTTGTTGTCGCAACCAAATATATTCTTGGGTAAATGGAAAAAGTATGTTCCCACCGAAATCCTGTTGTATTCCTCCGAATTTCTGTTGCCAGAAATAAAAATATCGATAAACACAACCAAACCATGCCGTTGGCGGTTATCACAATGGGGGCTTTTGCCCCCATTAAAACGACCCTCGCTTATTAGAAATTAATTTATTATTTTTTACTGTAGGCTATCAGTGCGTATACTTAATGTACATACGTCATTTATATTAAGTATACGCCCAGTAGTATTTTGTTAGTACCTTTAGATATTAAGACTTTGTTAAGGTTTGACACAGAGATGGAAAACATGGTAAAATTGTACTTTTTTTGGTACATTTTTACTTTGGTTGGTACCGTGGTACTACCGTGGCTCAATTAGTACAATTTGAAATTTTTTCAAATTTTCAATTTACAACTTGATAAAACAATATAACATAAAGTCGACTTTTTTTAAAAGCAACTTTAAATTAAAAACCTGTTTTTATTTATTCAGCTACTATAGTAAAAAATAAATTCAATTTTAAGTTAAACCGGCTCTAAATTGGTGTCACATCAAATGTTTCCATACACGTTGTACTAAAATATTTGGAAGTGGCAACATTGAACAGCTGATTTTAAATTACCTCTCAAAACCAAAAAAAAAAAAAAAATTATAAAAAAAGTGTATCATTGTTAAAAAGCAATTAAATGCTTTCAAATTTTTGAATAGCAAATCCTGAAAAGGTTAAATTGCCCTCAAAGGGAGGTGGACAACCAGAAAAAAAGGTGTGACATAAAAATTAGAGAAAAATTTTACAAAGTTTAGTGGGAATTATACGACTACATAAAATTAACGATAAATTTTGTTTCACCTGGTCAATTAAATTTTTTTTAAGTATTTTTAGTGTCTAAGCAAATCTGATTCAATACGATAAAATTGTTAAAAAAGCGGAGAAAATTTTGGTACCGTGAGGATCGAAAAACTACAATTTGTTTGTCTGGTTGGTACAATAACAGAAAACATATTTTCCATCCCTGGTTTGACATTTTAATAAAAATTCTAAAAAGCGGAATAAATCGAAATTTTGATAAAAAAAAACTCGTGTTAAATTTCTAGATTTCATGAAAAAAAAAAATGGTTATGTATAAATGTTGAATTGAAGTAATTGATAATAAATTTTGTGCGCCATTCCTCATTGGTATTATTAGTAAAATCCAGAGCTGTAGAAACTTCATTCAAGTTTATGTGATACTACACACAAGTAACACATATTCATTGTTACAACTGAATTTCTTGGTTGAAGCAAACGAAATTTGTTTAATGCAACATTTGGTTGGGACAACTAAATAATTCGGTTGATGCAACCAAAATATTTACTTGGCAAAAAATTAAATTAAATGAAATGGGCTGACTATGGTGCGTTTCTAAATAAATTTCATTAAAAAAAATATTAAAATTTTTCAGATTCGTGCTGACAACCGAATTTGATGCCAATCGAATGTTTCAGAAATAATTTTGTTGTCACATTCAAATTGCACATGTCGCAATTGGCCTTCTTATATACATTCGTTTGCCAGCACGAATCTTTTTTTTCTAGAAGGCACATTTGGTTTTTAAAAAAAAGTTTTTGATTGTCGACAATATTGTTTAGAAATTTATCCAAAAACACTTTAAATCACTTAAAAATTTTTAAATCCCAACATGAACTAATTTAAAACCATTTACTGCTCTTTTACATACAAAACAACCCAAAACTATTTAAACATTTTGCATATAACAATTGAGATTTAATTCATTGTAAAATGCTTTCAAATTTAGGTTTATTCTTTTTTCCTATTATTTAGACTTTAATACAATTTATAAATTAAATCAAAAATCCTTGTGTGTATAAAAATCTGGAAAAAAATAGTTGATAATTGGATTTTCATTGAAAAGCAAATAAAGAGACAAAACCTTAATTTGCATAGATTTTTGGAAAAAAAAAGAAAATTAAATTTTCACATAATACCATTCTCATGATACCAATTATATAGTCAACACTATGAAGACCATCATCAACAACATATGAACTTAAAAACTTTTTTTTTGGATTCTAGGTTATTAACATAGTTTTTAAATTTTTGGGTAAGTTTTTTTTTTTTTGAAAACGAATTACCATATTCTAACACACACATTATTATCTGGAGATTTGGACATTAAAAATTGTTTAATATTTTTTTTAGGTAACATGGGTTAGAAATATACGTTTTATTATTACTTAGAAACATAAAGAGAGACATACAATATTTTTGTAATACTAAAATCGTTTTGCATATAAAATTGTTGAATATTGTAAACTAATTTGCTCAAAAAAAAACTTTTTAAATTTATTTCTAATTTTCTCAAGGTTTTTGCATATATTTTAGAATTGCAAAAATATAAATATTTGAAATATACAACTTTTTTGGCTAAACTTTTTGGTATTTGCTTTTTCTTACAAAAAAAAAAAAAAAACAACAATGATGTTGTTATACATTAAAACACATTGTTTTCATAGTTCTCTGGGGAAATTTCTTTTTTCCTTATACATTGGTGTAAAGAACCTATTATTTATTTGAGTCCTTTTTCCTGTTTCTCTGTCTAATTTAATCCTTTTTAAGGCTTACAAAATTAACTTATTTGTTATTGTGGGTAAATTTGTATTTATTTTAAATAGCAATAAAGGTTTTTGTATCTGTAAAATGTAATTAATGAAAAATTAAACAGTATTTAAACAACAAAGGTAAATAAATAGGTAAATACAAAAAAATTAAATACAAACTAAATAAGTAGTTTAATTAATAATTTGTGGTAGCTCTTAACAACGGGCATAAGTTATGTTTTTATGCTGATTTTACACACTTTAAATTTAAGAAAACTTTATTAGAGAAGAAAGTTAATAATATAGGGTCCACCAAATAACTTTTTTTTTAAATGCTATAAAAATAACTACACTCAGAAAAAAAGTTAGTAGAAAAATTTGTAAACAGTTTTCAAACCCACTTTACTATTTTTGTTCTGATTTTTAGTAAAAAAATATAATTTAGAAAAATCTTTTTGCTATTTTAATTTTACAAATTGCAGAATTTTTACAGAATATTTAAAAATTTTTGTTGCTAATTTCAGAAATCATTTTACAAATTTTTGAAAACCGATTTGCTAAAATTAGCAAAAAATTTTACTAATTTTAAAAACGTGGATATTGAAGGAAATGTTATTTCTAATTAAAACTTACACCTACAAACTTAAATTTCCTTAAAATGTTACATATATTTAAAAAGGTATCGGAAGTGAAGATACCGACTCATGTCTAAAAAGAGGACATCCACTTAAAATAGCACAAAAAAGGTTTTTTAGTTCTAAACATCCGCCCTAAAAACAATTAAAATTAAACCTTAAAAGTAAAAAAAAACTCACCAAAATATTTTTCAAAACAGAAATTACAAAATTAAAACAAAATGATTAATTCGTTATTTAAAAAATATAATCAAAATTTTTGATGCTCGATAAAAAAAATAAATTCAAAGCTTTTTACTAATATTAATAATATTTAGTAATTTTTTTTGCTGATTTTAGCAAACAGATTTTAAATTCCACTTTACAAAAAGTCTACTAAAATTTAGTAGCGGCTACTAATTTTTCTACTAATTTCATTGTACTACACGTCAGCAGACATGTGTTGCTAAGATTAGCAAAAAATACCGCTGGGCTCAAATTAGCAGAATTTCCCGTAATAACAGCAAAATTTTCAGTTGCCATTACAGACTTTTTTTGGTGAGTGTACTGAATATTTTCTCAAATTTCTTTTTTGATTTGAAAGTACAATCCTTCCGGTTAATGATGGAAAATAATTTCATTCAAATGGCTGCCTCGGCTGGCCATGCAGTAGCCTACACGATCGGTCCAATTTTTAAGCACATTATCGATTGTGTGCAGCTGTATTTCACCAATGGCTTCACGAATATTGTCCTTTAAAGCGTCAATTGTCTCTGGCTTGTCGGCGTAACACTTATCTTTGATGGCACCCCACAAATAATAGTCCAACGGTGTCAAATCGCAGCTCCGAGGTGGCCAAACGACATCAGCTCTGCGGCTGATAATGCGATCTTGAAAAACAGAGCGCAAAACATCGAGTGGAGCTTCGGCTGTGTGGCACGTAGCGCCGTCCTGTTGAAACCAAATGTTGCCAATATCCTCCTCTTCAATTTTTGTGAACAAAAATTCGTTCAACATGGCCCGATAACGATCGCCATTGATTGTAACGGCGACTCCTTTCTCATTTTCGAAGAAAAATGGCCCAATTATGCCTCTGGACCAAAATCCGCACCAAACAGTGACTCGTTTTGGGTGCATCGGCTTTTCAATGTATGCATGGGGGTTTTCTGTGCCCCAAATGCGACAATTTTGCTTGTTTACATACCCGCCAAGATCAAAATGAGCTTCATCTGAAAAGATGACATTGAAAAGATGACATTCTGCAACATTACCATTATCTGTCAAATCAGAGATGAGCAAAGTGTTACCAATCACGAAATAAGCACTAGTTGAAAAAAAAAAAAACGTTAGATGGCGGACCCTATACATATTTATCTTTGCATGATAAAAATACACCATTTTTGGGAATATATGGAATCATACATATAATTGTACGTCTTATACTTTTCCATTAATGATCAAATGTTATCTCATTTTCTATTTGTTAGTTTGATTTATTTATTTTATTCAAACTTCAAAATCACAATGTCAAAAATTTTTATATTTATTTATTTTGAAGTTTTTAATATTTTAAAATAATTTTTATGAAAACTTATATGTTATGCGAATCATAGATGTTGGAAACTCATTAGTTTTAGTAAGTTTTTTTTCCAAAATTATTCACATTATATTCACTGCTTCGAAATCAAATAAGTGCAAACAGAAAATGCGCTTATGCAACAAAATAGTGTTCTCGGCGATTGTGCAGTATGTATAAGGCTAGTTAGAATGTATACTGTTTGGTACCCACAGTACAGTTAAATTTTTGGCCTTTTTTTTCCATGGATCATTTAAGTAAGTTTTTTTTAAAAAAATGCCAAAAAAGTCCCCTAAAACGGTATTTTAAGTACTTAAGTGTTCTGCTAAAAATTTCACTAAGACTTGCCAAAAAGGAAAAAATTATCCGGTAAACATAAAATTCCTGAATAATTAATTAATTGTAACTTAACACTTGTAGTCCTGTAAAATAACAATGTACTTCAAAAATTGTTAATTTAACGACTAAAATAAAGATTATCTTTATTTTTGGTTTCTTTTTATCTTAGTGGTATACTTCTGTGTTTTTTAAAGTTGCCCATAAGATTAAAATATTTAACGAAAAAATTCATCGTTAAATTTTACTTATAGCGCAAAAACAAATTATATTCTTATATCCTATTTGACAGGATTACAAATAACAAATTATTATTATATTTTATCAAGATTTTATATTATTATTTTTTTGTCTGTACATCTCAGAAAAACTTTTTATCTTAAGCCAAAAGTAAAATTTTACCAGAATTTTTATTTTTTCAGAAAGGTTAAACAAATCTCTACGCTTCTAGATGATATATTACCTCGCGCAATTACAGTGCTGCCATATTTGAAGCTTTTCATCTTTCATATCATCTCTATCCTCTTTCCAATAAGCGATCAAAGTTTCAGAGTTTGGAAAAATTGCCTAAATTTCTAACAGTAAATTATTTGTAACCAATAATTTAGAAAATAAGAGTACATAGTCTGCAGGAAAAGGACCTATCCTAGGGGACATCATGTGACCGGTTTATTGTGATAGGGACCGGTCACTTTAACATGGGCTTGTTCCAGGAGAGAGTCACTTATCCTCTGGTCGAGAAGAACATGTCACACAACTAAACCCAGGCTCCCAGTATACTTTTTTTATAATGTTATTATTTAAAATATACTTTGCCACACAGTTTTTGAATCACAAAGCTATCATTTTTTTCTTTTTGTTCCATTAGATTGAAATTTAATCAAATCAACAAAAAATTTTGAGCCTGGAATGGTTAACAAAGCTTCATATATATTTTTTTTATGTAAAGTTTATTATATTAGATTTTTAACATTCTTTGCTTCCTTGGCATATGAAGAAAGAGATCTTTAAGTTGTGTGCAATGAATGTAAATATACATATTTTCGTTTGTATATATTTTTTAAATTTATAAACTACATAACAAGAATTTAATTGCATAGTTTGTGCCAACTGAATTGAAGAATGAAAAGAATTGTTTTGTAAGGGCTTTGATTTTCTTAAATAGTAATTTAATTTTTGTTTTTTGAACAACAAATTTATAGCTTTGTTTGATAACTATGTTGCTATTCAATAAATCTAAAAATTTTAAAAATTCAAATGCTTTAAATTTTAGTAGAATTCAACTTTATTTAAACTGTTTTTTTAAGTAAAATTTATATCAAACAAATATGAAAAAAAAAATGTAAAAATAAATGTCTGTTTTAAAATATTGGTGAAAGCAGATTTAATAAAATAGAAAAAATGAAGCTATTAAAATCTTGCCAAAACATTATGTAATGTGGTATTTTTCATCCTGTTTATAAAGAGACCCTTACCGGTAGAAGTTTTCCAAAAAAGCTGCAGCAATCCAGTTCATTATCTACAAGGTGCGCAAAAGTAATCCTCCTATCAGAAAATGCTATAAATTTTGCAATTGGCCCCTAATGTCAGTTCTGTTTTGACATTTGTGTAGTAAATACATGCGAAATACACGTTAATAAACAATGTTACGCTACAATGCTCCAGAACGCGGAATATTGGTGACTATTTATTTGAGCAATAATGAAGGTGATTTTGCATCAAAAATAATCATGAGTGATGAGGCCCATTTCCATCTTAGCGGGTACGTAAATAAGCAAAATTTACGCTTCTGGAGCACTGAAAATCCGCGTGAAACCCACGAAGAGCCATTACACCCGCTCAAAGTCACTGTATGGTGTGCTGTTTTCGCTGGAGGAGTCATCGGACCTTTTTTCTTCGAAGACGTCGAGGGCCAAACGGTTACTGTGAATGGTGAGCGCTACAGAGCAATGATCAACGAGTTCTTTTTGCCGCAACTTGATGAATTGGGATTGGAAAACATGTGGTTCCAACAGGACGGTGCAACGCCACACACTGCACGTGCCACAACCGATATGCTGAAGGATACATTTCCCGGGCGCCAAATCTCCCGTTTTGGCGTTTTGCACTGGCCAGCAAGATCGCCTGATTTGACCGCTCCAGACTTCTTTTTGTGGGGCTTTTTGAAGTCGCGGGTTTATGTCAACAAGCCTCAGACTCTTGCAGCTCTTAAAAACAATATCCGTCAAGAATGTGAGGACCTATCGCCGGAAGTTTTGGCCAAAGTGATGGAAAATGCCATAAAAAGGGCTCAAATGACAATCAACTATGGCGGCGGCCATTTACATGACATCATATTCTCGACTTGATGTAAAAAAAATTAAAAGACCAAATAAAAATAATCCACAGGAAGAATCAAAGTTTTTCATTTTTTTTTAAATTACAGCCAAAAAACATCGGAAGGTTATTTTTGCGCCACCCTGCAACAATCTCTCTGGAAATATCGCTTATTTGTTATAAATCATTTTGAAGTCCTATTTAAATGCATGGGGGAACACAAAATTATTTATCTTTGCGGTACCGCCGTGTTTAACAGCAAATTAAATAAATTGCAATGTAAAAATTTATAGTTTATTTTTATTAAAATAAACTAGAAGAAATATCAAAAAATTTTCACGTAATATTAATTTAGGTCGAAATTATAAGTTTGATTAAAGCTGAAATGAAAAGCTTGATTTCTGTACATTAGTTGTGATGTTTGAAATTAAATCTTATTACAAGTCAAAGCTTGAATTAACATACATTTACGCTGTTATGTTTGAACAACAGTGTAATTTAAGGCCTTTAAATAGAAAACAGGACTGGAATTGAACTTGATTTTAAATATAATTTCAGCAAAATTGTTTATAGGGTAATATTTAAAAAAGAGTTTATAAATTGTGCAAAAACGTACCATTACCGTATTTTAATGGCTTTGTTTAAACTGGGAGTTAGGGCTTGAACACAAGTGTTGTTTTTATTTTGTTTGAAAAGAGCAGAAACTATAGAGAAAAATCTGAAAAAAAATTTGACAGTGTTTTTTTGAAATAAAAAATTAAAAACAAAAAAAAAAAACAAGAATATTCATTCTTTTTTTTAATTTTATTATTTTCTTCTTAGCAGAAATTAATAAAATTGCCGCTCCTGAGAAAGTTGAAATAAAACCAACAAATCGTTGAGTGAAACAATGTACCAAACTTGAATTTTTATTTTTATTAACATCTTATAATGCATGACTAACTTCAAAATTTTTTAAATAACTCAACGCTTACTTTTTTCTATGGGTTAAAAATGGTTTAGAATGGTGTTCGTCTTAGTTTTAAAGAAAATTCATATTAAATATATGTATATTTTAATATTTTAGACAATTTTTTGCATGGGGCGTATAAGCAATATATATACCTTACATTAAGTATAATAAATTATGCAATATTAAATGTAATTTTTTGTGTCGAAAAATAAGCTCAATAACACTAAAAGTTTTTAAATTTGTAAAAGATTGTATCGATGGTCATTAGAACGTACTAGAAAAAATAAGTTCGTCATACATCAGCGAATAAAAAGTGTTTTTAAAAGGCAAATTAAAAAAAATTAAAATAGTTGTGTGTGAAGATATAAAGTGTGTGAAGATAGGTTCACAAACAATTTTTTTTAAATGGCCTTGTTAGAATACTTTATATTCGAAGGTGTACGGCGCACTGTTTTTTTCTTTGCCTGTAAAGGGGTACGCTCTAATGGTCATATTGTGGAGACAGTTTTTATAAATATTTAATTTCACCTATGGCCGGAAACAATAACCGCCGCAACCAAAAAAAAATATATTGAAAGCTCGCTATAAACTAAAAATAATAAAAAATATATTTCACCACATTTGTATACGGCTTTTCCATCAAAATTTAGCATCAAATTCAAAAATATGTGTTTGGTCGGTATTGGGTTAACTCAAAGTGTTCATATACGATATTTTCATTTATCAGGTGTTAACTTATGGCAATAATTTTAGTTTTTCTCATACATTTTCTAAGTTTTAGACTTGTATCATCGTGATTATAAATGTCTGTTACTGTTTTTACTTTTTCCAATACATTTTTTAACCCTAACCCCTGAGTATATCTTTCTAAATGTTTGAGTTGCGTTAAATTTGACATAAGAGTCACATTATTTTTGGAGATATCGTAGCCTTATTTAAAAAAAACGGGCTTATTATTTTTTATTATCTGAAGCTGCTACTTGTTAGCTTTAAAATTTTGGTAATACTTTACGAATATATTCCGAGTACAAAAAAATTATCTGGCGCAATATTTAATTTTATCTAATTTGATAATTTAGATCAGCTAGATGTTGATCCGAAAAATGGCAGATGATATTAGATCCAGCAATATATTTGTTAACTTAGAAGGATCTAAGTTGATACGAAAAATGGCAGATTAAATTAGATCCAGCAATATAAATGTGGATTTAGAAGGAACTAAATTGATCCGAAAAATAAAGTCTGTGAAGATAAATATGTCAGTTAAATATGTAATGCCGTAATAGTGTGAAGTTAAATATGTCGTGACGCAAGAGTTAAATATGTTATGACGTAACGACAAAATATCAAATGCAGCTAAAACACATAAGTGTGGGTCATCTTAAACAAATTCTTAGCATAATTATTATGTTTAAAAAAAAAATTTAAACACCAAAAAAAAAAAATGCCCTCTGAATTGATTTTTAGATATTTTTGAAAACCATACATGTGTGAGTATAAATAAAGCTTAAGGATTTGGCCCACTGTGGCTATATGGAGCGAGCTCGGTCTATGAAATTAATATTAATGAGAAGCTATTTAAGTGTCCTACACACGGATGTAAATCGTTAGTCTGAATTGATTTTTAGATATTTTTAAAAACCACAAATGTATGAGTATACATAAATAATGTTGAAGGATTTGGCCCACTGTGGATCTATGGAGCGAGCTCGGTCTATGAAATTAATATTGTTGAGAAGCTTTTTAAGTGTCCTACACATGGATGTAAGTCGTTAGTCTGAATTGATATTTTTGAAAACCACTTCGGGTACAGTATACTAAGGGTAGTGTACGGACAGTACACTACGGGTAGTGTACGTACAGTACACTACGGGTAGTGTACGTACAGTACACTACGGGTAGTGTACGAGTACACTACGGGTAGTGTACGTACAGTACACTACGGGTAGTGTACGTACATTACACTACGGGTAGTGTACGTACAGTACGTACCGTACACTACGGGTAGTGCACGTACAGTACACTACGGGTAGTGTACGTACAGTACACTACGGGTAGTGTACGTACAGTACACTACGGGTAGTGTACGTACAGTACACTACGGGTAGTGTACGTACAGTAGACTATGGGTAGTGTACGTACAGTACACTACGGGTAGTGTACGTATAGTACACTACGGGTAGTGTAAGTACAGTACACTACGGGTAGTGTACGTACAGTACACTACAGGTAGTGTACGTACAGTACACTACGGGTACTGTACGTACAGTACACTACGGGTAGTGTACGTACAGTACACTACGGGTAGTGTATGTACAGTACACTTCGGGTAGTGTACGTACAGTACACTACGGGTAATGTACGTACAGTACAATACGGGTAGTGTACGTACAGTACACTACGGGTAGTGTACGTACAGTACACTACGGGTAGTGTACGTACAGTACACTACGGGTAGTGTACGTTCAGTTCACTACGGGTAGTGTACGTACAGTACACTACAGTACACTACGGGTAGTGTACGAACAGTACACTACGGGTAGTGTACGTACAGTACACTACGGATAGTGTACGTACAGTACACTATGGGTAGTGTACGTACAGTACATTACGGGTAGTGTACGTACGTACGCACAATACACTACGGGTAGTGTACGTACAGTACACTATGGGTAGTGTACGTACAGTACATTACGGGTAGAGTACGTACGTACGCACAATACACCACGGGTAGTGTACGTACAGTACACTACGGGTAGTGTGCGTTCAGTACACTACGGGTAGTGTACGTACAGTACAGTACATTACAGTACACTACGGGTAGTGTACGTACAGTACACTACAGTACACTACGGGTAGTGTACGTTCAGAACACTACGGGTAGTGTACGTACAGTACACTACAGTACACTACGGGTAGTGTACGTACAGTACACTACGGGTAGTGTACGTACAGTACACTACGGCTAGTGTACGTACAGTACACAACGGGTAGTGTACGTACAGTACACTACGGCTAGCGTACGTACAGTACACAACGGGTAGTGTACGTACAGTACACTACGGGTAGTGTACGTATAGTACACTACGGGTAGTGTGCGTACAGTACACTACGGGTAGTGTATGCACAGTACACTTCGGAAAGTGTACGTACAGTACACTACGGGTAGTGTACGTACAGTTCACTACGGGTAGTGTACGTACAGTACACTACGGGTAGTGTTCGTACAGTACACTACGGGTAGTGTACGTACAGTACACTACGGGTAGTGTTCGTACAGTACACTACGGGTAGTGTTCGTACAGTACACTACGGGTAGTGTACGTACAGTACACTACGGGTAGTGTACGTAGGTACACTACGGGTAGTATACCTACAGTACACTACGGGTAATGTACGTACAGTACACTACGGGTAGTGTACGTACAGTACACTACGGGTAGTGTACGTACAGTACACTACTTGTAGGGTACGTACAGTACACTATATGTAGTGTACATACAGTTCACTACGGGTAGTGTACGTACAGTACACTACGGGTAATGTACGTAGAGCACACTACGGGTAGTGTACGTACAGTACACTACGGGTAGTGTAAGTACAGTACACTACGGGTATTGTACGTACAGTACACTACGGGTAGTTTACGTACAGTACACTACGGGTAGTGTACGTACAGTACACTACGGGTAGTGTACGTATAGTACACTACTTGTAGGGTACGTACAGTACACTATATGTAGTGTACATACAGTTCACTACGGGTAGTGTACGTACAGTACACTACGGGTAGTGTACCTAGAGTACACTACGGGTAGTGTACATATAGTACACTACGGGTAGTGTACCTACAGTACACTACGGGTAGTGTATGTATAGTACACTACGGGTAGTGTACGTACAGTACACTACGGGTAGTGTATGTATAGTACACTACGGGTAGTGTACGTACAGTACACTACGGGTAGTGTACGTACAGTACAATACGGGTAGTGTACGTACAGTACACTACGGGTAGTGTACGTATAGTACACTACGGGTAGTGTACGCACAGTACACTACGGGTAGTGTACGTACAGTACACTACGGGTAGTGTATGTATAGTACACTACGGGTAGTGTACGTACAGTATACTACCGGTAGTGTACGTACAGTACACTACGGGTAGTGTACGAACAGTACACTACGGGTAGTGTAGGTATAGTATACTACGGGTAGTGTACGTACAGTACACAACGGGTAGTGTACGTACAGTACACTACGGGTAGTATATGCACAGTACACTACGGATAGTGTACGTACAGTACACTAGTGGTAGTGTACGTACAGTTCACTACGGGTAGTGTACGTACAGTACACTATGGGTAGTGTACGTACAGTACACTATGGGTAGTGTACGTACAGTACACTACGGGTAGTGTACGTACAGTACATTATGGGTAGTGTACGTACAGTACATTACGGGTAGTGTACGTACAGTACACTACAAGTAGTGTACGTACAGTACACTACGGGTAGTGTACGTACAGTACACTACGGGTAGTTTACGTACAGAACACTTCGGGTAGTGTACGTACAGTACACTACGGGTAGTGTACGTACAGTACACTACGGGTAGTGTACGTACAGTATACTACGGGTAGTGTACGTACAGTACACTACGGGTAGTGTACGTATAGAACACTACGGGTAGTGTACGTACAGTACACTACGGGTAATGTACCTACAGTACACTACGGGTAGTGTACGTATAGTACACTACGGGTAGTGTACCTACAGTACACTACGGGTAGTGTACTGAACGTACACTAACCATAGTGTACGTACGTACAGTACCCATAGTGTACTGTACGTACACTACCCGTAATGTACTGGACGTACACTACCCGTAATGTACTGGACGTACACTACCCGTAGTGTACTGTACGTACACTATGTGTGCTTTCAAAAATATCTAAAAATCAATTTAGACTAACGACTTACATTCATATGTAGGACACTTAAAACGCTTCTCGCCAATATTAATTCCATAGACTGAGCTCGCTCCATAGAGCCACAGTGGGCCAAATTCTTAAGCATTATTTATGTATACCCACACATGTGTGGTTTTAAAAAATATCTAAAAATCAATTGAGACTAGTGACTTACATACATGTGTAGGACACTTAAATGGCTTCTCGCCAATATTAATTCCATAGACCGAGCTCGCTCCATAGAACCACAGTGGGCCAAACCTTTAAGCATTGTCAATACCCACACATGTGTGGTTTTCAAAGATATCTGAAAATCAATTCAGACTAAGGAATTACATCCATGTGTAGGACACTTAAATAGCTTCTTACCAATATTCATTTAATAGACCGAGCTCGCTCCATAGAGCCACAGTGGGCCAAATTCTTAAGCATTATTTATGTATACTCACACATGTGTGGTTTTTAAAAATATCTAAAAATCAGTTCAGACCAACGATTAACATCCATGTGTAGGACACTTAAATAGCTTCTCACCAATATTAATTTCATAGACTGAGCTCGCTCCATATAGCCACAGTGGGCCAAATCCCTAAGCATTATCTATACTCACACATGTGTGGTTTTAAAAAATATCTGAAAATCAATTTAGACTAACGACTGACATCCATATGTAGGACATTTAAATAGGTTCTCACCAATATGAATTTCATGGACCGAGCTCGCTCCGTAGAGCGACATTGGCCAAATTCTTAAGCATTATTTATACCCACACACGTGTGGTTTTTAATAATATCTAAAAATCAATTCAGAGGGCATTTTTTTTTTGGTATTTAAATTTTTTTTAACATAATAATTATGCTAATAATTTGTTTAAAATGACCCACACTTATGTTTTTTAGCTGCATTTGATATTTTGTCGTTACGTCATAACATATTTAACTATTACGTCAAGACATATTTAACTTCACAGTATTCGAAAAATGGCAGGTTAAATTAGATTCAGTAATATATTTATGGATTAAGTAATATCCAAATTTATCGGAAAAATAGCAGACTAAATTGTATCATATTAGCTTCAAGAATATCCTACATATTAAAAAGCATATTAAAAATGTTATATTAAAAAATATTAAGGATTTGTGTTATATATAAATATCTTTTCGGGACTTATATATAATTATATAGTCTAAAGTTTGGAAGAAAATTCCTACATATCATGACCGAATTAATAAGACTAAATTGGTTCTGTACTTATCTGATTTTATATAATTATATATAACTATAAATAATATTATATATAATATATATGATAATATATGTATGTGCACAGCACATGTTGCGGGGACGGTTTTTCGTTCCACAAGTTACTATGAAGACATTTTGTTACTTTGAGGACAATCCTTAAACTTTTAATTAATCTACTGTATGGATACAGCACATATTATAGGGACTTTTTTGGCTGTATATACATATGTCTTCAAAGTATGTGCAATGAATATATATATATGTATATATATATATATATATATATATATATATATATATATATATATATATATATATGTGCATGGCGCCTGTTGCGGGGACGGATTTTCGTTCCACAAGTTACTATGAAGACATTTTGTTACTTTGGGGACTGTCCTTAAACTTTTCATTATTCTACTGTGTACACTGAAGACATTTTACTGGATACAGCGCATTTAATAGGGACTTTTTTGGCTGTATATACAGATGTCTTCAAAGTATGGGCAATGCATATATATATAGATATATATATATATATATACATATATATATATATATAGTAACTTGTGGAACGAAAACCCGTCCCCGCAACATGCTCTGTGCACATATATATATATATATATATATATGTGAACAGCACATGTTGCGGGACGGCTTTTCGTTCCACAAGTTACTATGAAGGCATTTTGTTACCTTGGGGACTGTCCTTAAACTTTTTATTATTCTACTGTGTACACTGAAGACATTTTACTGCACACATGCGCTGTATCCAGTAAAATGTCTTCAGTGTAAACAGTAGAACAACGAAAAGTTTAAGGACAGTCCCCAAAGTAGCAAAATGTCTTCATAGTAACTTGTGAAACGAAAATCCGTCCCCGCAACATGCGCCGTGCACGCATGTTGCAAAATAACCGTAAACGGTTATTTTGCAGAGCTTCCGGAAAACTATTATGAGGATTTGATTAAATTATTGGAAGATCATTGGAACAAGTGTATTGAGCTTCTAGGAGATTATATTGAATAAAAAAATATATTTTGTAACAAAAACAGTATTTCTTCATTTCGAGCGCAGGAACTTTTCAACCAACCTGTATATACATATATACGGAAAAATGTAGATAAATATTTATACATAAAACAAACAAATATATACATTTTCACCACTTATAAAAGTTTTGGAAACAAAGATCATATATTATTTTATATTTTTTGAATTAGTTTAGATATTAAGGAATATAAAATTAGATATAATTATATATTGTGCTACAAGATTTTGTTTGTTCGGGTGGTGGAGAATTGTTTATTATACAAATAAATTTTGATTTGAATATAAACTACTGGATTGCAGTCTTTTCATAGTTATAAGCTTCGTTAACTTCTATATACACAAAAAATATTATTGTTGCATAAAAAAAGCTAATACGTACATATGCATGATATTATATTGTAATTTTAAATTCTTACATAAATAAATAACCACACATACGTAGGTAAATGTAGGAGGGCGGGGGTCTACAAGTCTGTGATTTTTAAAATGAAACACAAATTTTGGGATAAAAAATCCTTTTAATTTCCAACATAATATCCTTTGAGCTCTTTACACTGTGTCTAACGTTTCACCAATTTTTTTATCCTTTCTTAAATATAATATTTTTTGAGGTCATACAAATAGGTTTATTTGTGAGATATTTTCATTGTTGAAGTCAAATTATTTCTGCTGAGAAATTTCTTTAGGTTTGAAAACAAGAAATAATCAATCGGGGGGATAAATCCGGCGGGAGCACTGTCATTTTCCCTTTACTTATCAATCCTCTAATCAAATCACGCGGTAGCCTGTTATTAATGGCTGTAAAACACAAACTAAATGACACAGCTTGTTAAAATTTTGACAAGAGTCAACTGACAGATGCCCTTTCAGTTAAAAGGTGGAAAATTCAAAAAATCATGGACTTATTTACGCGTCCTCATATATACTGCAGTAATCTGTATACATGGTAACGTTTGTAGAATTAAAATCTCAAATTAAATTTCATATTGTCGCTAGATAAAAATCTTCAATCGAGATACTTTATATTTCAGTTTAGTTATATACAAAGAGCTTATCCCTCAATCATATGGTCATATTTGGCCAGTCTTATTTTTATACTGCAAAATATGTACATGTTATATCCCTGCGGGAAAAGGACCTATACTAGGACACGTCACGTGTCCGATTCATTGTGATAGGGACCGGTCACGGGAACGATAACTTTAACATAGGCTTGTCCTAGGAGTGGGTCAATTGCCCTCTGTGATATATGACAGGACTGGTCTAAAAGAACATGTCATGACTTTTAAACCGGTCATGTGGTAGGTACATCAGAAACCGGTCCTCTTTTCACTTATCTCGTGATATGTATCTTCGGACCGGTCAAGTTTTTACCTATCACGAGACAGGTCCGTATTCCCAACTGACCCCTTTTTTCCCGCAGGGATATACGAAACCTTTTGTATATTTTACGAAATATTTCGTTATTTCCTACTACGAAAATCTTTTGTAAAAAAATACGAAATATAAATTTAATGTAGTAAATTTATTTATTGAATGTACTTTTATTAAAAAAAAAAAAATTTGAAAAAAATAATGTTTAAAAGTACATCAAGAGGGTTTTTACAAAATCAGTCATTTTATTTAAAATATTTACCTTTTATACATTTAAAAATTAAGTTTTTGATTAACAATTACAAAAATCAATTTCTATTAAAAACATTCTAAAAAATATAAATTTTATTATAAAAATTTATAAATATTTATTAAAAAGTCGAAAAGTTTATGTTAGGATCAGAAAATTTGTTAATTCTTGATTAAAATACAGTAAAAATTTTGTATATTTTTCGGAAGAATTTTTTTTTACAATATGTCTTGGATTTGTTTTATTGTAGGTACATTTACACAAGAAAACAGATTCGTGCTAGAAAGCGAATTCGTTGGCAGCCTAAATGCATCAGTTATGTTAACCTACTTTTTTCATCTCTGACAACAGAAAATCAACTAAGCAGAAACTAGACTGTGAGAATATATTTTCAACCGGCTAAAGCAAAATTCGTTAGTCCGTCTCAACATAAATTCGAGGGAGAAAACAGATAAGTAATAATAGCCGAATAGTTGAAAATACAGTTGCTTTAGTTTGGTTATCACAACTGCCAACCGTCAATGCGTAACTGTATTCTGAGTGTATAAATTATTATAATTGTAGTTACAGAAACAACATATTTACAATAATCCCTTTGTGTAACATTTACATTATGTGTAAACCTTATATTTCTTTTACTTTTCCACTACTTGACATATAAAATGAAAATGTTGAAAACAGTAAAGGTTTTAAGTAACAAAGGTATTTACAAATGCAAATAATGCAAACACAAAAAAAATAAAAAGGTAAACGGAACCAAAGTAATAACAACTCTTTAATTTCTACACAGTGAAAACAGATTCATTGTGACAACCGAATTTCAAGCGAATGGTTTAGCTAATGCCACTGACATATTTTTTGGTGAATTTCGATTGAATCCTTTTTAATCGAATAAGGGTTTAACAAAACTATTCAGCAAGAAATTCCATTGTTACAATGAATCTGTTTTCTCTGTGTATGAAGAAATATTTATGCAAATCTTATATTTTTCAATTTATGTTTTTCATACTTTTGTAAACAAACATAAGGTTTGAAACCAATATATTTTTTTTAAACAAATATCATTCATTCCATGAAATCACATACAAATATAGTGTATGCATGACGTAGCTAAGTTGCGAATGTAAAAAAAAACTTTGATTCGTCAAGCATAGTTGTATGCCTTTAGTAATATTGTGTTTATGTGTAATTGTTCTAAAGAACCAATGTAACATATATATAAGAAAGTGATAAAATCCATGCATTTTGTTTGAACAAACCAAAGTCAATAATTACGTTCATCGCGATATGGTTATAACACAGTTAATTTAAATAGGGCAAGTGTCGTGTGAAATCGAAGGAAAGCAATTAGTTTTGTTTACTTGTGTTGTACTCAATAATTGAGTGTGTACTGAATATCAAAATTAATAGAATTATTAGAACTTGCTGAAATTTATGGAATATTGATACAAATGCATGTAATCATAAGCCGAATGTAATTTTTCAATAATTTTAAGTTATTGAGTGATTTTAGGAAGTAACTCAATTCTAGGTTCATAATGATTCTCATGTTAGCCATATAAGGAAAATAATTTTTAATAAAAAGAAGATTTGATTATCAAACTTCAGATTAGAAACATCACCTATAATTTTATTATTAAGCGTATTTGGAATTAAAGTTTTAGAGAACATAACTACAACTTCCATATTTATTTAAAATATTTGAAATTTATTGAAATAATAACACTGTTCAACAGCATTTTTGGAACAAAATAGCGACCCTATAATTCTGAAACGGTATGTTGAGTACATAATTTTTGTAGAACAAACTTATGGTCCAGCACGTCTGAGTTTTTTTTACAGTGGGTCAAAGTTTTCATTTTTTGGTCGAAGGGAGCATTATACTATATGAAAAAAATGCTGTAAGTTAATGTCTGAGAGAATTCTTATGGTCAGAGTTGTATTGTGGAATTGTATGAGGATTATTTTTGTGGAAGATCTTAACCCTCTAACTGGTCTATTTATGGGTCAATTTGACCCTTTTTTCGAGAAAATCAAAAAATATCCTTTAAAAAAGGACATTTAAGGATTAAAATATTCTACGAAAATGTTTGCCGGAAAATTTCAGTGGGGTCACCAAAGACACCAATGTTATAAATAAAGCTCAGACGTGCTGTATAAGTTTGTTCTACAAAAATGATCTACTCAACATACCCTTTCAGAATTATGGGGTCGCTATTCTGTTCCATTAAAAAAGTCTTAATTTGTTGGACAGTGTAATTCAATAAAATTGATAAAGTTTTGAAAATCAACTAAAACAAAAACAAAATGTACTGATTGGTCCCTGCACACATTTGGAAGATATATTCCAAAGGCGATTAAAAAGCAATATCTTCCATTTATCTTTTGGAAGAAAAATATCAAAGCAATATTTTAGTTATATTTTCTTTTTATCAGTATGAAGAAAAATTGTCATTATATAAAAAAAGAAAATTTAAATTTAATTTTTTGATTTTTTATCACCTTGGTGATATCAGTTGGAGGATATTTTAGCAATATTGAGAAATATCTGTCAACAATAAAAAAAAAAAAAAAAAAAATACGTTAAAAATACTTTATCATTTAAAACCGGGATATTTGAACAGCCAAATTCACCTGGGCAGGTACAACAAATAAACCAGAATTTCTGTGATTAGAGGTAAATAATAACAAATAACGCTCCGTCCCATGATCTCGATTTTTTCAAATCTCTCAACACTAATACAACTGCCCAACCAAAACTAAACTATGTGCTATACTCTTTTTCCAAATTTAACAGAAAATATCATTAGTGTTTTGATGCAAAAGCATTTCCTAAATGCAAAGGATCGTATGATCGAAAGAAACAAACCAAAATTACTCCGGTTGCTGAATATATTTCGATACCCACTGACACCATTTTTTTTCTTTACGGTTATTTTTTGTTATTATTATTTTTTGTACATATCTTTTTACTGTTTCTCTTTATTTCATAAGATTCATTCAGTTAATTAAACTATTGTATTAATATGTTATTATTTTATTTATTCTCTCAATTAAAATAAAATTAAAAAGCACACAAGAACAATTTTTATCTTCATGGTTATCAAATATGGATATCTTCTTTTTGTCTTCCAAATAAATACTTAGCGATATCTTCTAGTCTCTTATCAACCCTTTAAATTATGGAAAAATGGAGACATACTAAATTGCCCCTGTTTAAAGGTAAAATTTTGGGAAATTTTAATTAAGTTTATCATTAATATCAATATAGGTTTAAGACCCCATAAAGTATATATATTCGTGATCCTTATGAAGTTTTAAGCTGATCTAGCGATATTCATCCGTCTGTCTGTCTGATGAAATAATGATAAGTTGTGAAGACGCAGGCGGGGGTACTCATTTTTACAGAGCAGTTTGGTATTGAAAATGAGAAATATAAATAAAGCGGTTAAAAAGTTATGAGTAAAAATATGAAAGTATCTCTAAATTTTCCATACAAATTGGTTAATTTTAGTACAATTTAATAGTACACTCACCAAAAAAAGTCTGTAATGGCAACTGAAAATTTTGCTGTTATTACGGGAAATTTTGCAAATTTGAGTCCAGCGGTATTTTTTGGTAATATTAGCAACACATGTCTACTGATGTAGTACAATGAAATTAGTAGAAAAATAAGTAGCTGCTACTTAATTTTAGTAAACTTTTTGTAAAGCGGAATTTAATACCCGTTTGCTAAAATCAGCAAAAAGTTTACTAAATAATGTGAATATTAGTACAAAATTTTAAATTAATTTATTTCATTTATTTTTTTCAAAAAATATTTTATACAGAATTAAAAACAAAATCAAATCATAAACGAATTAATAATTTTCTTTTTATTTGGAAAATTTTGTATTGAAAAATATTTTAGTCATTATTTTTTTTTACTTTTAAGGTAAAATTTTAATTGTTTTTAGGGCTGATTTTTAGAACCAAAAAAAAAATTTTCAGACATGAATCCGTATATTCACTTCCGATCACTTTTTAATCTATGTAACATTTTAAGGCAATTCAAGTTTGTAGGCGTACGTTTTAATTAGAAATAACATTTCCTACAATATCCACTTTTTTAAAATTAGAATTTTTTATTGCTAATTTTAGCAAATCGGTTTTCAAAAATTTGTAAAATGATTTAAGAAATTAGCAACAAAAATTTGTAAATATTCTGTAAAAACTCTGTAATTTGTAAAATGTAAATAGCAAAAAGATTTGCTAAATAATAATTTTTTTTACTAAAAATAAGTACAAAAATAGTAAAGTGGAATTGAGTGTCGTGACTAAAATATTTTCCTTTGTTTTTTTAACCAATTCTTTATAATTGAATAATATTATTTCACCTCCTTAATTTTACTTCTTAAGTTTTTAAATTATTTGTATCAAAAACAGTAGATAACATTTTTAAGGATATTGGTGGAGAGTATTCAAGGATTCGGCAAAGCCAAATTTAAGCCTTTTTTTACTTGTTTTAACATAATATTAATATAACAGATATTTCTGAAGGGATAATAATGAAACTGTTTGATATTATTTTATTATTAAATATGTATGCATGCTTCGCTATAAAAACGATGCTTTCAAGCAAACACTTACTTCATAAATCACAGCACCGCCTAATAGTTTGTCATTTCCTTTAAGATCTTTTTTGTGAATGACTGAGAGCTTGTCAAGAATATTTATGCATAGTGCATAGAACAAAATCGTATGATAAATAAGAAATATTTAAACATCACTACTACAGCGCCAGCTATCGGCTTATTCTAATTAAGGAAAAAAACTCGAAATGGGTCGGGTTTTTAAAAATAAAAAAAATTGGTTAAACTGTTGCACTTAAAATGGTTTGTAAGTTAAAATAACAGAAAATGTCATTTAGAAGAAATGATATTGCATTTAAAAACTGGTCTACTTAATTTGCATCAAAATCAAATGGCTATTGCAACATATTTTTTAATATTGTTTAAACAACTGACACATCCTTAAAAAACAAATGATTAATCAGTAAAAATTAATGTTAAAATTGTGGCTATCATTTATTTGAAATTGTTAATGTTTTTGTATTTCTTTTAATACACAAAATGAATGTATGCATGGCTATAGACTTTTTTGTGTGAATGTGTTGCTGTATGTATGTGTACTTATAAAGTTCGTGTAATTTGAATTGAAATAATTTTGTATATAAGCAACCTATTTTAAAAAAATAATAGATTTTTTTAAAAATTTTGTTTTTGAAACAGACAGCAAACTAAATTTAAATTTGAGACAATTGTAACGGACACAAATAAACTACAAATTTCCTTTTTGTGGGTAAATTTTTATTAAATTTCAAATAAATGAAAAAATAAATGAAACTGAAAAAATCGGTAAATTATAGTAAATTATTTCTATCAAATGTATTAAAAAGTTAAAATAGATATTTCTTTGAAAAATAAATATATGTTCCTTTATTTTTAAATGGAACGGAAAACTTTTTGTATTAAACTACATAATAATCGCAGTGTAACCGTTTTTCAATACTCTACTCAAGACAGAAATGTTTATGACTCCACGGATTTGGTACACTCTTGGCCAGATTTGCGTCGATTTCTCATGGAATGAGCAATATTCTTTATTAAATATTACTGTTGTACCCTACATTGTATGTATTTTGGGTGTCCAAAAATATATAGTACAGTGAACTTAATTTAACGTATTCATCATCCAACACGATAGAGATATACACGTACGGTACGGTGTAACAAAAAGGGTAACCAAGGACGCAATAGCGTGGAAGACCACTGCTTCAGCACAAGTGCTGGTATGCCATCCGGACACGTTGACTTGTTTACGTTGAGATTCTCAAAAACCCTTTTAACGGCACGAGCTCGAAAGCATATCTTGGGCATAGTATGAGATACTCTCTCTAGTTCGGGCAGTGGCTGATTGCATGCGGAAAGTTAGTTTTTTCAACTCGTCCGGTACGAGGGCGATCCCAAAATTATCTGAGCCAACAAAGGAAATATAACAAATTTTTAAAAATTTTTCTGTATTTCTCAATATAATCGGTTTTTTTTAGCTCGATACACTTTTTCCGGCGATATTCAATAGCTTCGATATAAACAGGGTTACATTTAGAACTGTCTAACTCCTTAAAATAGCCATCAACCGCAAATATTTTACCACCGATAAATTTTTCAAGTCTCGAAATAGATCAAGCAATTTGAAATTTAATTCACTGATGTTGGCCAATTTTTCGTTGTGACCAATTTTTTCAATGTTTATAAATTCACAGAAATCAATTATTTTTGGTTGCTCCAAAAAAATATTAAACGTAAAACTACCCAGCAAAAACATGGTATCAACTACTTACCAGGCTATTTACTCGCTTAATTACTTTTGTTCGCGATGTCCCAAAAGTAATGAGTGGTCATTATCTCCTCGCTTACAAAAAACACAAAGTAATGGGTGGTCATTACCCATTCGCTTACGAACATCCAAAAAATAATGAGTACCCATTACTTTTTGGACATCACGAAACAAAGTTGCCAATTGAATTGCTAATAAAAACCATTGAAATCTACCCAAAGAGAAGATTGAGATTGAGTTACCGAGATGTGCAAATGTTTTTACTTAGGATGTGATGTAAGGAAAATGACAAGGTTATTCTGAAACGGAATGCGTGTTGCCTTATTCACTAAATGCGCAAAGATGATTGGACGAAAAGGACAACGTAAGTGCTAACGGAAGTTGTCTCACTCTAATGGCGAAGCCAAGTAGAGTTGTTAATATTAAAATTTCCAGAAACCATGATTTCACTAACTTTTAGCTATAACAATAACCAATATTTAATTTGTAAAAATAAATATTTTAAAAGCCGCTGTAGGTGATGCCCGGGAGAACTTCAAAAAAACGTCTTTCGGTGAGCACAATATTTCCGGACTGGAAAAAAACCCAAAAATATTAACTTGTAATTGATCGAAGGAATAAGCAAAGTAATCATTTTTGACAAAATGACGGCTTTTCAAAAACAAAAAAAAAATCGATTTTTTATAAAAGTTTAGGTCTTAAATTATTTAGAAAATGGAAAATATTTATCATTGAAAATAAACCTTCGATTAATTAATGTTAAAATTTGATACGACTCGGTTCAGTCGTTGCCGAGAAATCATGCTCACTTACTCCTTACTCTGCCACGTCATTATAAATGTGAGAATATTCGCCGGAGTGGCAAACAATTTTCTATCTGTGAGAACGTATAAATAAAATAAAAAACAAAAAAAAAAAAAAAAAAATGTTAAGTGTATAAGATCCATTAACACACCCTTGAACATTTCCAGACATAATTATATTTAAATGAAAGGTAATTTTATGCTGAATTCAAATTCATAAAAAATATATTGCAAGAAACTTCCCAATAAACGTCGATTCAAGCCTTAGATATTGAAATTTGTATTTGATATCAAAGGTATAATTCAAGTTATTCTCAACAAAAATTATTAAGCCCTTGAATTATATTTGAGAAATATTCGACAACAACTTAAGAAATACATTTGGAATTGTTTTTGAAAATAATGGTTCGAAATTTAGTATTGATATCAAATCATTTTCGAATCGTATATTATTTATGCTTTATAAATAAATACATAAATTGTTTTTTAACTTTGAGAAAAAATTCAATATTTTAAGTTGTTATTGAATATTTGTCTAAGTTAAAAGTTGTTTGATAACAAGCTTTGGGGATCGTTTAAGATAATTTTATTTTTCTAGCTTTATTTTATATATAATTATAGACGTTACATTTCATTATTTAAAGTAAAAACATAAATTTACCAATTAAGTTTTATAAATTATTGTCGAAAAATTCACATCTTAGTTATAGTCTCTCTAAATTTTTAGAAATTTTTTTTCCACTTGAAAGCCCTCTAAATTTTAGGATTTCTGTTTCAAAATTCCAGATGGCTGGGCATTTTATAAAAACTGTAAGAATTTTCTTTTTCAAAGTTTTTTTTGCTACAAGTTCGGTAGCTTGTCATTTATATTTTATAATATCATACTTTTTATACCCTACTCCATTACTTAATAACCAAAAATGTAAGTCATAGAGACACATATTGATTCACAATTAACATTCGACTGATTATGAATTCTTGCTAGCACAGACTCATTTAGTCCAAGGGCGAATTGATTTTAGTTTGTAAGCAGACCGTTGTTTAGTGCCAATACAAATGTCCCATCGGAATGGGATTTTATGCTTTTTTGTACGCATGCTATCGCTATATATAAACAAAAAAAATAAATAAAATTTACAAAGAAATTTTATTATTAACGCATTTTTACTCTGACTGGTGTGCAGATCATATAGACTGTCTTGTCCTATTTTTTTTTACTAGTTTTTCAAAAAAAAAAAAAAAAACTACACAGTATTTCATATTAACACAGTATTTTCATATTAAAAAACACAAACTGTTTTAAAAACTGTATTCATATAAAACCCTAAGATTCTTATTACATTATCTTGCAAAAAACTCGATTGAAAATTACTACATTTTTATATGTTAAAATAAACATGAATTAAAAATATTTATTTTTAACATATATTTATTTTTCAGTTTAAAATTTGAAGAGTGTTTGAGAAGAAAATAAATATCTAGAAATTTATCATTCTAAGATTAAAACGATTATACCTTTTATATACCAGAATCGAACGGAATTAAAAGGCAAGTTAATTTTACGAAAATCATAAATTTGTTTCCACTTAAATATTTATTTTCTCTTTTTATTTTTAAAATTTAGTTTTGAACTCAGTTAGTAATAAAAACTACATATTGCATAATCAAGGACCTAAAAATAATATTGCAAGTTTCATACAAAATGTGTTTTTATTATTTTTATACCTTCCACCATATATGGTGAGGGTATATATCAGTTTGTCATTCCGTTTGTAATATGTCGAAATATAGGTTTAAGACCCCATAAAGTATATATATTCGTTATCCTTATGCAATTTTAAGTCGATTTAGCGATGTCCGTCTGTCTGTCTGTCTGTCTGTCTGTCTGTCTGTCTGTCTGTCCGTCTGTCTGTCTGTTGAAATGGCGATCACGACGCGAAGACACAAGCCCAGATTATTGAACATCCTCCCGAGCAGTTTGGTATTTAAAATGAGCAAAATCGGTTAAGCGGTTCAAAAGTTATGAGTGAAAATGTGAAGGTACCTCTAAATTTTCCATACAAATTTGTACAATTTTTCTGTATCTTTTTTTTTTCTGTTAAGTAAGTAAAAATGTTATTAAGTCTTCTTATTGTTTGATTACATTTATTGTCTTACATAATATGAGAATAATAACATTCTTAGAGCTATATGTGTGTTACTCTGATAACTAAGTTAACGTAAAAATCAACAATGTTAAAGTCGCTAACAGAGCAGACCTCTGTAAATAACATTGCTAAAACTAAATAAATAACATTACTAAAACTAAATAACAAAAGTTCGTTACATAAATTGACAAAACATATTCATATTACAGTTCATGCAAAATTTAGTATATACGTTTATCATCTGCAGCCCCTATGGTGGATGGTATTCAAAGATTCGGCACAGCCGAATTTAGCCCTCTTTTTCCTTGTTATAATTATTATTATCCAATTTACATTTATAAATTATGTTCAGTAAATATAAAATTAAAACTAACAGCATTTAAAATTCACAAAAATATTTATTTTTTTATTTTTATTTTATTTATATTAATCATATAATTACAAATTATATATTAATACCCTAACCGAGCACTAGCAACAAAGGCCATCAGCTCGTTGTAGCGAAAAAAGACCGGAGCCACTGGTGGGAATGGAACCCACGACCCCCACACTAATAAGCTAGCACGCTACCAACTAGCCTAACGGGGCGCTCTTCATAAAAATAATGTTGAGGTTTACATGAGAAATACAGTCGAAACAGAATAGATATATTAGGTTTGAGAAATACATCTATTTTCGGGGCAATCTCAAACCTTTTTCTCTAGTCTATGTCAATTTGATAAATACACTCTAGCTCCCATTTTTATAGAGAACGCTATGATTTTTAAATTGAGAATAAAAATTCTCAATGCTATTCTCAAGTGTAACGTTTGAGGAATAAACTAGTTGTTAACACGTTGACTGCCAAGGTCATTTTCAGAAAACTGGCCAAAAAAGACATTTTAATTTTTTCACATTATATTACTAAAAACTCTATTTCTAGATGATATGTCTCATGAAAAAGCAAATATGATGTTTATTTTAGGAGAAAAAGGACCTACGAATTATCTCGTAATTGGCTTCTGTGACAGAAATCGCTACTCAGAAGCCAAATACGAGTTAATTCGTAGGTCCTTTTTCTCCTAAAAAAAAACATAATTTTTGCTTCCTATAATATTTTGTTTTATAGTTATTATAATTTATTATAATTTTATTATTATTTTCTTTCTTTTTAGATTTATAAATATTCTCTAAATTTATTGTTATAATTATCAAAAACCCAAAATGGATAAGAAAAGGTCACTGAATCAAAGTGAAATTGAGTACAATGCAAATCTTAGTTATTCAGAAATTGACGGAATTTTCAGCGATGATAGTAACGACATTATGAGCCTTCTGATTATACAAGTGGTAGTGAAGATGAACCTGAAGACGGGTCCGAACCTGATGATAATGACGATGATCTCCGAGCAACAACGTCAAATGAGAATGATGATTTGTGGACAGAAGTTCAACACAATCCTGATTTATTTCTTTTTGAAAAAAATGTTGGTGTGAAATTAGATACATCAAATTTTTCAGTACAAACGCTGGTGGATTTATTTTTTTCGGATGAGTTCTTTGCATTACTGGTAGAACAAACTAATTTATATGCTGCGCAAGAAATTGAGAAATGTGAAAATGGGAATCAAAATGCTGTAAAAAAATCCAAAAGGTTATCAAATTGGCAAGACGTAAATGCTGTAGAGATGAAAGTTTTTATTGCACTTTTATTGCAAATGGGACCTTGTACTTTTCCAACAATAGAACATTACTGGAGCACAAACAAGCTATATAGCCGAAATCATATTAGCCGAAATCGATTCCAATTGCTACTTCGTTATTTTTATTTGGTTGATAACTCAAACGCATCTACCGACAGATTATACAAGGTGAGACCAATCCTAAATCATTTCAACAATGTTATGCGTGAAAACTATGTACCAAGTAAAAATATTTGTATTGACCATGATGCTATGGCGGGGAAGATTGATTTTCCGCCAATACATAAAAAATAAAAAACACATATATGGCATCAAACTATATGAACTATGTGAGTCCGACGGTCTTGTAATAAAAATAAAAATGTACAGCGGAAAATCTGAGGAAACTACCAATAATCTAGGTCACACTGCTGACGTTGTTTTACATTTACTTGTGGACTATCTCGATAAAGGCTACGCGCTTTACATGGATAATTTTTATAATTTAGTTAGTCTTACAAAACTGTTATATACACAAGGAAAACTTATGTGTGTGGAACCCTGCGAAGTAACAAAAAAGGAAACCCCAGAGATGTGGTAACTCGTAAACTAAAAAAAGGGGAGTGTTTTTGGCAGCATAATGGTCCTGTTTCTGTATGCAAATGGAAAGACAAACGAGAAGTCCTTACCATTTCAAACATGCATGCTGTTGAAATTGTAGAGGTGCCCAATCGCAATGGAAAAATTTCTATGAAACCGAATATAGTTCGAGATTACAATAATGGAATGCCTGGCATAGACCGATCAGATCAAATGATTTCGTACTACTCATCTCTAAGAAAGACTATTAGATGGCCCAAAAAGGTTTCGCTACATATTATAGATATATATATATATATACAAAATGCTCACAGAATTTTTCAAGAAGTAACTTTATCTTAAATAAAACTGATAAAGCTCAGAAAAGAATTCGTCTTCGCGTTGATTGCAGATTTTCAACTAGTTTTGAAAAAAAAAATAGAAGTCAAGAGCTCCATTATTTAGAGTGTTTACCACCAACGGAAAAAAAACAGCGTCCGACAAAGCCATGTCGTGTATGTACCCAAGCAAAAAATCGCTCGTTACTTCTGTCCAGCCTGTGAAGAGAAGCCAGCCCTTTGTGTGGAAAATTGTTTTAAAAACTACCACAAATAATAAAATATTACTTTATTTCTTCTATTTGAGTTAATTTTTCCATTATATTAAATGAATTTTTCCATAAAATTTTATTTTTTAATTAATGTTCAGCTCACGCAAACCAAAACTAACTTTTTTTCTTTTCCCAGAAGCCATTTATCGATACTAGCACTGATATAAAACGGTTTTACTCGTAACTACACAAAAAGTGGCAGTTTTAGATGGTACGAGATAACTCGTTGTTGGCTTCCTGGAAGGGAAATCAATCTACGAGTTATCTCGGCAGTCAACGTGTTAAACTGTTATTTATTCAGTATCAATAGTAAATGTTTATTGGGATTATACGTACATTTTTTGACTTAAGTTTCGAATTTAGGAGACTTAAAATTTTGGTACCTGGTTGTGTAAAAAAATCGATTTTTATTGTGTTATTAATTTCCAATAAAGAATATAGCGAAATTTTAGTATCAGTTTAAACTTTATTTTGCGTTTTACTGTTAACTTTTTGCATTACAAAAAAAATTTATTATTATTATTATTTTCTTATTGTTTATTTAAACAATTTTCTTATTTAAAATTTCTGCATAAATATAGAAAAATTTGTATTATACCTACATATCTTCTACAGTATGAATGTCTGTACAATATTTATTTTGAATTTTCATATCACGTATTATTGACAAATCATTATGGGTATTATTGTTGTTCGACAGGATGTAAGTTGGAAAACAGATTTTTTATTTTATTTTTTTTTTTCAATACCTATTCAATAAAATATTTATATTACAACGCTAGTCATAAGATGACAGCTCTTTACTACAAATTTGTTCAATACCTTATGATAGGAAATACTTATGATTTTAGTATAATGTGTAAGTCGTTGGGAGTGCTTATATTAAATTAAAAATAGAAATTTAAGATAAAACCTGTCAACTTATATCCATCGATATGTACATATGTTTGTAGAAAGATATCAAAATTTGGTTCTTGTATTTATGCAAATAAGTTGGGCACATAAATTGAAATAAATATTCTAGATTTTTATAATATGAAATTATAACTTGTAAATAATATTTGAGGTCTGCTAACTTATCCAAAAAATAACTAGAGCTTAGTACTTGATAATAGTCAAAAATTACAAATTTTTATGGTACACTGATAATAAATTATTGCATAAATACACAAAAAATTTATTGTAAAAATAATAAAAATTTTGTAAAATTAAAAAAAAGAATTGTTTATTTTATGTAAATTTTTCTTATTTTGACAATAATTTCGTATGTTTATACAATGGATTATTATGAGTGTATTAACAGTGGTTACAGTTTAGCGCTGGTTATATTTTTAATAAGTTACCCATGCTGAGAGAGATAAAGATTATTTATATCTGTGGATTTCATTTTATAGTCATGTTTTTTTGTTTGCTTTCTTTAAGTGAAAGTATAAATTTGTTAATTTGACTGTTAAAAGTAGCTGTAGATGTTTTTGTATAAAACTGTAATTTGTTAACATATTTATCTGTTAGGCAATATGACACGTAGCTTTAAAATATGTATAAAAAAATTAAAATTAAATGCAGAATGAATATTTTATAAAATGTCATAAAAATAAAGTTTTATTAAATTAATAAATTTTTTTTCACAAACATAATAAAATAAAAATTTTCAAAAATTAAATGAATAATTTTATTAACTTAATAAAAATTGCAAAAAACACAGTTTTTATTATAAAAATAGTTATTCTCTTGAACTGTAATTTAATATGTTATAAAATTAAAATCATATTAATAATTCGCATTATTATTTTAAAGTTAAATTTACTTTTAATATTGTTGTGGCAAAAATTTGTTAACATATGTGGTTTAATTAAATATTTATAAATTATGTATATTTTTTTTTTGTATGTAATTAAAACATTTATATTTTATTTTCCGCTGTTAAAGCATTTATAAATTTTTTATTGTATTAAATAGTCAATTAATTACTTTCTTTATTAAAAAAAAACTAAAATCAAAAGTCTGCAAGTACAAATTAAAATTGTCACATTACACTGAAATATGTTTTTCATTTAAAATAATTTCCATGTATGGAGGGAATTCGGTTAATTCGTTTACTGTCAAATTTCCTTTTCTTAACTCATTGCAACGGAAAAGGAAATGCATAAAGTATTAAAATTCCTCCTTTTAAATGTCACGGATGTTATCATTTAATTAGTTACCAAACAATAAGGAAATATCTGAACACAGACGATTTATAAAAACTTGTATGTAGCAGTTAAATTTAAGTAATGGCAAGTCATATTACTCATGATGCCTGGTAGTGAAGAATGTTGTAAATTTTATAAAATATGTACATAAATTGTATGAAATTAAGAAAAATCACATAGAGGCGGATTAAAAATTTTGTAACAAAATTTATGTGCCAAAAAATATAAAACATAAAGTAAGAAAAAAACTGAAATTGTTTAAGGTCTCAATGAGGATGAGAGATATTAAATGCTAAAACTACTTAATTTAACATACAGTATTGCGCCCAGTGGCGGTAAAACCTAATCAAATCATACATTTGCTGGGAATTATGTGACAATTTTTTCTTGTCAAATAGCGCTATTAGCGTAGATAATTTTTACCAAAATTTCCACGGGTTAAGATATTGTTAAGAAAAATTGATTTATCAACTTCCATTTACTCGTAGAAACATAATTTTCCATATGCCGGCCATCAATAGCAACTCTTCACCATATCTAATATTGCATTAGTATTTATTTCAGCAGTAGTAAAAGCTAGAAAACACTCGTCATACAGCATTGCTAACTGGCGACAATAATTCTGGTCTTTGCTAGTATTAGAAACCGCTCGTATATTCTAGTGAATCTCACCACCCATTCAAATATGAGCATACCTTAGGGAGCAGGCTGTTCGGAAATATAACATCAACGCAATAACAGAAATTTTTAAACAAAAGCAGCATTAGACATTATTTGAATAAATTGTGTATATATTAAATAATCAAAAATAAATTAATTATTTAACCGACAAAACGTTTTTGTAGCTTGTTTTTCAAATTTATTTGCAATACAATACAACACACACACATAGGTCCATATTTTTATTTTCTATGTTTGTATGTATACGTGAAAAATTTCTTGCAATTTGTATTGAAAAATAATTTTGTATTTAAACAAGCGATTTTGATAAAAAAATCAAAAAAAATTTTTTGAATTTATATTTTTAAAAACAGAAAACATTAAATTTAACATATAACTGAAAACATCAGTTTCTACTGAAAGTTCGTATTATTTATAGTTTTGAATGACGGATTCAAATAGTTAATTATTTTAACATTTATTTATATTAAACCTGGTGAATTTCATACAAAAGTACACAACAAAGTCAAATTTTCATATTATTATTTTTTTATAACTGGAAAGAATATTGAAGATGACGAGGATAACTCATTTTAATGTAACTGCACATCTTCAAAAAAGAGTTGAAGCGCTAAAATAAATTTATTTGTAATTCCAAAAATTAAATTAATCAAAAACTTAACTTCATAACTTTAACTTTAACTCCTCATATTATTTAGTGTCGTGTAAGTCACAATTTGTATGTCGTGTAAGTCATGCGAAAAAAACTATTTTTTGTGAAAAATAAAATAAATTTCACTAAGTTGAAGCCATTTTGTCGTTGTTTGTATTTCTTAAATACTTTTGGTGCAGTTTAAAAGCAATCGGACTACACAATTAACAGAATTTTTAAACTATCTTTGATTACCCTGAAATCAATGCATTTGATGTCGTGTAAGTCACAACTAATTAATTATATTAAAATTAAAAATATGTAATCGCAAATCTAAAATCAAAGTACATGAATTAATACGTATGTTCGTGTATATGTTATTTCTTAAAACGAAAATATTAAAAAAATTATGATTGTACCAGAAATTTTATCAAAAATGACAAAAGTTTTGCCTCGTGTCGTGTAAGTCACACGTGGAATTCACCACCTATAATTACAAATTAAAACCTAACCGAGCACTAGCAACGAAGGCTATCGGCTCGTTGTAGTGTAGACAGACTAGAACCTCTGGTGGGAATATAACCCACGATCACCAAACTGATAAGCTAGAACGCTGCCAACTATTGTTTAGAATTGAAAATTTTTAAAATTTGCTCCAATTTTTTTCTACATACAGGTTGGAATATTGCATATGTAAGTGTTATGTGGTTTGGTGGATTATAATTGTCATATGACTGTTGGTAAACTGTCAGCAAAATGTTATCATTGTAGAATATTAAATGATGTTAACCGATTTTGATGATTTACTCTACGAACATTAGAATGTCCCGTTGAATAGGAGTTTAAGGTAATATACGCTAAGGAGTATGGGAAAAATGACAAAAAAAAAAAAAAACAAAAACACTTTTGGAGAATCGCTTTAGGTTTTATTCAAATGTTATCTTGGTCATCAAAGTATATTTACACTTATAAAAAAAGTTAGTAACAGAGGTTTGTTAAACAAATTCTATCTTTTATAACCAAATTTTTCTCAGTTGTTTTCATTTAAATCAGTTATTTGCTAAAGTTATTAGTTATTGCATTTTACCACACAGAAAAATTTCAGTAAGACATGAATGTATTTTTTTATGCTACGTAATGTTCAGTAATTTAATTTTTCGTTTTTTTAATTTTTTCTGAAACACCATTGTTTTGAAAGAATTATATTTTTGTGCTGATAGCGGAATATGGGTGATCCATATGGGTGACGCTTTTCCCCCAATATATCTGGAACTAAGTGTAACCCGGCCCCTAGGGATAAGTTCACTTATTTCAGCAGAGCATATCCTATGGTAGTATCGATAGAAGAGTGTCACACAGCCCACATTGCGTCGATGCTCCAATGAATCAATAGAACTGGATATATTACTGTCATTGATAAGTCCCGAAGCCCTTCTTTGAACACGGTTCAAAAGTTCCAAAATATACCTTGAAGCACTCTCATATACTCCAATTTTGGCCAGATATAGGTGGTATATATAGTAAAGAGATCGGATGGGATTCGAAAGGTTTTAGGACATATTTCGGAAACCGGAAATAAAATAATGTCCGTTGGGGTTATTTTATGTAAATAACACACTTAACCATTTCAAAACGTTTATCTTTTGCCGGGGCCTAATATGATTCCTAAAAATTAAAATTATTTACTGAGACGACATCCTTGTACGAGACACCCTAAGCAAAATTTTCTGTTGTATTTTACCTGACAATATACACACTTATATGTGCATATAACTGAACTTATAAAATATTATATTATGATAGTAGTTACAACAGAGTACAAAATATGTCATGTAGTTATATCATATCTACAGAAGAGTACATACTACATAAATAAATATATTCACATTAGGGTTCAAGCACTTTCTACTTTATTTTTTTGATATTTGGAGATTGCCAGACAGAATTTGATGACAATGGGTACAAAATGTCTATGCTCTGTACACTTAAAATGTATAAAATGAGCCTGCGATATTTTGTATTGTAGTCAACAAACAAATTTATTACATAAAAGCGCAAATTCGAAATTTTTTACATATTGCTAACAAAATTTTAAATTATATTTTAAGCTACTTTAAGTTCAATATTTAAGGCTGTTAATATTAGAGATGGACACGTGAGAGATTTTTAACTTACGCACGATCACGAACTAAAAATTACAATCAAGCACGATAGTTTTTTTAAATGTTTACTTTAATTTCTTTTATTTAATAATAATTTTTCTTGAAAATTAGGAAAACTAACTGGTTTATTTTAAATTGATTGTTTTTTTGGAATAGAATATTAAAAATATTTTTACCTTTTTCCAACAAAAAATTATATTATTTTTTAAAAATTAGAAAACTTTTACTTGAAAAAAAGAATATTTTATTAAAATTTTATCTGTACTAAGTTGCATGAAAATTTTCCTTAGAAAGAGTTCATCAGTTTCTAAAATCATATTAATTTTTATTATAACATAAAAATTTATTACTTTTTGTTTTTAATTGTCTGAACTAATTTTTAGAAAACAATACTTCAAAATTAGAAAGTGGTATACTAAAAACTGAATTTGGAAATGGCTTTCTAAAATTTAGTTAATTTTACTACTCGCGAACAAAAAATGAACACACATTTAGTTCAAGTACTTTCTCGATTTAAGTTAGACACATTTTTTGAACTAAATGGGAGTAAATTATGTCCTAATTTCATTTTTTTGAACTAAACTTAATTTTATTACATTTGAGTATGCAATTTTCTTAAAACTAAGATGTTTTTTTCTTAAAATTAATAAATTTTTATCTAATTGACTTGTTTTTTTCCTAAAATCAAGAAATATTACTTAGGAGAAATATGAACTGAGTATATAAACTATTTAATTTTTCCTCAAACTTAGGAATTTTTATTCTTTTTAAGAAAATTTTTCTAAGTTTTAATAAAATTATACTTAAATTGGGGACAATTTATAAAGTATTTTGAAGGAAATTTTTGATTACATTTTAGTTCATGTCTTTTTTTTTGAGTGAACCCAACGATTTCCAAACTGCAGGTAAATTAAATTATTTTCAATTTTTTAATTATTTTTTCATTATTCCATGTTATTTTTTTGTTTTTTTTTTTACTTTGTATTGCATATATATAGTTATATTATTTTCTATTTTTTCTATTTTTTTTTCTTTATTATAAAAGATTTAGTAATATTTTGTTTCCTTTTAGATTGTATCGTTATAAGATCACATACTGTAATTAAAAGATTGAATTATTGTTGTATGTGATATCCACTATAATACATAATAATAATAATTAAATAAAATAAAATTTTTTTGATCGCTTACAAATCTTTGTCACCTTTATGAACATACTACTCAGCTTTAAAAATATGACAATAGTTGCAAATAAAACAGTTTTACTGGCTGTAGGTATTTCTTTTTTTATGTTCCTCTTTTGCTGTGGATGACGATAAAAGATTGACTTTTTATTTTTTCTATAGATGTAAATATTCTATAAGCTAATGTATGTGTGAACGAGAGAGTGTGTCTGTAGGTATATGTGTGCATGAATGATTTCATACATGTACACGTCAGTAAATCCTTTTGCATAGTTTATGGTGTAAACACAAGATAAGTGCCGTTAAACCGACCAAACCAACTAACCAAACTAAGAAATCAGCCATCCATTCAAGTAAACCATCAACAGCTATTTTCAGTGTTGATGTATATGCATACAAGTATGTACATTAGGGGTATAACTTTTTTATTTTTTATTTTTTTTTTAATGAAACGATAACATGCCACTACGATGTGGAAAATACTGTACCGATAGTAATAGCTTTTCCTTTGGGATATTTTGGAAAAATATTGTAACGAAAGAATACGTTCGTTGTTCATACTCAAATGTTAATGGAGACATCGATCCTTTTAAAAGCTTTAATTACTAATGCTCGTTAGTTCAAGCAAGAAATGCTCGTTAGTTCAAGAAAATCTGAATATTAAACAAAAAATAAAAAATCGAAAACTCCAGATTCAAATTCGGATTCATAAACAATTATATAAAAAAGATCTATCTCCTTAACACACTTGGTACGGGAAAAACGACCATAATGTCATATTTTTTACATTTTTACTCAGCCAAGTAATTTTAATATGTATTTGAAAAAAAGCAAAAAGTTGTATGCCTAATGTACATTCATTTGGTATTTTTTATATAGGCCACATAACCGAATGGAGGCAAATATTAATTTAATGGACTTTGTAAACCATTTTACAACCACCTTAACAATTAATTTTTATATGTAAGAATATATGTGTTTGTTGGAAAATGGCTGATGCAACTTTTTAAGAAGTCTTTATAAAAAAATACGCAAAACCAACACTTATTTACATGTCTTCTACATGCATGTATCGAAAATTAAAATGGTAATTCAACGCAAAAAAAAAAAATCATACCAAAAATAATTTATTTAAATGTTTAATTAGTAAAATATATTAAAGCTTAACAGCCATAAAGCTTTAAAGACTGATTACTCGTTTTCGTTGTATTTTTTTATATATCGAAATTATGCAGAAAATTTAATTTTTTTAAGGATATTCTTTATGGAATACATTTGTAGCTCAAGTTTAAGATTTCTGGCTAACAAGGGTTTATACGTGTTATTAAAAGGGGCACTTTTTCCATTTGTTTTCTTTTTAATTCCAAGAAGTATCTCTTTCTAACCCACAGCCCATAAAACACATTTTAAATATTAGATTCAAAAGAACCATCATATTTAGCACACTGCTCTAATGACGAAAAACTTTTCATACTTGTCATCCCTGTAATAATTTTAAATCTTATCTTAAATCATATCTTCAGTGGTTTGGGATAGGTTATTAGGGGGCACTATTTACTTTTTAAAAAAGTTTAGACGGGCCGATAATTGCGAGACGTTTGGCCTTTTTAACCACCTCTTTACCACGTCCCTTGCGAAAATTTCTTAAACTTTCTTATCAGTGAATTGTCCTTTACTCTAGGGAATACACAAATAAATTTCTGGTTTACCCCACTTAATTGCGTTTCGTGTCTTAATTGTCGAAATCTCCCCCGTTCCATGTTCCATTTAGTTTCCATTATGTGGTTTTTTAATTACACTCGTTACTCGTTTTATTCCATTTCATTCCATTTCGCTCCCCTCGTCTAATGCCTTAATTTCACTCGTCTCCCATTACATTCCATTTCACTTGTCCAGTGCTTCAATTCAACTCGTGCTCCTTTCCCCGTTCCATTTAATTTCGTTCCTCTTGTCTAGTGTTTTAGTTCTACTCGTTCCACAGTTCATTTCGCTACATTTATTTAGCTTTTTATTCTTATAATCCCCCTTGTCTAGTGTTTCAATTCCATTCGTTCTCTATTGCATTCCATTTTGTTTTTCTATTAGTTGTGTTCCACTCGTTTCCTGTAAGATTTCCTTCGTTCCCCTTGTCTAGTGTTTCAATTTCACTAGTTCCCTATTACATTCATGTTAAGTATTTCAATTCCACTCGTTCCTCATTTCATTATCATGTCTATAGCCAAATCTGTATGGACAACCCCATAAGTGAAAGATTTTCCCGGAGGTTTGCACTGGCCGCCAAGGGGGATAAATTTTCCACCTCATTCTAAAAATACCGTCTTATGAGTGAGTTATTTCTACTTCGAGGAATACATACTTTCAATCCCTGATTTCTAACAAAAAACGGGCTTGGAAAGGCCGCCAAGAGGGTGGCTTCCCAATTTTGCCCCACCTTGTAGAAATTCCAAAAATTCCGTTTTGTCCCTGATTAGCCAATACTCCAAGTAACTGGTATATAAAGTTTGAATCGGGTTTGTAGCGAAACGGGTTTGTGAAGGCCGTCAAGAAGAAGATTTCCCTCTTTTTTTCTCCCTCCCTGGAGCGATTTTTAAAAATCACGTCGTATCATTTATTTTGTAACAAATGGGTTTGGCAGGCCACAGAGGAGACATCCTCTTTCTACTCTCCGTAGGAAATTTAAAAAATTCCGCCTGAGCGGATGCCTACGCCGTTAAGGGGGAAAAGTTTCCCCATTTTCTCTTCTCCGTGGGATTTTCCGAAAATTCCATCTGGAGGTGGAAACTTCGTACCAAATTTCATATCAAATTTTTAATGTCTAGCGGTTTAGTACTTCCTTAAAGAAAATTCTAAAATGTACCTTAGCCTTGGACACATGTTTTTATTTCAGGTTTCTAGGCAAAAGGGGTTGGGCAGGCTGTTAGGGAAATTGGTTTAAGTGAAAAATTTCTTTTTATTTATTAGTGAGATAAAACTAAAATTTTCATAATATTTTATGAAAAATTGCATTGTAACGGCCTAAATTATCATTTTACATAAATATTATTTGTTTTTACCTTTTACTGAATATTTATTGTATTTATGTTTATTATTATTTTTTGTCATTTCTATTTTTACCGTAAGGAAAGGGACACCCTAATAATTTATATATTTTTTTGTGTTACAACTCCAGAATATGTTTTAGTTACACTCATTCTCTCTATTCCAATTATTTACTTTTATTATTTACTGGAATTACATTTTTAATTTGACGAGAGGTTAGCTGGTTAAGTTATTTAATCATTTTTGTCACTCCTGATGCAAACATTAACAAATAAAGTTCTGTTAAATTTATAACGCGTCTTTTATTACAAAAACATAAAACAATAAAAGCTAAGTCGCAAGAGGACCTTGGTGACCATTGTGACTAGCTTATACCGAGGGCGAATACTGGCGTTTTTCTGCCTTATTCGAACCGGTGATCACTTTTTAAAATATAATTAAATAAATAATAAAGGATTAAACCCCCTTTATTACAATTGGCGCCCAACGTAAAAATTTTCTAATAAATTTTTAGAAAATAAAAAGTTTTGCAAAAATAAATCATCGCAAAATTTTTTTTTACAAAATTATCAGCAAATTTAACCGTACAATCAACTTTGGAGAAGCATCAAACCAAATTTTTTTTTGTGAAACAAACAGTTATTGTTTTTGCATTACAACGGTTGTTATCATCATTATCATCACAGTAAAGTGTTGTTGTTAAGTAAACGGTTCTTGTTTTCTTAATTTGTTGTGTACCGCATATTAAAATTTGTTGTTTTCATCAATATTTTGTTTTGATCGTTCAAATTATTGCTACTTTCACAAGTTTATTTGTTCTAAGAGAAGCCAATAAAAATAGGGTTTCCGAACAAAAATTTTTCAAGGAAGTGGGGAAACACATAAATGAGATTTTAAATATAGGGTTTTTGGTAAAATGCCTAGAAAAACCATGAATTCCCAAAATTCAATAAATGTAAATGCTTCAAATCAAAATGTAGTTTCACCAAACGTTGTTCCCGCTAATTTATTAAATCATGCATCCAATATGCAAAGCTCTGATAATCAAAATAGCAACCAAAATAAAAATATTGGAATGAATGGACCCCCTAGCATTAATCTTACAGAACGCCAATTCACCAACCTATTAGGAAGTTTACATGTACGACAAGAAATCAATTCGACATTCAGCTCCTGTAGTGCCCGTTTTAATGGTGGTCGTAATACATATAAGGTGGAGGACTTCATAGCAACTATTTTGGTATTTAAACAAGCTGAAAATATAACAGATGACATGGCCCTATTAAGCTTACCGTTATTGCTCGAAGGATATGCATCATCATGGTGGCAAGGCGTAAAGCATGAGGCCAAAACGTTCAATGAAGCAATAGAGCTCCTTCGTAGCGCATTTGCACCCCCTAAGCCTGATTGGAGGATATATGCTGAAATATTTCAAGACAAACAAAAACCATTTGAATCTACTGATAGCTTTATATGCAGAAAGAGAAGTTTATTTGCGCAGCTAAAAGAAAGGCTTCCAGAAAGCACGATTATCAACATGGTATTTTCACTTATTAGTATAAAAATACGTGAAAAAATCCAACGAGAAAGTGTCAGAACATTCCAAGACCTTCTTTTAAAAGCACGTGATATAGAACTCTCAAACATAGAAACTAACCCAGAAAACAACCCAAAAACGTTCAGTGAGTCTTTGGATCCTAAAGAAAACCCAAAAACACGGTGTTCTTTTTGTCGAAAAAAGAATCACACAGCCGATGTGTGTTACAAACGTGTTGAGATGGAAAAGAAGAAGAAGCCCGAAGAGAATAACCTGAATTGTTACGGCTGTGGAGCGGTAGGCTTTTACAGATCAAATTGTCCTACTTGTAACTACCAAACGGTAATTGAAAGTCCGAAAGAAATGGATTTCAACCATATCCAGACGTCAAATGTTGGCCGTAATGTTCCGACTGTGGAAATCAATATTAATGGCTTGAAAGGTACTGCTTATCTGGACACAGCTGCCAGAACAAGTGTGGCTGGATATTACTTGTATAAAAAGTTACAAGATAAAGAGGTAAAGTTCCAAGAAGTTTTTGCGGAAGTAACCCTGGCTGATGGAATAACCAAAAGTGAGCAAGTTTACTCAACAATAGTTGATATTTTAATCGGTAATCGCTTGAAGCGAATTCGTTTTATTTGCCTGCCAAAGGCTAAAAATAACAAAACATTGCTGGGAATTGATTTCTTAGAGCAAGCTGGCGTGGTTATGGATTTGGCACAAAGAACATGGCACTATAAGGATGAACCGAAGAAAGTGTTTGAGTTCAAACATAAATCGTCATTAGTTCTAGACACTATTAATTTAAATAATACAAACGTAGCAAAAGACAATCCAAGTTCTTCCAACAAAAGCCACATTAATGATTTTATGTCATGGTTCGAATCAAATAACAAAAATGATTCTCAACATACGCCGACGTTACAATCAATATACTCAAATGATTACTCTCCAGGAGGTATATCGAAAATTTCGAAGACTCATTACCAAAAGACTTCGAAATGCCTACACATTCTGATTTATTTCCTCCATTAAAGAAATCCAAAAATGAATCTCCAGTTACAAAAGCGTTAGAGCTTAACGCATAAGAAAATAATAAACAAATAAAAATAATTCTGATAATTATGTTTTAAAAAAAAAAAAAATTATTAAACTTTTTATATTCGTAAAGAAAATTGTTACATTTGCACAAAAGTTGTTCCTACCCACAATTTATTAAATTTTGAATCTTATACAATTAAGGCTGAAATATTGCAGGGGGAGGGTGACTTCAAAATTATCCGCAGTAAATTTGTAAGCAGAAATTTCAAAATCTAAATTAACAACAGCTAAAAATGCAACAATTTCAACAACATGTTGGTAATAAACCCAAACTTCAATCATCGGTATCATCAGTTGCCAGCGTAAAAATAAACCGCAATGTCAAATAAACAGCAAACTCGTGGACAACATCTAAGAAGTCAACACGACAACACTTTATGCAATTGCTTAGAGGAAAACGCTGCCGCTGAAATAAAGTGCTATTTATCAGAATCCTGGTCGCATCATCGGGACGATTAATGCACCAGAGGGGGAGGTTGTAACGGCCTAAATTATCATTTTACATAAATATTATTTGTTTTTACCTTTTACTGAATATTTATTGTATTTATGTTTATTATTATTTTTTGTCATTTCTATTTTTACCGTAAGGAAAGGGACACCCTAATAATTTATATATTTTTTTGTGTTACAACTCCAGAATATGTTTTAGTTACACTCATTCTCTCTATTCCAATTATTTACTTTTATTATTTACTGGAATTACATTTTTAATTTGACGAGAGGTTAGCTGGTTAAGTTATTTAATCATTTTTGTCACTCCTGATGCAAACATTAACAAATAAAGTTCTGTTAAATTTATAACGCGTCTTTTATTACAAAAACATAAAACAATAAAAGCTAAGTCGCAAGAGGACCTTGGTGACCATTGTGACTAGCTTATACCGAGGGCGAATACTGGCGTTTTTCTGCCTTATTCGAACCGGTGATCACTTTTTAAAATATAATTAAATAAATAATAAAGGATTAAACCCCCTTTATTACAGCATTCAATTTATGAAAAGTTAAAATGAACGAAATCCAACGAAACTTCATTGATTGTATGCAAAAAATCATTATTATTCAAAAAGATCTCAATGAAATTTCTCTATGCGTATACTTTATATTAATTATATGAATACTGTAAATAACACTCATACGCTCTGTGTCATATTGACTATTTTAATAAACATTTTTCAAACATGATATTGTGAATCAAGGATAGTTTTGTTCATTTGAAATTTTTATCGTTGTATTTAGGAGTTGAGTTTTCAAAGCTAATATAATATGCCCTACAATTTGTGTAGCATCTTCAGGAAATAATAATAATAATAATAATAATAATACACTCAGAATATTATGTAGTTAACTGTTTGTAGTTTAATAAAAAAGTTTTCCGTTCCATTTAAAAATAAAGGAAGATACATTTATTTTTCAAAGAAACATCTATATTAACTTTTTTATACATTTATTCGAAATAATTTACTATCATTTACCGATTTTTTTCAGTTTCATTTATTTTTTTCATTTGTTTGAAATTGAATAAAAATTTACCCACAAAACCGAAACTTGTGGTTTATTTGTGTCCGTAACAGTTATTATAAATTTTAATTTTGTTTCCTGTCTGTTTCAAAAAAAAATATTCAAAAAATTTCAATTTGTTTTTTTATTTAAATTGGTTGTATATATACAAAATTTTTCAATACAATTTACAAGAACTTCATAAACACACATACATATCCAAATACATTCACACAAAAAGTGTTTATAGCTTCATATAAACACGGAAATAATTTCAAATAAATGAAAAAAACATTTATTTTTTAAGGATTGGTGGGTAAAATTTTGACATTTATTTTAACTGATTATATCAGTTGTTTCTTACGGATGTGTCAGTTGATTAAATGAAATATCATTTCTTTTAAATGATATTTTCAGTTATTTTAACTTACAAACTTTTTTAATTGTAATAATAATTATTATATTTGTTATTATTATTATTATAGTTCTTATTATCATTATCATTATTATTACTATTATTATTATTGAAGATGCTACACAATGGAGAAGCAAAATATTGAAAAATAAATAATATATTCTTGTAAAAAGGAACCTTATGCTCAAAAAAGAAAAATAAATTAGTTATCAATAAAATAAAAACATAATTTTAAAAAATATTTAAAATATTAAATTTTATTTTACACAATACAAAAACAATATATAAGTGGTAAGTAATTTAATGAGCTTGTATGGATTTTTCATGTTTTATTTGATAATCTTTACAGTTCAAGCAGAAGAGCATCTGTAACGTCGCAAATTACTACTCCGATTTGGCTATTTACATAATCATAGAGTTAATTTTACAATTAATATAAATTTAAATTACATGCGGCGTAGACACACTAAAGTTTTATCCAATGTTAATACAACATGGGCATAGCCTGTATATTTTATATAGGTTCGTGTGTATGTTGTTTTTCATACATTATACAAACTGGTTTGTGTGTATTTTACAGCACACACTACTAGTTATTAACACTTAATTTATTTGTTTTTCTTTTTAGCCGCATGCAATTCTCGTTTAGTTGATGAAATTTTTTAATAAGTAGACAATGTTTGTAGTCATTCCGGATGGGTAACCTGAGCTGCAATAACTCATCACTGGTCGATATTCAGGCATTTTTAGAGGCAAAAGACTTCGGTCGATGGACTTCGGTTGGTTGCCTCTTAATCAATCTAATTTTACAGCCTTCGTGGACTGTTCTTATTTGTAGTATTTGCGGACTGCACTAATTTTACAGCCTTCGCGGGATTATATGCGACTCCCACGCCGAGGAGGTCGCCAATCCCAACCTGTATCCGAGTCAGTAGACGACTACCTGCCAAGCCCGTAACCGAGTCAGTAGACGACTACCTGCCGAACCGTATCCGAGTCAGTAGACGACTACCTGCCGAACCCGTAACCGAGTCAGTAGACGAATATCTGCCAAAGCCGTAACCGGGTCACTAGACGACTACCTGCCGAACCCATAACCGAGTCAGTAGAAGATTAACCGCCGAAGCCGTATAAAGTCAGTAGACGACAACCTGCCGAAGCCGTAACCGAGTCAGTAGACGACTACGTTGCCGAGAGATATTTTACACCGAGTGTAACCTTGTGGAGAATAAGGGTGTTGCCATTCGTGAAATACATTTATTTATTGTAGTTGAGATTAATTGTTTAAATAAAGAGAGATTTATAAGCTCCAAAAAGGGTAAAATCTATTGTGGCCACGACTGAACTATCTCAGCCGACGAGAAAATCCTGTTAAACATCTTTAAAAAATATCTTTATAATCAGGTAAATCAGAATCTTAATATGCAATATGGAAAGAAATTGTATGCACTTAAAAAAGTTTGTAAGTTAAAATAACTGAAAATATCATTTAAAAGAAATGATATTTCATTTAAAAACCGGTCTACTTAATTTTCATTTAAATTAAATGCCATTTATTATTTATTTTTAAATGTTGAATAAGCAACTGACACATCAATAAGAAACAACTGATATAATCAGTTAAAATAAGTGTCAAAATTTTACCCACCATCCTTAAAAAATAAATGTTTTTTTCATTTATTTGAAATTATTTCCGTTTTTGTATTTTTTGTTTTTTTTAATATACTCGTACAATACAAAATGTATGTATGCATATGAAGCTATAAACACTTTTTGTGTGAATGTATTTGTATATGTATGTGTGTTTATGAAGTTCTTGAAAATTGTATTGAAAAATTTTGTATATATACAACCAATTTAAATAAAAAAACAAATTGAAATTTTTTGAATACTTTTTTTGAAACAGACAGCAAACAAAATTTAAATTTGTAATAACTGTTACGGACACAAATAAACCACAAGTTTCCGTTTTGTGGGTAAATTTTTATTAAATTTCAAACAAATGAAAAAAATAAATGAAACTGAAAAAAATGGTAAATGATAGTAAATTATTTCGAATAAATGTATAAAAAAGTTAATATAGATATTTCTTTGAAAAATAAATGTATGTTCCTTTATTTTTAAATGGAACGGAAAACTTTTTTATTAAACTACAAACAGTTAACTACATAATATTCTGAGTGTGGGATTTGTATATAATAAAAGGTCCTGAGACTTTTTACACTACGAGAATTATGTACATGATGTTGCTAAAACTAGTAGTTTGAAACTTTTCATTAAACTGAAGCAATTTTCATAAAATTGTATTGAAAGTTCGTCTTTAAAGTTTTATTTTAAAAATATTCTTTATAAGTTTACTAACAATGATCAATAAATAATAGCAAATAAAATCATATCTGTGTAGGAAAAAATTATTAAAATCAGTTTTTCACAGAAACTAAAGATTTTTTCTTTAAAAAAAAAAAACAGAATAATTTGAAGTTTTTCTTATTAGCAAAAATTCTTTAAGCCAGTTTTATATATACTCTAGACTTAATATTTTAGTGAAACTTAAGTGTACTTCTTAGAACACTTAAGTAAAATATTTAAAGAATTTTATAATCTCAATTGTGTTTCAATAAGTAACTCCATCATAATTAAATATGAAAACATTTTAAAATTTCGAAAAAGAATTTTACATAAGGTTTATATTTTACTCAAGTGTTCACTATAATACCGTTAAAATCAGAGGCTTTTCTATAGAAAAATTCTAAACAGTCTCAGAAAATAATATTGTGATTGAATAGTGGAATGTGGATCCATCTGATATTTGTTTCCGAGAGGTATAATGTTGTCCAAAGTACTCAGGCATCCCTTTAGTAATTTTTCCAGCAGAATAAAAAAGGTAGCTCATGAACATACGCCTAAAATAAATGAAAGCACTACACTCAGAAAAAAAAGTTAGTAAAAAAAATTGTAAACAGTTTTCAATCCCAACTTACTTTTTATGTATTGATTTTTAGTAAAAAAATAATAATATGGAAAATTTTTTTGCTTTTTACATTTAAGAAATTACAGAATTTTTACAGAAAAATTTACAAATTTTTGTTGCTAATTTCGGAAATCATTATACAAATATTTGAAAAACGATTTGCTTAAATTAGCAGAAAAAATTTACCAACTATACAATTTTTTTTTTCAAATTAGTAATTATTATTAATATTAAAGGTAATATTATTTTCAATAATTCAAAGTTATACTGAAATTGCCTTAAAATGCTGCATAGGTTGAAAAAGGGATCGAAAGTGAAGATACATTTCACAATTGACTCATGCCCAAATTAGTTCATCCACTACCACTTAAAAGTTCTAGAAATCAGCCCTTAAAACAAATAAAATTTGACCTTAAAATCAAAAAAATTAACTAAAAATATTTTTGAATACAAAATTTAGCAAATTAAAACAAAATGATAAATTCTTTATGTTTTTACTTTTTTTAATCTTCTCTGAAATATTTGTTGACAAAAAAAATAAAAAAAAAATTTATGGTTGATGGACAAAAAAAAAATTGTGATTTTTTTCGAAAAGCAATTTCAAAAAAAAAAAAATCAATAATAAATTACAGCCTTAAATTGCAACAAGTGTACATAAAAATAATTTAGTTAATTTGCGCATTATTAATAATATTTTTTTAATAATATTGTATAATATTTTTCTCTACTTCAGTTTAGATATCTATAATTTATCAAAAATTTTTGTTAATTAGAGCTTATTTTACCAATGTTTAGTAGCGGTTATTACTTGTAACTTTCACTACTATTTAGTAAAATTTGTTGCCGCTAAGGTCGATTTAAATTCCAGCATACATCAGTTTACTAAAATTTAATAGCGGCTACTAATTTTTTCTACTCATTTCATTGTAAAGGGTGGTTAAATTTTAAGGGCCGATGTTGATTTTGAATGAAATGCAAATTATTTAGGAAATTATTGTTATTTTTTTTTAATTGTGATAATATGGTATGGTTCAATTAGGTATGGAACAAAATATCGGCCAAATGGCCGCCGCGACCTCGGCGGCACACCTCCATCCGATGGTCCAAATTTTCGATGACGCTGAGGCATAATTGATGTTCAATGCCGTTAATGTGCCGAATTATCTCATCCTTTAGCTCTTGAATTGTTGCTGGCTTATCGACGTACACCCTTTCGTTCAAATAACCCCAAAGAAAGTACTCCAACGGTGTCAAATCACATGATCTTGGCGGCGAATTGACATCGCCACCACGTGAGATAACACGGCCATTGATTTTGTCGCGCAAAGGAGCGATTCTTTCGTTAGCTGTGTGACAAGTGGCACCATCCAGTTAAAATCACATATCGTCCAGGGTCATATCCTCGATTCCTGGCCACAATAAGTTCGTTATCATCTCGCAATAGCGAACACTATTCACCGTAAATGCTTGGCCGACCTCATGACACATGAACAGATGTTTTCACAGACCCGGATTGCTGAAATTTGCCCACAATTCTCCCGATTGTGGACACATTTGGTCGATTATGCTGACCAAAAAAAATCACGAAATGCACGAAATGAATTTTGATTTGAACGCCCATTTTCATAATAAGCCTGAATAACTTTAACGCGTTGCTCGATTGTGTATCTTTCCATGGTTCAAATTGCGTTAGTCTGAAATTGAGACTTCAATTTCAGCCCTTAAAATTCAACCACCCTTTACATATGTTTGCTAAAATTACCAAAAATACTCCTGGACTGAAAATAGCAAAATTTTCCCGTAATAACAACATATTATTTATTTTACAGTTTCTAGTTAAAAAAAGTAATCTTTTTTAAAAGTTAACGAACATACATTTATTTTTCAAAGAAATATCTATATTAAATTTTTTAAACATTTATTCGAACTGATTTACTATCATTTACCGATTTTTTCAGTTTCATTTATTTTTTCATTTGTTCAAAATTTAATAAAAATTTAGCCACAAAACGGTTTTTTTTTGTCTTTGTTACAGTTATTACAAATTTAAATTTTGTTTGCCTTCTGTTTCAAAAAAAAAAAAAAAAGAAAAAAAATATTCCAAAAATTCCAATTTGTTTTTTATTTAAATTGTTTATATACAAAATTATTTTTATTAAAATTACAAGAACTTCATAATTACACAAACACATTCATACATACATACAGGGTGGCGCAAAATAACCATCCGATGTTTTTTGGCTGTAATTTAAAAACAAAATGAAAAACTTTGATTCTTCTTGTGGATTATTTTCATTTGGTCTTTTAATTTTGTTTACATCAAGTCGAGAATATGATGTCATGTAAATGGCCGCCGCCACAATTGGTTGTCATTTGAGCCCTTTTTATGGCATTTTCCATCACTTTGGCCAAAACTTCCGGCGATAGGTCCTTACATTCTTGACGGATATTGTCTTTAAGAGCTGCAAGAGTCTGAGGCTTGTTGACATAAACCCGCGACTTCAAAAAGCCCCACAAAAAGAAGTCTGGAGTGGTCAAATCAGGCGATCTTGCTGGCCAGTGCAAATCGCCAAAACGGGAGATTAGGCGCCCGGGAAATGCATCCTTCAGCATATCGGTTGTGGCACGTGCAGTGTGTGGCGTTGCACCGTCCTGTTGGAACCACATGTTTTCCAATCCCAATTCATCAAGTTGCGGCAAAAAGAACCGTTTGGCCCGCGACGTCTTCGAAGAAAAAAGGTCCGATGACTCCTCCAGCGAAAACAGCACACCATACAGTGACTTTGAGCGGGTGTAATGGCTCTTCGTGGGTTACACGCGGATTTTCAGTGCCCCAGAAGCGTAAATTTTGCTTATTTACGTACCCGCTAAGATGGAAATGGGCCTCATCACTCATGATTATTTTTGATGAAAAATCATCATCATTATTGCTCAAATAAATAGTCACCAATATTCCACGTTCTGGAGCAGTGTAGCGTAAAATTGTTTATTAACGTGTATTTCGTATGTGTTTACTTCACATATGTCAAAACAGAACTCACATTAGGGGCCAATCGCAAAATTTATAGCATTTTCTGATAGGAGGATTACTTTTGCGCCACCTTGTACGTACATTTTATGGATTAAAATACAAACAAAAAGTACAATAACGAAAACATTTCAAATAAGTGATTTAATCATTGATTTTTTAAGGAATCAGTAGGTATAATTTTAACATTTATTTTAACTGATTTATCATTTGTTTCTTACTGATGTGTCAGTTGTTTAAACAAGATTTAAAAATAAATAACAAAAGTCATTTGATTTAAACGAAAAGTAAATAGACCGGTTTTTAAATGAAATATCATTTCTTGTAAATGGTATTTTCTGTTATTTTAACTTATAAACTATTTTAAGTGTACAGATTTTTTTTTGGTGAGATCCCCATAGGAGTAAGCCCTTGTAACCTATGGGATTAAAAAAGTTCGTTTACAATATAAATTAACAATTTCGTCAACTTTTCATCAGATGGCGGGCAACAACTGTTCTAAGATCTATCATCTCGAGCAATTATAGCGCTGTCACATTCGAACCACTTCAACTTTTACCACCTTTCATCTCTGCTCTATTTCCTTTCCAAAGAAAGCAACACATTAATTAATAAGAATATTTTCCTGAGTGTTGCCTCTCATTAGAAAAAAAATACTCTTTCCAAAAATATTGTGCACTGAACTTTCAAACAGTAACAAATGTCTCCCAGTCTACCCCATATTAAAATAATTTTTCAGCGTAATTTTCCAAAGTTAAAAAAAATAAAATATTTACAATTTATCACTAATAGAAACAAAACAGTTTTATTATTCTTTTTTTTTTTGTTCTTTTAAAATATTTCAACTGAATCATGCACACAGAAACAACAGGTAATTAATAACTGTGATCAGAATAAAAAATCGCTTTAATAATTTTTCATGAAACATGAATTTTAATAATGAATAAAAACACACAAACTCACACAAATTTTAAATACTCATTTACATACACAAACTTTAACATACAAATTTGTAGTGAAACTGAAAGGAATAGAAATTAATCTAAACGTTGACTTTATTTTTTGCATTCGTTTTTTTTTTGTGATGATAATTAAAAGTTAAAAATACCTACTGCAAATGAGCGTATTTTCAAATTTACAGTCATTTGCAACTTAAGCATTTGAAAAGTCGAAAAAAGGAAAGACAACACTTGTTTAAGAAGAGTGGGTATGAATAAGAGGTTTTTTTAATTATGATTCCATAACTGTTATATAACGATATGCTTGCTCTTCTGGGATGGTAAATCTTTTTTTTTTTGTTTGTTAGCTTTCACAAGCTGCACTAATGTTTTTTTTATTTTTGTTATTTTTCAACATTTCTCAAGATTTTTGTAAATTTTCCTTCATAACATCATGTTGTGCCATCGCCGTATTACTGTCACTGCTTAAAACAAGGTAGAAGTAGTACGTAGGTACTTGTTGTAAGTGTAGTACCAACAATTTCATTTATTTTCTTTGAAAGATGTTATGCCATTAATGGGTATCTATATACTGTCAGATGAGGAGAGCATTTGTTTTTGATAAAAATTAAATGCTGACTAAATTTGCAAAAATAAGTTGTATAAAAAACATTTGCATTTTGATAATGTAAAAGATGAAAATTAATTATCATTCGTTTAGACAAGGTGATATAATGTCACTTCAGAGATTACCAGGTGAAACCAGTAAGAAGTATGAATGGTATAGGAATTTGAAAATCTGTTTTTTTTAATGCAAATTATAAGGCATTTTATAGTAATTGTCCTGATAAAATAGTGATGTTGTGGTATTTGCACTAAAAGGTTTTATGATGTTGTTTGGCTTAGTTATTGACACAACACATTTTGACTTTAACATTCTGTAAATATTTATATAAAACAAGTGCAATATAAACTTAAGAGAAAGGTCTGCTAGATATTGGTCTAAGTCCTTATAAAGGTTATAAAGGGTGGTCCAACCATAATGCACGATGTTAATTGGGAGTCACTCATTAGCGTCAAGTATTTTGCTAACTTAATTTAACATTTCCTTGTTTTCTTTGACAAATTCAATCATGGAGAGGTACACTATTGAACATCATAATCGACCAAATGTGTCCACAATCGGGAGAATTGTTCGCAAATTTCAGCAAATCAGTTCTATAGGAAATCTGAAAACACCTGTGCTTGCTTTTCCAGTTCGTTCTGCGGAAAACATTGCTGTTTTTCGCGATAGTGTGGCAGAAGAGCCATCAACCTCGACTTGTCGTCGTTGCGAGATGATAAACTGGACTATGTAGTTTCAACAGGATAGTTCCACACACACGCAGAAAAAAAACATGGTTGGGACAATCATATTCGAAGAGCATCACATATTTTTGGGTTTATAATTGTGCCAACCATAGTCGTACTATAATATGGTTTTCATATTATGATGATAAAATAACCATAATTTTACCATAATATGGTCCCTACAGTTATATTATGATTCAAAAATTACCATATTATGATTCTAAATAAACATATTATGATGTTGAATTTCGTTTATTATGATGTTGAATTTTAGTTTAAGTAAAAGTCCATAGAATCTAAAAATTTTTGAATCAGATAAATTTCTAAATATCTAGTATTTTGTATTGTATTTGTGTAAATAATATTATATGCATAAGAAATTTTGGAAAAAAAAAAACCCCTTTAACAAAATCTAAAGTTAAAAGAAAAATTACCTGGATCTGAAATTTTTTAATGCCTCATAAAAGGTAGAAAACCCATCTGACATTTGTCCAGTTATAGTAAGCAATATATCATTATTTTTTAAGACATTTTGTTGTAAAAACAAACTGGCTGAACTGATAAAATTTTGATTTTTATGAAAACAAGAAAATATTATGACCGTAATGTCAAAGTCATGTTTTATTTGATGTATAATTATTTATTGATTGTTGCCATCATTTTATGGTTGCATAATTATCATATTTTTTTCATAGTCAAAATTGTTGTAACCACAGTATGGTTACAGCCAATCATGTTATATAATAGAAGGTGTCAATCATAAAATAGTAAAATATTTACTATAATAATGATGGCAGCGACCATGTTGATGGTTAAAAAACCAATAACATGGTTGTGATAATCATACCCGATTGCAGCAAGCTAAATATAGTAGCAGTGATAATGTTGCAACCATGTTTTTTCACTGCGTGCAGCTAACGAAACAATGGCGAGAAATTCAATGGCCGTTCACGTCGTGGCAATGTTCATTGCCCGCCACGATCATGTGACTTAATACCGTTATACTTCTTTCTTTCTTTGGGGATATTTAAAGAAAAAAGTGTATATGAATATGCCAAGAACAATTCAAGAGCTTAAGGATGAGATAATTCGGCACATTAACGACATTTAACCTCAATTATATCTCAAAGTCATTAAAAATATAGACCAGCGGATAGAGGTATGCCACCGAAGCTGTGTTAAGTATTTGCTTCACCGATAATTCGCTTCACACATAATTGTCATAGAACCTTGTATCATAATACAAAATATTAGGATAATTCTCTGAAAACTTTTCGTTTTATTTACAAATAATATCGTGCATTATCGTTGGACTACCCTTTATATTATTCAACCCATCTTGTACCACTACCCGAAATCGTGTATATATCTATGAAAATTTTGGTGTGTTGGCTCTTAGCGACCTCCTGATCACTAAAAAAGAAATAATAAAAAATTTGGGAGCCAATGTAGGCCATGGCGGACTGTTGCGAAAACGCAACGTTGGCTAATAAGGTGCAAATCACATTTTTTATAATATAAAGTAAAACTAATTTTTATTTTTGTTTTTTATTAAAACAATTTAAGAAACATATTATTTTTAGTATTATAAACTTTAATTTAAATTTTGGCTTATTTTTGGCTATTTAAATGATATATATCGAAGTACTTTGGGTGCAATGTAACATTACATTTTTTACATTGGTAAACCGTTTGTGAATGGCATTCATTGCATCTTTTCCGTTTATTGTCCGGAGTTTTCCAAATAACGTGCTCACGGACATGAGCACGTGGCAAATGCTGTGGATTTTCCATCTTATCCAATACCAAATCCCTTATAGTCTGTTCTTCATTTCTTGAAATAGCAGTAATTTTGTAGCTGTTTCAACTTTGAAATCTATTTGAGATAGTGGTCGGGTTCCTTCAGCTTTCGCAATAAGACAGTGGATTTTCTAAGCGTTTACTGTAGTGCTATTGACTGTATTCGTCCATAACGGCCACCACCACTTTTTTCTACGAACTGCATTATTGTGCAGATCTACACCACCCATATGTTTGTTATAGTCATTGATAAGCTGCGGATGCTGAACAGAAACCTAAAAAAAATAACTAATGCGAACTCCGAGCCTATAAAAAATCAACCAAAACTCACCATCTTTTTTATCTTTTGAATAACGGTTAGTAAGAACTTCAGGACAAGCTGCAACAAAATTCGAAATAACGGTGACTTCTGAATTGTCCTGCCAGCGATAATTTTTTTTTAAGAGAGCGCTGGCCACTGGCAAGGATATCATTGGCACCTCTTAGGCGATGTGATCTTACTGTTCCAGTTGCGTGAAACTTCCGTTCATTCAACAAACAGAACAAGTAGTACGAAGAAAAAAAGCTGAAATATACGTTATGATTCTCCGGACTTGAAACTGATTTCAACAACTTTAAAACAACAGAAGCTCCTAAGCCAACGTTTTTATCATATGGTGAAGTTGAGCCAGCCAGTGTCGGAATAAGGACACCAGTATTTAAAACCAAAACGTATTGGTTTACCACGAATGAACATCTTGCAGTTGTGTCTTCCAAAATACGGAACCATTTGCTCGTCTATTGGTAAATAGGTTGAAAATATTTCAAACTGCTGATATTTTCGATTTAAAACGTCATCCATTTCGTTTTTATCCATCATAAGAAATACACTTTTTACTTTTTGAAACATTTGACGGGACAGAGGTTGCTTTACGATCGGCACACCCAAAGTAGGTTGGGAAGATCAGTAATGCTGGATATGAGGAACAGTATGGTAACCTGACAATTTAAGTATGCCTATAAAGCGGTGCAAATGCTCTCTAGTAAATCGTAATGATATGTTTTTTTGATGAGCATTCATATTTGAAAAATCCAAACTTTCTTGTCAAAATATTGTAGATTTTCCACCTACATTTTCAAATTTTAAAAATAAAAAATTGTGTGATTTATGCTATTTAAACTTACCCATTGATTCCACAATTTTGTTTTGAAGTGGTGCGACTGAGGCCTCGTCTGGGCGATCGAAGTTCAAATCTATGCGTTTTGATTTCTTCCACTTTGGAACACGATTTAGAAGTTACAAAATAGACTTAGACGAAGTCCCAGCCCATATCTGCGAGTCGTATATATAATATATGAGAGTTGTATAGATAATATTAAGAGCATCCGATTCCTTAAGTTTGTCTCAAAAGATCATTTAAAAATATGTATGTGATAAGGTTGTGTAAAGCAACCACTTTGTATTCAGAAAATTAGTTTAGGTTTTACACAGAAATATTTATATACCATTATTATCAAGCTGGACAGTTGCTCTGTAACTCCTTATATAAATATGATAAATTTCAAAAGAAAAAAAAATTAAAAGTAGAACAAAATAGAAGACTGTAAATTACAGTCTGTAATTATATTTCATCTTTTTATATTCCCTTAAGCAAGAGTGTAAAAACTAAAAAGTTTGTATTAGGTTTTTTGTTGTGAACATTAGCATAACAAACTATTTAATTTTTTACTAGTTATGTATTATCGTGATATATTAATATGTTTTAAGTGGCATTTCAAGTGGATGTATATTTTGGTAACAATAATTTTGCGATATTAATAAAATTTAAAGTAAACTGCTCTGTAAAAAATTTGCAGAAAAATGCCTGTCAGTTTTACTCATCTGTCAAACGTACTTTGTATTGACTCCAATAATTTTTAACAATAAAATTTCATATTTCTAGTCAAAGCGGTTTTAGTAGGGTTTTAAGGGGGAGACCCTTATAAACACTGCCCTGAATCGACGGCTGCTTACTGCACTGTGCTAATACTGCCGACCCGCCAACTGCCGTTTAAGTATATCATTTCTTTTTACACGGAGAAAACAGATTCATCGTGACAATGGAATTGTTTGCCAACTGAATATTTTGGTTGCACCAACCGGATTATTTAGTTGTCCCAACCAAATGTTTTTTTGATGCAATTGAAATATTTAATTTCAACCGAAATTTTTTTGCATTAACCGAATTCCGTTTGCGACAAACAATATGTCGGGGATCCAACCAAACCATTCGTTTGGCAAAATATTCGGTTGTTAAAATTAATCTGTTTTCTCTGTCTACCCAACACATGCCGAATTTATTTATCTGAACCTTTCGAATCATCAGAATGTAATGTGCAGAAAATCTCGGAACCTACATCTTTCAATTATATTGTACAATTTAAAGTGCGAATCCTGATTTACCTTGGCCAAATACCATTTCTTCCGTTCCGTTCCTATCTATTGGGATCTTGAATTATTAATGAGGTTTTCACACAAGAGGCCACCACTATTATATGAATCAATATTGCAGATTCTAGGTAATGTCTTGCCGCTAAAGCCTATTGTAAATGAACGTATTTGGCAGCTTGTGTCATTTAGTTGAAACGTAAACAACAATACTAAATATTGAATCAAGTATGTCAAATTTCGTGCCAGATAAAGTGTTTTTGCTTTATTTAATATGAGGAGAGGTGCGGTCGAAGGTCATCGAATCTTAGTGTACGTTCTCGGCGAGCATGTTGTATCTGAAAAATCGTGTCGAAGGTGGATTGGTCGCTGTAAAAGTGGCTATATTGAGCTCGAAGACATTGAATGGCCGGATCAACCAAAAAAGTTGGAATCGTTGCTCTATATAAATGAATGCCAAATGCTTTCGGAGTTGTCAAAATCAAAAGCAAAGAAACTGAGTGGCATACGAGTTGAAGCCGCGCGACACCGAAAGGCGTTTTTTCGCTCCTCTAACACCAAAAAACGAAAGCTTTTTTTTCATCGTTTTGTAAATGACGATGAAAAGTGGACCCATTTCGATAACCACAAACGCAAAAACTCATGGGTTTTGCCCCGACAGTCATCAATATCCTTCGCAAAGCCGAAAATTCATGGCATGAAGCTTTTGCTCTGTATTTGGTGGGACCAGCTGCGGCGTGATCTACTACGAGCTGCTCAAAACGAATGGTATGATCAAAGGGGGAACGCTATCGGACTCAACTCATGCGTTAGAGCTGCTGACTGAGGCAACAACGGCCTAAGTTTGAAGAAAGGCTCGACAAAGCGATTTTTCAGCATGGTAACGCTCGGCCACATGTTGCAAGACCGATCGACGCCTATTTAGAAATGCTCAAATGGGCAGAACTACCCCATCCGCTACACTCAGAAAAAAAAGTTAGTAGAAAAATTTGTAAACGGTTTTCAATCCCACTCTACTATTTTTGTACTGATTTTTAGTAAAAAGTTATTATTTAGCATATCTTTTTGCTATTTACATTTTACAAATTACAGAATTTTTACAGAATATTTACAAATTTTTATTGCTAATTTCAGAAATCATTTTACAAATTTTTGAAAACCGATTTGCTAAAATTAGCAATAAATTTTACTAATTTTTAAAAAGTGGATATTGAAGGAAATGTTATTTCTAATTAAAACTTACACCTACAAACTTAAATTGTCTTAAAATGATACATAGATTAAAAAAGGGATCGGAAGTGAATATACCGACTCATGTCTAACAAGAGGACATTCACTTAAAATAGCACTAAAAAGGTTTTTTAGTCTAAAAATCCAACCTTGTTTTTAGGGTTAGTTAAAATTAAACCTTAAAAGTAAAAAAAAATTGACCAAAATATTTTTCAAAACAGAAATTACCAAATTAAAACAAAATGATTAATTCGTTTTTTAAAAAATATAATCAAAATTTTTGATGCTCGATAAGAAAAATAAATTCAAAGCTTTTTACTAATATTAATAATATTTAGTATTTTTTTTTGCTGATTTTAGCAAACAGATTTAAATTCCACTTTACAAAAAGTCTACTAAAATTTAGTAGCGGCTACTAATTTTTCTACTAATTTCGTTGTACTACACGTCAGCAGACATGTGTTGCTAAGATTAGCAAAAAATACCGCTGGGCTCAAATTAGCAGAATTTCCCGTAATAACAGCAAAATTTTTAGTTGCCATTACAGACTTTTTTTGGTGAGTGTATATTATCCAGACATCGCTTCTTCCAACTATTACTTGGACCGGTCGGTGACGCAAAGCATGTACCAGCAGAAGTTCACTTCATATGAAGATTGCAAAAAATGGGTTGATGACTGGATTACCCCAAAAGACAAGTCGTTCTTTGGAGCTGGTATCCGAAAATTTGCCAGACAAAAGAAAAAAAGTTGTGACCAGCAATGGACAATACTTTGAATGATATATTTGTACCCATTTTTCCAGTATAAATCCGTAAATTTCGATTAATTCCAGGTTCCAATATAACGGTAAAATATATGTCCCCAGCGACAAGCCAATATATTTTCTGTTCCTGCTAATATGAACCCAAATATTTTCGATTGGTCTTATACATCCAACATAACAGTAAATTACAAAGTTAACCTGAACGAATGTTAATGCATACGAATGTTAATGCATAAACTAGCAAATACTCCATGGAATATATGTTGTAAATTTTTTATATCTAGCCGATTGGATTTAGGTAAGACGTTAGAGAGAGACTTTTTGGTCTTTGTCCCTCAATATAACAATTTTGTGAAATTCTGTCTTGGTGGATGTCTAAAGGGGGGGGGGGGGAGGGGGGGAAGTAGATTGCTCGCCAAGTTTCTTGCTTCTGTCGATGGTGTAGATTTTTTCCCTCTTAATCCCCATTTATAGACAATTCTTAATGGAAATTTCAGTAAGTAACATATTTGTCATATTTTACATATACATGTAGCGGTGAACTAAAATTTTCATCATTTTCCTGGAGAAAATTTCAATCTTTAGTAACTAATCCATTTATCTAGGGAATATATATTTAAAGTTTCAGCGAAAATTTGTTCCCTTTCGAACACTCGTTTAATCTATGTTCCTTTCAAAAATTCCATCCTCCATGGCTTGGCCGTTTTGTGGTATGACTTCCACTTTAAAACCTACATTTTTACCACGCTACTAGGGGAAATTCTAAAAAAGTACCTTATAAGTTAGTTAGGGAACACGCATTTTAATCTTCAGTATTGTACTCAAAGGGAGACTTCCGCTTTTTGACGTCTTCGCAAGAACTTTGAAAAGTTTGTTTGGACTGGGCGATGATTATTCAGTCATTCGTGCTCAAAGAAAAAGGAACAAAAATAGCTGAATGTTTAATTAGGGGGTTAATGAAAAAAAAAGAGATCACATAGGCAGTTTTGAAGTCTTCTTATCAATAATCTGATATCAGAATTAAAATATTAAAAATGGCGGTTCAAAAATTGTGGCTGTGAATTTTTAAAAGTTTATATTTTTTATCTTAAAAACACATTTGTAAACTGTGGCTCACTGATTATCAATCTGAATCCAAAAATTTTAAATTCAAAACGACAGTTCCGTATTGTGGTAAATATTTACAAGTTTATGCAAAATGTTCAGCGCATTGGTGGACCTGCCATTCAAAATTTAAAATTTTTGGTTTCCGATTCCAGATCAGTGTCTTTCATATTCCAAAATATTAACTTTCAAAATCCGCGAATGAAATTTAAATCCACCATTTTTATAATTTTTAATTCTAATTTCAGTTTCCTTATTAGCTTTTTTTTATAGTACTTAATCTATCCTCTAAGCAGTAACGTAAAAAAAATTTACTACGAATATTTCGTAGCTTTTAACAGAGAATAATTTTTTTCGGATATGTAAGAACTCATTAGAGTATAATAATTATATTATCTTTATAATCGCTGCCGTATAGGGTAACGTATTGTCGCCATTAAGTTATTTTCCACCAATTTGCATTCTTTAACCATAGCATTTATATGCCTTTTGGAAAAATTTAACTTTATGCTATGAAAAATCTTTTACCAATTTCTCTAGTTGTTTTTGTGTTTCTTTTAAAATTCCTATAATAAATAGTAGTAGTTTTACCGAGTAAAATATATTAAAACAAAAAATACCATCACCAAACAGCAAGATGAACAAAAAACTTTACCCGTTTTGTTTAAAGTTAAGAAAAAACAATCTTTTTTTGGTGAGCGTAGTTTAAGAGTTGTGGTTTCTTAACAGATTTGCGGTTTTACCCGTAGATATCTTAACGTGTTCAATTTCCAAATTTTTTTTTTTGCAAAGCAAATGTTATAAAGTTTTTTACTTTTAAACATATTTACCATATTACATGAAGTTGGGCTTAAATTTTTTTATTCTATTTTTTTTAAGCAAAACTAAAGAAATGTTTGTTACCATTTTTACTATCAATACGCTGCTAAAATAACTTGAAAAATGATTTTTGTTTTTTTTTTCTAGCATTGAGGCAAAATGCGCCTGAGTTTGACACTTTTCTTGAATATATTTTTTGTTTGGTTTTTCTTTTACTGGTAGTTGGTGTTTTACGTAAAGTTTGAAAAGTATTTAAGCTGTCATTAATAATATTATGAAAAACTTTGAGTGCTTCTGTTATATTTTTTTTTGAGTTAGAATATTACTAACAAATGATAGGTAAAGTTTTAAAAAGTAAGAATAAGAAGATAAGTTCATGTAAGAAAATTAATTTTTTTTTTCAAGATTATAAATTTAAAAACTAGTAGTATATTGTTTGAATATTTAATATAGCTATTTAATGAAGTTTTTACACTGGTAGAATTTTATTTCTTACTATTATTGAATCGTTGTAGGTAAATTGCATTCATTGATTTGAGGAATAGTTTTCATTAGATCTAGCGATTTTACTTTGATTTTAACAAAAAAAGAAAAACAAAATTAATTGGTTAGCTATTAGCTGAAAGTGTAGCAATTTTTATCAAACGAAATTTTATTTAGAAGTCCGCAGTTTATTTAGTTTTTAAAAAAAAAAAATACCTCTAAAATATAACTTTATTTTCTAGGATTAATAATTTGACAGTAACTCCTTAAGTTTTTAATTATTTAGTAAAAAGATTTATTAAAATATGCCGTCAACCTTTGTAATATTTTAAGACAATGATTTGCATTATGATGGTATTTGAGTGGAATTTCTTGCAGATTTATACAATTTAGTGCGGAAGTGCAATGGAGCAAAAGCTTTGTTGTAAATCAAATCCTATTTTTAAAAATTTCTTTTATATTAACCCAAGATCTAAAAACATGCATTTACAATTTAGAAACTTTATATTCTTAAGCCAGAAAAGAGGTTTCGAAAGTGGTTTAAAAATATGATGTGCTGGCAGATGCTTTTCATTTCATATATTTTTTTTTTACAAGTTACTAAAATTTGATATATAAAATCTTTGGCAAAATGCAATAATTATTGTTTTGCCAATGTTATGTCAATGTTTAGAATGCCAAATAAGAAATCAAAATTTTGTGTAATGACTTTATATGTAAAGTAACAAAGAAATCTGCATAGTTCTGTTGCGGTCACCGATATTTTTTGTCAATTTATTTTCCGTTAATTCGACAGTTATAACTTTATATTTTCATTGATTCACGAATTTATTTTAAACCTTTAAAATCCTGATTTTTTAATCTGATTAAATTTTCAATGAATCAATTCACAAAATCCTTTTCGTTGTCTGAATTATTTCACACAATTCAATCAAATAATGGAACAAAAAATGGTCTCTTGTGGTCAGCAGATCTCTTGCGGTCAGCGCTGTCATATTTGGGTAGCGTAAGAAGTTTATGCGTCCAACTAAATCCTACAAAAATCTATTATATTTTAATATTTCGTTGTGTTAGAGCAGATAGCCTTTATTTCGATGCCAATATAATCAACATGAATTTTAAGGCAATTTACGTTTATAACATACATGATACTAATACAGTGATTGGACTAATTAATTGACAATTTCATTAGCATTGTTTGAATTAATGGTAATGATTAAAGGATTTTATTTCATTGATCAATGACAATGTTTTTGAGTTTCATTACCATTACTAATGCATCAATTAAAATAAACCATTAGCATTATTAACCTTCATTTTATGTGTTACTATTTATTTTAATATTTATATATGCGGGTTAACATTTTTATATTTGATAATTTTCAAATCGTATAAACTCTTTTGTTAACAAATGATTTTTCAATCAATTATAATTAGTTTTTTTTTATACATATGTGCTATTTCACCTCCATTAATAATGAAATTTTTGATGGAAAAAATTTCATTGCCATTAATGATAATTATTTTTTTTCATTTTCATTCATTGAAATTTTAATGGTAATGAAAAATTCCCAAGTGTGGTTTGTAATCATAAGTTTTAATTATTAGAAATAAAATTTTCTTCAATATCCATTTTTAAAATTAATAAATTATTTTGCTAATTTTAGTAACATGGTTTTTAAAAATATGTAAAATGGTATCTGAAATTAGCAACAAAAGTTTGTAAATATTTTGTAAAATTTCGTAATTTGTGAAATGTAAATAACAAAAAAAATTACTAAATAATTTTTGTTTTTACTAAAATAAGTACAAAATTTATTTACAATTTTTTTTACATTGGTTTGGTTAGGTCATGATTACCCATGTTGTGCGCTTTCTAAAACTACGCGAATAAACATTTCTTTATACCTGAATAATTCAGTATCCCTCAGGTATCCCTTCTGTTTTTAAAAATAAACTCCCCGCAAGCACTCCAAAGACTGTATACCTTTCCCTAAGTTGAAGTGCTCCTGGGTTTCATCGTCCTCCCCACAGACCCTACATACAACAGATTCACTCTGTCTCAATTTCGAAATGTCTGATCGTATTCTAGAGTGGATTATAAGAATTCCCATCATGTTGTCCAGTTCCCGTTTTGCCAGCCTTAATATGGACAGGATGAGGGTAATCGTCCTGTCCATATTCCGGCCATCCCACAAAACTTTTATGATGGCAATAACATTATTCGCATTTCAGATCTTCAAGTGGTGGCCCATTGTCCAAGCTCCGTCTCATTAACTAAAATGGTCTCGAATTTTGAGGGTTAACAGCGACCAGGCGTGATCCATCCTTGACCAGCCCTTGTTCCCCTCCACTCCACAGTCTTCGGGTACTCACATCAATCTCAGACGACCCCTGCCAAAATAAGCGTTTATCATCGTCTTGCAGTTAAAAACCGTCCTCGATTTCACAGACTTCACTGACAGATGCCCTAGCATAATAAGTCGCAGTTAAAAACCTAATGTATTCCGTAAAAACCACAACCTCCGCCTGAAAAACTGTGTTGCGGTCCGGAAGCACATTCCATTCCCACGTCTCCACAATGGAAATCTCTATCAGTTCTTCGGTCCAAAAGAGAGCAATAAGTATAGAAATGAATTCTTCTGGTATTATCGAAAATACCTTCAGCTCTCCACCGCTTCCTGTCAGGAATAAGAAAACATGTTGTTCCGCCAGCCAATCACATTCTATATCCAAAATGTGATAACCAGGCAGATTTTCAAGGGCCTTCTGATGCTAAGCCGCAAATGCTGTCTCATATTTAACATGGACATCTATTGGTCTGATGGAGATTATCGCCTCCATTGCCCTTGTAGATGTCGATCTAATCGTACCGCTAATGGCCAGATAACATAGCCTCTGAGCTATTTGAAGTTTCCCCACATTACATCTCGTCAGGATCGAAAGCCACCACACATTAATCTCAGTACCCTGGAGACGCTCATACGAAGAGAATTCGTAGCTCATACAAAGATAATGCGCAGCAGTCGAGCACGAATGCTTCATTGGCTAAAGTTCTTAAAAGACCGTGAAAAGAGGAGATAAACTTCCTCCCTGTCCCTGATCTTCGGTCCACCAACCTCGTAATATATCTAAAGGTTCCCTAGCATGTGACCGACCCGACCCCTTTATTTCTAAGTGTATCTTTGGTCACTTAAGTGTTAAACATAACAATATGAAAGCGATTCCTCAATCGTATTGGCTAGAAAAAAAAAAACTTAATTGCGTCAACAATCGTCTTCCTATTGCTGAAGAAAACGTCAGAAAACGTGTCCCGAAAGAAATTCTTCTAGAAGATATATGAGAGATATTGCTAGATTATCAACTGGAAGCTAAGAAAGTGTATCATGAATATTGCCGATATATCATCTAAAAGTCAAAAATAAGATATTCGGAGCTAAACATCTAGAAAAAAAACAGATTTGTATTTAATTTTCACAAGAAAATTCTCATACATATAAATTTTACAAATTCTTCAATTCGATTTAACCATAAACCCATCCGCACATACATAGATCTATCAGCCTCCCTCCCATATATTCCAGCGGTCCAATTTTTTTTCTTTTTTCTTTCCGCTCATAAAAATAAGATATCTTCAAAATACTTCTTTGTTTTTCTTCAACATGATAAATTGATGATATCGCCGGATTAATTTTTGGGTGATATATCTTGAAAATGCTTATTGAGTTTTCTCCCATAATACATTCAAAGAAAATGACAAAATAAAATAAAATAAATTTTAAACATGCCTTTCTTATAAATTAGGAATCATAATCAACAGTTAATAAGAATTTTTTTATCTTGAAATTGATAAAAAAAAATTTCACTATATAGAAACACCTCACAGTGTATTGTTCTGATAAAACATCGTCCCACTGTTCAATAGTAGTTTTAAAATAGTTAAGTTTACATTTTTTTAAAATAATATCTATCATTGTGCGTGCTAAATAACAACTTATATCCCTGTAACATGAATATCATACACATGCAGATAGATAGATAGATATCTGCACACATTTACACATATTTGTGTCATCAGCATGTGTTGTCACTTAATGACACAATCTTTTTTTTTTGTGGAGAGCAACAAAAATTTCATGATAAAAAAAAACGAAGAGAAAACAGAAGAAAAAATTAAAAAAGGATTTTTATGAGACCCCAAAAAGCAGTTAAAAAAACTCAGATATTAAGGTTTTTCAAAAACCAGTTTATGCTAGCAGTAGTTTGTTACAACTCATAAATCGTTTCTTTGGAAACTCAATTTTTATAAGGATATAAAAAAAGGAAAGAATGTTTAAGACATGTACTATGTACGTATAAAGAAAAAGATGTACTGACATGTTTAGAATTTGAAAATATTTTTGACATAAAACAACTTATCTTTGTTGAAGTCATAAAATTACAAATATATTTAAGTATGTGCTGTATAGTATCTGTTTGTAACGAGTGTTACTAAATTTAAGAGGGGTACCAATTTTGTTTTTTTTTTTGCTAACACTCCTAAGAAACGATTTGTAAGCAAAGTGTGAATTACGATAAGAACATATTTACGTTTTATATAATTATTTTGTAAGAAATTTAAAATTTAAAATTTCTTTTTTAATTACTTAATAAAATCTTAAAAGAAAATTTTTCTAGCTTTGCTTTGTCATTTAAACCTCATTTTTTTTTTCTATTGTTTATTTTTTGTAAGGTTTTGTTCTTTTGTGGCTTTTAGTATTATTTCTAAACAAATATGCCTTAAGTTTAAAAGCAAACAAGAACAATTTTCATTGTAATTTTTGCCCCTTAAGGTTTTTCTATTATATTATACAATACTTTGTGGTAAATAATTTATGTATTTAAAGATTTAATGGTCATACAACAATTTTCATGATTTAAATCTTTGATGGGAATTTTACAACCAAACTAAAACAAAAAAATATGTTTTGTTAATTGTATGGCTTTGTAGCATCGCCTAGCAGAGATATTAGCAACTAAAGTTCCAATTTTTACATGATCCCAAATGGGTTAAAAGTTTTTGAAATTTTTTGACTTTTGTTTTTTTTTTTAAACTCTTTTAAGGATTGTTTTTTAATTTTATTTACCAGGTTATTTCTAAAATTTAACAAGTACAAGCTTTAAATTAGGTTTAACTGAATGTTTTATTTTCCCAGAGAATTTTGCGTTGCCTGATCCCAATTCTGCGATGGTAACGACTCCCTATTTTCCCATGTATCAAATTATTGGATTTTAATCCATCAATAGAAATTCTGTTTATAACAATATCTCCAATATTATAATTTTCTTTCCGAACTTTAGATGCACCTCTATGGATTTTATTTTTTATCAATAACTTAAGATAAATCTGCGTTGGAAATCAAGCCGACGTGAGAAAAATGCAGAAGCAACAGCAGCAGCCGATAAACCGTACCTACCACTGAATGCTGGCAACGATAATATATTCCGATTCACTATTGCAGTCGAGTTCGTGTTTGTCGGGGATGCCTCTGGTATCGTATACTTTTCTAGTTATGATTTACACACCAAATCTTCTTCACAATTTTCATGGACAGAATCGTGTAAAAATATTACATATGATCACATCTGCTTAGATATGATTAGATGTATCTAATTAGGTTTCATACCAAATATTTTCATATATGATAAGATCTGATCAGATATAGTGCCGGTTCTTTTCATAATTTAAGTGATCTGGAAAATCGGGTGACTTTTTTTAGCCAGATATGAGCAGGTCTGGTCATATAGGATCATATCTGTTGAAAAATCTGTTCATATCTGAAGATATATGCTAAATTGGATAATATATCTGTCCAGATTTGGTACAAAATGTATATTAAAGTATTGCTTAAAAATGTAACCGGTAAAAAAATGATTTTATAAGTTAAGCCTTTTTTAATTATAGTCTAAAATTTTTGTTTTGTCGATAATAAAATAAATAAAATCCAGATTAAATTAAATTTGTTTATATAAGGTACACCAGATCCGACTACATGTGATCAGATCTAATTACAACTCAAAATTGTTCCCCATTTTTTAATCTAATTAGATTTGGCGCAATCAGTCCTTATGAAATCTGGTTAGATCAGATTTTTTATACATGAAAACTTTTTGCTGCCCTTATTGACTTTTCTGTCTTTTCATCAATCTAGCCTTTTCTTTTTTTAACAACATCGGTTATCAACATCAGTTATCACCATTTCTATGTGATTTTGTTGATCTCATTGATGGGAACTGTCTTGGGTTTTAAGCAAAAACAATACTTAAATGATGAGATGATAACGTCAAAAACTTCACAGAAGATTCTACGAAATACTCCAGTTTTATTTTCAAAATAGGATTTAAGTAATTGAATAACTCGTCCCTTAATTACGATAGAAATCGAGGCTTTGGTCCATATACAGCGGTCAAAAAAAGTATTCGACAAACTGCTTGTTTTTCATAATCATGAAAAATATGTTAAAAAAATCCTGCGAAATGTAAAATATAAAAATGCAAATTATTAGCTTAAAGTGTTATCTCTTTATTTATGAAACAAAAAATACAACAAAAAACAATATTCTGAAAAAAAATACAAAAACAAAAACATGTAATATATCAACGCAAAAAAAGTATTCGACAACGTTGCTGTGGTTGTGATTAAAGGGAAAAGCACCGTTTCTTTAAAATTTATATTGATGTCTTTCATTATTACTAATATTTTTTTAAGTCTTAATTTCATTTATTGAATTATTTGTTAACATGGGTCGAAAGGGTGCAGAGATTTCTTTAGATGTTAAAGAAATAATAATTACACATTTTAAAAATGGAATAACGGAACAAGAAATAGCAGAAATTGTTGGAAGACTTAGAACAACTATTCACTACATCATAGATAAATATAAAAAAAACTAAAAGTATTGAAAATGTGCAAAGAAGTGGGCGTCCAAAAAAACTTAATGAAGTAAACGAAAGGTGGATCTTGCGTGAAATAAAAAAAAAATCCTAAGATCAACGCTACAGTTATAACAAAACAGCTAGAAAATGATCTTAATATCAATGTTACACCTCAGACCGTGCGTTATGTTATACACAGTAACGATTATCACGCAAGATCAGCTAGGAAAAAGCCGCATATCTCAAAAAAGAACAGAAAAGCTCGAGTTGACTTCGCAAAAGCGCATGTGAATAAGCCTATGGAGTTTTGGATGAAGACTATTTTTGCTGATGAGTCTAAATTCAACCTATTTGGATGTGATGGTAAGGTTTTGGTGTATAGAAAGCCTAATACCGAGTTGGAGGAGCGCAATATGGTGCCTACTGTAAAGCACGGTGGTGGCGGTGTTATGGTCTGGGGATGTATGGGGGCTTCAGGCGTGGGTAATTTAGTTTTCATTGATGGAATAATGGACCATCAGTACTACATAAACCTACTCAAGGAAAATCTTAAGCCAAGTGCCGAAATTTTGGGTGCTGCAAGTGATTTTCAATATTATCAGGATAATGATCCAAAACATATGGCCCTAAAGACAAGGTTGTGGATGTTGTATAACTGTCCAAACGTGATTAAACCACCTGCACAGTCCCCAGACATAAACCCCATCGAACACCTATGGGCCTGCTTAGAGCAAAATATAAGGAAAAGAAATTTCAGGAACAAAAACCAGCTTAAAGCAATCCTTCTAGAAGAGTGGCAAAAAATTGACCAAAACTACATTTTATATCTTGTTAAATCAATGCCAAAGCGTTTAAAAGCCGTTATAAAACAAAAAGGAAGGGCAACTAAATATTAATTATTTATTTTGAATCAATATTTTCCCGTTAATCACAACCAGAGCAACATTGTCGAATACTTTTTTGCGTTGAAATATTACATGTTTTTGTATTTTTTTTTTCCAGAATATTGTTTTTTGTTGTATTTTTGTTTCATAAATAAAGAGATAACACTTTAAGCTACTAATCTGCATTTTTATATTATTCATTTTGTAGAATTTTTTTAACATATTTTGCATGATTATGAAAAACAAGCAGTTTGTCGAATACTTTTTTTGACCGCTGTATATTGTTGATCTTAATTGTATGGATCTAATCCAATATACTTCAATTACAGGTCGTTCAGGCAAAATTAATGATTTTTTCAGTTGAAAGCTACAGTCAGGTTCTTTTTATGGTGCGACTAATAAATATTTACCACAAGTGGTCTTACTACACCTCAAACGCATTATTAAAAAAACCAAAAAATCCGCTTTTAACCATCGCAAATCGTAAGTCAAGAAAGTCTACGTAAGGAGAACAAAAATATTATATTTTTTATATTTAGTTATTATATTACTATGAAAATTAAAATTTTTCAAAACTTTAAGATCGAACAACCCTAAAGATATATTTTTTCTTCAATTTTTTTTTTGTTTTTTGGTTTATTTATGATCAATTATGCAAATTTTAAAAGCTCTTGCATTAAAAAACTAAAAAGTAATGAATAAAAGGTAACTAAAAAATCTGTAAAAACAAATGACTTTTCATTTATTTTGTTTTCTTCACTATCAGACAATGAACTATCGTACATAAAAATATAAAAACATTTTTTTTTTAAATCATTTTAATGGAAAATGTAAATTGTCACATAAAATCCGTATTTATATGTGATTTATTAATTAATCAAATGTAAAAAAGGATTGAAAAATATATTTATTTGTATTTTAACTAGTTAATCATTTAAAAAACAAGTGTATGGATAACTTTTTAAATTATGTAAAAACGTTTTGAGTATAGAAGTGTCTGTTATTGTGGTGTAATGGTTATAGCGTTGGATTGTTATACAGAAGGTTGCGGGTTCGACCCGCATATTTATGAATTTTTATCTCTCATACATATCGCGATGTCCCCCTATGGTGTTCCTATAGAACTTAACCCCGTCAAAGTAAAATAACATAACAGGGCTATGAAATAAAAAGCTTCAACAATTCCGCCAACTCTTCATCAGATGGCGGGCAACAACTGTTCTAATACTTATCATCTCGCGTAATTACGGTATTGCCATATTTGAAGACCTTGATCTTTCGTAACCTTTCATATTTTCTCTATCCCCTTTCCAAAAGAAAGCAACACTTTTATTTGTAGGAAGATTTTCCTAAGTGTTGCTCCTCTTTCCAAAAAAAAAAAAATGATTTGAGTGTAAAAAATATAATTGATCAAATTGGTAAAGAAAAGGCTTAAATTTGGCTGTGCCGAATTTAAACAAAATGGCCTCACTGTTTTTGATACAAAAAAATTAAAAAACTTTAGAAATTAAATTATGGAGGTGAAACAAATTTTTTGACCTGAAAATCTTTTTTGGATGTGGAAACAAATTTTGTTGTTGGAAAAAAATTTTGAGGTAAAAAAAAATTGATTGAGGTGAAAAAACTATTTATGGTGAAAAAAATTTTTCCAAGTGAAAATATTTAAGGGGATTATAAATTATAATCCAATTCTAAGAGACTGGTTAAAAAATAAGAGAAAGTATTTTAAAATTTGACTAAAAAAAATTTAATACAGTTTAGCCTTGAAGAAAAGTAATAGCCTCACAAGCAGAAGGTTGTGGGTTCTAGCCCAGTTCGCAGCTTAAAAAAAATATTTATTTTTAAAATAAATTTTATGAAATGCGTTTCTATAAGTAGAATATTTATTTATAGCAAATTATAATCTATAAATAGAAAAACAATCAATAAAATCCAGAATTTGTAAATTAAATTCGGTAACTACAACAGTATTAAATATTTATAAAAGTGATGGTATATGGAACTACAAAACTTCGATTGCAACTGTAAATCTTTTTTCTGTGTGTACGATATGGATGTGGCTGTTAATTTGAGCCGCCACTAAATATATTCTTACTCTAAAAAAAACACTCCCTGCTGGAAATATTATTTTGCTGGTAATATACACTTAAAAAAGTTTGTAAGTTAAAATAACCGAAAATATCATTTAAAAGAAATGATATTTCATTTAAAAACCGGTCTACTTAATTTTCATTTAAATTAAATGCCATTTGTTATTTATTTTTAAATGTTGATAAATCAACTCACACATCCGTAAGAAACAAATGATATAATCAGTTAAAATAAATGCCAAAATTTTACCTACCAATCCTTAAAAAATAAATGTTTTTTTCAATTATATGAAATTATTTCCGTTTTTGTATTTTTTTGTTTTTTTTTTTTAATATACTCGTACAATACAAAATGTATGTATGCCTATGAAGCTATAAACACTTTTTCTATGAATGTATTTGTATATGAAGTTCTTGTAATTTGTATTGAAAAATTTTGTATATATACAACCAATTTAAATAAAAAAACAAATTGAAATTTTTTGAAAATTTTTTTTTAAAACAGACAGCAAACAAAATTTAAATTTGTAATAACTGTTACGGACACAAATAAACCACAAGTTTCCGTTTTGTGGGTAAATTTTTATGTAAATTATATTTGAAATGTTTCTAATACAATATGTTTGCCTATAATTATTACATATCCCAGCAAAAATTTGTTAATGCGTGTGATATTCTCATGCTTTACCTTGTAATGATAGCTCGTTACCTTTTTCATTATTTGCAAGCATGAAGTAATAAGTTACTCATTATTGATTACGTAATATATGATTTATTTTTTTATCTTTTATCTTTTTTAAAAATCTATTTTTTGACACATTACTTTTTCCATTCTCGTAACCATATAAGTAATCCCTTACATTATCACCTCTAAAGTAATCGGTATATACATTACTTTGAGGCTCATTGCCTGTAAAATTCATCAATGAAGTAAGATGTAAAGTAATCCATCGGCCCCTATGGCTATATATTACTTTACCCATTATTTGGTAGTGTGTGGTTTTGCTAGGATTTTTGGATAAGATAAAACGCCAAATGTAAAGATTTAAACAAATATATAATTCCCTGTAAACATATATAATATTTTTTGTCAGCGTGCTGAATCTGTCCCACTGTGGGCTGCTGCAACTAAATTATTTGGTTGAAATAATCAAATTTTGTTCCTAAAACTATATTATATAATATATATTATTATCACAACTTCATTACAGTTTGCAACAACGACCATTGTGGCTGTGAATTTTTACTTAATGATGGCTTGTTATTTTAAATAATGGATTTTATGAGTTGTTTTTTATATTATTGTAGTTTTTAGTTTTAGCATTTGCATTAGACCAAATACAAAACAACATAACTAACAAAGTTTAAAAATTAATTAATGCATGCAAACACATAATATTGACTGTTCTACAAAATATTTTTATTTTTTTGGCCTTTTTTATTATTTGCCCTGTAAAATATATAAAATGGTGTTGAGTGATTATGAAGCACTACGTTAAACTCAATTTCTCCACAAAATTTGTTCTTTCCACACAGTCAAAATTTTTAGTTTCATAAACGAATTTGTTAAAATGCCCATTGACATTTTTTGATTCTTTAGTAAAAATAAAAATGTTAAATACGCTGTTTTGCGTTACACACGACGTTTTTTTGTGTTATATGTTTTCAAAGATTTATTAAGTTTTTAGTAGGGGAAAATAATACAATAAAAGCACAAATATAATAAAGAAATTTAAAAAGTTCTTAAAATGCTTATGCAAAAATTACTGTATGTTTTCATACAGGATAAAAGAACATCCTTCAATCATTTAACGGCCTTACATACTACTTTTGCTCTTTTTTCCTCCCTGCACCGGGCTCTTTGATTGTTTATTAACGAATAATTTAACGAATTTTTATGAAAAATTTGATAACCCAGTAAAATCTTGGTAAAGGGATTGGACTTATTTCAGGTATGACCTAGTAAAGGGTATACTTTTCACTTTGCTCTACTTTAAAACCTTAAGTAATTCGTTACAAAGTTATTTGAAAGTTAGGAAATAATGTTTTACCAATATTGATTTATATCACTACTTATTTAGAGGTTTTAAAATAATGTGTTACTAACATTATGTTAAGTATTAAGGAGGTTACAAATAATGAGTTTTTGGTATGGTGTTATGTAACTAATAATAATAGGGAAGTACGATTTTATTGTGAATATTAATATAAGGAAAGAAAAATAAATATTATTTTTTTTGTTATATACTAACCATTGATTTCAATGTTACAAGTAACTACTTATTCCAGCACTTTCTTGGTAATGACTTATTTAGATCTATACTCGAAAGCTTCAAATAACAATATTTTATTCGTTAGACTTGTATTTTCTAATTATTTTTTACACAGTAAAACTTTGCTAGCCCATTAACTTTTGCTAGCCCATTAACTTCGCAAGAATAAAGCGATGAGTTACCGATATTTGATATTTTTTAAAATAAAGGATTACATGACCCATGCAAGTGGCAATGTGAGGTTAAATTTTATCATGAAAAAAATCTTTATTAAATTTGATCTTATTTGAATATACACATCCAATCGGCCATAAAATTTAACTGCACCCACACAGCGCCAAACTCTAATGCGCTTTTACTAAACTAACTTTATATAGACATTCAGTGTCAAAATCGCCTACGCCCGAGACTAAAAAACCTCATTTGGTTGCATAGACTAATTTGAATATTTTTGAAGGCTTTAAGAGGTCGTTAAATGAAAGATTGGTGTATAAAACTCTTTTAAATACGCATACAAATATTTTTTTTTTTTATGTAGTAGTAATTTCTTTTTTACTAAAAACTACAATAAATAATAGCTTTTAGTAATTTTAAGCCCGTTGTATATATGATTGTAAAGTACACTCAGAATATTATGTAGTTAACTGTTTGTAGTTTAATAAAAAAGTTTTCCGTTCCATTTAAAAATAAAGGAACATACATTTATTTTTTAAAGAAATATCTATATTAACTTTTTTATACATTTATTCGAAATAATTTACTATCATTTACCGATTTTTTTCAGTTTCATTTATTTTTTTCATTTGTTTGAAATTTAATAAAAAATTACCCACAAAAGGGAAACTTGTGGTTTATTTGTGTCCGTAACAGTTATTACAAATTTAAATTTTGTTTGCTGTCTGTTTCAAAAAAAAATATTAAAAAAGTTTCAATTTGTTTTTTTATTTAAATTGGTTGTATATATACAAAATTTTTCAATACAATTTACAAGAACTTCATAAACACACATACATAAACAAATACATTCACACAAAAAGTGTTTATAGCTTCATATGCATACATACATTTTGTTTTGTACGAGTATATTAAAAAAAAATAATACAAAAACGGAAATAATTTCAAATAAATGAAAAAACATTTATTTTTTAAGGATTGGTAGGTAAAATTTTGACATTTATTTTAACTGATTATATCATTTGTTTCTTACGGATGTGTCAGTTGATTAATCAACATTTAAAAATAAATAACAAATGACATTTAATGTAAATGAAAATTATGTAGACCGGTTTTTAAATGAAATATCATTTCTTTTAAATGATATTTTCAGTTATTTTAACTTACAAACTTTTTTAAGTGTAGTCAATACAATGAACTCTCACTTTGTAAGAAGAAAAAAAATCATACTTTGTAAGTTATATAAGGAGCTTTGTATAACAATACAATAAGAGTCCATTGCTAAGTATATGTAATAATTTTTAAGCCATTTTCAATTAAAAAACTCTAAGTATTAACTAATGTTTCATTACTTTCATTACTTAATGTTTCGTTAAAATTAATTAAACAATTTTAAATAACTAGAAATGGTCAGTTAAAATAGTTGTTATTAGTTAACGGCGAACGGTGCAATTGGGTCTAAGTAGTGCAAGTAATATACACAAAATTTTACTAGTTTTTTTTTTTTTTATAAGTAGTACATAACATATTTTTATGTTTTTTTCTGACCAACCGATTAAATTTTATGTTAAAAATTTACAACAAAAGTTTACAGAATTTAAAGTTTTAAATTAAGAAAAAATGGAGTATAATTACCTTGTTGATAAAGATATCCTTTTAAAATTTTAGTTCTTTAAATGAAAATAATTTAAGATATTTTAAATAGTATCTTAAATATGCATTAAAAGCCAATCCAAATATTACCCTCCTTTTTATCTCTTTCTTCTAATATTATGCTTTAATTAATTATAATATGAAAGCCCTCTAGGTATACTTTAAATTTAAAGTAATTCATATATATGTTCATTTTTAAATTGACTTGTATTTTTAATCTTATCTTATTTACATTGAATTTTTCTATTCTTTATTAAAGAAAAAAATTAGTTTTGTATATATTATTACAAAAAAAGTGACCTTATCTTTTTTCTTAATACTATACAGACACTTATACAAGAAACGAGATATTAACTAAACTTATTTCATTAATTCAACCATGCAAATAACTTGAAAGCAATATCATCTTTTAACATTTACCACCACGAACCTCTAATATTAGACCACTCTTTGTTACCAGCACCTTACTTACTTAACTACTAACTTACCAACAATCTCATTAATGGCCAGCTATTTTATGAACTCACACTTACCTAGTGAGAGTCGAGAGTATGATGTATGCTGGGAATGTTTGATAATTATTAAGCCATTCTGATGAGAAAGATGTTTACAGCTAAAGTTTTTGTTAATCAAAAGTTTTTCCCTATTAGTGGTTGATACGAGGGCGGATCAATGAGTCTGTCAACAAAATCTCCTTTTAGCTCAATACACTTAGTCCAACTTTTCTCCAATTTTTGTATCCCTTCGAAAAAATAGGATTTTTCGAGGTCCATCAAATAGGCATTTGTTTGTGGTTTGTGGATTTTTTTTTGACATTTTCGGGTGTATTGACCTCAATAGGCCGTCCAGAACGTTCAGCGTTATTTGTACTTATGCGACGACAACAAAGGAAGTAAACCAATTTTTTACCATTGAAATCGATGGTGCAGAGTCCCCATAGTATTTATTAAGTTTTTCCTTGGCTTGATTGAAGGTTTTTTTTTCAAAAAATAATGTTTAATGAGTACTCGAAATTCACGTTTTTGTATATTTAAAAAAATCTACGAGGTTGTATGTTTTGAACAGCTGTTGACGGAACTTGCTCAAAAAGATGGTACTTGATGGGAGAAGGATTGCATTTCATATAACTACGAGGGAAGTTGGAATAGTCATGGACTTATTGATCCGCCCTCGTAGCCTTCTCAATGTATGGTTTGACATTTGTAACATATAGAGTTTGTGGTGGTCATGCCCTTTTTAAATGTTCTGTTAATCGTTTTCAGTCAATATTTTAAGAAACATATATTTTTATAATTCAAAATTTTTGAAAAATTGATTGGGCTGCACATTAAAGTGATAACTGTTAATACTCTTTATTTTCCTCGTTCTTATTCAATCTTCCAAAAGATAAATTTTCCCTGAATCTGTCCATATAATTGGAACCTTGAATTAATAATAAGCGTTTTTTTTTATTGTTTTTATTGTTTACAAAATTTTTCTAAGTAAACTTCTGTTGGGACAGACCGTGTGTCATCGACCGGAACAAGTAGTAGATAAAAGGAACGAAGAAGAATACCTTGAATTCAATAAAAAAAGAATTCGAAGAAGACGAAGTTAAAGAAATGGATTTCGATATCTTTGTCTAAACTTGTTAAAACTTATCAACACTTTTTACTAATAAATTCTGTAAAATTTACATAATTCTGTAAAATTTACTTTTTTAAATTCGGTAGCATGAAAAGCGGTAACCTAAGGGGTCACATGAGGATCGCCGGGATGCTTATGGATGACCCAACTACAAAGGTCGCGGATAGGATTCTACCGGAAGGTATTTTGGCCAGGTACTTTGACGCTATGTCTTTTGATAGGAGCGTGTGGACCAACCGGACTTTGGAAACCCGAGGTTGTGGCCCAGTTATGGTTCACAGATGGTTCGAAACAACTGAATAAGGATACGGGTGCGGGGTTTTTAGGGCCCGGATTTCAGCGCGCACTTCCCATGGGAAAATATCCCTCCATTTTTCAGCCGGAAATTTACGCCATATGTGTCTCTGACAGTCAGGCGGCACTCAGGGCAACTCCCTTACCCAGTGGTGGGTCTGGGCGAAGGGACCTAAGGACCCTGACTGGGTACTTTACTGGGCATTGCGACCTTAAGTACCATAGGCACAAGAAGGGTCAATCGGACACTGATCTGTGCAGGTTTTGCGGGTTGAAATCGGAGACGTCAGAGCATGTCCTCTGTGATTATCCTGGGCATTGTGTCAGGAGGATCAGGTTTTTGGGTGACCGTTTCTTGTCGCCTTCCGATATTTGGAATACTTCACCCGAAAGATTCTTGGTTTCATCAATAGCTTGAACCTTTAGGGTGGTTCTGGGCAGCACAAAAGACCTGTTATGGTCGCGGTGCGTAGTGCCATTTGAAATAATAATAACAATAACTGTTAATAATATTTAATATAGAGCAATGCTGTTCATTAACAATCCTATTTGCACAGTTACACACAAGGTTGCGGGTTTGATCGAGAGCAATGGTAAATAATATGTAGGAGTTTTCTGTTACTCTACATATCGCAATGTCCTTCTTAGGTGTTCCCATAACAGGGCAATGAACTACAAAAAGCTTTAACAATTTCGCAAACTCTCCATCAGATGGCAGGCAATAACTGTTTTAAGTTTTATCACTTCGCGCAATTACAGTGTTGCCATATTTGAAGTCCTTTTACACCTTTCATCTCTACTCTACACTCTAAAAAATGTTCGTAAATTTACTACAATAAAATGGGTAAAGTTTTATATAATATAACGAAAATTCGGTAAATACAATTACCAAATATGTAAAACAGTTTTGTGAACACTTTTATATACAATAATACATACAAGAAGTATTTTTAGACATAATATGTCTACAATTAAACACTTTATGTCTAAAATTTTATTAAATTAAAATTTTACGCACAAATTTTGCAAATATACTAAATTAGAATGGTAATAAATATATTGATAATTTAAAATTAGAAAATAAAAAAAATTAAAAAAAAAAGCAAAAAACGTAAAATATATCAAATTCATTTATACTACGTCCATACAACAAAAAAACTGAATTACAACTTTCAAATACATGGTCCATATATTTTCAAGATATCAGCCAACTTTGTAAGTGCAGGGATGACTTAAATCTATATATCTGGAAGATGATACAAATCATGCCGCACACTTTAAATTGAATTATTGCACATGCCAATTTGAAAGCTGCGCTAAATGCATTCTGTATTATATTTTTAAATAATTGTTAATAAATCATAAATGTATGAAATAAAAATATTTTTTTTTTATTTTTTTAACAAATTTTTTGTGCAGTTTAATTAAAAGCATTGTCTTGGTAAATATACGCATTTTTTTGATATTTTTACGCATTTAGAAATGCATTTTTAAGCATTCATGCGTATATATTTTACATTTCAAATAGATTATTTACGCACAATTATAGTAAATTTGGCAATTATTTTTAAAATTTCATTTAATTTTTACGCACCTTCGATGTAAAATTACCCATTTTGTGTGTACCAACTTACACATGTGTGTATTTTTTTTCTATTATGCACACATAGCAAATTTACCCAACTTATAGTAGGAGTACAGTTTTCTACTAAAAGTTGGGTAAATTTCAACAGAAATTAATTTCCTGAGAGTTGCTTCTGTTGTATTTTCAAACACAGCAATTATAGTTTACAGCTCGTTGAGTGTGAAACAAGAAATACTACTTCATCTTCGTATTTTATTATAAAATCATTTTTATTATAAAAATGTTTGTCAAAATATCATTATAATAATTTTTTTTTTACTTTTCCATACAATGACTCGGTTCAATAATCATCAAGCAAGTCTTCCATAAATATGCTTGTTATCTTATAAAAAGAGTCCTTCTCTCTCTGTTCATTTACTTTATGCTAAATATTTTAAGTTAATTTTTTTCTGTTGATGTAAAGCAAGAGCAACAAGGGCTTTTTTATGCCACTTTGGCTTTTCAGTTTTGTGCTTGTCATCTTTATGGGGAGTTTTTCAAAATAGACTTTGAATGAATAACATTTCATTCTTAGTTTTTTTCTTCATATTTCTTTATTTTATCAGTATCTCAAGAAGTAAGGTTTTGTTGTTGTTTTGAGATGTTTTTCTAACAATGCTGTATGTATTTATATATATATTTTTTGCCTAACCACATAGTCACCAACTTTTCTTGTTAGACAAATACCTAGTACAAGGTATATTTTTTTTTAACTTGTACTTGTCGTTTATATCCCTTATCGTAGCATAGGGATTAAAAACAATTTATCATTTTATTTGTAACATCTTTAGAGATTCATCACTGATTCACAATAATTGATAATAAATGATGTGACATAGTTTAGGTATATGCGAATTTTTATCAAAAATATATATTTGTGTTAAAATAAACAACTAAATAACACCAAAAAAGTGTAGGAAAAGTTATCTCAGAAAATCCATCATTAATTTTTTTTTAAATGTAATAACAATTTTTATTTATATTAAATTTCTTTTAATACGCTAAAGACATCTTATACGCAAATTTTTGTTGTTGTTATTGTAGCCTTAATAAATATTTTTGTAGGGCATGGTTTTGTCGTTCTTAACAAATCATTATTTTTTTATTTGTCTTTTATTATAAGTTTTGTGGTAAAAGTTTTTATAACTAAGGTACAAGTTTATCTTCTTTTGTTTAGAGAAAATGAAAATTTTACTCTGATGTTGTTAGATATCACCATCACATCATATTACAACATTATTTTAGAATGAATATTCATAATATTAAAAAATACACTTGCATGGTTTTAACAACTATGTTGTTCTAAGAATAAAAATTTCTATTTAAAATTCCTTTTTTTTATACAATTTTTGTTTAGCGATGAATATTTGTTTTTATATTTCATACATATAAATTTTATATTAAAAATTTTGTTAGCTGTTATTAAAACAAAAAATTAAATTTTTTTGAATGACCGAGATTTGTTTTAAGAACTATAATTTGTAAAAATTATTCATGATCGGACTCAAAGCTATATAGTAGCAAAAATTGATACATCTGTTTTCTATAAAATTAGGGTCGATTGAAAAAGAGGAGTCGGAAGATTTTCTTTACAACCGACTTATGGTCAAATGTATGACATACACTTAATACCGAATCTCGGCATGTTGTTTGATCTCATTAATATTGGAAGCAAGTTTAATTTTTTTTTACCGACGTAGGGGTTGCCTCGGCATTGATCTGAAATATTCCATTCTATTATTTATCCGCCAGATCTTAGTTCCTGCTAGCCTAATATACAACCAAGCATGGGACTAATTAATTAACGATTTATTATTGATATCAATTGTAATGAAATTATTTTCAATACCATTTTTTTAATAATGATAATTTTAATTGTTTGATTTCATTGATTAATGGTAATGTTTTTTACCAATTCCATGGGAATTATAATGAATCAATAAAAAGCAAATAATTGCAATTGGCAGATAAGATTTTTAAAATTCGTTTAAATGGGTATAAATTCCAAAAATCAGGAAAATGCTCGCTCGGAATTGTCATCATTTTAAGAAATGAGGAACGACATGGAATAAAATGCGGATCGAGTAAAATTGGAACACTAAGCACTAAGAACATAAAATAAATAGTAAATCAGGCACAGGATTTATAAAATTTCGGATATACTTTTCATCAAGAATAACATTTAACGAAAGGTAACCTTTGCTATATCTTGCTTAGTTTTCGAGATGCTGGCCATTTTATAAAATGGCAATTTTTTAAATGGCCGTTATCTCTAAAACTAAGCGAGGTATGACAATAGAGTATTAATATAATGCGATAATAAAAATAGGCCAGGTCCGTGAGAGATTCTGCCGGATCCATTTAATAAAACAGCTTAAGTAAAACAATATAAGCACTTTTTTTGTAAACTAATTTTTTTTTGAACAATTGAAATTAATTTTTGAGGCATTAGCACACCCAGAGAAAAAGATGGGTTGCAATTTGATCAAAACCATTAACATTTATTTGTAAGGATTTTATTTTATTTGGAATAACCTTTAATCCATTATTATACCAAAAATATGGCATTGGGAATTAAAAGAGGGAAAAGGAACCAAAAAAAAGTATACAATGTGACTAGAAAATTGATAAGCAATCTTGAATTTGTCTGGTTTTTGGTATTTGTGTTAAGTTTTGAGCTTTAGTGTGTTCTTACATATATAGTAGAATTTTATGGCCAACATTTTTGTAGAACATTTCATTCCTGCCTTTCCCCTTTTTCGGGGTGTTTTTTACAATTTGTTATAACAGAGCCAAAAAATGCCGTTATGAGGGGGTGTTAGAGGGTTAATATGTTCTACAAAAATATTTGCCATACCATTACTTGCAAAGTTACTGAAGATACCCTACACCTCAGGTGTAAAGAAAACACAGTCTTATATACCGATATGCTGCAAGAACAGGTCAGAACTGGAAAACTTTAACCGCCTCTAAAATGAAATTCCGATATGATCTATTAAAACGCCGTCACAGGTAAATTATTTTTTTTGGTCTTCTTAACAAGAATCAATCGTTGGAACCCCATAATTTTGGAAAAAGTTTAAAATTTTTGTGCAGTGTTATTGATATTTGCAATCATCTTTACGATTAAAATTCGTTTAGAAATTGCGCACAGTAGAAGCAACCATTTATTTACTGATTGTACTGGAAAATTAGTACAATTTATCAAATTTATTAAAAAACTTACGATATTCAAAAGTGGTAACTACAAGTACGGTTATTCTGACAAAATATATCATTTAATTAGGGGTTCAGTAGAAACAATCGAATTGTGGATTGCATTGATAATAGACGTTACTAATGATTGGTGTTGACAAACAAAAATTTATACTATGTTGGTTTTTCTAACATATTGTTTAAATTCAAAATTCGCCATGAAAATTTATAAGTGTTTGTGGTGTAGTGGGTACAGAAGTAGCTCAGTATCCCAAATTCCTAGTTCAAACATTTCAAAAATAATTTGTTTAATTAAAATACAATATTTAAATGTTTTAATGGCAAATATATTAAAGAAACTTAAAATTAGTGCCTAGGTTCGATACCGAAAAAATCTAAAAATAAAATTTTTCGTAAAACAAAATTTTGTCGAACGTAATAATATTCATGTGGAATTAGACAACTGAATATTGGCTTTCACAACTAAAAATATAATTTAATATGAAGACAGTTGTCGTAACCGCCAGAATTTAATTGGCAATAAATTCGGTGGTCACAACTGATACTGTTTCCTGGGTGTACAATTTCATTAGCATTACTCAAATATGCTAATGGAATTACAATACCAATGAAACAAATTCCAAGTAAGTGTACTACCCTAATATCAAAAAATTAAAGGTCACATAAAACCTTTAAACTTTTGCTAAGGAAGTATTTCGATAGTTCCAGCAGAACAATTTATTTTTTTTGTCGGGGTACTTGTGCAAAATATTGGTCCCCTCCAAACTGTAAAAGCCGAAGATATAAGAACAAATTATAAAAGGCCACAACTTAGTTCGGAAAATAAATTTTCTTTTGAAATTATCTGGCAAAAATACTTTATATTCGAAGGTGTTCGGCTTTTTTTTGGCTGTAAGGTGGTACGGTCTACTGGACAGGGTGTATATCACTTTGTCATTCCATGTGCAACACAACGAAAAATAGTTCGAAGCTGCTATAAATTATACATATATGTAATTAGAGTGGTCCAAAAAAAAAAAACATCAACGTTAGAATTTGCAATCTCCACAATCTCCTATTCCTTAATGTCTCAGAGCTCTCTGTGTCAAGTTTCATCTAAATTCGTTTGTATTTAAAGGTTTCTTATTAAGAATTAGTAATTTGTTGAATTGAAATTAAAAAATTTTCTTTCAACTTCGCTATAATTAATAAAATTATGCAATACAGTCTTATTTAATGTTCGTAGAAAGAATGAGATCAACATTTTAAAAATTCAGTAACTTTTAATAAGTTTCCGATTTTTTTTTAATTTATACATAAAAATACATATTTTAGTCAAAATATCAAAATTTTCTGAAAAGATGTTAGCGAAAATTCAAAACAAAGAATACAGAATTTCTTGCTATTCGAATGATTTGGCTGCTGTCACCCATATATGTGTTTGTCGCAACCGAAATTCGGTTAATGCGACAGAATTTCGTTTGAAATCAAATATTTCAATTGCAGCAGGAAAACACTTGGTTGTGACAACTAAATAATTCGGTTGTTGTAACCAAAATATTTAGTTGGCAAGAAATTCGGTAGTCACGATTAATCTGTTTTCTCTGTGAACTTGCTAACGCCTTATATGAACAAATTTCTCAAATCTGATTTTAATTTTTATAAAAATTACAAATCTGCAATCAAAATTTAAAAAAATATATGGGGTTTTTAAATTATGCGCGGTGAATGACAAATCCGCGGCTTTTACAAGTTCAACAAAATTTGATTTTTTGTGGTATTTTCCTAACTATCTAAATATGTTGACATCGAAAATTCCAACTTGTTGTACTTTTAAAATCTACATTAGACATAATATTGTTTTTAATTTTTATAGTTAATTTTTGAAAGGATTATAGTTATTAGTCTGAATGTAAAATTTTACTTTTTTTTTGTAGTTTTTTGCTCTTATTGTTCAAAAATCCTGTTTCACATAAGGAGACATTCCGTGGACAAATAATTAAACCAACAAAGAATGTTGGGCAGAGGTAAATATAAGAAAATTTTCGCGAAATTCGCAACTTCCAATTTGATTTTGATTTTATATTCAAAAAGCACACCCAAAAATATATTAGATTTGATGAGGCACGGTTAATTATGCATACTATTTCTTAATTTTTTTCTCA